>OY744515.1:230455737-230725737 GCA_963556195.1 Sepiola atlantica | reverse complement strand
ACGATGTAAAAATACATTCGCACAAAAACATTTCTATTCAAACCTGTTTTTATTTTGTTTGCCTTCTCTTCGTTTCTTACTCGCCATGTTTTCTTTCCTTGTCAAATCAAATCAGTCATTGAAAGGCAAATTGAATAACACATAACTTGTTTGTTTGAATGTTCGAAATTGAAAATAGAAGTTGACACTATTATGCCCAGAAGAAGGATTTCAATCTTTCTTATATTTTGTTCGTGCCATCCATGCAATATGAATTCATATCTATCGTGTAATTATGTCAAGAAAATAAGAATCGTTATTTAATAATCATAAATACATGAAAAAATAAAATAAGTCCATCGACTATGCACGTTAAGGGATTTCCATGCTTTTAAAACCATAGTCCTGACAGAAGAGCAGACCGAGAATGTTTCTCATATAGATTGTTGGACGTTGATAATCAGTCATCACTTATCAAAGCTGACAGTTACTTAATGTTAATGCTTAATAAAATGATTTGATTGCTAGTTCGATGTTGAATAATATAATGAGGTTATTGTAAATGTTAAATAGAATTAACACAGTATGATATAATACTCTGTTAGATAAGTTCTGAGAGTTGTAATATAAAAAGTATATTATCAAAATTAACATGAAAAAAATGTATTAATCAGTAATATAACCACCATGTTAATTAATTACGTAATAATTGTTCTACTTGCTCATGATATTCATCTTCTGGAATGTCTCTTAGCACTCGCAGCACCTCAATCCTCACCTCCTCGGAATTATGAAATATAGTTTTCCGTAGTTCTGTATTTAGTTCATGGAACAACCAGCGGTCGCATATGTTAGGATCTGGTGAATAGGGGCTCTGCTTCAATGTGACAATTCCTTGACTTTCGAAAAATGTACTGGTCTCACATGAAACATGACAGCGTGCATTGTCATGTTGCCATGCAACAGCACGGAGATTATTTGGATTTTTCCTCAAATTTCGCCACTTCGTACCACAGTATGTACAAACTCTATTTAACCAGCACTATTGAGATACGTTGTACATGTATACACATTTTCATAAGCTACCAATGAACAGAAAAAAGTTATTAATACACTCTCATTACTTACCGAACAGAGTATTATTACAATCATTATTCTAACTTTGATCTAAATGAATTAAGGGGTTTTGATTCTAGAAAATGTCTCAAATATTTGCCTAAATCTTAAGAGGTCTTATGTAGACATTTTCGGAATCTTGCTTAATTAGTGTCTAAGGACGATGGATCAAGTTACATCCGAATACAATTATATCTGGGGACGGGTTATTAAATTAAAGACGACCATGTTGTACCGTACAGGGAAGGACTGAAAGTTGAGCAGTTCTTGGGAAAACACTCTTAATGAAAATTTCGTCTGACGTTAGGCCCACAGAGGAGGAAAATACTTTTTGGCAGCTTTTGTAGGATGAAGAGTTCTTGATGTAAATGTTTTACAAAAAGGTAATAGTGATGGAAAAAATACTCTTAATGAAAATTTAGTTTAACGTTAGGTCCACATAGAAGGAAAATAGTTTTTTGGAAGCTTTTGTAAAATGAAGAGTTCTTGATGTGAATGTTTTACAAAAAGGTAACAGAGATGGAAAAATGACTCTTAATGAACATTTCGTTTGACGTTTTTGGGCAGCTTTTGTAGGATGAAGAGTTCTTGATGGGAATGTTTTACAAAAAGGTAATAGAGATGTAAAAAAGACTCTTAATGAAAATTTCGTTTGACGTTAGGCCCACATAGAAGGAAAATAGTTTTTTGGAAGCTTTTGTAGGATGAAGAGTTCTTGATGTGAATGTTTTACAAAAAGGTAACAGAGATGGAAAAATGACTCTTAATGAACATTTCGTTTGACGTTTTTTGGCAGCTTTTGTAGGATGAAGAGTTCTTGATGTGAATGTTTTACAAAAAGGTAATAGAGATGGAAAAAAGACTCTTAATGAACATTTCGTTTGACGTTTTTTGGCAGCTTTTGTAGGATGAAGAGTTCTTGATGTGAATGTTTTACAAAAAGGTAATAGAGATGGAAAAAAGACTCTTAATGAACATTTCGTTTGACGTTTTTTGGCAGCTTTTGTAGGATGAAGAGTTCTTGATGTGAATTTTTTACAAAAAGGTAATAGAGATGGAAAAAAGACTCTTAATGAACATTTCGTTTGACGTTAGGCCCACGGAGGAGGAAAACAGTTTTTTAGCAGCTTATGTAGAATTAAGAGTTCTTGATGTGGATGTTTTACAAAAAGGTAATAGAGATAGTAAAAAGACTCTTAATGAACATTTCGTTTGACGTAAGTCACACGGAGGAGGAAAATAGTTTTTTGACAGCTTTCGTAGGATGAAGAGTTCTTGATGTGGATGTTTTCAAAAAAGAGATGGAAGCTCATTAGAGATATTTTTTAACTAACGTAAGCGACGATGTATATTTTAAAAGTATTGATGAACGACAGACTTACATTCGAATCGTCTTATTTTAAATTATTTAAAGTATCTTAAATAGGATAGGCATATTTAGTCTGCTATATCCTCGATTCTAATTGTATTTCAACCGTAATTGTGAAAACATCAACCGACAGACTCACATGGTACGCTGTTAGGATGTTTTTATTAATTTGAAATTTAAACTCCATTAAATATAATAATGAAACACAATCTTAAACAACGCTGAAGATAACATTTGTAAACAAAAGTTGTGACCTTGTTGACGGAGTGCCCAGTATTTTATTCATGGAAATCGCTTAAGAGAAGGCATGAAGCCACTTGATGTAAGTAGCAAACAAGAACGAATGATGAGTATAGCAAAGACTGGATATACTTAATGACCTCAGTCTTGAAAATATCAAATCATTAGGAAGGGGCAAAACAGTCAGTAGAAAGTTCCACAAGCCTACCGTTCTTGGAAAGAAGCTACTGTAATAAGAAACTGTATAACTATGAGGTATCAAAACAGCGAATTGATAAATACCACTAGAGCTACGAGTCAAACGATCTGGAGAAAAAAAACAGGGAATGGATCAGACAATTCTGACGAGCACTAGCCATTATAGATTTTATAGAAAAGATTGAGACTAGCAACATCACGTCTGTGAGAGAGACCGCAGCGAAAACGAAAGTGTGGCGCCAATCAATTTACATTTCTGAACCTTATCAAGAACCCTCAAATGGGAAAGAGATTCGCCAGTCCAAATATGACAACAGTACTTCATACATGCTCTAGTAGTAGATTTGTAGAGATAGAATTTGAAGCGATAGAACCAACCGACTTTACGAGCACCTAAGTGAGGAATCTATCTTATGTATGAACTCCAAGAAAGATTCCATAAGACAAATATACAAATATTTTTCGCAGTCGATTCCTACTCAAGAGCACAGCCATCTATGAGAATCTCAGGCGACAAAGGGGCACGTCTACGATTGAAAGATACAAGCTTGGTTTTATAAGGATTAAGCGAAATACGCCATTTAGTGCGACAATACACAACAGAACCTAGGTCAACTTCTAGATCAGCTGTATTTTACATTGGATTTATATTATGCCCCTAGGACACTTTTTAGATATTTGGGAATATTAATTACTTGTTGTCTACTGCTAATCGTCGAAATTTGACAAAAATCGAATGGTCTGAATTCTGATGAAAGTCTTCAAACCTCGTGTTGTCCCCATTGCATATACCTAAATCCACGTAATATAAGCCAAATTATGAAAAACTTATTCCTAGCAGTTGTGTTCCAAATTGCATAATAATCGGTCAATGAGTTTGGGGGTTTAGATATTTACAAATCGTAGTTTTATTCATGTGTTTACATTTAATTAGTTTCTGCAAAGATGGAACTGCATCCCGTATATTTCTATGCTAGTTGCTTTCAAATTAACTTAAACATCGAATATCTATATTTAATTAAATCGCCTTCCTTTTCAATAATTGATTTTATCCGAATTAGTTTTATATTTATCACAGACCCGATCGTGGAATTTCATTAATTGAACGAGTGTGCATGTTTGACAGAGATTGCTATCAAATATTTCATGTCCTGTAAAATCTCGCCAAATAATTATATGCTTATATTCATATTCAAGCCAGTACTGGAACTATTAATACTTTTAAAAGCTTCTATGCTTAAAATTATTTCCCTTGAGTATTATATTTCAGCTTTTGCTATGAGCATTTTAAAATGACTTATGGATGTTTAGGTCTTGTTTACAAACAACTTTCTTAAATGGTTTTATTCTATTTCAGAGGGCATTAACGCAAATTCATTTTTAGAGTTGACATCTACTGCCAATTTTATCTATTTATATTAGACGACAACTAAAGATAGAACCCCTTGCTTGGACTCTTCTATTGAGAATAATGATATTCCAATACGAAATCGGAAATATTATCTATTATTACCTTATAAAACACCGTTCATTGATTGAAATGTTTGGGATAATCATTTACTACTTAAAAGTAATGATGTCGACAAATTATATTAATATATGTTCAAGGAATTGTATGTAAATCGAAATTAAAAATATTTCCGTGCTTGTTGAAGAATAAAACAGTATTTAAATTCACTCTAATCAGATATAAACGATCAATAGTGAATATCAATAAATCTTACTCGGCGTCGCCATGGTTTAGCGTGTGTATAAACAATGCATAATACATCAAATCTATTTATAGTTTGTTAATTAATATATTAATTTAATGTTTTATTTTTTATTTATTTTCGTTTTATGTTGTATATTTATATCTACTTACGGAAAACGGGTCATCGTAATGTCGTCTTCAACGTTGACAGCTAATTGTGTTGAGTTTCCATAACTACAAAAGAAAATTGCCTGGTTCGATCTATTATTTTTGGAGCCTCGAAATCATCGGAAATTGGCCGGAATATAAATATCCATGTTTTCGCTTCATCTGAACCTTTAGAGGACCCTTTTTAGGCTTCCAGTATTGGGGTCAATCTTTGGGAAGAGGCAGTTTTAGTGAAACATTTAAAAGAAAACAGTTTTAGTCAATACTCAAATTTGAGAGATCGAGAAATATGTTATATGATACACATAAACAAAATCATGAATTCAAAAGAATAAGTTCACAATAGAAATATTCTATATATGTGGTTAATGGAAGTCTACATTGATAAGTACACATACAAAGTTATTTTATTTTGTTAGAATCCTTGCAAAAAAAAAAACATTCATTAGTTGATATATCGAAAAAACCTGAGTCGATAATTTAAGGACCGTAAAAATAGTAAAGAAAACTTCCGCACTCAATTATAAAATGTTCATTAGTTTTCTATTGTAGAAAGTTCATTGATAAATTGTCAGAAGTAATAAAGAGGTCATTTAATGGGAAAACAGTCTACCTTATATCTTAAAGTTTGAGTCGTGGTCTATTTAGTACCATGTGCGTAAATCGTCAATCCCGTGTGGTTATATTTACCATCGATAAAGATGTCCTTCCAAAATTGACGTAAACAAAATATGGATATTTTCACAAACGATCGGTACATGGTTTGAGACATGTTTTCCTTTTTCTAGAGCTTATACTTACATTTTTACTCCCTTTTTTGTTACCATGTATTAACATTAATCAAGTGTACTACCGACTTCCTCTCAGGAAATGTAAACAAACATTTTGATCTATCTTTTTCGTTCGATATGTTTTCTCATATGAAACACATAAGATTTAATAACAATACAGTTATGCATATTTATTATTTGTTTGTCAATTTATTGATATATTATTTTTAAAATATTTGTTTATATTGAAGATTTTTTATCTCGACTCGTTTAACCGACTTGGCTAAAACCGATCCTTTACCTTGAAAATAAATTACTCTTTATATCTGATTCATACTATTTTTAATCTGAGATGGATTCTTATATTTCAGCGACTGTCTATCCAGTCTTAAAATCTATGGCTAAAATGCCTAGCTGTGATGAAGTGGAATAGTGTCAATGTGGATTAATATATATATATATATATATATATATATATATATATATATATATATATATATATATATATATATATATATACAGGTGGGCGAAAATATAAGTTTTAGCATATATCATTATATTCTTTATGTATACGAACCTCTTCAAAGTGAAATATCAATAATTGTCAGCATGTAACGACAGAACATATATAGATAAACCACATTATATTACATTACAAAGGCCAAGATTTTAATTTATTGTAATTGCACCAAAAGTGTTTTTTTTTTGTAAATAATGATTCATTCGAAGGATCAATAAAATACTGGCCTATGGAATTAAACAAACTCTTTTTTTTATATTCATATATATATATATATATATATATATATATATAAGTATATACATATAAGTATATATAGATAAATATATATATAAATATATATATATATAAATATATATATATATATATATATATATAAATATATATATATATATATATATATATATATATATATATATATATATATATATATATATAGTTCATGCTATGTACAGTTATTTTTACAGTGTATGGATATTACACTTCGACCCGAGGAAATATTTTATTATGTTCATATTACCATATTAGTATTTTTTTTAAATGGGAAATATATTACTTTCAATCGAAATGGCAGATATACATTTGCATAATATATTGGCTTTTCTACATGTTGTGCAACGGGGACATTGCAAATATGTTAACATGTAGTTACTGATTTCATTTCTTCGGGGAAGTCTCTTGTATTTTATTCACCGTTGATTCCAGCTCAGCGTGATTTGCAGTGTTGGATGAATGCTTAGAAAAATATCTCGCCCCCGACGCCTCGATTGACGTCAGCTACACAGAGGCGAACAGTGGAAATTATGGATTATTATTATCAGAAAACACTCGCATAAGATTTCGCATTCGAACGGGTAGCTTGTGTTGATCAATATTTCATTTCCATTAAGAATTGTTCCCGAGGGTATATCACACAACACTGAAGAGAAGCAGAAGAAAGTGAAAAAGCAGGAAGAGGAGACAGAGAGAATCGTGTATCAATCTTATTCTAACTTTTCACTCTTTTCACAATAAATCCATTTATTAAAATGGCGGCCATGTGGGCATATTGACTAAATAGGATGTATAGAAATTAATGCTATGAAGATGAAAAAACAACAAAACAAACGAGGTTGAAGGTTTTTAGTGTTTCAAAAAATAAATGAGCTTTTATGTTAAAATTAGACTTTCCTTTAAATGTCAAATTGGATATGTGAACATAGAATCATAAAAGGTTGAATCATCATATTAAGATGTTATTGGGGGTTATATCATATTAAGTAGATAAGTTTATTTCCAGATTATTGTACTCACGTATTCCGAAAAATCACGATGCCTGAATGGACATCCTCTCATATCATACTAAATTGCAGCTAGTAAAGTGATATCTGACTACAAGAGAATTAAGACATTGCCACTATCTCTATCTTCCTCTCTGTTTCTCTCTCTCTCTTTCTCTCTTCCCCTCTCTCTGTATATATATATATATATATATATATATATATATATATATATATATATATATATATGTATATATATATACTTTTAATGATACTATGAGTTAAATATAGAGAAATTCATAAGTACCACCCATAGAATGATAAATCAAACTCAAAATCCTTTCAACAATCTAAACACACTTGCTGGAGGGTGACTGTGGCTAACTTTTCAACGACACTGACTGACGTGTCAGAATTAATAAAGTGGTCATTTAATGGGAAAACAGTCTACTTTATATCTTAAAGTTCGTGTGTCAAAAGTTCTAATCTATTTCGTTCTACAAACATTTGTTGACTTAGCATCTTGGCAACCTTCACGTTGTTCCTCGCGTAGTATTGGGTTTTTTAGAAGTAATTTTGATAAATAAGATTTCGGGAAAACCAATGTACAAAGAATTACATGATTCAAAGTACGAATAGTCATAATTGGTTAAATTGAACTTCAATCGGTTGTTGACTTGTCCACAAAGTGTTTATCAATACTGTATAACAGTATTTGTTTAATTACCGTTCATTTATATGTGTGACACTTTGATGATCATCTCATAAGTGGGAGGTGACGGCGGTTAAGTGGATATCGACACGGACTGAAGACCTGGGTGTTCCAATTCTGAATCCAGTCGGTTCCACGGTACCACTTTCACTTAGGGATGTTGGCAACCTTCTCGTGGTCAGTCCCGTTAGTACTCGATGTCTTTCCAGAAAGATTTCTAACTAGAAAAATTTCGAGGGAACTAATGCGAACACCAGCATCATCTGATTCACACGAAAGTAGGAGCTCTTATGTAGAATAACATTTTCCCTCACCAAACCTTTGCTCAGCGAGTTTTATTTGTCATATATAAATGAGACTGTCTATCAAAATAGTCAACGAACTATTCAAATTCAAATCAAATTAAATCAAGTGTATTTGGAAAAAATAGTATAGCGCAACAAGCCATGTAAATAGCCAGATGGTAGCCGTTTACATACACGTACAGTCTGACTGTTTGTTGAAGGCCGCTATACACCTGGATATGCTAGCCATCGTTACGACCTCCTCTTATAAGTTGTTTAACGAAGCAACAAACGCGGACAGAGAATACTGCATTTACTCTATTGAGAGGTAAACGACGGTGCTACATGTTTTACTGGTGCCCCCGGTGGCCATAACTATGTAATAGGAGCCTGCTGTATATACATATATCTGAAAGTATATCTAATTATTTATATATATATATATATATATATATATATATATATATATATATATATATATATATATTCTGGCGCTTCGATCATGCTACTATTATATTCTCTATAAAAACTCGTCTATTCTTTTAGCTGTATCATAAATACCATTTCGATTTCTATCTTGTAAAGTTTCTCTTAATAAAAGAGAGAACATATTAGTCTACTCAAATATTTTATATTATGTGGTTTGAGCCTTGTGTCATTTTATTTTATACTAGCAGGACCCGTGTCCCGGCGTTGTCCGGGGAAAATATAACAGACTGACTTAAATTTTTAAATTGAATAAATATAACTTTCACTGTAAATTATTTCGGTAATTAAAATAGGATTTAACATGGACCTGTGTCCCGACGTTTAAAGAGATAAAAGTTATTTGTACAAAGCTATTGGGTACACAATGTTTGATGATTTACTTTCTCGTGCCAATATGTATATACATTGTTGGGAGCCTACTCTTTAACATCCTACATAAAACTGTTCTTGACTTAAGCAAGGGGAAATCAAGTTTAAACCAAAACTGTCAATGATTGTCCTTGGGGCTTGTTAATTGCCATGGAAAAACACAATTTAACCGAGAACTGAAGCTTTTTAGATTTAAGTACACAATCTTACGCAATAAATGCGAAGGAATTTCATTATGTCCTTTGCCACACCAGTTAGTATTACAGCTTCTATCACATCACGTTGCTCATGTTTAACACACATTCGAGTTCTATTCCATAGCCTTGGAGCATCAATACTCCGGAGTAACATAATTCGGAATCAAGCTTTCAACTTTAATTTGTGTGCTGGCATATAACATAATTCTTGAAATTAAAAATTATGTAGGGTATTGTACAGTCTGGTACTCATTGGGGTTTCATCAATAAGTTAATGATTGATAGCATGCACCATGCCTATTTAAGGAGCTAGAATTGCTGTCTCCGTTAGTCATTCATGAAGCACGTATTTTCCAGCTATATTTGGGTAAACCTTGCTACTACGTTCTGTGAGTCAAGAAACACTTGATCAAATACTTGAAGTGATAATAATCTTGCCATTGTTGGTTGTTGCAAGCTTGCCAAAACCTATTTTAAGCAGTAAAGAGGAAACCTCACCAGCCATGAGGCTACTACACAGATGTGCACGCATGTTTGTAAATAACGTTATAGTCCTGATCTACTTTAATACATATATGACAATTTAATGCAAGCATTCAGCTCGTCAGCAGGACTTCCACGTAGAAAATTAGGAAGTGATCGTCGGAAGTCACCTGGTTATAAAAGTTTTCGTCACCCATCACAACATACCGTCTCTTGAGATGACGCAATATTTTATATAGAACCTCGAACGATTTATTATGCGTCTTGTACATTCATCCCATACGATAAAGGAGCAATTCTGTAACACTTGAGATGAATCTGATCCACTCACAATTTGGCAAATTGGATTTGCATCTTTTGTTAAGGATAATTGCAACTTAAATGTAGCTGTCCTACCATCAGATGCAGAACTCGATGATGACACAGCCACGCTATTTTGCTTTCTGACTTAACTTTAGCAACGAATTAACTTAGTAACAAATGTATTCACTGTATCTCCGGATGCATTAAGAAATATAAGGCCACCTTGATAGTCTACTACAGTATTAACTACAGTACAAACACATAAATTTGCTCATTATTTAGTCATGCGATACAATCTCGAACAATGCATGCTTGCTCATGAGATTGACAACTAATTTCACGTCTCCATGCAGTAATGGCAGGATGGTTATTAGATCGATCACCTGAGGTAAGACCTAATCTTATCAGTGTGTTACCATTCATCTTATAAGTCATATCTTTGATATGAACCAAAACCATGTTGAAGATGTCCTCTGAAAATGTCATATCAACCTCAGGCTGTTTATTGCCCCCCCAAGAAGAAACAGCTTAACTAAATGCTTCTTTGTGTGCACCCCAAAGTCGTTTTGGATGAGACACTGCACATAGATTAACATTATAGCAAATAAATGTCTGAAATTGTCTGCAGATTCAGATATAGATGTTTCCTGTAATTCAGTATTCCCGTAGTTATCATATTCAAGTAGTCCATGTGCACTACATGCATCTCTGAATGTAATCATAACATGATATAGAAGTAGTCTGAAACATAAGCATTCAATTTGATTTGGATGCACTGTGTATATATGCCCAACATTTCTGTTTTTGTCGCGCGGATAGGCTGTAATCATCGCTTGAAGACCTACATTTTAGCATCCCAGGCATAATAACGTAGAACTTCAGAGTACAAAAGTTTACATGCAAAATATTTTGTTCGACACACTTTGAAGAAAGCCATTAGAGTAGTTATAGGTGCATTTTCAACGTTATCTAATGCAGTACTGTCAGTAGCGTATAGCCGCTGCCCATTTCCTAGATGGATTCACAGGTGAAAGACTGGTGGATGATGTACATGTATGTGAAAGATAAGTATTCTTCAAATGGCTTCATTGGTGTATATGTAACGCCCCGTTAAATATCTCTTATCTTTATCATAAACACTAATTTGAATTGTGAAGATAGATTGATCACTATCTTTATTTACATATTTAAAAATGTATTTAATTGATTTAATGCTGTTGAAATATTTAACAGTTATATGTGCTTAAAAAATCTTGCAAGTGAGTTTATTACGCGGTTGTCTACAAGAACTGATATATTGCAAAGTAGAGTAACTGTAGTGTCAACACCTCCAGCTAAAGGAGATAGTCGTCGATATTGTGAGTATACATTTGTATCCGACTGAGTTTCACTCAATAAGTGGATGGCGTATATCTTACTGCAGTGTGTATCTTTGAGACAGAGTCAACATATGTTGATGTTTCCACATGTCACATGAATCATATGGTGCATAGTTATATTATGTACATCAGGATCTGCCACTCGATCTGCAATTTCCGCTCTTATAACTGCATCTATGTCAGAGGATCTCAACCTTTGCTCAAGCCAAACTAGACAATGAGCATATGACACTCCTCTCTTCTGTCATTGTACATGTATGCTACTACAGATTTCAATAGGTTACCTTTTGTTAGGAGTTGGATAAAATCTTCTAGCTTTAGATGGTAAACTTTTGCTATAAGGTCATGAAACTCATGTGGTTGTTGATTCGGAAGGAGTTCATTCACAATCTCAAGCCACTTTGGATTGCAGGTAAATATCTAAAGTTCCATGTTTTCTCACATACACCATCGAATATAGCGTGTGTTCATACATATAGCGAGGTCGCCCAGTAAATTTTGCTGGTAAGATTGTCAGTTGGCCAACATTTTCAGTATTGCCATCAATACTTAGTAAGTCCTTCAAGTGAATGTAATCAGCAACTCTTCCTTTGGTAAACCTTTATGTAAGTAAGCCTCTCATGCTCTATTTCGGCATACATATCAACTATGTACTGTTAGAATAGCTTCCTACATTTAATCAGTATTTTAAAACTCCCTTCACGGACAATACTCCTATATGTATAAAAATCATTACAAGAATGTTATTCCTGCTACTAATTGAGTGATATAAATATTTGTTTTATAAACAGTGAAATGATTCCTTTCTTAACCTGCCCAATGAATGATCGGGTACTGTAAAGTGTCATATGCCCGATTTGCTTCAGAGATGCACTGAAGTGGTTTGTTTCGTAATGATGTCCCGATTAACAACTATTACAACAGGAACTTTGCTGCCCCGGGAACATTGAAACGTCGTTCATGTGGCCCTGTGGGAGTTTTGTCAGCATGTATAACCACTTTCAAGTTATCGCCTCCATTATGCTTCGTAGCCATCTTAAATTGTTATATATATATATATATACATTTTTTTTCAGTGGAGCATGTCCTGCAATGGAATAAGAACATGTAATTTAATTTTTGAGAAATAGTTAGATCTAATCGCCGCTTATCGCTGTTTATCACCCTGAAAATATATTTGCAGAAACTGTGGCATGTCCCCTTCGATTGGAAGCAAGGCACCTACTGTATGACACATCTGCCCACCAACTTTAAAAGTAGGCTTATAGTCTCTTTCATGTATTTGTTGAGCGCCAAATCTTGTAATACTGAAGCAGTGGTTATAACTCCGAATGTTGTTTAGGAAATGTATTGCATAATCCGAAGTGTTATCAATAAGGCATTTAATGTTCCCGGAAGTGTACCTAAATCTTAAAGAATAAATTTGCAACCAGAACATACCTGATGACTTCTTAATCCATTCTTTAGCGTTACATTTCGTACACGTTGTTCCGTTATTCATTGTGTCAATTTGAATGTATCTGCGTAAATGATAATTACGCGCAACATCATAATTGTGACTTTCATGCCATCAGCACCTTGATTGAGGAACAGTACTTATTGACGTATGTACCTGCATGGCTTCAAATATTGCATGTCTGTTTTGTTGTGTCATAGTATCTCAATTTTGGTTTGTCTCAGTATGCCGCGCCTGTTCCAACTCAGATGATCTTGGTCCTGTAACTCCGAAGGTTTACTTTTAGCTTCGTGGAAGTAATCATCCAAACACTCTCATTTAGACTGCTCATTATTTTTCGTTTGTAGAGCACTATTTCCCGAGGCAGTTAGTCTTGTAGTACGACCAATATAAGTTTTTTTAGTCATCTTTTTCTTGTTTTCTGCCTCGAAAAGTTTAATGATGATAGCATGAAAATTAATAACTGGAAAAAATAAAATGAAAGAAATGGAGCTATGCGTAACGAAAGTAAATTCCATTTTAGTCAAGTATACTCAACATATATGTTGTGTTAATAGTACAAAGAAAAATACAGTTATAGCGTATTTAAGTATAAGTAGAATAAATTATTACATGACTGAAACTGTGGCATATTTAACGAAACTAAATCATATTGTAGTCAAATATGATAAACATACATGTTGTGTTAATAGAAAAGGAACAAAAATTATATCGTATTTAAGTATGAGTGAAATAAATTATTAAATGACTGAAACTATCGCAGATGTAACGAAAGTAAATTATATTTTAGTCAAATATTATAACTTACATGTTGTGCTAATAGAAAATGAAAAAACAATTATATCGTATTTAAGTATAAGTGAAATAAATTATTAAATGACTGAAACTATCGCAGATGTAACGAAAGTAAATTATATGTTAGTCAAATATTATAACTTACATGTTGTGCTAATAGAAAATGAAAAAACAATTATATCGTATTTAAGTATAAGTGAAATAAATTATTAAATGACTGAAACTATCGCAGATGTAACGAAAGTAAATTATATTTTAGTCAAATATTATAACTTACATGTTGTGCTAATAGAAAATGAAAAAACAATTATATCGTATTTAAGTATAAGTGAAATAAATTATTAAATGACTGAAACTATCGCAGATGTAACGAAAGTAAATTATATTTTAGTCAAATATTATAACTTACATGTTGTGCTAATAGAAAATGAAAAAACAATTATATCGTATTTAAGTATAAGTGAAATAAATTATTAAATGACTGAAACTATCGCAGATGTAACGAAAGTAAATTATATTTTAGTCAAATATTATAACTTACATGTTGTGCTAATAGAAAATGAAAAAACAATTATATCGTATTTAAGTATAAGTGAAATAAATTATTAAATGACTGAAACTATCGCAGATGTAACGAAAGTAAATTATATTTTAGTCAAATATTATAACTTACATGTTGTGCTAATAGAAAATGAAAAAACAATTATATCGTATTTAAGTATAAGTGAAATAAATTATTAAATGACTGAAACTATCGCAGATGTAACGAAAGTAAATTATATTTTAGTCAAATATTATAACTTACATGTTGTGCTAATAGAAAATGAAAAAACAATTATATCGTATTTAAGTATAAGTAAAATAAATTATTAAATGACTGAAACTATCGCAGATGTAACGAAAGTAAATTATATTTTAGTCAAATATTATAACTTACATGTTGTGCTAATAGAAAATGAAAAAACAATTATATCGTATTTAAGTATAAGTGAAATATATTTTTAAATGACTGAAACTATCGCAGATGTAACGAAAGTAAATTATATTTTAGTCAAATATTATAACTTACATGTTGTGCCAATAGAAAAAGAAAAACAATTATATCGTATTTAAGTATAAGTGAAATAAATTATTAAATGACTGAAACTATCGCAGATGTAACGAAAGTAAATTATATTTTAGTCAAATATTATAACTTACATGTTGTGCTAATAGAAAATGAAAAAACAATTATATCGTATTTAAGTATAAGTGAAATAAATTATTAAATGACTGAAACTATCGCAGATGTAACGAAAGTAAATTATATTTTAGTCAAATATTATAACTTACATGTTGTGCAAATAGAAAAAGAAAAACAATTATATCGTATTTAAGTATGAGTGAAATAAATTATTAAATGACTGAAACTATCGCAGATGTAACGAAAGTAAATTATATTTTAGTCAAATATTATAACTTACATGTTGTGCTAATAGAAAATGAAAAAACAATTATATCGTATTTAAGTATGAGTGAAATAAATTATTAAATGACTGAAACTATCGCAGATGTAACGAAAGTAAATTATATTTTAGTCAAATATTATAACTTACATGTTGTGCTAATAGAAAATGAAAAAACAATTATATCGTATTTAAGTATAAGTGAAATAAATTATTAAATGACTGAAACTATCGCAGATGTAACGAAAGTAAATTATATTTTAGTCAAATATTATAACTTACATGTGCCAATAGAAAAAGAAAAACAATTATATCGTATTTAAGTATGAGTGAAATAAATTATTAAATGACTGAAACTATCGCAGATGTAATGAAAGTAAATTATATTTTAGTCAAATATGATACATATACATGTGTTAACAGAAAAAGAAAAAACAATTATATTGTATTTAAGTATGAGTGAAATAAATTATTAAATGACTTAAACTATGAAAGTTTTAGCTTTTCTTGTTGAAGTGTATTCGTTTTTTTGTTCTTATGCCCACGCAGTTTGTCGATAAAATAGAACAATTTCAAGCATCCAATGTATTTAGTTATCTAAAGAAAGGTGACTTGTTTCATGGTTTCGGTTAGAATTTGAATCTAAATTTGTATAGGGTTTACAGAATTGTTATAAAAATAAACAAGCAAAAAAGCAAAGTAATAGTTCGGTTCAAATTCTGTGGCAATAATAAGGTTTTAGTTGTTTTTGGCAGATAAGAAAAACGTATGTTATTTATATATTTTGTTTCTGTTTTTGTTAAGGGTGTAAACAAATTGTAATGTAAAAACAAGAAAAAACTACTTCTACTCAAAGTATCTGTGAATACGGAGAGGTGTTGTAATCATTAAAATATAAAACGTAGAATTATTTTGTATCGTTCGATTGTCAATTTATGCTTTTGTTTTAGTTTTTAAGGAACTTCGCAAAATATAATGTAGGTCACTCTTACCTCCCTTGTAATGAATACGTGTCTAGAGGCGTAGTAAGAGTAGAGGGTGGCTACTTGCTGGAGTGTTAAGCGTTGTTACGAAAGTTGCTTCGTCATCGTTTATGCGCTTATTAATAAGTCTAAAACCGGTGTTTTTATATTTAGTTCTTTGTGAAATAATACGTCCTCTAAGCTGGGCGGTGTTCATTAGGTGTTAGCGAGAATATAATTTGCTACCATCTCTTTGGCTTACCTATGAGGGAGAGGACAAGAGGGGCGTCAAGATCTAATGTATTTTGTTTAGGGTCTAAAACTAAATTTAATTCTCTTGAAGCACTGTCAAAGTTACTGAACGACTTAAGTGATGCGATTCGGTGTGCTCGATGCACTATTTTTACAGTCTATTTCGCATTGATTTAGGAGAGGAAATAGTCTTTACTTTATATAGAAGATTAATATAGAAACCCAAAAAAACAAAAAAAATTTTCAATATCCTAAGTCTGTTAAGCTTAGTGTTGCTTGGGATAAAGCATCTCTGTCTATACGGGAGGAAGAATCAAAAGTGATCAATATCCGGGATAGGATGCAGGGTGGTAAAACTCAGTTTTAGTAGTGCTTTAGACACTTCCTAAATCCCTTCTTCTTCTACTTCTGTTGTTCCCCCTTCTTCTTTATTAGTGCTCTGCAAGATACCTGAATTAAACGGCATCCTGAGTTTAATTTTTTCATTCCTCATAAATAAAGAAGATGGGAATGTATTTACAAAAGATAGCAGGGATATACTTGGTTTTAGTAGAGTCCTCAGTATTTTGAACAGTTCTCATTATTCTCAATAGAACAGGGATATTTGAACGCAATGTTTTTTTTAACATGGTTCACACCAAACAAAGCAGGCCGCCACTGTAGACGTAAGGGGCTACTGAGAAAAAAGAAAAGTGGAGAAGGTTTGGAGGTCAGCCTAAATTAGGATCTGCGCAGTGAGATGTCTGTTCACATTAGTTTTAAATTTCTGCATGTCAGTACTGTCGGGGAAACAGGGGACATGCAGGGAGTTCCAGAGGCCAGCAGCACAAGGAAAGAAGCTATTTGAGTGAAAGGCTCTCCGGCATCTGGGGACCTCCGCATTGAATGAATGCGATTTCATTGATTGTCGAGTTAGTCTAGTGAATTTCCTTCGAGGGGACACGAGAGTAGCCAATTCATCGGAGCATAATCCATTGAAGTATTTGTAAAACAAACATAAGTATGCTACATTGCGGCGATGGGACAGGGACTGGAGCTTGGTTGACAGTGAGGGATCTATTATGTTGGCGACTCTTTTTTGGACCTTGTCAAGGAGGGAGAGACTAGTAGATGACGCACCAGCCAGATGTGGCAACAATACTCCATGCATGGGCGGATGGTGGCTTTGTATATATAGATGATAATGTCAGGTGTGAGGAGTTTACTAGCACGGTAGAGAGAGCCAACGTTCTTTGAGGCAGTCTTGGCAATGTCTTCAATGTATTTGTTCCAATTCATGTTACCTGTGAAGGTTAGGCCGAGTAGTTTGAAGATGAACTCTTTGATGTTATTTGCCATGGCAATCGGTGGTTGGAGAGGTTTCTTGTAGTTATTGAAGGAAAGGAGCTTTGTCTTTGGGCATTAAAAGTTACCAACTATTTATGACCCCAATCCGCTACAGCCTGGATGTCATTTTCTAAAGATTCAGCCATTGCCTCGGATATGATCGCGTCTGTTTTACCAACATGACGGTAGTAAAGCGTGGTGTCGTAAGCAAATAAACCAATCTCCGACTCTATATCGTCAGGGAGATCGTGTATATAGATCAGGTCAATATCCTGGGTAGGATGAGGGTTGGCAACACCATTATTTTAGTATTTCTCTGAAGGCCTCTCTAATTTTAGTAGTGCTCATTACCCTTAATAGAGCAAGTGTGTTTAAACGAGGTGCTCAATATGCTGGATATATCAGGTAGTAACTCAAAATGCTTAAAAACGTGCTCTAATCCAAGATAGAGCAGATGTGTTTAAACGTAGAAGACGCGTCAATATACTGACAGAGTACTCGTACCTGAAGAACATTGCAACACTTTGTTTTAGGCGGTGTTGTACTAGTTTGGGTCTGGTCTACAGGTTGGACAATATCCGCGTATGGGGAAGTGTACAATTTCGAATATAACTTGTTCTGGTTTCCAAGTAATTTTCAATTTGTATGTGAAGCACTACCAAATCAGTTTTCATGACAAATCAATACATCTTGGATTTTTACTTGTTTTCTAACGCATTCTTTCGCATAAAAATGAGGTTAACAGTGGTGCCAAATAAACTCTTATACCATATCTAGGAGTACCCGACCATATAACACCTAATTACATCCACATTGATACACGCACCATTAACCCCCTTATTAAACTTATCTAGGTTCACAAAAACAGCATATAGCTGATTATTTTAATATGGGTAGTAGTGGTGAATTATTACTTACTTTTATTTATCGGACCCTTACAACGGATATAAATGAAATTGTTTCATAAAGTATAGGATACCTGAGAAAACAACTGAAAAGCTCAAAGAAACCATGTTTTACTCCATCAAAAACTGCCATCATAAACAATTCACTAGCACCATACTAATCATCATATTCTAATACACATATATTGTCATATATTTTCAGGGTACACCATGATATCAGTCACCATGAGAGAAGGTTGGAATTTAAGGGAATTAGATTTGGACTGTGATTAGACAGTGGTATTCCGAGAAAAGGGTGTTGCAGGTGTCAACCATGCAAGTATGACAAAGTCAATGTTGAAGCCGGTTCTAGTGTTCACATAAACACATAAGACATTGCTTTAGCATAAAAAAGGATGATTCTGTTCGGCCAGTAAAAAGGGGTGCTCCTATTTCTATGGGACGATATGACAGTAACACGCATTATTTTGTGTGGATCTGATACTACGAAAAAGACAATAAACGAAAAAAGTGAGGGAATGATTTGCTATGTGAACACTTTTGCATTTGTTTAAACTCTCCTGCTTCATTGCAAAACAAGAGGGGGTGAGTGCCCACCTGCTGTTCAAGGTCGGATCGAATATTTTGGTGGTGATCTTCATGCTATAGACTGTGTGTGCCCCCGGCCAGTCATGTAACGTCAACGTCTCTACAATGCGAAGCATTCAATATCGAATTGAATGTTGCATACTGCGTCTTAGTGCCGTCGTTGCTTGCCTGCCAATATTCGCAGCCACTGGCCATCCACATTATCTGAAGTCGGCTCCCCTATATCTAAGATTATGCCTTAGAAAATGGATACACTGCAGTCCATAAAAAGTTCCAGTTTGGACTTCACGTAATCAGACGCAGTACCAAATACTGGGCTAGTCTTGGCCCCGATCCTGTCATAAAGCAAACTCATAAGTATAAAGGACTGTACTCATCAGCGGCGAAATCGAAAGCTGAATGCAAGAAAGATGAACATTATCAAGGTAACAACATTTTCTAGGAAAAAGTAGAACTTCTTGTCAAAGGTGGTAAATAAGCAGAGGCTGATCCAGATGATTATGGAACGAATGCGGGTGAAAGGCTGTAGCGTTATTCGAGCGGAAGAAGATACCGATGTTGAGATTGCAATATGTCTGCTTTCAGATCAACAGTCCTTATTGGAGAAGACACGAACCTTATGTTGCTGTTCCATGCATATGCATCTAAAGGTATTGAATTTTATTTCTGCTCTGACAAGGCGAAATCCTACACCTACAATATCAAGGGCCACAGGCAGGGTCTTGGCGAAGCAGTTTTTAATTAACTGCGGTTCTTGCATACGTGTACGAGATGCGATTCGGTCTCGAGGGTATTTGGAATAGGAAATACGTTAGGGTACCAACGAATCGTCAAGAGAGAAAAGACAATGAAATACTGTTCAAAAACATTTTCTCTGCCAAAGCAAAGCCAGGATGTTGTGGAAACCAATTGTTCTAAGGTAATGTTAGCTTTGTTCAATGCAGATAGAGAAAAAAACTCACTGGTATCTATTTGATACAATATGCTTTCCAAGAAAGTATCGAGTGCTAATATGTTCGTCACGTCAGAACGATCCAATTAACACCCTTATCCGGTAAATTTCATTGATGAGAACTTACTACCAGATTATTGAGTGGGTGGTATGTTGTGATTAAATGGTGCCATCTGAGTGAGGGTAAAAGGTTGAAGAGAGCAAACTTGTTCCAGTGCTGACGGACAAAAACCCTGCCCCAGATGCATTGCAACTGTTCAGAAAAATGCAATTACCTAAGGTGTACCTGCAGGAGGCATGGACTAAAATGTACAAGCGCATGTAGACATTGCCAATACGGAAATTGTGACAATATGAAAAACGATCCAGTGGAAGATAATGATGACGAGTTAAAAGTGTTGAAATAAACACTGTAGCGTAAGTGAATCAGAGGAGATACAGCGAGAGTAGGGGTATCCATTGATATTGTATACGAGTGTATTTGTCGTCAATGTTAATCCTTTTATGTGAAAGATTTACCCTGAAAACTTGGGTAAACATCCAAGATATTGATTTATCATAGAAAACTGACCGAGTTAGCGCTTCACATGTAAATGGATAATGACTTGTAAACCCCAAAAAAGTAAATATTTGAGACTTTCCCATACTCGGATCTGGTCCAACTTTTAATATGCTGTAAACTAGGCCAAAGCAAGCACAAGACCACCAAAAACAACATGTTGCGATTTTTGGGGGTCAATCAGTATACTGACCCGTCTACAGTGTTGCCTAGGATAAATAAATTATCTGTCTTTTTTCGTAATGTTGTTGCACGGAAGCCATAATCTAAAGAGCTCAATATTCTGGATAGAGCAGGCAGTAAGACCAAAGTGCTCAATATACTTGATAGAGCAGGCCCGTTTCCTCGGGAAAACAAAAATCATATTTTAGCTATACTATGTTATGAAAGAAAATCGATTCGGCATTTTAAAGCTTGTAAGATTACACTATTACATTTGGTAGGGGATATATAGTAAATCTCTTCGGACTATTGACTTCATCAACATTACGTATGTTAAAATTAGAGATTTACCGATCCATTTGTTTTAATTCGCGTTGTCTGGGATGAAAATTGTAAGGTTACGGTATTACTTTTCGTAACGTGTATAGATTACATCTCTTTGGGCCATTGTCTTTATCAAAATCATTTATCTTCATATTATGCTGAAATGATGACTGTGACTAATTGTTCTACTCGGCGTTGCCAACATCATTTATCTTTATTCTTTTATTTTAACAGTACTTTTGGCAGTTCTGGTAAAGTCTCCTTACGAACATTACGTTATTAAAACAGTAAACGAGAAAGATCAAGAGACGGCTAGCGAAGGAGAGAGATAGAGCGAGGGACATACAGACAGAAAGAGTTAGAAAGAGATACATGTTTTAATATAAAAATGTTACACATGCTATTTAACTTCTTCTATTTTGTTTTTTATCTGCCCGAGCAACGACGGGTACCCCTGCTAGTTTATTAACAGTGAGTGATAATTTAATCATTTCAATTTTAAATTCATATAGATCATTTCCTATTATTCAAAGTATTGTTATATTAAGAGAATTAATGAAAATTTTAGTAACTAAATTTGGACTACCATAGATGTTAATTTGGTTATTTTACATTATTATTTTTTATATTATTATTTTTCTTTTTCTTCTTATTATTATGTTAGTGGCAACGGATAACACAATGAATAGTAAAAAATGCAGAAATGATTAGCCTTTGTGCCTTTGTTTGAGAGTAACACAACGTTTGGCTAATGATAATGTGATCCCGTGAGAAGAAATCAACAATGAATCTCATCCGTTACTTAGCTAGGTTAGACACCACGGTGTTATATAAAAGCAATAACTAACAAACACATTTTATTTATATATATATATATATATATATATATATATATAGTCTCGGAAGTTTTTTTAACCTTCAAAACCGGGAAAAAAATTTCGTTGAAAGATTTTTGTCTAGTAAGTCAATCAATCTACTGCAATCACTAAAAATTTACTCTAATATATATATATTTGTAGATATGTTTTTTTTATATAAGGGATCGTCAGTTGTTTACACTGAAAACTGGTCTGGGATTCTAAAAACAAATATATATATATATATATATATATATATATATATATATATATATATATATATATGTATATATATATATATATATATATATATATATATAATGTATGTGTGCAAGTTTAAGTATTTCTATGTATATGATTCACACCTATATTAAATAACCGCTAATTATGAATTTTGGAAGAGAAATGTTAGCCATACGTGTGGGTAATGTGGGCCGTATCGAGTTACATTTAGATTAATGCAAAGAGACAACAACGGCGTTTGCCGCAATCGTGAAAATACAGATACCTTCGATTTGTTAGACATTTTAATAATAGGTATTAGACAACAATAAGTAAATATTTAGCAAATTCCAGTTTATTTAGAGTATGTTAAAGTGTTTTCGGAAGCATAATTTGAAAACTAAAATATTTTAGATTTGCATAGTGATTAAGCATACATTAAGCAAGATTCCATGAATTTAACTTTTATTTTAAGACATCTTAACCATAAGCTGTAAACATTAGACACTTTCTAGAATATAATCGTGTAATGTTTTTTATCAAAATTAGAATCAGGATATTATATATTTATATTAGTACCATTATATATGTAGTTTAATCCTCGTAAGGGTACACAAAAGAAGTGTAAAACTGTTGTGTTCGGAGAATTTGTTTTAAACAGTATTGGGCTTATAGAAGTATAGACATATATATATATATATATATAAGTATACATTTTTATTTATACAAACATTATTGGTTACATATGTGCATACATGTTTCGGTTGCACTTTCCCAGAAAATATGCACATATGTAACCAATAATGTTTGTATAAATAAAAATGTATACTTATAAACAGCTCTACTTGTTATTGAGCATTTTTTATAAACACTTGAGTTTCTACGGATTTACATTTACAGAAACTAATACAATACATGTACGATATATATACATATATATATATATACATATATCATTATAAAAGTATATACATATATATATATATATATATATACATATATATATATATATATATATACATATGTATATAAATATATCATATATATATGTATAGATAAAGAGTAAGTGAAAGGGAAAGAAAGAAGATACAGAGATAGAGATTATGTCAGTCATTTTCTCTGATTCGGCAAGTCATTTCGGTTATTCTTTAAAAGGTTAATGCCAACGCGTTGTATTGTGTTTCTTTCTTCCCATTGAAAAATAAGCGAACCGTTTCTTTATGCTGCTCTCCTTTTATACAATTACACGAATGGCGCGTGAAAGGAAATAAGTCAGGGTATACCGGCGGCTTCCATTTTGTTTTTGTCGGGCGTATCACTTTACAGCGGTTCTACAAACAAGGAAACGCCATTCATTGCTGGCATTCAACGGCCTGGAACTGTTACATAATGTGAGTCATTAGGGCGACAACAATTTTCCGAGAGAAACCATTAGACACACAGAATTCTAGACCATTATTCATGTGAAAGGATGAGGAAAAAGACGAGAAAACCCTGGAGATTTTGGGAAAAAAGAGGGAACTTCGTATCCGCGAACCTTTTTCATCTAAACAAGTAACGGTGCAGAAAATGTTTAGTAGCTTTGCTGAAGCGAATATGCTCGATAAAACATTAGATGGTCGGGCTTCTTAGCGGAGTAAATTCACTTCAATGGTTTCGTTCAAAGCAGTTTCTCGTTACTTGCCATTTTTTTTTTACTCTTCCCTCTTCGAGTAACACGCAACAGGTTGTTATGGGTTATGTGATACAAGCAGAAAGGAATGGTTTATGACCCGTACAGCAATTTGTCAATATAGGAAAATGGATTCATACATTTCTAAAAAGCATTAATGCAAAATAAAAATAAACATTTTCAGTTCGATTTAAAAATTATTTTGCGAAAATCAATCTACCGTGATTGCCCACTAGCGTAGGCAAACAGTAACACCATTAGACATTATGATAATAATTTAATCCTCTTCGGAAAGAACGCATCGATATGAAAGTGTCGGGCTTAGATCTGTAAAATGAATGTGATGATGTTGGTATAACTAATTAACACATGGTGAATTTATTATGAAAGGTCAATTAAAATTGTTTTAAAAACATTTAAAGTTTCCTTATCCATCCTTGCACCGAGCCTGTTTGCTGGTATGTCGATGCGTTCGGATTAATAGTGCTTCAAGGATAATAAGGCAAATACTACAATTTGAAATGGCGAGGTTGGAAGTATTTTTTGGGTGAGTACATAACGAAAGTTTGTCTGGGAAAGTGTGTGTGCTGTTAAATCTAGTTGAATGGAACTTGCATTCAACCAATCCTGAATTAATGAAAGAATGATCATATATATATATATATATATATATATATATATATATATATATATATATATATATATATATAATTCTTATATTTTAAAAACTTTTTTCTATTTCTTTTCAACTTTTTATTTTCCTTTCCTTATTATTTATCCAATGGAAGTTTTGCCACAGGTTATCATTAGCGACTTTTCACAGACAATGAGCCGTATTGTTCCCCAGAATCTGAATGACAGTAATTCCTCCTATATTTACAGTACTCTCCATTTCTTTCGGTTACCATTGCACATTTTTTTTTGCGTTATCACCACAATCGCTTACTCGCTAGCTCTTCTCTGGGATTTGTCTGCCTACTTCATTCCTTCTTCCCTATTTATATATTTTCTGATACTTTATGAATATGTCTGTGTTATCTGAAGATGCTGGGTCCAACACATTTTTGCTGGGCAATTGTGATGTCTTTTAGTTTCAGAAAACTTGTTTCACATGTTTATATTTTTCTATTGAAGCTCCCATGTTGCTGGAGAGCGTTTGTACTTTATGTGGGTTGGTTTCCGTATTCGAGGAAATTCATTAATATGTCAGCGGTTTTCATCGTTGCAATCTAGTGTATGATATCGGTCTTCTCTTTATTATAATTTATCCTAGTCTTTTCACCAGTTCTTTCGATACTATTTCTAGTGTTTCTACGATTATTGGTAATATATTGGTGTTCTTCATGCTCTATATTCATTTCAGTTCTCTAGCAAGTTCCGTGTATTTGCTTCGTTTTTCTACTGGAACGGTAAAATCTACGATTTGGCTTTTGCATCCCTTCTTGTTAACTATTATGACATCCGGTATTTTCGCTTGGATGAGTTTATCTGATTGTACTTCCATGCCCCAGAATATTTTGTGATTTTCTTTTTCCAGTATTGTCTCTGATTTCTGCATGTACTATTTTTCTGTATATGTTAATATACAGAAAAGTAGTACATGCAGAAATGCTGGTATGTTTTAATTTCTCAGGCTATTGCCTTCCCCAAGTTAAAGTGTATGTTGTTTGATTTTTTTACGCTAGTTTCATTCATTCATCTATGTGATGTACAGTTTCTTCTCTTTGCCCACAGTCTACATTTACTATTTCCCCAGAGTCTGTCTATTTAAGCTTTGGTAAGTTCAATTTTTATTGTTCAGATCAAATTTCGGTAACAATTCTGTTTCCCTTTTAAATGTCATGTTCGTAGTATTGCCCAGGTGTTTTCGTGAGTCATTATGGTTTTCGTCATGTCATTCTTATGAATCTTCTGCGGTGATTAGCATTCATGTGATCTTGGTTATGTATTTTTCCAATTCTTCATTGTGTCTTCTAAACAATCTTCTATACTTACTAGTCATCTTTCCCTTTTCTTTTAGCGTTGAATAATTGTATGGGCGTAGTGCATTGTGCATGGCCATTAGTTTCCAAGTCTTCTGGTCAAGATGTATAAGTTTTATTTTTATCTACCTTAGTAATGGTTTAGTATATCTTTGTTGTAACACTTACCATTTGTTTGTTCTTTTTATTTAATTTTTACTATATAATTTATTTCTTACGAATGTTCATGTTCGTCTAAGGTATTCTTTTACCAACTTTCTCTGATATTTCTGTTTATTTCATGGTGTCTGCTTCCAGAACCCTGACAAATGTATTCATGTTGGCTATTTCGCCTTCATCTCTTGTTTGTTAGACTGTTGCATGCGATCTGCATTCTTAAGTCTCCCCCTTTCATATCTAGCTCACGTTCCTAGTCTACATACCATTACAATGTCCTAGCTGACGATCCTGATTATGTTTGTAAGTCTGAATTCAATTACAATGTCCTAGCTGAAGATCCTGATTATGTTTGTAAGTCTAAATTCCATTACAATGTCCTAGCTGAAGATCCTGATTATGTTTTTAAGTCTAAATTCCATTTCAATGTCCTAGCTGAAGATTCTGATTATGTTTGTAAGTCTAAATTCAATTACAATGTCCTAGCTGAAGATCCTGATTATGTTTGTAAGTCTAAATTCCATTACAATATCCTAGCTGAAGATCCTGATTATGTTTGTAAGTCTAAATTCAATTACAATGTCCTAGCTGAAGATCCTGATTATGTTTGTAAGTCTAAATTCCATTACAATGTCCTAGCTGAAGATCCTGATTATGTTTGTAAGTCTAAATTCCATTTCAATGTCCTAGCTGAAGATCCTGATTATGTTTGTAAGTCTAAATTCCATTACAATGTCCTAGCTGAAGATCCTGATTATGTTTGTAAGTCTAAATTCCAGTACAATATCCTAGCTGAAGATTGTAATTATGTTTGTAAGTCTAAATTCCATTTCAATGTCCTAGCTGAAGATTCTGATTATGTTTGTAAGTCTAAATTCAATTACAATGTCCTAGCTGAAGATCCTGATTATGTTTGTAAGTCTAAATTCCATTACAATATCCTAGCTGAAGATCCTGATTATGTTTGTAAGTCTAAATTCCATTACAATGTCCTAGCTGAAGATCCTGATTATGTTTGTAAGTCTAAATTCCATGACAATGTCCTAGCTGAAGATCCTGATTATGTTTGTAAGTCTAAATTCCATTACAATATCCTAGCTGAAGTTTCTGATTATGTTTGTAAGTCTAAATTACATTACAATGTCCTAGCTGAAGATCCTGATTATGTTTGTAAGTCTACATTCCATTACAAGATCCTAGCTGAAGATCCTGATTATGTTTGTAAGTCTAAATTCCATTACAATGTCCTAGCTGAAGATCCTGATTATGTTTGTAAGTCTAAATTCCATTACAATGTCCTAACTGAAGATCCTGATTATGTTTGTAAGTCTGAATTCCATTACAATGTCCTAGCTGAAGATCCTGATTATGTTTGTAAGTCTAAATTCCATTACAATGTCCTAGCTGAAGATCCTGATTATGTTTGTAAGTCTAAATTCCATTACAATGTCTTAGCTGATTATGTTTGTAAGCTTATCCACTTCTGTTTCGCGTTTTGAAAATAGCTTCAGCTGCATCCGTATACAATATATGCTTTATTCTTTCTTCTGTGTTTCTAAACTTGTATCCGACATTATATTTCCTAAGTATGTTGTTGGGTTGCAACGTAGTTATGATACAAAATAATAAGGACAGATAATCTTCTTGGAAGATTTCTCTTTGTATTCTTATCTTTTCAGTTGTTCTTCAGCTGTTAGTTCTAGTTTCCATATTTCTACTGTTTTCATTATAATATTAATAATATGGTTTGACAATTTTTACATCGTTAATCATTCAATTATTCATACAGTAGGGATTCTATCGCATGCTCTCTAGTAGTAAATCCATGCAACAACAGTTTTCTACTTTTTACCCACTTCAGTATCTTCTGTATGTATAACTCACTATACGCCTTTCTTTTTGTCATCCTTTTTTTCCTCTGGGAGAAGCTCACAATTGTCAAGGTAGTGGATGATTAGTTCCGTTAGTAATGTTTACATTTTCCTGATGGTTGGTAAACAGGTTATTGGTCCGTGGTATTTGAGGTCCTTCTCTTTCCGGTGTATTTTTGTATTTTTTGTATTTGAGAAAGAGCTACATGTTCTTTCTCTGGTCATCCATTCCGATATGGTATTTTGTAGATACATCTTCTTATGTTTCTTGTTAGCTTTTCATATAGCTGCGTGCTGTTTTTAACCAGTAAGCATATATCCTATAATCGCCTGTTTTTTTCCAGTTTCCAGTTTTCTTTGGCTTTTTATTATTATTTCTTCATTAATTTTACTTTCTCTTCTTTCTTCAATTTTTCGAATTCTCTCATCTATTTAAACCAGTAAGTATTTCTATTATGGTACTGTAACTATTCCCATATCTTGCCTCAGAAGTGTTGTGTTATTGTCGAATACAATTGTTTTGTTCTTGCTCTTTCTCCGTTTACGTTTTGATAAAAATAGGTTTCATTGTTTTTAAAAGTCATATTTTGTTGATCTGTGTCGATTTGTATCTGTATCGCCTCAGTCTTCATTCATTTGCTGATATCTTTTATTGTAATGCCTCATATTTCTCATTCAGTGTGTCGTCTTTGTGATTCATATTTCCTCCGCACAGTTCCCCTTTATCCTATTCATGGTTTTAGCCTTTTTAAAAGTTTTGTCTGGGATTCCAATCTAACTTTCCATCCGGTGTTCGTCGGTCTATTTCTTAGTCAGTTTTTGTTTTTAGTTTTAGTTATATACTAACTAATTTTCTGCCTGTTAATTTGTAACGTTTTTAAATTTAAATGGTCCTCGTTACTTAAACGTGGTAGTTTTTTTTTGTCGTTCAGGAAGTGTTTGATGCTTTTATCTTCTGCCGTTTCTTTTTCACTGAGTTCTGTGATTTCACAGTTATCGGTCTCCTCAGTTCTAGTGTTTATCTATTGCTAGTATCCTCCCTGTGGGTCATCAGTAAGGGGCGTTAAGTGATTTGTTACATCATTTATATCTCCTTGACCTTTTATTAATTTCAGTTCTTGATAATATGTCTTGATTTATCGGCAATCATTTGTTCCGGTACATGAAAGTCAGTCGACTGGCCCCATAGGTTGTGCATTCTCTTTCTCCAGGGGTACTTCTGTAGTAGCATTTCATTACGAGTCTATTCTCTTTTTGTTGTGGCTCTGTTAAAAGGACCGAAATGAAGACACGAACAAGTAGAAACAAGTATATTAAGAAAATAGAGTACAAAGGGAAGAAATACAAAGGTAAGTAGAGTTCGACTATCTTACTGGATTCCGGCGAGAGTTAATTGCCGTAGGCATTTATTGAGCAAAGAGGAAGAGTCCATGTTATACATAGGTAAGTCACCATAACACCCCCTCTCAAGTATTACCTCCGTAGGATAATTAATAGCGTTTCCTTTTTGGGTCTATTACGATCAGATCCGTTAATCTTCGCTTCCTTTTTGATTGTCTTGGTTTCGGAGCTGCCTGGGAGATCTCAATGTCAAAGGTGTCATATATGGTGTCTATAATTTCTTCTTCCTGGTTAGCGCTGTCGGTGTCGTCCGATAGTATGTTTTCTTAATTGATTTAAATGTCTCTTATGAGAGAACTTAGGGCCTTAAATTATGTATATCATATTTCCAATCCGCTTCTCAATTGTCCTCAGTTCCCAGAACGATTTATTATTTTTAAACATTTAAAAAAATATGTTTTCGCCTGAGACGGTACGTTTGCTTTGGTACTGCAATGGTTCTTCCTGGTTTTGTCTGTTTTAGCAGCAGTTTGTCAAAAACGGATCGTATCTTGCGCGCAAACATTACTTCAGTAGGGAATAATAAAGATGGTGTATTCGTGTTTGGCGTGATCCTGTACAGCTGAATGAACTGTTGTAGGGCTTTTTTCCGTAGCAGTGTCTCTAGCCTTCTTCAGGGCTCTTTTCAGTGTATCGACAAAACGCTCTAATTGGCCATTTGATCTCGGGTGGTATAGTGGGGTCGTAATATGTTCTATTTGGAACGTATCACAGAATTCCTTGAATTCAGCCGACGTGAACTTTGTTCCGTTGTCGCTGACTAGACAATCCACCACCCCGAAACGGGCGAACAATTTGTGGAGGAAGTGTATGGTTACTTCCGTCGTTGGACTTTTGAATCAGCACACTTTGGGTCATTTTGTGAAACTATCTACTACAATTAAATAGTTGAAACCGTCTAATGGGCCTGCGAAGTCTATATGGATCCTGAACCATGGTCGGTCCGTTTTTGGCCAAGGACTGTATTTGATCGGAGGTACCTTTGCTGCCAATGCACAACCTTTGCACGTCTTTACGATTTTCTCGATATCCTGGTCCATGTTAGGCCAGTACACGTAGCTTCTCCTCAAGCTCTTCATTCTTGTAGTCCCTGGGTGGCCAACATGGAAATTCTTCAGAATTCTCCTTTGAAGAGTTTTGGGAATGACGATTCTCTCACGATACAAAAGTAACTCATCGCATAGGGAGAACATGTCCGAAGTTTTTTGGTCCTTTACAGTGAATTTAGTCTTTCCCATCTTAATAAACTCGTCACCGAGGGTTTCCATTTCTATTTCGTGCAGTGACACGGGGAGTTCCCATACTGTGTTCTGTAATGTCGAGTTAATTTCTCCTTCCGTTCGAAGGGAGGCAATCACAGTGTCTTCCAGGGGTTCACTACGTTTTGGGATGAGTCTTGACAATCTGTCAGCGTGACAGATTTTTTCGAGGGGAGGTATTCCATCTTAAAATTATAATTTAAAAGGATTGTTCCCCACCTCTGCAGTCTGTTAGCTGTGTGTACGGGCAGCCCTCTTTTTGACCCAAAAAGTGTGAGTAAAGGTTTATGATCCGTTTGTAAAGTGAAAAATCTACCGTGTATGTAACGGTGGAATTTCGAAACTGCAAATGTGATCCCTAAAATCTCCTTTTCTATTTGGGAGTAGTTCTTTTCTGCTGGTAGCAGTGTCGTCGATGCGTGAGCTATTGGTTTGTGAGTCCCGTCTGGCATTTTGTGTAAAATGCATGCCCCGATCCCATATGAGCTTGCGTCGCTAGCGACAATAATCTCTATGTCTGGATTATAGTGAGTTAGAAAAAGATAAGATGTTAGGACTTTTTTCGTTTTCTCGAATGCCCCCTGGCATTCAGCTGTTCATTCCCACTCTTTGTCTTTTTTCAGAAGTTCATTCATTGGAGCACGGAAGTATGCATATTAGGTATGAACACTTAGTAGTAGTTAGCCAGTCCGAGAAAACTTTGTAAAGATCCGATATTTTCAAGAGCCTGACTTGCAGTAGTCCGTTCTGGGTCTGGTCTACTGCCATCTTTGTCAATAATGTGGCCCAGATATTTGATGTTCTTCATGAAAAAATCACATTTGGCTTTTTTGAGTTTGAAACCGTACTCTTGGATTCGCGAGACAACTTTGTGGGCGGGTTCCCGGATTGTTCTTTGGTATGACTAGTCATTAGAAAGTCGTCTAAGTATGCTATCGCGAATTTCAGTCCGTTTAACATAGTATCCATTACCTGCTGGAATATGGCTGGTGCAACCTTGACACCGAAAGCGAGTCTCTCGAATTTGTATAATCCGCAGTGGGTGTTAATACATAGTAGTTTCGAGCTTTCTTCTTCCATGGGTATCTGTAAATATGCGTCACTTAAATCTATTTTGGAGAAAAATCTTCCTCCATTTAATTTAATAAAATATTTCGTCTGGGCACAGAAGAGGATAATGGTAATCCTTTAGTGATGCATTCAATCCAGTCGAAAAATCGGCGCAGACGCGGATCTCTTTAGTTTTGTTTTGAACATAGACAGTCGGAGCAGCCCATTGACTATATTCAATTTTAGAAGGAATGCCGGTCTTAACTAGTCGGTCTAGTTCTTCATTTATTTTCTTGAGTGTGGCGAAAGGTACATTCCTTTTCTTTTTAAATACGGGTTGGATGTTTTCCTTTAATTCAAATTGTGCCGCCATATTTTTTGCATCGACCCAGTCCATTTGAAAAAAACTTCCGGTAATGTTTTTTTCAAATCTTCTTTTTATTTATCTGCTTCGGTTGTCAGGCTTTCTATTTTTATGCAAAAAGCGTTAATAGGTAAATCTCATAGATTAAATTGGCTCATCCACTCTGTCGTAAATGAATTGCAAGTGTTCTGAAAACGAATATTTTTAATTTTTTGTTTTTTCCGTTAAACTTAACGTTAGTTATAATCTCACCTTCGAATTTTATTTTTCCACAGTCACCGACCTGGCTACTATGTTTGATTTTAACATGGTTGGTTTACCCAATTTTTTCCATGGCTGCAGGTTTATGATAGTTAAATCAGGCCCGGAGTCTCATTGTAACTTTATTCTTTCGTTAAGGATTTGTACTTGAACGTACGTCCGTATGTTTATGCTATCCTGTTCGTCTGATCTTGCCATTTTTATCCGACTTTTAATTCCTTTATTTGCTCTACAATATGAGCCGATTTTGTTACAAATTAAACAAATTTCAAACCGGTAGGGGCAATCCATATACCAATGAAGAGCACCACAGCGCGAACAGGGCTAGGTGGTAATTTGTTTTGTTTTTTTCTTGGGGAAATTTGTTTTTGGCGAAAAGTGAGAATAGTCACTCTTTTTTGATTGACTTAATTATTAAGGAATGCTAGGATATGATTTTTGTCGTACCTTTCTTATGTGTGCTATGCCGGATACTTCTATGTCTTTTAAGTCTTGCTTCCCGCTTCCAAATCTCTCGCAGTCATCTGCGACTTTTTGTGAGGTTATATTCGGCTCATTTTCTAGCTTATTCAGAACTATGCGTCTTACTTCGGCGTCTTTAGCTGATATCAGTCCTTGCACAAAAATTAAACATTTGAAATCATCTGCGCTTAGTTCGGCAAGCTTTAAATCGTCACAGTGTTTATTTACTACTGATACAAAAGTCGTGTAATCATCGCAATCTTTTCTCGTTAAATTTATGCACTTCCATCTTTTGTGAAAAAAGGAAATTTTGGGGCTAAACAACTCCGTCAATAACTTAACTGCTTCCGAGAAAGTTAAATCGCTGGTCTTACGGGATAATATGTAGTCAACGAACTTTGTATGTTCGATGGTCCCTAATTTACGAATGAGTAACTTTTTTAGCGTCTGCCCAATTTTCGCAATCTATGCTCTATTGATCTTCATACCTTCTAAAATATGAAGCGAATGTTCTATCGTTGTCTGGAGAATAAGAAAAACTGTCAATTGTACTCCAAACAGTATTTTGGGAGAATGCGTATCCGTTCTCGATATTTTTACCCCTATTCTATATTTTTGTAGTAATAGTTGTTCAAACTTTTGATGTTTTTTATCAGCTTTTCGTCGTTGTTCGTCGGCTTTTTGTTGTTGGACAAGCAGTTTTTCTTGAAACCTAGCTTCCATTTGAGTCTGTTGTTCGGTTTGGAATTTTACGAGTTCTAACACCATAGCTTTGAAATCTTCCATGTTTACTGTTGCGTCTTTATACAATACAGCTCTTTTTTCTTTTATATTACGCTGCTAACGTAATTAGTTCTTCAACGAAAAAAAGAAAAAAGGTCAACCCTTTTTTTTGGGCTGAACAAGAAAAAATAAGGTTTTTAATTCCGGCGGTAGAATTTCTTTTTTTCTCTTTGGAGAGAGAAAAAGAATTGTATTATATTCCTTTGTTAAAAATATTAACTCAGTACTGGAATAAAATGATGACTCACGAGTGTCCTTCTAGAAAAAAATAACTTAGTTGATATTTTTTTGTAAGAGACGAAGAACAAAAAAAAATCACGTGAATTTACTTCCCTAAAAAATCCGATTTTCGAGATTTCTTTTTCTTTGTCCGCCGAATAAGCTTGTGTTAACACTTTGGTACTTGTGTAGCTTTCTCCACGTTCGTCTTTAATTTCCTCGTGCATTTGCCAATGTTTGTCTTACGCTGGATTTCTTTTTCTCATTCGAAAAACTTTTAGTTTGTTTTAAGATGAGTACGGAAGAAAAATTTGACGTAATTCCAGATTGCCAGTGGTTGTCTGGTGGTTAGAAAATGTAGAGAGAGTAGATCTCCGAATCCTTCGTCGCCAAGTTGTTGTGGCCCTGTTAAAAGAAATGAAGATACGAACATGGTATAAAGTAGAAATAAGTGTATTGAGAAAATAGAGTACAGAGGGAAGAAATATGCACCTCGTAAGGAGAATTCGACTATCTTACTGGATTCCGGCGAGATTTAATTGCCGTTGGCATTTATTGAGCAAAGAGGAAGAGTCCATGTTGTACATAGGTAAGTAACCATAACACTTTTGTAGCCCATTTATTCCTGACATTTTGATGCTGTAATGCTCATTTATGCATTGGTGTTTGGCTAATGTTATTGTCGTATCTGAAATTAGAGGGAGTACTATCCTATGTTTGGTTTGTGATATTCTTGTTCCTAAAACATAACAACTAAAATTCACAAGAAGCCGACTAGCTCCCCTATGTTGATTAAAAGAAGAGAAACAGGTCAAAACTTACTTTACTTATGATACTGGCGCAGAGATAGTGTTTTTTTTTCATGACGAATCAGGAGCATTATCACACACTCTTAGTATACATACTTTTTCAGCAGACGAGACAGATAAAACAAAACAAAAATACATTAAATATCAACTTTAAACACATTTTTCATTTCACTTCAAAGCAAATTTGGGATACGTTCGTCTTTCATTTAATACTATATTTTCATTAATCTGTCATTCGTTTGTTGTTTATTTTATCTTCCATATTTATCATAAGTCGATCAGAGATAAGTTAGATCCACTTTTTGAACCGTAATTCATTGAATAAGATTGAGAAGACATAGTTTTTTTCAATCTTCGTTCTACAAGATTATGCTACAACTCAAGTACTTAATTTAACGTGCCGATTTAATGTAGCTTTTCTATCAAATTCTTTCCTACGACAAAAGGAAATATCGGCTCAAATATAAGGACATGATATGTTTAATTATCTTTTCGAGACAGTCTGTCTATGCTGCCTATCAATATTTGTGTGGCACATTTAGCTGAGAGGACTCTTAGATGTTCGTCTTATCACTATAGAATTATAATACAAAATTATCCCACAGGGAGATTATGTATATGTCTAACGTAAGCAGAAACTCTACTATTTAAGCTTATAGTACTATTGTATTAAGTGTTAACTATTATCGCGATAGTATAGACTGAACTATTATGTGTAAATGAGTTCTTAAAACTACGTTAAGATAATGTGTATCCGAAAATAACATATATTATAATTCTTAATATATTGTTGGCAGGGGTAGTGTAGTAGAGTATTATTAATTTCTGACATGTTTTTGTTGCATTTCGTTCATATTTTTTGTCGGAACTTCTAGCCTGTTAGCATATTAATTAAGACAAAATAATACGGATAACCGATTAAATCTTGTGGGTTTTGTTATAAAATACAGTTTCCATAGCAAATAAATCGTGATTTAATTAAGATCTGTTGCGATTTTTAAGATGTGTAATGTTATAAAGAATTTCCGGCTTTTCACGCTAACTTTTTAAATATTCCCACGTTGCTTTTATCTGTCTTTTTCGTGGTTAGCTCCTAATGGCTAACTTACATCTAATTTAATCGCTTTCAAATAACCATAATTCTAAGTCATCCTTGGTGGCATATACTTCTGTTGTGCGGATCATTGTTCTGCATTAAGGTATTTTTTACATATTTTTACAAAATATAATGCCATGTTCAATGTAGTAATTGTTCACTCCCTACGTGCTATTTTTTTAATTAAATCAATTCAGTATTTTTTTATAATACTAGTTCTTGCCTTATCTTTACACGTGCTATTTTTTGGTCACGTTATAATTTACCACCTACTTTAAATTAGGGCTTTATATGTTCACATATATTTCAGATTTAGGCACATATCGCTGTCCACGGCATATCGAAATCGTTTAAAAGGGGAAGTTACGTGCACAATGCATACCGCTTACATTCAATTCCCACGTGCCACAATGCATTAATCCCATGCACTTACTCGCAACAGTCAATATATACATGCATTCCTGCGCATTACAATCGTTATCAAGATCTCCGCCTCCATGCATGTAACAGCACATTGACTTTTCACCATGCTTGCTACAGTGTTTAATCACACAGACTACTGATTTAAACATCAATGTGTAACCGTTGTTCACTCCATAGTACTTGGACGTGCAACTACGCAAATATTTCACGTGAATCTTTATAATTGCTTATGTTCCTACCACCTCATCTTAGGTACCGTTTTTGCACCACCTTTACTTTTACTTGATGGTGGAATTGTGTAGACGAAGACTGGCGGATTCTAGCGCTAATCCGTAATAATCTGCTAAAAAAAGATCATGAAAAGTTTATTATTAGCCCTATATGTGTTATTGCTTCTGCGCCTGACCTAACGAACTGGAATTTTGAGATAAACAAACCTGCTCATTCTACTACGTACTTAATAGCTATATATACGACATTCTTGTAGCTAGCACATCACCGGATGCGCATTTATTCTTTTTTATCCGGGAAATATAAAATATGAAATATCAAACCATAGTAGATCACATCTGACTCGTTTAGTCTGTATATCTTTGTTATATTATTAGATATATTATTTCTTTCTTGATAATAATCATGTGTTTTTTTCCGCTCTTTTCATATCTGTCTTTTCTTTCCTCTGTATATCATCTAAAGAAAACTTTTGGAAATACAGAGTGTTTCCGTCTGCCTGTCTGTCCGTCCGCCAGTCAAAATTTTCGTAAACGTAATTAACACATTGCGGGATATTTTTAACCATATCATCCTATGTTCCTTAACAACAACAAAAATCGTTCGGTAATATTTAAAAACAGCTCATCCCTGACAACCATTGTATTAAATGTTCTCTAAACAAATACACATTGCTTAGCACTATTACAAATAACCTTGTGATCGCTGTAAATCTTTTTCTGCTCAGCACTATATATATATATATATATATCGTTTCAACTTATTTTCTTATCGCAATCTTTATAAAGTTAGGTATGTTTTTATGCTTATATATTTGTATGTGTATGATTCATTTCGAAACTAATTAACTGATTATTATGATTTTTTAACACAGCTGCGAGACAGAGGGGGTTCAAATTTTAGGTATATTTAATTTGATTTTGTTTTAAGCAAAGCGGGTTAAAAAAGTTGTAAATCCCTTCGATAGAACAATTCTGTGAAATTTAAAAAAAAATATTATTCATCAATTAATATATATGCTCCGAATCTTAGTTTCCTGGGAGTATTTTAAAAGAGTTCTAGGCGCATCATATGGGTGCAACCTCAAATTTGAAATATTCAAATATACCAGATTTTAAGTGTGTTCAGTATATAATCATTAAATACCACTTATGACATATTACTTGAATTTCGATTTCTTCTTAAGCCCACCTTAGATAAAACCTAGATATAAAACCATGCCCTATAATCAAAATCATGTAATATGCATATACTGCTATCTCTCTCTCTTTTTCTCTCTTACTATTTATATATATATATATATATATATGTATATACACATATATCTATCTCTCTCTCTCTCTATATATATATATATATATTTATATATATATAAGTATCCACAAACAGTTTATTTGTTAAGGAGACCTCTCTATTCAACACTCACATACTACACAAACACACCCACACACACACACACATATATATATATATATATATATATAATATATATAGTGTGTGTGTATAAGGGTTTTATATATTTCATTTTTGTTGAAAACTTATCGAAAGCAGAAGCATGTAAAAAGCATGCAATGATTGACGAATTCGTGACAATCAAAATGAGTCAGTCATAACAACATAAACTGCTTCAAGGTATAAAAGTATATTCAGATGTTCATTCAAGAAGACATCATTTTAACAAATAACGATCTGGGGATATGAAACAGTCTAATGCTATTTACTAATTTAATTTTCTGATGTTGATGTTCTCGGTTATTTGTGTATATATAACTGGTAATAACAGAGAAGCTAATGTTATCAAAAAGAAAAATGGAAATGAATAACTATTAAATCAATTAAGAAAGGTAATTCAAACGTTAGAAGATATTTCTAATAAAAACGATAGATAAATGTAAGACAAAGTTAAACAGACACACAGAAGGTATATATATATATATATATATATATATATATATATATATATATATAGAGAGAGAGAGAGAGAGAGAGAAGGTAAACGATATATATATATATATATATATATATATATATATATATATATATATATATATATAAAGAGAGAGATTTACATGGCGCTTATAACTATTTGAATTTATTTATATCATTATAGTAACATTTTGATACAAAGCTTATGGTTAACAAGATAGTCTTGATGTTTATCAGTTTTCGCCTCAAGTGTTTCAAAATATAGGTTGAACTATAAATGATACACATCGAATCGTTTATAACATTCACAATTAGTTTTATAATCAAGAATAATTGGTAAAAATATACTTCAGTCGAAACCTCACTAATTACTATTCAACACTCCTTGTTTTATCGTCGTTCAATGATGTGCTCCAACTGTCCACACCTGTCTTACTTTAAGCTGTAATGGCAATAATCCGTTCAGGAATAGTTTGACGATTGTTTTGATAGACATTTTCTGAAGATACCACCATCGATGAAACAATCTAGGGTTCAAGATCGAGTGAGTGTAAATCCCACCCGGGATCACACCTCCTACTGATCGGAGGATCAGATAAGTTGCCCAACAATCATTTCCACAAGTTGGTTAAAGTACTGGTGATCTCTCACAACTCATTCCTCTGCTAAAACATCTCAACTGCTTTCGGTTGCATTGTAATTATGTTTACATCGTTGTGTTTGTATTTGCTTCTTTGTATGAAGAAGTTCTCGGTTTATAATTCGACAGTTAATCTAAAAAATATGTTCATCTTATTATTTTGTGTATATTCATAAATATGTCCTTGATTTTATTTATGCGTGTCTTAAATTTTAAGGAAAGTCGTTTCGTTGCTAAATATCTAGTTAAATCACACATAATACGAATAAAACAAATACAATAGACATTAGCAGGCATAAAACCACATATTATAGGAATCGATAGGCATAACACACATAATAGTCATTAATAGGCTTAACTTTGATTGTACTTCCCCTGGTCTTCCGAAATCGTAACCCATGTATTACTGGCAAAGATAGCGTGGCTTAACTTCGATTTCGCAGGGACTGGTCTTCCTAAATCGTCACCCATTTAGTACTAGCCAGGATATCCGTTACTAAACTTTGATTGCACTGCATATATATGTATATAGCATTACTCTCTTGCAGATTTACTCCCTAATCTAGTCTGGGGTTTTTAGTAAGTAGTATTATACAGGCGTCATCATAGCGTTAATGCATGTTCCTTTCAGTATTCGAACACTTTGACGACAGCTGCCTTTAAATAGGTTTACTGTCTCGCTAGTTTATTAGCGCCCGTGTGTACTGAGACGTTGGAATTAAGTTTGAAACATGACTCGTGTTCCGGAGTTCGAGTCCGCCGACCCGTAACAATTCTCGAAAAGACTTAACGTATACGTATGTAAATAACACCAAATATATATATATATATATATATATATATATATATATATATTTCAACATAGTTCACCCCAAACAAGGCAGGCCGCCACTGTAGACGTAAGAGGCTACTGAGAAAAAGAAAAGGGGAGAAGGTTAAGGGGTCAACCTAAATTGGGATCTGCGAAGCGAGATGTCTGTGTACATTAATTTAAATGTCTGCATGTCAGTACTGTCGGGAAAACAGGGGGCAGAGAGGGAGTTCCATAGGCCAGCAGCACGAGGAAAAACTATTTGAGTAGAAGACTCTCCGGCATCTGAGGGCCTTCACAGTAAATGAATGAGATTTAGTTGATTGTCGAGTTAGTCTAGTGAATTTGTGTCGAGGGGGCACCAGAGTAGCCATATATATATATATATATATATATATATATATATATATATAGGTAAAATAAAGAATGATTCAAAGTGAAAGCGAGCGTTCGATTACCGCGTCATCAGAACCCAGCATCATCCAACTGAACATATTGGAATATGTGGGTTTATATAACGAGCAGGGATTACTCATCCATAACCGAGAACTGGCTACAGGCGTGGCCACCGAGAGTTACTACAGGCCGGTTGGCTAGAAAATGACGTCACTGACTTCCGTGTCAAAACAAGGACCGTAGTAATAACAATAAGAAGGCATTTCGATTTCTCCATTCACTAAATAATCCATCAAAATTCAGGAAATCAACCAATTTTAATGAAATTTTCAGGATTTATTAATTAATGATCACGAAATATAATAAATCCATTACTTTATTATAAAGCTTGGTGCAAATGTATTATTTCTTGTAAACAAAAAAACACCTTTACTAAAGTTATTCAAAATATCAAAACATGTTGACCATACGATATTGTAAATATTTAAAACAAAGCATTAGAAAACTTTAAAAATTGCATGTAAAAAAAAGAAAAGAAAAGAACCCGATTCGATTCATCTTGAAACTGATCTTTATCCAATATAAATTTAAAGAAAATAATAATTCACGATCAAATACTTCAAAAAACTGAATTATGAATTACCATTATTTAAACTTCTAACCCAATCAACCGTAAGTAATTCAGACTTTGAAATTTGTTTAAAAATTATACAAAAAAAAGTTCAATGTTAACTGTCTGTTTAATAATGGAATCACCAACTCCTATCTTGCTATTAAGAGATAGGTACGTGCAAAATCAAAGGTCGATCCGCAAAATGTAAAAACATTTTGACCCTCCCTTCACTTAAAAATTCACCAAAATTCAGGAAATCAACCAATTTTAATGAAATTTTCAATATTTATTAATAAACAAGCACAGGAAATATAGTGAAACATTTTTTAAAAATCTTAGTGAAAATATATTATTTTTTAAAAATAAAATACACCTTTACTAAACGTATATTTTTATATATATATAAAATAAATCCATGATTTTTTTAAAATGAAAATAAGATCTGTATATGTTTTAAATATTTTTTTAAAAAAACTATTTCGTATATATTACGGAAAATGCCCCTACACTCTTGTTAATAAAATCAGTATAACTCGAAGAATTAACGATATTATCATTGAATAAAGCATTGTTTAATTAATATTTTTTGTGAAAATTTTGATTAAATATGATGTTATTATTTCATATATTTAATCTACAAAAGTAGAGAAAAGATCAACTATGCTACACTTAAGACATCGAAAAAAAGTAATAAAAAAAAATGGAACACTACTTTTTTATCAAATAATGAATAAGTAATTCAGACTTGATTTTTTATATAATTAAAACAAAATTCAAACTTACTACACTATATTTAGTCTGTGTAAACATTATTACGTGTATCCATATTTGCAGTAATTATTTCTCTTTTGGAAATCCAAACATATGCAGTAGGCATTTTAACTTTGTGAATTATGAAATGAAATTTTAAAAAGCGCGAAATTATTTTAAAATTGGTTGATTTCCTGAATTTTGATTCCATTATTAAACAAACACTTAACATTGAAATTTTTTTTTGTATAATTTTTAAACAAATTTCAAAGTCTGAATTACTTACGGTTGATTGGGTTAGAAGTTTAAATAATGGTAATTCATAATTCAGTTTTTTGCAGTATTTGATCGTGAATTATTATTTTCTTTAAATTTATATTGAATAAAGATCAATTTCAAGATGAATCGAATCGTGTTCTTTTCTTTTTTACATGCAATTTTTAAAGTTGTCTAATGCTTTGTTTTAAATATTTACAATATCGTATGGTCAACATGTTTTGATATTTTGAATAACTTTAGTAAAAGTGTTTTTTGTTTACAAGAAATAATACATTTGCACCAAGCTTTATAATAAAGTAATGGATTTATTATATTCCGTGATCATTAATTAATAAATCCTGAAAATTTCATTAAAATTGGTTGATTTCCTGAATTTTGATGGATTATTTAGTAAATGGAGAAGTCGAAATGCCTTCTTATTGTTATTACTACGGTCCTTGTTTTGACACGGAAGTCAGTGACGTCAGAGGGGGGCAGGAAGTTAGTTGCTTGGCCTGTAGTAACTCTCGGTGGCCACGCTACAGGACACTGGCGAAACTAATTTAAGATCTTAACTGGAGAGTTTCCCTACCCCTCCCTTAATAAGAACGGTAGTATACACCACCACGCCCCATGTTCTTTGTCCAGTACAATCGATCACCACGAAGAAGTAAACGAAGCTTTTTAACGGATTAAGACGTCTAGGCAACAGCGCCATATGATGTGGCAGCAGAGTACTAGAAGTCATGCCGCCTGCATGCACGTTTATGGCTACCTCAGCTCTTCAACCAGATTATCAGTGAAAAGAACATCCCAGATTAATGGCGGCTGTGCACAACCGTATTCATTTAGAAAAAGAAAGACAATCCAGCTGACTGTGCAAACTATCGCTCCATCATCGAACGGATGATTGACCGACGCGTCCGACAGATAGCCGCACCCAGTCTTAATCAAGCAGCTGAGCTTGTAAATATGTGTGTCACTATTGACGCATTACACGCAGCAGAGTTTCTTCTTGAAAAACACTGTGGGAAACAAAAGGCAATTCATGTGTTCTTTCTTGACCTCGGAAAAGCTTTTGACTAAGTACCGCTTTACTCTATTATCAAGTTCTCGAGGAGTTGGTCAACTTGCTCAAGAATATGAAAATACAAGAAGTCGCGTGCGATCCGCTGCTGAAATTTCATTGACGCCGGTATTGTTGTCGGTGTCCATCAAAGTTCAGCTATGTAACTGCTATTGTTCAGCTGGGCCATGAACAAAATACTTCTCGAGCTGCAACAAGAACTACCTATGCAGACGACGCCATTCTAGCATCAACAGGCCAAAACGATATCCAACCTCCCGTACACACGTAGCGCGATCGTCTTTTACAATTTTGTTTTACACATGACATAAATACAACTGAATATTTAACAAATGCTGTAAGTGTGCAGAATTCTATTACCGTCGACAATACCAACCTTATTGAACATGTGTCTTACAGTATCTGCAACACATGAATTGCTGCTAACTGAAGCCTGAGGCCCGAGGTTATAGCACGTATTAATGGAGCTTGGCTGAAGTGGAGAAAAACAATTACAGTGATGTGCTATAATAAATCAGTGAACGGCTGAAAACCAAGATTTTTAGTAGCACCAATCACCGACAAGCTCCGTGAATCTTGACTAAGATTGTTGGGTTATGTCTTACGAGCCAACGCCACCTTGTCCAAGTTTGGGTACGAGCTGACAGTTGGAGGCCGGCGCATAAAAAGACACCCAAAACGTGGTGGGCTCGATACGCTTTTCTTTGGACTTAGAAATCGACGAAATCTATGCAATCAAAAGCTATATTCTATTAAAATTTGGTTTCATGAATGTGTCTCTCTTTCTATTCCACTGCTTATAAATTAATGTGAAAAATATAAAGATGTTACATTACAGCGATAATCAATGTAAAATACAAATTTAATTTTTAATGTGAACATATACTTCTAAAATGTTTTAATTATAATTTTTAAGATTATATCTGGAGGTCACATTACCATCTGATTTATAGGCATGTTTATATTAAGTGATACACTGGCAGACTTTTTCTTAAATCTAGCTCGAATTGTTGAAATTACAATGTATCATACATCGACATGTGTTTTTATTGTCTTACCCAGTTTATTGTCAAATTTATAATATTTTGTAGAGCTCCACTAAAAAAAATTAAAACAAATGTATCTCCTTAATATTGTAATTTAAAGGGTTTAAGTTCATTTATGGACTAAATAAGAGTATTCTGCCTGGGTGAAGTTCGAATCCACAATTAATGTCTATTGAGGCCATGACAATTGGCGACGCTGCTAACAATATATATTAGAACGGCTGTATCAAGTCGTTCTCTCTAGCTTTCTCTAACCCCTTCTTCTTCTTTCCATTATTTCGACCATAACAGATTTGTTTCTTTAAAATATACGTCCTTTATTACTATATTGTGTTCGACTAAAATTATTGTAATCATGTTTTTTAGGTCTATATCGCAAATATATTCCCAGCTATGATATTTCATGAATACGCTAAGCATTTATTATTTAAAAAATATTTTTTAAGGAATCTAAGGAATCGACGGTCGATAGCAAGAAAATGTGTATGTTATTTGTTTGGTTTCCAGTGATTTACGTTGTAGTTTAATTTCTGACTATGAGACCAAAACCACTTTCGCCTTCTTTTATTCATGAGTAACCAAAAGAAAATATTGATCAATATTAAATATGAAACTGTATGAAATTGATTGATTTTTTTTTGTATTTAATAACACAAACCGAGATTTAATAAATTAATTAAAAAATACATTAAAAACACTTTTAGAAAAAAACAATTAATCCCAAAAATATTTACTTCATATATAAGGTTACCTGGGGTGGAATTAGCTCTATATAATAGAAAAATACACAATTAGACTGTGTTATCTTAATATTGTTGTTGGATATTTATCAGCGTATTTAATGTAATTTAATAAACATTAAAATACACTTTCAAACAAGAATACATATTAACATTTACTGACATCTGTCTAACTTTAAAATCTGACTTAAAATAGATTTATTATTTTAAATTTTCACTTGAAATATTTTACGCTTTCAAATAGAAAGTAAAATCTGATAACGGTTGTACTAACGTAAACACATGATTAGCATTCTATCAATGGATAGGGACAAAACTCTGTTAATATTTAAATATTTACCAAAATTGACAGGAGATCGTCAGGTGTCTAAATCTAAAATTGAAACGATGACATCTTAAACCATATCAGTCGAAACGAATATCGTGACTCAGTATAGTGCTAAAAACAGTTCACGATATTTTAATCTTGAATACATTACTTACACACATACTTCAGAAATGATCCATGTTACACAGTGAAGATGATAACGACCGATTTACACTGCATGCGCTCTGCGTCTAGCATTTCATAACTTTTATCAATATTAGTTCCAAATAAAGAAACTAATGTATCCTTACCAATAACGATGGAAAAATAGGACCAACTAAAAATTACGACCAAACATATCAAGGTTTTTTTTTAAATGATAATGTTATTGATCTTTTTGATATAATTGTTATTTAATGTAAGATTATTAGATTTAAATATATTTTCATTTTAGAAGACTGTGCACTTTTTTATTATTATTATCATTATTATTTTATAGTATTCTCAACTTTTAGATGTTTTTAATTGGAGGTTTCTTTTTTGAAAATGAAGTCAATTCCTTTGAGCTTATACATTCAGTTGTTCATTAACATTTTCACTTTTCCTAACAGTAAAGCTTTTTGCAGAATTGGAAAATAAATCGTCTCGTCAATCTGTTTAAGCCATTTATTGTGTTTTTTTCTTGGCGTTCCAATTACGACGGAAATCATCCTTACTTCTTTACATTTCCATAGTCTAACTAATTCCCTTTTTAGGTCTTGATATTTATCTTGTTTTTGTGTTTTTCTCCTGCACTCTGTCACCGAAGGGGCAGGCTATATAAATGATTAAGCAAGTTCTCGTGTTTTTTTGTTTAAACAGATTAAGAAGGGGTTTGAATGTTCAAGAAATTTATCACTTTGTATGCGCATATCCCAAAGAAGTTTGACATTGTCGTTCTCCTTTACCACTTCTGCATTATGCTCATACCACTTCTTACTGATCATGGTCCAATTCATAAAGTTTGCTTATATTCCATTATTATTATTATTATTATTATTATTATTATTATTAGTAGTAGTAGTAGTAGTAGTAGTAGTAGTAGTAGTCACTAAGAGTTCTAACACAAGTCATGCTCACTGATATTAACAGGTGGTGTTTCGTAGAGTCGGAGTGACAACAAGTCTCCCCAGATTTCCAGTACTCTCAACATCTTTTTGATAACCAATGACAATAGCTTTGCAGCATCGCAACAGCCCCTTATCATTCATTTCTCGCTGGTAACGATTATCGGTCTCATTTGAGATATTGGTGGCAATAATCCTCCCCAAGGTCCCATAACTCTCCGTACTCTTCCATTGGAGGTCTAGTTAATCCTCTTTCCCTTCGGTCTTCTCATTCCCATTGACTCTTCACGACTATTTTGTTTGGTATCAGCCGAGGCTGGTGCAATTTCTTGGGGGACACTTCAAAAGATTTATTGCAGTTTCTGTTCCTTTGTTCATGTGGTGGTGTTCTTATTGTGGTTCTGTATTCTTCTTATTGTATTTTGCATGGTCTGAGTGATCGCTTTACTTCTAATTATGCCCAGTCTTTTATCCAGATTTTGCAGGAATACTCCTAGTGCTCCTGCTATTGTTGGTATTATATTGACTTTCCTCATACATCATACATACCCCTTTCAGTTTTATAGACAGTTCTATATATTGCTTGGTTTTTTTGCTGTTTCTTTGATCATCACGCTGTGTTCTGCTGGAACGGAAAAATCTACGATTTGCCAGGATTATTCATTCTTGTTGACTATTATGAAATCCAGTCTCCTTGATTGTATGAGTTGATCTGTTTGCACATCCATGTCACAAAACATTTTGTGATTTTCGTTTCTTAGTACTGTCTCTTGTTAATGTTTGTATTATTAGTCTGCGTGTTTGAAATGCAGTTGTGTGCATAGTTCGCACTGTACTACTTTTCATATGCAGTCGTATGCATATTTGTACTCTTTTTGAGCTAGTTTGCCGCATTCACTTATTAGGTGAATACAATTTCCCTGGGTTTTACTTGTTTTAGCTTTAATTTAGTTAGTCCTTATCGAACTGTTCTCTCCAGCTGTCAGAAGAAATTATCTTCTTTGTTCAGGTGCCATTTAGAGCCATGCCCAGGAATAGCGGTGTGTCTCTTCTCTATTGATTCTCATGAAACGTCTATGTAGCTGTTTTTCTTCCCATTTTTCTTTTCTTGTGTTTATTGTTTCTGCTTTCAGTCCTTCCAGAGTTGTTCATTAGGACGGTGTCACGTGTTGGTGTGATCAGCGTTTCAGCGTTCTGTGTTATGCATTTATCCGGCTGTTGTTTTTATATCTTCCACACATCCTTCTATACTTATCAGTATTCTTGTCTCATCGTTTCCTTTCACGTAGAGTCTGTCTGTAGACTCTTTTGGGTGAAGTGCGTTGGGCATGGTCGTTAATCTTCTAGTATTCTGGTCAAGGTGCATGAGTTCCTCTTTAGTACAGCCTATGAATGGTCCATAGTATCGTGTTAGTTATAATACGTGTGTGTGTATTCCTTATACTATATTTCTGCTATATAATGACTTTTGTAAGAGTTTCCTTATTTTTTCATCTATACTTTACCGATCTCATATTTTGTTTCTGTTTATTTTCTGCATAAACCAATGGACCCGAGACCACAGTAGGTATCTGGAATGAAAAAAAAAGAAGTAGAACACATAAAATAAATGAGGAATACTACAGAATGTAAGGACACTCCCAGGGAACGACGAATGGAAGAAAATAATGACTGACTGAAATAACACCTGTAAGAGATTTAAAACATTATAGCAATCACTGTTTTCGATAATATCAATCTCAACGAATTATCATAGATATAATGCCATTTAAAAACATACTTGGGAATTAAATACCGTATTGCTTTTTGTAAGCACAAAATAAATAAATAAACCTCCTCATTAATATATATGCTTGTAAACTAATTGACAAATATATACAAGAAACAGCAATAAACTCATCCAAAAACTTCAGCCAGGATATTCGAAATTAATTCGGAATTTACAAGTGAGTACTACTTGAGATGTAAAATGGTAACTTACAATAACGGAAGGTATAAACTACTCAATTTATAGGTGATGAGATCGATTGGCAAATACAATAACTATGAATACCTGGTAGTTTGTGGACAACATCACATCAACAGAGATACACGATACGATTATAAAAGAATGCCTGAGAACAAGAACACTAATTAAAATCACTAACATACTAGAAAGTAAATATACTTTGGAAATTCGTAAACTGGAGGAACGTTAAACTCAGGTACCTAGTTGTAAGGACGAGGAAACTAAAGGAAATGCGCAATGCACTGCCCTCCAAGAATCATACTGACCATCTATGTAAAAGATAAAATGTGGTACCAACACTGATCGGTATTAAATACTTCATGGACGATGCGATAGAAAGGCGAGGGTAACTGATAACTTAAAAAAATAGGCGGATTACTGCTTCCAAAATCAACGCCAAAATAATTGTTACAAAAAATAGTTCACGGGAATGAAAACGCAATAAAAGAAAAAACTGAAAAGAAGGAGATACATATACGATTTATAAGACAAGCCAATGAAATGGGGTATGCAAACTTGTACAGATAACAACGGAAAGAAACACAAAGAAACAATCGGAATCGTTATTGACAGCAATAGAAAAACACAATGTAAACAAACTACAGGAAAGCCAAAATAGACTACCTTAAGAACGAGTAAATATATACTCTTTAAACAAGGTGATGAAACGATAAACTTGTTAATAATTCAATGCAATACTATATCTCAAAACGAATATAAAAAAAACATACATGAATGGGTTTGAAAAGAAGGTCCACTAGGTATTATGTAAGCGGGTCAACTATGAATATAGAGACAAAACAAGTATTAGAAAATGAGGAAGATAGATACGTATGTTACATTTTATTACAAACGTAAAACCTATTCAAGTAAGAAAAGTCGGCATGAAATTAAAAACAAAACATGCAAAATAGTATATTTCGACGTTCCAATATGTCACAGGTTGACACATGTTGACAAAAAAAGAAAACAAACTAGGAAATAAGACTTTAAAAAGTGTGTGACCTGACTGTACAATTGAGTGAGTGTCCGCACGCACAAGTAGACGTATATGTGTGTGTGTCAATAACTTTAATTCCTACTGCGCATAACTTAAATGCATAGTTGACACTTAGCCTGAGTGTCTAAGGTATCTCTGTACAGGGGTTTGACAGGACAGCCTGACATTATGATACTTTGTCTTACAAGTAAACCCTGACTTAATATCTAAAATAACATAGTATTCGAAGTCCAAATACGATCTCCTCGTTATGGGTAACCCACACTCGCTTATGCAAGGAATGGTGCACCTTCACTAAATGACGTTGCCCCTATCAACATAACTAAGCTGGATACTCCACGAGACGAGGTGAAGTCTTGTTCTAGAACCCGGCAAGACAAGAATACCTAAAAAAAGATCTACTAACACATAGTAAGCTAGTCAATTGATTAGAGGACAATTAATGTTTCTAACATTTTTATACACTCAACGTAAAGGATGACTTATGATATATCTATGCATCTTGTATAGAGATCAAGTGTTACCCTCAAGAAGGGTCCTCTTGATTTCTTAGAACTTACAGTGAAGTGAAATGAACCGAAAAAGTGTGTGTATAATATATATATATATGAACATATAATATCAGCTCAGACTCAGTCTCAATTAAACTGTCTAAATATATAAACAATCCGATAAAAGAAATCTCATATAATTTCATGTTTTGTATGGAAGGTAATTGTGATCCCGACGAAGAAAGCTGATCACGTGTTATCAAATACATTGGTTGGCGATGGTGACAGCCGTATAAGAATGATCACGGTACGAATATACAAGAATAGTAAAAGTTGAAAATTAAAGAAGGGTACGGTTTAAGATAAATAATCGAGAGGAAGACGAATGAAGTCGCACTTCTTCAGAACCAATTATCTCTTTTCTTAAAAAAAAAGACGGAGGAGAAGATCGACTCTAGGCAGTCGCTTTTTGTTCTATAATAACATACACTTGCAATTATTGAGAAAACAACGGAAATGTTTTCAATGATAACAGATAAAAAACGAATGGACGAATGTTTAAACGTTAAAAACGGAATATTCTCCGAATGAAAAAAAATGTGTATGATATGAACAATGGAGGGAAAATAACTCCATGCGATGTCTGGCTAGTTATTATTAATTATTCTGTGTTGACAATGCAATTTGTATAATGATGATAAGTATGAGGATGGAGATGCTAGAGATGCTAGAGAAACTGATGATATGTATGCCACTATTGATGTTGATCATGATAAATACAGGTTGCGTAGGGCAAAAAAGTGAAGGTAAGAGGTAATTGGTTCCCACCGAGGGAATAATTCTTGAAATAAACAGCTTCAGAGAAAAACAACTTTTCTAATCAGTGAGATGTTTATCTTAAAGTGAAACGCAAGACAGTGTACAATTCTTTACATATATATATATATATATATATATATATATATATATATATATATATATATATATATATACATAGATATATAGATATATATATATAATTCTAAACACACACACAGAAATATATATATTTATTTATAAATATATATATATATATATTAACTTATTTTTGTTATTATTATTCAAATGCACACGACTTGATATATTTGTTCATATATATGTATATATATATACGTTTATAAAACGTATACAAAGAATAAACATTCACAGTCTCTACTATATATATATATATATATATATGTATATATATATATAATATTTGTTTTTTTGTTGTTTATTATATATATATATATATATATATATATATATATATATATATATATATATATATATATATATACATCTTTTATTCACCTTAAGCCAGACACATTTCCACTGAGAACTGAAAGGCTCCTGTGAGGTAGGGATCATATCCATAAGGAGATCTAAAGTGGGGAGTTGTGCAGCGAGATGATTGTCCACATTACATTACAATTTCTGCATATTATTACAGTCAGGGAAACAGGGAGGACATTCCAAAGGTTAGCAGTTCGAGGAAACAAGCTATTAGAGTAAAAATCCCTCCAGCACTTGTAGATCTCTACACTTAAGGCGTGGAATTTCGCTGATTGTTGGGTTGTCGGTGGTATTAGCTCGAGAGGCTAGTGTGGCAGCAAGTTCGTGGAAGTATATTCCATTGAAGTACTTGTAAAATAAGCACCGGGATCCCAGTGATCCACTCTTGACCTCTTGTGTTCCTGATTTTAATAAATTACATCCCTGATGTCATTTAGACTGAGATAATAACATTTACTGACGACACCATGCACTACTCTCGTCATGTGGGCAAAACCGACGCTCACATATCTGAGGCAATGACTGAATCCTTAGAAAATGACCTCCAGTCTGTAGTAGATTGGGGTCATAAATGGATTATTACTTATAATGCCCACAAAATAAAGCTACTTTTCTTCAATAACTTACAAGAAACCTCTTAAACCACCGATTGTCATGACAAATAACAACCTACCTGAGAGTTCAACTTTCAAGCTCCAAGGCCTAACTTTCACAGATATCATAAATTGGAATAATTACATTGAAGATATTTCCACGGCTGCTGCAAAGTAAAATGGGCTTCCTTTACCGTGCTAGTAAACTTCTCACACCTGACATTATCCTATATCTCTACAAAGCCACCATCCGTCCATGCATGGAGTATTGTTGCCCATCTGGACTGGGGCATTATCCACTAGTCTCTCCCTCTTAGAAAAAATCTAAAAAAGAGTCGCCAACTAAATAGGCCCCCCCACTATCCACCAAGCTCCGGTCCCTGTCCTAACGCTGCAATGTTGCTTCTTTGTGCCTCTTTTACAAGTACTTTAATGGATTGTTCTCTGATGAACTTGCTGCTCTGGTGGCCCGACGTCGTATATTCACTAGACCAACCCGACAATCTGTTAAATCCTATATATTCACTGTGGAAGTCCCCAGATGCTGAAAACCTTTTTTACTTCAAAAGCTTATTTCCTCGTACTGCTAGCCTCTGTAACTTCCTTCCTGCTCCCTGTTTTTTTCTGACGATACTGACATGCAGAAATGTAAAACTTCTGTAAACTGACATCTCGCTGTTCAGCTCTCAATTTAGGTGTACCCCCCAAACGTTCACCCTTCTTCTCAGTAGCCCCTTACGTCTACAGTGGCGGTCTGCTTCGTTTGGGGTGAACTATGTTTTAAAAAAAGCATTGCGGCAGTGGAATAGAGTTTGAAGCTTTGTAGACAATGTTGGGCTCATAAGATTAGAGACTCTTTTTTAAACTGTCTAAGCAGGCGAGACAATACCCCATGCATATGCGGATGATGGCTTTGTAGAGATATATGATGCTATTAGATGTGAGAAGTTTTCTAGCATGACAGAGGAAGCCTACTTTTATTACAGCAGCTTTGGTATTAGAGCCTATGTATTTTTCTAGAAAAGGCGACTTTGAATTTTTAGGTGTGAACGTGAAAAAAGATCAGTTTAATTTCATATTTTATCTTGCACGAATATTTAATCATAAAGTCAGTTTCGAAACGTGTGTACAAAGCAATACATAAATTCTTATTTCTGAAACTTGATTTAAATTCTATTTTAAATGCATATACATATATATATATATATATATATATATATATATATATATATATATATATATGCGCGTGTGTGTGTATATGCAAATCACTGATGATTGCAAAAGGTATATATAGACATTTGACAATAAAGTCATTTTTTATTAAATAACGCATATGGAATACACAAGTGATTTCCCTTGTTGTTTAATTTCGGGATGCTGATTGTTTCTTATGGGCGATAGACGATTTTTTTTAAAATTAAAAAGCTAGTCCATCTAGATAGACACTGCGGTACAACTCAATAATATGTAAGGTACAGTTTGTAAATACATCATTTGTATTTACCTATCACTTATTTTGCGATCGAGCACTTTATTGATTTCTATTCGACATTACTTGACACACCCTATATATATATATATATATATATATATATATAGCCTCAATTTGCAATTAACTCATACGTGCCCCATGTCTCTTCCCATCTTAGTTTATATTAATTTATCACCTATCTTGTTGTGAGCATCTTGAGAATGTTTTACCCTTTTGTCAGCTAATAATCATCGTCTGTTCGTAAACACTATCTACATTTGATAGCAAAATAATAGGACTTACTATTTACTGATATACATACGTAAGGGTACTTATATTTTTTTGTTATGCAGGCGGAACATTTTAATTAGCGACAGATAATTAAAATGGATATAATTTGATTTTAACAAATAAGTGAACACTTTTGATTCAAATACAATCTACTAAAATCTTATAAGTATTCGATTTGCATAGAAAATTTGAGAAAAAGAGTGATACTAAAACTCAGAAACCTAATGTAAAAAAAAATATTGGCAGATTTAAATATAAGTTTAAATTAATAATAAAAGATGTTCATTTTTGGTATAAAAAGTATCACTTTCATTGCTGGTCCCTAACTATGAAACCGTTTATGATATTATAATTTAGTTAATCTTATCCATTTATCTATTTTGTTTATTTTTGTTACGTTTTATTAACAATTTTTTGAAATAACTTCAACCATATTTAATTTTAATTGACATGTACGAATTCAATTTCATCACAATTAATATAAAATACTATACTCTATATTATTCTTAATTTATTTTGAATTAAACTGAATTGAAACCAATAATTAGGCAATATGTTCTAATCAGCGAAAATTATGTACTTATGCGTGCACATACATGTCCATGTTTTTTATATACATACATATACATGTAGATACGAGGCTTGATATTTACGTCCTGCAGTTAGTCAATCTTCTTATCGTTATACTTTATGTAGGTGAGGTAATGTGTTAGGTGCGGATGAAATTGATGTTGTGTCTTAATAAAGACATGCGTCTATTTTTTCTGCTTTAATTGTGTGATTTTGAACTGTAGTTGTAATTTCGTTTCGTTCTTATGAGCATTTTAGGAAGGGTACAGTTTGATGTTTTGAGTTCGAATACTTCGACTGCGTTGTTTATTTATCTTATTATAGTTGGCCGAAGGTTGCCTACGTTTGGGTTAGTTTACTATGTATGCACAACACCACACATACACACACACACACACACATATATATATATATATATATATATATATATATATGTGTATATGTGTGTGTGTGTTAGTGTGAGTGTATGTAAAGATAACATGACGAACATACGGTATGAAGACACAATAAGGTTCATAAATCATGTTTACTGTACTAGGATCTTTTCTAGAAACTAGACACATCCATACGGACATTTGTTTGGTAGTAAAGAAAAAATTACAATAAGTTCATCTAAAGACAAAGATCCTTTTCTTTTAACAAAACTTGCATTAATATATATAAATATATGCATACATATACATACATACATACATATACATACACACATAACAATATGAATTTCAAATAAATAACATTACATTATTTTTATTTACATATGGTAGCGTTTCGAGCTTCGCTCTCATCAGTGCAGATATGACAATCTCGGAAGGGAATAACAGTTCTATTGATGCGAAGGGCAGCATATCAAGAAACACTGACGTTGTCGGAATGTGCCTTACAGGTACGTGTCAGTACTATTTTTAACTTCATGGAAACGGGCTAAACTTTAATCTAATTAGACGGGGCTTATAACAATATACATTTTATATAAATAATATTAAATTACATGTTCATCAGTTTTTTTAATTATGTTATTTTATTTTAAAATTATGTTTATATCATTCTTACTTACATACATATATATATATATATATATATGTATATATATATGTATATATATATAGTTTAGCACTGTATGTGTAATTTTTTACACACCAACACACACACATTCACACACACACACACACACATATATATATATATATATATATATATATATATATATGAATCTTAATTAGGTATGTTTCGTATAGTTGTACGAACAGGATTACCTCCTAAGTAAATGAACCGATCAGTTGGTTTTATTGAACACAACAACTAAGCATACACAGTCTAAATGTGCGATATTGAATGTAATTTATTGTAATGCAAAGTAGTAAAAAGTAGGTGAAAATTCAAATGATTGTTAATTTTTAGCTCTTTGAATAATCCCATCAATTAATAAATATTCCTCTTATTTCAGTATTTTGTAAGCATTTTATAAAAGTTTTAGGGGGCATATGGACACAGTCTCACATTTGAAAATTCGAATGTATCCGATTAGCATTGAATTTAATCCATAGTTATTAGACAGCAGCTAAACAAAAGTCTATTGAATGTGAATTTTGTCGATATGGACAGACACAATTGTTGTTCATTAAAGTGTGTTTGAAGGAAATATATAGTGTATCTATGAATAACATAGGTTTATATGATGATACATTCAGATGTCTAGTCATACTATATTGGGTTACCACATACACACTTGTGTTAACTAAAATAAATGGCTATGATACACACACACACATATATATATATATACATACATATATATATATATATATATATATATATATATATATATATATATATATATATATGAGAAAAAAAGGATAAAGTAATCCGACGATCTGAGTTGAAATAGAAAACCGTTTGGCTTAACTGTTACGAGTGCTTTTTCAAGGTGCACCATCTAAAAGTATCAAAATACGTTTTTTTTTCAACTTTTTGCTTGTCTTTCCTGAAAAAGCTTACGCAACGTGGCGAAACGTTGAGTTTTAAGTCTTACGCTTTTCTATTTTAACATATATATAAATATATATATATATATATATATATATATATATATATATATATATATATACATATATATATATATAAATATATATATATAAATATATATACATATATATATATATATATATATATATATAATATTATCTAGATATTCATAGTCCATGTTTCAGTGAATATTTAGTTGCGGGCTATATCTAAACACCAGTGCCTGAAGTAAACATATAGATTTCATGAAAGAGGATATAACAAGCATACATCAATGAGAAAGATGGTGCTACTTATTTTAATAATTTTTGATGCCTTTATGTTTTACTTTTGAAGAAATGAAAACATCGTCTAAAACTAAAGAAACATACATAAATATTTGCGTCCCTAAAAAACAACATATATTGTGTTTAGTAATATTTTCATGTGAGGCGTAAATTTTGGGGGCGTTTGGAACGATCAATCTGAATTCAACACCGTTCCCTTTGATCTGGGTAGAATAAAATACTATCTATCTACTTATAAACAAATTCTTGAAAGGTGAAAGGATGGAATGTATCACTTTTTAATATTGTACGAGACACTTGTGATCCGTTGGGTCAGTACTTGTTAAATGTCTGCCTTTCTTAACTCTTTATCACCCTTCACGACATTTATTTTCTTCCCTCTCTTTTTCTGTTCTATCCCAGATTGCATTTGTCATTCTGGCTACTCATATCTTCTGAATAATAATTATTATATAGTAGCCTAGTTATGTCATTTGCTATTACGGTGTCTTTTAGTGTGAACGATTGCAGAATACAAACACACAAGCGTAACGAGTCATAGATCATCAAGAAAGAGTATCTTTTTTCTTCTCTATATTATACTTGCTTGGTAGAATTATTCATTTTGTGACTCCATCATTGTTATACCGCTGAAACACTACTAACCAAACAATATAATAAAATAAAACGATCCATAGAGCTTTAGATGTATGTGTTTATATATAATAATAATAATTGAATGTTATTCAAACAACATAAAATATAGGGAACAAGCTCTCACAAATGTCACCAAAAAATGAATTGATTTTTTAAGCATACAATTGTTTCAGTCTACCTCCAAGGTATGTATAACAATTATTAACGTGTTCATAGAATTTATTTCTTGGGAGATGTATCTTTAGTGCTCGTACAAAAAAAGTAGGTTGTACTTTTACAGGAAAAATCTAAATTGAAATCCGTAGTCGTTTATTTGGTAATATGTTTAGTTTCTCTGTATTATTTCCATTTTTTCAATATATATATATATATATATATATATATATATATATATATATATATATATATATATATATATATATATATATATTGTTACAATCGGATTGTTAACACTCGTACATTACTATCGCTACATCAACATATCATCTGCTATACTCCAGCGTACAACCTCCTTTTCTATACGAGCCCTGATGATCCCTTCTCATAGAAATAAAGTCTCTGAGCACTTGAAGTTTTAGTCGTATATATCCAACTGTCTTTGTTTTATCGTCGGTCAATAAATTGCTCCAAATATGCACCTCTGCATTAGTCTAAATTTACTTCGCGTTAAGAAGTTAAACCAAATATGGACAGACGAAGTATTATTGTGAAAGATTATAATAGTTTAAGAGAATGGAGGAACTCTCCATACTTAAAATGACTCATTTACATTGCTACCGGGACTCATCAGTTATATGTGCTCCTAACTGGCTGTTACAATCACCGGCAATACGGATATTGTATCTATGGGCTGATCTCAAATATAATTTCTATAAAAACACTGCTAAACTATTCATGAACTTCAGAGGTGTTTTATAACCTTACTTTGGGCAGTGTCAATAGACGAGTTTGTAAGAATTGTTGACAATATTGCACGTCGTATCCAGGTATCTTTGCGACACAAAGTTTCACATTTGGACAATATCAAATGAAACAAGGACTCTTAAAAATTTCCGATTGAAACTTGGTAGATTAATTAAGGATGAACTGATGATAATTTGTTCCAAACATTTTTTTTGGGAAAAGATCGTGCATTTTATTAACGATTCCTTCAGTTGAATCTTTAGCGGCCAGCTGTATAAAATAAAAATAGGCAAAATGAGTTTTGACAGTAATCTGTTACTTGAAGGAACGAAAAAGGGAATTAGTGACAAATACTAGAATTGCGATTATACGTAGATTTAATAGCCACTTCTCTATAATTACCATTAACTAGGTTAGTGTAGATTAAAAGACGTACACTGCCATATGCTAGCTGTGCTTTCGATAACGAACACCTTTGATTTTTATATATAAATCGTTGACGGATATATGTTCTTAAATGACACTTTAAAAAGGGATTTAGACCCTTACACTTTGATGAGCAAAGGGATTATTTTAAAAGAAATACACATCATAATAATACGCTCATACATTGCATGTTAGTACATACGTTTTAACCAACATTTAAAAAATAGATCGTTTTATGATGATAGGTATTATTAATATAATGTCTCTAAAGCCAAAAGATCCAACTTTACTAATTTAAAAATACATTGCTCCAAAATCAAATTATGTAGCCGCTTCAACTAAAACAGCGAAATGTTAAATTAATACATTCTAACAATTGACAGTATTGTTTCTGATTTGAAGTATATTAACCTGACAATAAATTTTACGGTAAGAAAACGGAACATATCATTTGTTTTAGAAACCATAAAATGGCTAAAATATTAAATAAATAAGAACCATATACTTGGTATTTATTTCAAGAATATTGAGCTGATAATGACAGTTATTTTTACAGAAGAAGAAAGTACTTTTCCTTTAATAGTATTGATTCTGACAGACATTTACTATTTCTAAAAAAAAACACAATTATTAGCAGTAACGTATACAGATTTATCTAGAAACACGTGTCATTTACATGTGATTCCGCTAATAAAGACTAGTATTTGAGATGTCTGCCTATCAGCCTCTGTGTGTTCAAATTTATATTTCTAATAACTACATTCATGCCATTAGAAGTTGAAATGTGAGACTAATACACAATCTATTCAGATTATCCGATTGTTGGATCATAAATACGGTGCACTCATCTTGAGTAACATAGCCTTTCAGGTGTTATACAAGTGTAGACTTTTTTTCAACATAGTTCACCCCAAACAAGGCAGGCCGTCACTGTAGACGTAAGGAGCTACTGAGAAAAAAGAAATGGGGAGAAGGTTAAGGGGTCAACCTAAACTGGGATCTGCGCAGCCCGATGTATTTTTACATTAGTTTTACATTTCTGCATGTCGGAAATACAGGGGTCACGAAAGGGAGTTCACGAAGTTAGCAGCACGAGGAAAGAAGCTATTTGAGTAGAAGGCACTCCGGCATCTGGGGTCCTCCACAGTGAATGAATGGGTTTCATTGATTGTCGAGTTTGTCTAGTGAATTTACGTGAAGTGGGGCACCAGAGTAGCCAATTCATCGGAACATAATCCATTGAAGTATTTGCATAAAAAGCACAAGGATGCTACATTGCGGCGATTAGACAGATACTGGAGCTTGGTTGACAGTGAGGGACCTATTAGGTTGGCGACTCTTTTTTGGACCTTGTCAAGGAGGGAGGGACTAGTAGATGATGCACCAGCCCAGATGTGGCAACAATACTCCAACCATGGGTGGATACTGGCTTTGTAGAGATACAGGATAATGTAAGGTGTGAGGAGTTTACTAGCACGGTTGAGGAAGCCAACCTTTTTTTCGGAAGACATGGCAATGTCTTACAAGGTATTTGTTCCAATTCATGTGTCCTGTGAAGGTTAGGCCGAGGACTTTGAATGCTGAACTCTCAGGTAGGGTGTTATTTGCCATGATAATCGGTGGTTGAAGTGGTTTCTTCTAGTTAATGAAAGAAAGGAGGTTTGTCTTTGCGGCATTAAAAGTTACCAACCATTTATGACGCCAATCCACTATAGCCTTGAGGTCATTTTCTAAGCATTCATCCATTGCCTCGGATATGATCGCGTCTGTTTTGCCAACATGGCGAGAGTAAAGCGATTTGTCGTCAGCAAATAAACCAATCTCAGACTCTATGTCATGAGATAGATTGTTTATATAGATGAGGAAAAATAAAGGTCAAGAATAGATCCCTGAGGTACACCAGCATTTATAACATGTTGCTTAGATAGGCGGCCATCGAGGGCAACCTGGATTTTTCTTTTAGTTAGGAAGGATCTAATTATATTAATACCGTATGAGCGTATTTTCAGGAGAAGCCCTTTGTGTCATACCTTGTCAAAGACCTTGGATATATCAAGCGCTACTATTCTAGCTTCTCCTTCCTTTTCGAGATGACCGTTAGGATGTCTGCAGTGGATCGTGATTGTCTAAATCCATACTGGCGATCAAAAAGAAGTTTAGCATTAACTAAGTGCCATACTATCGCTAGATTGATTAAGGATTAAAAGATTTTAGCAAAGACCGGCAGTAGACTGATTGAGCGGTAGTTCTTAGAATCGGTTCTATTCTCAGAATACGTGTAGACTGGTACCACAGAGGCACTTTGTCAGCTATCGGGGAAGCAATATTCAGCTAGGCATTTATTGTAAACTATGGACTTTGAGTACCGAGTTCGAGTTCGAGTTCAGTCGAGTTACTAAAAAAGTATGAATCAATATATCTTTCCTCAACTTAATGCTGTAATAGTAGAGTCAAATAGCCTTTTCACCCATTGTTATGTAACATGTTGAAGTGAAATACAACTGACACTAGTTTATCTCTGTTTGTTATGGCATTGTTTCAAGTGATCTTAGACATCCTGTTTTTAGTTGAATGAAGTAATGCCGGTTTAGGGGAGGTGGGTTCTTGGTTTTATCAACTCATGCTGCACTATAGACTCCTTGCGATGCTCTTCTTTACAAGTAATACCCATTACTCTCGAGACTGAATATGAGGTTCTTTTTTATATTATAATAAAACTATGAACTACACAATATAGTTATTTCTATTTCATTTGGAACAAACATGCTATTGTCAGGACGTGTAAAGGTCAAAAAAAGAGTACTGGACTCCGAAAAGTCAACAGTTATTTAAACAATAATTGTAATAACATTTAAAGTACAGGTAATTAATATACAACTTTATAGACTACCAGAATTTAAAAAAAAACATTACAAATGATGAACTGGATTCTTATTTTAACACAGGTACATTTATAATAGCATGTTTTTGCTTTTTTTGTAAAATATGCCCGATACCATTATATGTATTAGATGGGATATGTGTATATAAGGAACCAGTTCTTCGACTGCTATCATATCTATAATCTGAGCTGATTCTATCTGTGTGTTAAACGAATACAGTTTTTATTATTATCGTCGCATCAGCTGACCCACAATTAGCCTTTGTTTTGTAAGGCATTGTTTGGAGTCAGCTTTGATATCTCATTATCACTGCAACAAGGCAATGCCAGTTCAGGAGAAGTGTTGTTGGGATTGGGTAACCCTTGCTTTTAATTTAATCGATTATCCTTATAATACAATAATCAATTAAATAACATCATATATAAATAAATAACAACTCATATGAGTTGATAATTTAATACTAACATCTCTGTATTCTTATTATCAGGATTTGTACTCGTGATGTGCATGTGTAAATGCTTCCTGTACGGTAGACACCGGTTCTTTCCTGAGATAACCCATGCCTTAAAGTTTTGTTTCGTCAGTCATTTCAATAGATAGCTATATTATTATTATTTCCGTTTGCAGTAATAGATTGAAGTAGAACTCTTTAATTTAATTTATGTCTACCATTTTATATCAGATTGCATCTCGTATGAAAACATATTTGATTCCAACTGACCCACAGCGCACCCAGTTTAAAAACAAATCGGTTGAACATAATCGCAACCATATGCTGTCTACCACTTGTGAGAGGTTAAAACGATTCATCTGTTTAGACACGTGCAATGAGGCTCGCATATGCATAAATATTTGTATTGCGTGCTCGCACTGTTTTCGTTTATCTTCATCCTCCTCTTGTGTTTTACAATTTAGAACCTACATACACTAATCATTAAAAGTATTACATTATATAATTCTCTTCTTATAAAATAGGGTTGCATATTCTTTAGCAATGAGTGATATGATACTAGCTGTTCCTCCTCCGAGTTACCCGAGAGTACTTACAACGGTTATGTAAAGTTTGGGAATTTTCGGAGAGTAGACTGGTTTATTTGTATTGTTTATTTGGATTAATCTAACTTGTATTCTCGTGCTGGTTGTATGTTAAGCACTATGCAACTTCTGTAATGATTAAGGAGATGAAGATGCATTTGAAGAAGCTCGTTAGATAAATTTAAAAAAACAGTGTGAACTATAATCATCAGCATAATTGCAAGATATCGTTCTGAATACTAGTCTTATGTAAGTTGTAAGTATATTCAGAACGATATTGAATTTGTTGATAAAGAAAAGGTTACGAGTCGAACAATAATTTGTCGCAACTGATATCATAAACATATCCAATACATTCAAAGTAACTCATGTTTTACGAAATTAATAATTTATGATATCCATTTAACTATCTCTTCATTCCTTTTACGGAAGAGTTTCTCACTCGACCGAGCGAGTACTATTTATACTCTACAGCGGACCGAAACCCTTGTTGTGCTAGGTCGAAACCAGTACGTTCTACAGTACCGCTTTCATCAAACCCCGCACAAGATCGTGTGTCTAAATACCCGGTGAGGAGGTAAATAAACTACTCTATATAAATCTGCCCTTTTTTCCTGTATTCAACTTGCTTCATCTTCTTCTGAACTACTGTTTGCATACTCGGAGATTTCTCATGCGGCGTTTTGTTCGGCTGAGGGCTATAAGGATATCCGCATCCTCCATTTATTTCCTTGCGTTCTATCTCATGCTCTGTTTCTTTCTCCACGAAGAAAGTCGTTTAAGGAGAAGTCGTCATTCTTTAGTTGTAGGCGAGTTATTTGCTCGTGTATCCTTTCATTTGCTATGTGTGTGTTAAAATAAGTGTGTGTCCTCTCGTTATAATAGCGGACTCGCATCTGCGTTTTTTATTTACTATGGTGTTGGATGGTAAACTGGTTTTAGCTAGTTATGTTTGTTTTGCCCATATAATATCATATCTCCATGTCATATATAAGTCAGTTTGGCCTCATTTTTTGATCTGTGCGACTTTTCCTGCCTCTACTTGTCCCTCACTGAAAGGTTCATTTTACTCTATATAGCAAGCATTACATGCATCATGTTAATAAAAGAAAATAACATAACATTTGAAAATGATGACTGAAATGAAGTGGTTAATTCGCTATTATATATTAATCGTAAAATAGACACTGACTGTATATCATATGTAATCATGTGCGAAAAGCTTAAACGAACTGCGATATTTCAAAACAATTATTAATTAAAGCTCCTATTTAAAAACATAATAAATGTTTTTTAACATATTCGTATTGCTAAATTATAAATTAATAAATCAACCAACGTGTAGGTGTTACTTTTCGTAGCCTTTCACTAATTAAGGTAGCAATTGTGTCGGTCCGTGGCCGTTGTTATAGCATGACTAACGGCTGAGTCGAGATTTTCTGGTGGTGTCATCGGTCGTGGTTCTTAGACCCACGATAAATCAGTACAGGGAGTTAGCCGTGCAGTAATGCGCATGCGTGCGACTTTAATCAATATTCATATACAGAATGGATTATTTATTTACTTCGAAATCATATTTAAATTGTTTATGCTATATTGACGTGTTTCACTACCAAGTACATGGCTACTCTCCTAAGGATTATTCATTCACTCAGAAATCATTTTTCCTTTGTTCATTTTTCAAACGTATTTCCTTTTTAAAGCTAAATCATTTTATTAAATCCTTCATGGCGTTCAAAGGTAAGGCATTGCATTATATTACGACGGCCGTGATTAAAGTTCGAATTTCAAGTTTTGAAAAAATGAATTAGAATTTTATTTCGAGATAAAATATACAATTTTAGACTAATTAATAAGTTACATTAAAATCTCCCCCAAAACATAACTTTTAATTTATTACAAATTTTTACTATATTTATAAAAACTTCGTTTTGCAAAACAAAAAACAACACACGCATTTTAATGTATTTCAATTAATGTTCTATTAATAAGTTGAATTATTGATTTTGTGTAACTTTAATGAAATCTGTTTCGGAATTTTTTCAGATGAGGGTTGATAATTTGTAAAATGTAGTATATTCGGACTACTGTTCTAATCGTTTTTATCAAAACGTTTCGGCAGATGTAACCTCCGGTGTACTTTGTCGATTCGGGAATCTATATAAAATCACCGGAGTAGCATGATCTTATTCCTCTATCATGACCTGGAAAAAAGTCTTCAGTAATTCGCAATTCTTCGTATAGCCCACACTGTGAATTGAACCTTCTACCTTGAGATGACTGTCACTTAGAACTTGAATTATACTTGTTACTATATCCACTGCGTCACAGGTCCTTGCGGACAATCCATATATGAATTTTGGGAGCCTTGTTTTTGATCTAACTACTTTTCACTATAGATAACTAGTTATATATTATTTATAATTATAGGTTTCCGTATTGTATTGAATTATATAATAAATCTTTTTAGTAAGTCATTGTCGCCTAACATTTGTGCTGCTTCTTTGAATCGTGCTACCCACCACGCGCTTCTCTATCTATAAGTTTTTCTTCATCGCATAAGGGTAGATGGTTCCCTTTTTCCTTCCATATATGGCCAGCCATACCCGATTTCTCGATAGCTCTACGTATTACGGCTTGCCGATGTTCTTCTAGCCTTACCTTTAGTGGGCGACATGTCTCACCTTTGTATACTTTCCCACACTTACATGGAATCGCATACACACAGTTCTTAGTCATTACTTTTTCCGTAGATGGTTTGACTCTCACCAGATGCTTTCAGAGAGTTGAATCGCTCCTGAATACTATCCTGATGTTATATCGATTACATATTCTTTGGATTTTCCAAACAAGCCCATTTACGTATGGTATACACTCTGTGGTGAGTTTTCGACTAGTGTACTTTAGTGTTGTCTCTAGATTTGTTGGAGCTAATGTCATGCTCTATGGATAGTTCTTTCGGTGGAGGGTTTCTCTTAAACTATCTATTTCCTCTTGATATGTATCGTTGTTACAACATTGTGTATTTGCTCGTTGTTGTTAGCATCGGACAATTCTTTTCTTTACATTATCGGAGTTGAAATGTAGATATTGTCCAGTGAAAGTTGGCTTTCGATACCCAGATGACTTAAACCCCAGGTCAGTGCGAGTTTTCAGCACATCTAGGAAGGATAATTTGTTATGTTCTTTTTCCATCGTTAGATGGGCGGAGAGAGTTCACATGTTCCAGTAATATATGAACGTCCTCCTGGTGAGACTATAGTAGTAATATGTCATCTACATATCACAGCCATATTTTTGGCTGTATTAGTGTTAATTGTAACGCCATTTCCTCGAAGTATTCCATGTATACATTGGCCAGTACTGGGAACAATTTTTAACCCATTGCTGGACCTTCATCCTGTCAGTATATATTTGATTCCATCACAAAGTATGTGGTCTATGAAGAAGGTCAACACCTCCATTAGATTATCAATTGGGATACAAGTGCGTTTCTTCAGTGAAGCATCTGAAGTCAATATATCTCGTACCACCATCAGGGTCTCATCAGTGGGTACTTTTGTGAACAGACTCACTACATTTAGACTCACTATCTGGTTGAAATGAATGGGAGAATTGTTCATTTCTTCCACAAAATGAGCTGAATGCTTGACATACGATGGAGATTTGCCTGTGAGTGGATTGATTATATCTACCATGGATTAGCTCATTGCATGGCATGCTGAACCTCGGGCGCTAACAATAAGCCTTAATAGTATACCGTTTTTATGTATCATGGGAAGGTCGTATAGGTGTGGTAACTTGCTGTTATGTTGAACTAGCTGTCTGTATTTTGCAGGTTAAATTAGGTCCTGTGACATCTTCCCCTCTGTTTCCATAGTGTTTTTTACTTTAAAGTAATCACCTGATCCCACTAGATCTGTCAACTTCTTGGAATTTAATTAATTCGTAATTTTTCATGTTTGATTTTTTTAAACTTAAAATGTGTTTTTATAACATTGTAATAAAACATAGTTTTATTATTAGGTTCGTTTTATAACATTTTTAATTATAAAAAATCACTGTCAATTTCATAAATTATATTTTATTACAATGTTTTGGCTAAAATGTTACTCTATTGAAAATAAACTCTATTGTTTTTTTCTTTCAGAAACTATATTTCATTGAATGAATACATTTACTAAAATGTTTTAATCTATTTGGTCATCATTAATAAGAAATTCAGGAGCTTTTTTTTCGTAATACATGAGAACTATATTTTAAGATATTTTTTTATTATTAACATCTACGATTCTTTTATTTTCATAAGAAAGACATTTATGCGCTTTGTTCAGTACACTGGGGTATAACTTTAGTAAAGGTTTTTTGTTGTTAAAAAAACAAAGAAACATCTATTGAGGGGTGAGAGCATCTCTTATTATTATGCTACACATAATGTGAATGAAATATTCATATAAACAATAATACTGTTTAAAAAGAAAGATTTGTATTATTGTGTTTATAAATCAAGATATATTATCATATTAATATTTTCATTCGATTTAGACCGGATTGTAATAACAATCGACTCAAATATTAAACATAACCCGAGAAATAATTTAAACAATAAGTATTAAATCAGATAAATTATTTTTCAAAGGAAAATGTTCATATTTTAAAAATTAAAATATTTATGACAAAACCATTATATTATAAAGTATTAATTTAATGTTTGCTGTCTAGCCTACACAAACGACACGAAAAATACATTTACACTAAGCTCTAATGAAGTAATGGGCAAATTATATTTAGTGATCGTTGAATAATAAGCAATGGACATTTCATTAAAATTGGTTATTTCCTGAAAATCTCATTAAAATTGGTTATTTCCTGAATTTTTGTGAATGTTTAAGTGATACAAGGGGTCAAAATGCCCATGGTCTGACTGTTCGACAACAACTCCCGTTCGTTACTTTAAAGCATGACGTAATTTTCTAGTGGAGAGGCCTGCTATAACAACAGCAGCGGTCGGTCTCACTTTTTATTTGCGAAAAACTGTAAAGTGACCGTTTGCGGCAAGGTATACAGAAATATGCGAATACATTATCCTGCATTTACTGAAACACAATATACTTTACCAGCCCGATGAGAGTCTCGCGATAAAAGGTTTGTTCTTTCTTATGTTGTTTCGTAGGAAATAAACATAAAACGAATCTCATTATATAACATACAATAATAGATCATTTTTTTAACAACGTCTTGATAGCTGTTTCAATAATTATTAAATACTAGCGGGACCCTGTGGAAATCCCACAGTGTTTTCTACATCAATCTGTATAATTTACTGTTAATAATATTATCCGGTGGCTAGAAATATGCACATATTTTACTCCCAAAAATTTTGCGTGACGGAATGGAAGTATATATATTTATTTATATTACTCGGTTGCCGGGGCAAAAGCTGTCTCTTCACTAAATCTTCTTAAATAGGAGTGTCAGATCGTGACACACAAAATAAATAACACACACTCTATCGTATTAATATATAAATAATAATAATAATAATAATAATAATAATAATAATAATAAGAAGAAGAAGAAGAAGAAGAAGAAGAAGAAATTTTAAATATTAAAAAATAAAATAAATAAATAAATAAATAAATAAATAAATACCGTAAGCCTGAAACCGGCCCATTTGGTAAGCGTTTCCGCTAATGAAACGGGATACCAGAGTTCTATCCTCGGTTGAGTCATAGCAAAGACTAAAACAAACATTGCTAAAACTCTCAGTATTATAAGGTCAGGATCAAGGACAATGAAGCAGTCCTTGGAAAAGAGTGGCGCCCTCCCCTACATCTCGGGTTAGCCGCTAATGTAAAGAGATCCTCTACTGTAATCGGACAATTTAGCCTTTTATAAAGTCTGAAATTAGCGACCACCTCACCTAAAATAAGCGAACGCCATTTTTGTTTGACGAATTTGACAATATAACTAAATAAATATTTGAAATTAAAAAAATTAATTTATCAGATGTTAACTATACAATATCATTGCCCTTGTCTTATTTTTACGTATGTATTTGGTACTTTGTTACATTGGGACCCGGGCTAACTTTGACCCTGACGCTAACTTTAACCCTAACCCTCAATGACCCTGAACTTTATAGGTAACCCTACCCCCTCCCTGACCCTAACCCTAACGACGGGGTCAAAGTTAACGCGGGTCCCAATCTAACAAAGCACCATCTATTTGTTAGTAAGTTACGCTTGTTTTATTATGAGCACCCCTCGGATAAGAGTGAAATATATTTAAAAAAATTAATAATTTGCATTCAAATAACGCGTGTACGATGGACACTCTACTAAAAAGGGTTGATATACCGTAAAAACTGGCAGGCTTCCGAAATAAAAAGAAATTATGCTTGTTACTTTTTTTTTCGATTAGATTTTCTTTTTTATTTTGCTTTGAATCACGACTTTCCTCACTTTCGTTTTTGTTAAATTTTTTTTTACTTTTTGCGATTTATTTATTTGTTTTTATTGCGTTTTCACTTTTCAATTACGTTTATTCTCTCTCTCTCTCTCTCTCTCTCTCTCTCTCTCTCTCTTTCTCTATCTTCTTCCTCTATCTCTCTCTTACGAACACAAACTTTCTCTTTCTTTCGTACGCGCTCTCTGTGTTTCACTGAAAAAAAAAGGAATTCCACAGTGTTTTCTACATCAATCTGTATAATTTACTGTTAATAATATTATCCGGTGGCTAGAAATATGCACATATCTTACTCACCAAAAGTTTGCGTGACGGGATGAAAGTATATATATTTATTATATTACTCGGTTGTCGGGGTAAAAGCTGTCTCTGCAGCAATCACTATCGGTCGCGACTCCCCTCCCCCGTTGTCAGGGGCAAAAGTAAATACTAAATCTTATTAAATGGGAGTGTCAGATCGTGACACAAAATAAGAAACTTAACTTCTCAGATGTTAACTATACAATATCATTGTCACTGTCTTATTTTTTACGTCTCTGTTTGGTAGTTTGTTACATTGGGACCTGGGCTAACTTTGGCCCTGACCCTAACTTTAACCCTAACCCCCAATGACCCTGAACTTTATAGCTAACCCTAACCCCTCACTGACCCTAACCCTAACGACGGGGTCAAAGTTAGCGCGGGTCCTAATGTAACAAAGCACCTTCTATTTGTTAGTAAGTTTACTTTTTGCGATTTATTTATTTGTTTTTATTGCGTTTTCACTCTTTCTCTATTCCCCCCTCCCTCTCTTACGAACACACACTCTCTCTTTCTTTCGACAACGCTCTCGGTGTTTCACTGAGAAAAAAAACAAAAAAAAAACAAACATTGCTTATTGTCCGTTCAAAACATTTAAAAAATAAATACAGATTCCTTACCATCCAAAAATAATAAATAAATGTTTTAACACTTTAAGAAGTGGTGCAAATAAAAAATAAATACTTAGTTCAAACTATCATTGAAAAAAAAATCATTGCTTAACGTCCGTTCAAAAAAAAAAAATAATAATAATAGACATGCCCGTAAAACCCCAAAATAAAAAAACAAAAAATAGTTTTAAGTTTTAAGCAACACAAAAAAGTACTTTTTGACCAGGTGATTAAAAAAAATGTATTATTTCTTCCCCATCCCCTCCCAATGTAGAAAAAAAAATCGTAGCGGTTGGTTGGGGTCGAACTATAAACCAGTCGGGCCAAAGACAAAATTACTACGTCGCTTACCGTTGCGCTAAAGGGAAATAATTAAAATATGATGCAAAACTTAGACTAATTAAATGTTGTTAATAATCTAGGTGCGGCACGCATGCGCAGAGCGTTTGCCGGTAGCGTGACACACGTACGTACACCTTAGCGTATTAATATATAGATAGCCGGAAATGATTATCGAATTTATCGTATCAATTTTCAAAATTAATTTAACTTAACAACGAGGAAAACAAAGTCAAGCAAACTGCAATAATGTTCTTAATGTTTTTTACGAAACAATCAGATACTATCTACTGCTGTTAATATGTATGGGTTAGCTATATAATAACTGGTCTTTGTATGTGTATGTGAAGAAGGGTCAATTAATTACTAAATAAGTTAAGGCTACTGTAATAATTAAGTGTAACTTTAAAATAATAATACAATTACAAGTTAGACTAACGATATATAAAAATGCATGCTTGTACCACAGCATAAATGTTTGTAAATAAATAATTGAACTTTCAAATAAATAAATACGAAACAACGTGTACTTTATGTTACGATAGTGCCATTTAATAGGAAATGTGTTTCACCCATTTTTAAAAGAAATAATTAATGATGACGTCAGATAACAAGTGGTAAGTAACTGAACTCATTGTTAACATTGTTATTTATCACGGTATACGGGTATTGCGTGTCGTTATATGATCTTACAGTGACATTTAAATGCTTCTACAGTGTCGGTATATTTTTGCAACACTGTTTAAACGTTAATAAGCATATCATGTAACGGATATTTAGAAAAATATAATAATAACAATAACGTGTTATTATTAGTGTTTACAATTGGTATTTAAATTTAAACAGAGATGTGATGGCGTTAATTTTACTTCACATTAGTTGCTTCTAGCAAATACGTCTTCTTTCTGATTAATTATAACATACAAATACAGTACAGTTGTAAATCTATTAAAGCGAATTACTATTGATTGTCCCTGACAACATAAATAAATGATAAAGAAAACAATCTCTATCAGGAATGAACTATGTATATTTATCAACAACTCAGATAATAAGCGAATCACTTTGTAGATTTGATTATTCCGGAATGATAACTTCTGTTAAGTTAAATTACCGTATCATATATATATATATATATATATATATATATATATATATATATATATATGTATTTCTATGTAATTATTTTTATACGTGATTGCAGCGTTAGATGTTATTAGCTTACTTATTATTTGGATTGTCTCACTTCCTAAGTTATTAAGATGCAGAAAACCGCACTACTGATATATATATATATATATATATATATATATATATATATATATATATATATATATATATATATATATATAGTATCGTATATGTATTGGTTTCTGTAAATGTAAATCCGTAGAAACTCAAGTGTTTATAAAAAGTGCTCAATACCAAGTAGAGCTGTTTATAAGTATAACTTTTTATTTATACAAACATTATCGGTTACATATGTGCATACATGTTTCGGTTGCACTCTCCCAAGAAAGTCAACCTCATCAGACCGAGAATCTTTCAGGAATGGCTATATATATATATATATATATATAGTATATTCGATTACCTATTTTATCTACGTGAGCTATGACATATGCACTATATCTACTTGATATGATAATCTTTCATCAGCTAGAACGATATGTAGTGGTGGGCCCTTCAAAGACAGCTACTTTAAATATAAATAGCCGCCACAGAGAAATAGTATAGTTCAATATCTCCATCCTTGACCCGTGAGAGCAAGAGAACATATCGTTATAGTGTTGTATAGTTAAGAGGATAGAGATGTACAAACCGCTGATTGCCCACACAGAATACATGATTAAATACTTACTACATATTTAAATATACCTATTTAGAAGTAACAGAAAATGATATTTTCACGCGTAATACAATACTGTAATAGTAAAATATACTACTAATTATAAGGCAACGGTCAGCCGGTTAACGGTTGTGTGGAAATAATTCTATTCCAAAGTGTTCTGCCGTTGTAATAATTTATCTTGCACCAGGACGATATACCACGGTACCATTAAAAGATACAATATTTGGGAATGGATATGCCAGAATATCCATACTGTCAGATTGTTCATACTCCTTAAAAGTTGTTGTTGGTGACACTTTATAAACAAAAGTGACGCAATCAACCATGCGTAGACATTAAGCATTTGTAAATGTAATCATTGACACCACTGTTTTTATTTATAAACCATTGGGTTAAATAGTATTTCTAACCATTTTCTCAAGAATTTGTTAGTCTTACATGGGAGACATGCCTCTGCATGTCTCCTGACATCTGAATAACTAATAATTTTTTTCAGGGAAATCCGTGCTATTCCTTAGTTAATTAGTCTAGTTGGCCCTAAAACAAAACCAATATAATTTAAACCCATATACGCCTCGACCAGTACGCGAACTCGCCCCGACTACACCTTTTCCGTCGACACTGCACGTAAAAAAACCTTGCCTATGGAAATATTTTATATATATATATATATATATATATCACATCGATATCATATTCTCTTAATATCTTATAAATAGGTCTAAACAAATTGATATACCCATTAGTATATTTACTTGGTGTATTCCCAACGAATTTCTTTACAATTTAATCAGTCCATTACTTTCTGAATGTAATTTAATACTTAAATACTTACACCATGCAAATGTTTAAATTTTCATGAAAAAGCAGCAGATTTCTTGTCAATGTGGATCACTAGAAAGAACGCTACTATAATAAATAATTGTGCGTCATAACAATTGTCTCACGGAGGCTTGGACGAGCAAAACATTCTCAAAATATATGTGTTGATTTCCCAGCGGTTAATCCTGAGGCACGATAGTGCTAATTTCGTTTTCCTTTCATAATTTGAAAACTGTTGACTAACGATTACGTTTACATAATGTTGATGCAACAATAGGTATGATGTTACATTTGCGAATGGAATGCGTGGGTAAAGATCGGCGTCTCTGGGATTCAAAGCCAATTTTTGTTCACAGCTTATTAATTTAGAAAGCAATTAAGTAAATTATTTTAATAAATATTTTTTTTTTTTTAGAAACTTATGAATAAAAATATGAATAGGATGTTTATACATTACGGTAAACTGATGAGAAATCACAAGCGAGAAGGTCCTGTCCTTTGTCACTTTTCTGTAAGAGATTTTGCTTGATAACTGGAAATACTTTTGAGAGTAAACAATAAATGTAAAACTATGTTATGTCCTTTTGATTTTAGTTTTTTATGTAATACCTGCGTGAGACCAACAGCTACCATTAATTACTTAACTATCGATTTTTCGAGTGATAACAAGCTAAGCCAAGCATAACAATTTTAATTATATCACATATATTACTATTTCGAACCGCCTTTACATTGAACGCCGTTCGTAGTTTGTAATTTTAACTTTACAAAAAGCATGTCGCAAGGTTCAGATTTAATGTAGGTAAATGAGAAGACAAAATAGAATTTTAAGAACTCAAAAATAAAAATTATTCGTGGACAAATCAAACATAATTACAGTAATGGCCTACTTGAAAAAGTGTTTCTGCTCAATGATTTAAACAAATTAACATTTGTTTCTACGGTATTCATGTTTGTACTTATTTGTCAAACACGGAGGGCAAGCATTGCTGTTTTCGCAAAATGTCAGCAATATAAAACAAATATCATTAACACAGAATGAATGGATTTCATCCCTTTTTACTTTTATGTAAACCATAATGTATCTTTTGTGTTTTATAACACCATGTGCATTTATTTATACGATTTTCATTCATCAGTTTTTACGACACGTCCAAGTTTAATACACCTAAATTACGCTATATTTGCTTATATTAAAACTTTACTTATATCAATTATCTCTCTTAATCATAATTACTTTTTAAACAAGATGCTATATAACTAATTAGAGCAATTAATTACTTAAAGTTATAAAACTAGTTGCTACTAGTGATTCATCGTTCATAAACTACGTTGGTTTTCTCTAGAATTGATAGTAAATAAATATAGATGTACTTTTAGTCCAATTAATCACCGTAATAAATTATTTTGCATTGATTTCTTACTGATAACGGCCGGAGATTCGATCCATAATCTGATTTACAATGAACACTCTTAGACTCTCACCTTATATAATTTCTATAGTCAGTCTTAATATACTTGACGCTATTCAAACTCGGACTTCCGGTGGTAAAATAAATTAAACGTCACTTAGCATCTTAATTGTTGCAAAATATTAAATGTATTTATCTATTAATGACATGTAAACTAACTAAAAAATAAAATTATAAAACATTCAATTATAGTTTATGGACAATCATAGGATGATACTCTGTGAGGTAGTTGCTGCAATGCCACATATAAGTCATCTGGGAATCCTGTGATGAATGCAAGTTTGGCCGTATGATCCAGCCATCTCTCTAGGTATCCTGCTAGTTCAGTCAATCGCTTTATTGCTTTGGCGTAAACGTTCACAGATTCTTAAATCCACCTAAATCATTTCACTTTTTCCATAAGCTTCAAAGGGCCCTTAGATGAACGCTGTCACTAAACTCAGCTTCATCAGTGAAGAAAAAGTGTAATAAAACGAGAAAGGTCTTGCACTTTCTGTAGTTTTGCCACCGGTTTCATTTTTTCTCATCCATCAGACTACATTATTTTCTCTACTAAAAGTCGATTTCAAATCTTTGCCCAACCTTCAAATCTAGAGTCCATATTCTATTCTTTAGGCTGAAATAGCTAGTAACCAATAATAAAATTAAATTAACTGTCCTCCGGTGTTGCCACCACGAATAATCTCAACATCCACTGTTCACTGTCAACTGCTCCTTTTTCACTGCGTACTATTCACTGTTCACTACATTCTGGCCAGAAATCAACTGACCTCTACAATATCAAAAGATTAGTTTTCATAGTAATAAAACCATCACCTATGAACATTGTCTACTAAAACCCTATGCAAATTTACTACTAGTCAGAGCCACCTATGTCGCTAGACTCCAAACGGTCAATCTGCAAATGGGAGATACATCATTTGATAGACATTGTCACCGGGACAAATTGTCACTGTATCTTAAACCACCAAGAACTCTAATGAAACACTCGGTTATCTATGTATAGAGAGCAACTGTTAGCCGCAGGAAGCGTACCCTCAATTTCTGAGAGTTTACATAGAAGTAAACTGGACGATTGAATTACACCTTCAGAGTTATACTGGCCTTTTCTTTTTTTCTAGAATGAGGGGGATAAGTATTTTTATAGTTTGTGCTCGTTTAAATATGCACAACTCGTTTTGTTAAATGTTCTTTCGTTAACAGGATTGGAGTGAAACGTAAAAGCGAGAGAAAAAAAACGAGGGGAAAAATGACAGAAAAAGAGAGAATCCATAGTGTGTGGCTTTCTGAGATCAACTTTATTTTGCTGCATTTAATTGCGAGATATGAGTTTGATTTTTTTGTCACTTGTGATTTTTTCCTATTTTCAGGTATGCAAAAAGGACAGTAGTTTGTGATGTATTTTGAGAGTTTCTGTTTAAATTAGCGAGCAATGAGCATAAGTGAGGAAGTAAGAGATGAAAAAAGGGTAAAAGTGAAAAAAGTAATCCTAGTGTTTTTTTCTTGAGATTTCTGTTAACAAAAAGAAAAAAGAGAAAAATATAAACAAATGAGAGAAAATTACTGAGTTGTTAGCATAATTTTTAGTTCAAAAGAAAAATGAAATCTTTCTTGTTAATTTTGTTCGAAACTTCTTTGAAAAAACAATGAAGATTCGAAAAGAGAAAAAAATGGACGAACGAAGATTGTGGTATTTTTCTGTTCTTTTTGGAAAAATATAGAAAGAGGATAAGATTGTGTCTTTGTATTTTGTTAAGAAATAATTGTCGGGGAAGTTCTCCTGCAGATTAGAAAGAGAAAGATAGAGAGAGAGTGGACACTTAATGAAATATAAAAAAACAGGTGTCCAATTAGATTAAGAGGTGTCAGCCAATTAATTAAAGAGAAACAAAACACGAGAGGATGTTTTATCGTTTGGTCTGAATTGCACCTGTTTTTGTAGCTTGATGCGGACTGATATCGACATTGTTTACGACCTCCGATCTTCCATTGTTAGACCATGCGGGAAGGGTTAATGTTAAATAATTGTAGCTCCTTGAAGGAAGAATTATGAAAAATGGCCCGTATGGCTGTCTCCGGGTCGATTAAAGCTCATCTGAAGAAAGATATTTAGATAACAATGTGACGCCTGATACAGGTGTATGGATGCTCCTTGGAACACGGATAGAGAAAAATGCATGTGACGAAAGCTCAGAATATTAATTACTCGACCCATCGAGTTGGAAGATAAAAGGGTCGTGTCTGGGGTCTATATTGAATAGCGGAAGAGTGTCGAAACGTTGGGTGCGTATGATAGTATGAAGTCGATATATTTTACAAAAAATGAGATTGCTGGCCTACAAGAGAAATATGTTGAATGTCAAATAGACGGTTCTGTTTTTTCCTGGGGCTATAGATTAAGAATTAAGTGACTGACAAAAAGAAAAATATGAGTGGCAGTAAAAGAATGTGAAAATGAGAATCGGACGTTGATGAAACAACGGTATTTCTGAGTGGTGAATTTTCTGCCTCTTTTTAACTGACGATTTCATTAAGTCGAAGTGAACGTAGCCGTTCCCCGAGAAGCTCAGCTAAGGTGAGGGCGGTCGTGTACAATGTTGCTAGTTTTAACAGGACAAACACTCCATCTGTCTATTTATCTGTCTGTCTCTTATTCTCTCTATATCTTTCTCACACACACATGCGCAAGGGGACTGTCGCTCTAATGTTTTAGATAACTGTCTCTCTTTTTACATTGACTTTTTTTATGCATTAACATCACAGACAATGAAAATCTGCGTTCACGACGGCGACACGGGTGTGTATAAAATAATTCATACACCCAATCGGTAAGCAAAAATATAACAGGATGATCATACAAGAACCGGAGGTAACTAGCCCAAATTACGGATATGGAAGACAATACAAAATGTTTAGTAGTAGACCGTCGGCAAAATAAATATTAATCAGCAGAGACAAAAACACAGGTAGGTGTAATAAAGAACAGGAAACGGAAGAAAAACTCTTATAGATATATACAAACGTTGAAACTGTTTAAAATATATTATACAGGCATCAACACAGGGTTACGTGTTTAATGAAGGTTGGACAATACCTAAGTGAATAGGAGAACCCTGCCCGAAGATAAAAAACGGCAGGCACAAAATCTTACAACATAACTTCCATTTAAAAACAAATTCCACTTTTACAATCAAAACTCGAATGCGGGTCTTTGTGGGCGTTTAGTCTGTGGAGTAATATTACGTAGAGGCGTAAATATCATTTTAAAGAAATATTTTTTTACAATGGTCGTTGGATCTTGCAATGCCAAAGTAACAACGACTGTATGCTATATTACGTCTTGGAAAGTTGTGTAGATACCACATATCCTCTGTTATACACAAAAAAGATAGAATATAATGTAAATAATAAATATTATTTTAATAAATTAGATAAACGTAATAGTGTTTAAATTTGAATTTTTTAACAATTTTATAATTTATTTTTTAGTATTAAGTTTATAGTTAAGTAGTATTTTAGCTAAAGAAAACCATTAGATTAATAATACCTTTCAGGATGTTGTTATTTTTTCAGTTTGTCCTTTACATAGCACGCATTTAAATATCTTTTATTTTTAACGTAATATAAGCGAGTAAATAATTAAATCATGTTAGCACAGCTGTTTCTGTCGGATCATTGTACTCAAGCAACGTTAGCGTTGGTCATACTTAAATGACACAAAGTTATGTAAAAAAACAATTAACTCGTTTGTATAAATAGGAACAAGCTTTGCTAGGGTGCATAGCGATCGATGAACTAGCATTTAGTCATAGGTCGTTCAGGCTATCAATCAATTTTACACCATAACATGGGGATACGGACAGGTCTATTTCTACTACTAATACTTCTATTGCTTACATAAATCATGCGAAAAAAACATGTGCCCATGTGATTCTAGTTTTAGCATATATAAATACTAAACAGAGCCGGAATTGTTCACTAAAATAATTACTTAAATTAGATAGCTACCCATACCTACCTACATAACAGCACCCCATAGCTACCAATACTTACCCTAATAACATAAGATAAATAGCTACATATACCTACTTACATAACATAGCTTCTCATAGCTTAACATAACTATCGAAATAACATATTTAACATAGCTACCCATACCTATGTACATAACATATCTTCCCATAGCTCCCATACCTATGTACATAACATATATTCCCATAGCTACCCATACTTATCTACATTGCATAGCTTCTCATAGCTTCACATACCTATCGAAATAACATATCTTCCCATAGCTTCCCATGCCTATGCAAATAACATATCTTCCCATAGCTACCCATACCGATGTACATAACATATATTCCCATAGATTCCAATACCTATGTACATAACATAGCTTCCCATAGCTACCCATACCTATCTACATCGCATAGCTTCTCATATCTACACATACATATCTACATTGCATAGCTTCCCATAGCTACCTATACTTATCTACATACCATATCATTCCATAGTAACATATACCTATCTAAATTACATAGCTTCCCATAGCTACACATACCTATCTTCATGATATAGCTTTCTATATCTACCCGCAGCTATCTACATAGCATGGCTTGTCATTGCTACGCATACCCATCTACATAATATAGCTTCCCATAGCTACCCATACCTATCTATATTGCATAGCTTCCTATAGCTTACACCACCTATTTACATAACATAGCTTACCATAGCTTCCCATACCTATCTACATAACATAGATTCCTATAGCTATCTATACGAATCTTCAGGGAGTAGCTTTATATTGCTTATCATTCCTATCTACATAGCATAGCTCCACATGGCTACACATAGCTATCTACATTACATAGCTTCCTATAGATACTTATACCTATCTACATAACATAGCTTCCTATAGCTACGCATAACTATCTACATAGCTTAGCTTCCCATAGCTAACCATACTATATACATACTATAGCCTTCCATAGCTACACACACCTATCTACATAACCTAGATTACCATAGTAACCCATATAAACTTACATACATAGCTTCCCATAGTGACGCATACTTATTTACATAACATAGCTACACATTGAATCACTACAGCCTTTCAAAAGAGACTTACCATTTTATCCTAAACATTACAACCACAGTTTCTGAACTAGGGGGTTTAACTTAACCGTACGTACAAAGATGTTTAGACTTTAAAAGAATATTTGTATGTGTACGAGATATTGCTACTGATTAAATATGTTTGCGGATAGTATATCTCCTTGAAAATAGCAAATATCCGACAGACCGAGTGATATCAACGCTGCTGAGAATTAAAAATGAAAACACAATTCCTCAAGCACTAACATTCTGCAGAAATTTCAATTATCTATAACTGTGTCATTTCATGTTTATTAAGATTTTAATTGACCGGTTTAATGACTGATTCTTCGGCAGTGATATGTTTACAGCAAACGTCGAACCGAGATTACCCAGTTACCTTGTCTTGGCATATTAACAAGAGTCAAAAGTGAAAAGACTATATTTCTAAATTGCGTTTCTAGGACACATGGATGAGAAAAATAATTACTAAAACAGATACAGAAGAGAAGCTTGGTAAGCTTGCCAAGCTTGGAATGTTATAATAAAAAATCCTGGGTTACCTGTGTCAAACAATGAAAGTCGTAGCGCACTTTTTTTACTTCCGGTTAAACAGTTCCAGTGTTGATACCTTAATGTCCCGAACAAATGAATTGACCTTTTTTTATCTACACACAATTCCAACCGAGCAAATATTTGCTACTGTATAAAAATTTGAAGAATAAAATTTAATTAAAAAAAAAATATTTTGCATGCCACAATAATACAACACAAAAACATAATACACATTTTCTTTGCACGGCCAGAGGCATACGTATGGATATATTGACCACATACTCAACCCCGTAGTCAAAAATATTCCAGGGTATATAAATATTTGTACAGTTCACCCACGATCTTAATAACGTCATACGCATCTATACATTCCCAAACGAAGTATGTTTAGTATTCATACACCCCTCTAACCTATATACACACATTCGACGCAATGACGTATTTATTAAAAGAATGCATTTCACGAATTACAAATAAGAAAGTATACATTATAATACATACTATCTCACCGAATTATAATTTTCATTTCATAAATTTTAAATCAGATCTACCGCCATAAGCACACCCATCCCACAAGCTATTCAGTATATATTTAATGTAAATAATTAGAAAAAAATAATTAATAACAACAGCCCCTAAATCCAATATAATATTGTAGGTATGAGATTATCTTCGTGTTAACAGTTGAAGTAAAAACAACTAAATAAAATTTTACCAGTATGCCAATAATTACGATAACACAATACAATTTACATTCATTTAATAATCAATAGCGTCTATTTTATAACGATTCGACAGGAGAATTAAATTGACACTAAACCACACTTCTCTAAAGTACTCTAGCAACATCCTCAATTTGAAAAGATCTTCAACGTGTAGTGTCATCATATCCATCAAACGCATTTTTTCATGTATGCAATATTGTCTCTACCATATTAATCAATTAAAACAAGAATTTCACTAGATCTACCACCTTATGAAAGTTATTAAATTTATTACTAACAAATCATTATCGATAAACAGAAAACAACTTTTATGTATTATAATTATTCTACAAATAACGTCACTCGAACGATAATCAATCTTCGCATAACATTTATACAAACTTACCCACGATCTATATAACTAGTGATTTTACAATTTTCTTATCACACCAAAGAAACAATTCCATCTTTAAGAAAGCACCTATTAATTCAAAAATACCACCATTAATTTTATTACCTGTGTTTAGCAAACCTGAGCAACCCTTACAAAATACAGCACAAACGCCATCTATTCCTGCAATACACATGGCGGTTTACTTTGTCAACATCTAGTAATGTTTTGCCAACTTATAGTATAAAAAATACTCACATCAACATACAACCAATACCAGTAAGACTATTGCGCAACTAGTACCAACATGTATGAGTACTAATGGGCATATCCGCAGATTAGGTTTTGGTATAAACTTTTTTACACCCAGTATTATGTACCAATACGATTTTATAATATTTTTCTCTCATCCGCGTTCCAAATAGTACAACGTACAATCACGCTCTTGGACTGTTCAATTAAAGGGTACCAAGGTTATATGCAGTGAAAGATTGGAAGGACATATTTATTTTAATTTTTTATACGTGTGCCACACTTGGTGACCTTATGAGAATAAATAGTAAGCGTTGAGTAGTCAATCGTAGTCGAGGGGACCTGGTGATGCCGTTCTTATTAGCACCCGAATTGAGGTGTAGGGGGAGGCGCAACTCTTTTCCCAGAATTACTCAACTTACCCGAGATGGTCACCTTATAATGCTGAATGGTACAAACTTAGTAAATAATGAGATTGCCCCAAAACATCAATCATCATTTCTACTTATGATGTATATTCAACATCGTGGCGTGTCTTACTTTTCATTGTTACTGGCTTCTTCCGCTTCATGTAGAGTAAAATGATGAAAAAGAAAAAAACAAAAGAACGAAAAGACACCAATTAACAAATACACACAGCAAAATGGGACTCATGCCAAAACAATATAACACATTTTTTTAAGCATACATAAAGTACAATTTATATTATATATTGTTAAACGAATTACAGTATATAAAATGTCAATGGTTAAACCATTTAATTTCAATAAATTTTTTAAGATCATGCTTGTTAACGTATTATGTTTCAGTTAACACGGTAGTGAAATGCTTAAATATAATAAATTTTAGTTTAGTTGGGCAAGTATCATGGTAAATGTAAATGTTGAGGAAACATTTCTTTTTCAAAATGCAAATAAAATATGTGTATAGGCAGGCAATAAGGATCTTTCTTAAAGATTAACACATGAGGAACATGGTAGAATAAAATTCCTTTTAGTATTACTTTGTAACAGGAAAATACCCATTTTAACACTTTTGTGTAATAAGCGATACAAAAAACGATCCTGACTTCATGAGCGATAGCAAAGAATTGAATGTTAACAGTGCCTTATAAAACGAACTACAGTCTTGTAGTTCATTAACAAAAATAATTTATTCATGTCATATACATTATGCACAATAGATGTGCGGTGCATTCTAGGAGCACTAAACATTATTAAATACGATTGGATGTGGATAATTCTTTTCTGGCAATTATTAAAATTCAGTTCTGTGATAATCACTTACTTTCCTTCAGATAACCTTAACTTGATCCGCATTTTACCAAATCATTATTATTGGTACAATTAAGTTATTTTCATTAGGTTAGCCTATTTTAATTAGCAACAGGAACCACATTTTTTGTGTATAAATATCAATTGTTGATTAGATCAGAATCGTAATACAGACATTTTATTTCATGCAAATCGAAAGTGCAGAAAATATAACCTTGCACAGTTGTTTATCAATATGCATCGAAATGTAGGCGTCATGCACTTGAAGCTAGTTAACTGATACTAAATGTCAAGTCTAAGATATTGTCTCTGCAGTTCGCCAGAGTTCTTCTATTGCGCGAATGCCTTTCTGCTCGCTACCGACTACGACACCAAACTGCTCAGTTACTGCTTACATCACATCTGCTTAACAGGCTACTCTACATACAACTACGCTTCTCCTTTTTAGAGCCAGATCAATGCTACTTATTAGCAATGACTGTATATTGGTATCTTCCTCCAGATCCGTAGTCCAACTGCCATAAGTTTTTATTAAGTTTTGTATTGATCTATTTTGTTGTTTCTTTTACTATTGCCTTTTACATTTAGAGAATGAAAATGATGTGGCAAATCGTACATCTATTACTATAGTAATATACATTTGTTCATTAAAATACAATAAATACTGCCACATGATAATTTTGACAAATCATGTGAAAATAAACGGATAAAGGCTTTCCTACTTTTTTATTAAGATCATACATATAGTCTTCTCATGTTAAATATCAGAAAATCGAGAGTAATTTGGAAACAGTAATGTGGTTAAACAAACTTTTAAATTCTAACAATGAACTGAATTGCCATAAAGTAAATTTCATAAATATTATCATACGTATTTCTACTATTTAACCTCCACTTAAAATTTACAATATTTAACAAAACCATAATAAGTACATTTGGGAATAAATAATCATCAAAATACCAGTGTTTGAATGAAGTTCACTACATCATTAAAATAATTGAGCTGGGACTGCATAGTATTGGGGGTTGATGCTATAATGGACTTCGAGAATATATATTACTATATATAAATTACTAATCAGACCTACTATTATTTTGTTTATATATGGAGATGTCTTAATTCTGTTGATATAAATACATTTGTCTGGATAAAATGCATCTTACACATCTTGGGCGAAATGGGTGTTTTATTGATACTCTACGCATATCACATCTACGAACTTCAAATATCTGTTCTTTTGGAACATTTATTTCTCTACTAACAATAAGAAAATACATATGTGAGACACGTGACATGATTACTTTTCTCTATTAGTCTTCTCTGCAGATGATGACAGGAATATATACTTCCATATAGAAAATATCGAACTTCACTAAAGAATCACGGATACATGTTTGCGAGGATCTCATGTATAAGTTTAGTTCTTTAGTAAGAGAGTTACCGCTTTCTACAAACGATAATTCTATCCCCAAAATGAGAATTCATCAAATTATTTAACTCGAAAAATGTAGACACTAAACATATGTCGTTATTTTTCAAATGTATCCTACTCGGGGCCTATCATACTATCACCAACATATATAATGTTGTTTTAATCATACAATCATATTCGGAGTATCAAGGAAGTATTTATTCAGCTAGTGAATCCGCCTAACCTTCATCATGCAAATCAGTAATATCCGTGGGCATGATGTTTATCTTTTCTGAACATAAACAAAGAATATCACAAACTTGAAAATGAGATTCATGCTGGATTCGAAACCGTGTTTCAGGAAATGAACCGCCTAACCTGTTCGGTGTTTTAGAGTAAGACACGGTTACATTTTAGTAAAAACGTTAACAAAGATTTACTACAAAGCTTGTGAGATGAGTTATTTGTAAAATTCGATGTTTTTTTTTCTGGACGAATGTCTCGTTATTCAAGTGTTGCAGAAAAGACAAGGTTTTTCCTCAGGTGTCTATCATGCAGCTTCCTTAATAGGTTAATACGTAACCATTTTATCTGGTATAGTGAATTCTACCATTTCAAGTCCAAGATATGTTTAGAGAGACGACTAATACTATTGACCCTTTTAAATTAATAAATGCGAAAGTTCGACCGATTTTGTGCATTAACCGTGAAATTTAAAAAAAACCCTTCTATTTCGAATTACTTCAACTATAAAGAATAAACTTGCTATCTTTTTATGTACTGTTTATGCTTTGAGATCAGTTGCTTTATTAGCCTAGATGTTAATGCTGAGATAACACTTTTGAAACTGAAATCGTACCTATCCTAAACATCGAGTACAATATTTTTAATCGACGATCTGAAATCGAACCATCAGAAAATATTAATTTAAGCAATATAACATCATTTAGTCATATGTATTATTTCCTACATCTGTATTTAATTCCAACGGAATCCAGTTTAAAGAAAATTAAGACTTAGAAATGTATAATCCATCTTTATTTTTTTTTTTTTTAACTTTTACAACATATGTTTCTTATAATTACAACTTGTTCTTAATATATTAACATTTCGAAAGCATTCCTTCTTTTAATGCATTATCATATTAATTTTACAAATACTGCATTAATTGCATATGGAATTATACCAGCTACACAAGTTTAAGCTAAGTGATAAATTTACAATATACAAATTCCGATATTTATACTATACTTTCCTTTCAAACACAATATATTCGTTTTTAATAATTAAGTTTCTATTTATGATGAAGGTGAAATGTTACACATATCAATTATCATAATTTCATGCCTCTAATATTATAAAAAATAGTCTTTCATTGTATATTATTCCATTAATTTGTTCCTGTTAAACTTTTTTTTATTTAATTAAACTTTCTAGTTGCAACGTTATAATGTACTTGCTTGTGTAGTAACATCAGTTTGATTTCTAATTAACTTTCTAATTTATTGCTCCAAACTTCATCATCTAAATATTGGTGTATACCCAGTTATTGCTTCGGCACTTTCTATGTTAAATAAAGTTAATTAATAGTTACTTTTGAAATTAATAAATCTTCGTTATTTACCCAGTTAGATAACCACTCTTTTATAAAACTCTTCAATCATTGATCTTTTCATCCGGTATGGTGGTTGTTATCATTTGTTCCAGTGCTATTTTCTGATTTTTGTTTTTGGGTTAATACCTTAAACTTTACAGTTATATAATTAGTTGTTTCTTTAAACCGACTTTCACTGTTTGTTGCCTGACATTATCATGTCTTACGATTTAACATTAGACTGTCATTGATAATGTTTCTGAACTTTTCTCCGCATCGTCTATGTATGTGTCTTTCTTTTTAGTTTCTGGTGAAAGAGCGGGTTGACTAAAGTTAAGGACTTGCTTCACACCATTTTTGAAATATGATTGAAAGTTAGTTTGTAATGATGTAGTTCTTGAACCATAAAATGATATACCTTCAATAAATATTTTATGTGATTATATATATATATATATATATATATATATATATATATATATATATATATATATATATATATATATGTATAGATATAGTCTCGGAAGTTTCTCAACCATTAAAACTATATCAAAAACATAGTTATATATATATATAAAAAAAAAATTATAGTCTCAAGTCTTCCAGTGGAAAATCACTCATGTAATCAATTTATTTTTTACAGTTATTATATTAGTTAGTTTCTAAAACTATTTTAAGGGATCATCAGTTGTTTACCATGAAAAACTATATATATATAGTAGGAGATATATATATATAGATATATAATAGCAAAGGTATGCTACCTCTTGTCGCATATTTTTGCTAGTATACATTATAAAAGTGTTAAGCCTGTGAAGGTTGTATCATGACTAACCAAAATAACTACAATATCATTTTCAAAAACACGACTCAATGAATGTGAGGAGTGTGTCATGACAATTGAAAATACATTATACTACACTCGAAAAAAAGAAAGTAATGCATGGACGGTGGTCCCATGACAGGGGGAAAATAGTACATTACTCTCCAAAAAGGAAGAGATACTCCCTTAGTCGATGGTCCAACGTGAATAGAATTAATATCACACTCACCCAAAAAATGACGTAATTAATGGATGGATAGTCGCTTCACAACAACTCAGTTACTACATTATGGTCTTCCTTCCAAAATGAAGGAGGTTATTACTGTGAAAATTGCATGATGACAAACGAAAATATGCTAAACTAAACACTCCGAAGAGAATAAGGTAACGCCTGATAGAATGATCCCATGACAACAGAACATATCCTCAAATACCCCACCAAAGGAGAAGGTAATTACTAGGAGTATGGTCTTATTTAAAAGAACACAAGCTCCCCTACTCCTGAATGACGGGATAATTTCTTGAGGGATGGTCCTATGACAACAGAAATATACTGCACTACCCCCCTAAAAAGAGCTAAAATGTGCATGTGAAAATGTTTTATGAAAACAGAACAGAAACGTCAGTATCTTCCTAAGGGTAGGTAGGTGCTGCCTGGAAGAATTGTACCATGCTAACTGCACTAATAATGTATCAGGCTTCGCAAAGGCCGAGGCTATGGTGTTTTGGGAAACGAGCATATACTGCGTGACTCACAAAAACATGTGGTTATCCGAGAATATACTAAATTGCCGGAACAAAATTCGAATTATATGTCCGGGACCTTGGGACAATGAGTACAGACCAGATGCTACACAAGCCCCAACAAAGAGGAGATGATGCCGTGTAAGATCTTATGATGTAAATAGCATAGTCACTACTACACTATTCTCTAATAAAGGAGAATGTACCCCAGTAAGATGATTTTATAAAGAACAGATACTACACTACTGCTTCTAAAAATATGAATAGGTCTAGTATAATGGTATAATGCCGACAGAACATATGCTATAATTCCCATGATAGAAAATAATGACTGAGATAGTGGTGTGATGATTTTAGCCCACGTTACCCCCAAATGAAGAGGGACTGTCTGAGAGAATTGTCTTTTGACAACAGAAACAAATAGTAAACTTACCTCACAAAGAGAGACGTACTATTTGAGATAGTCACACACTGAGAAAAAGGAGGAGGTAGTGGCTGGGGAATGTTGGCACGAGGAACGAACATATATTACATTATCCCGCTAAGGATTAGTTAATACCTTGAAGGATAGTTTTATGACAATAGAACATACATTACACCACCCCTTGCAGGAGGAGGTTTTCTTTGATGGGGGTTATCTCAATACAACGATGAGGTAATGCCTGAATGAATGATTTTGTGACAACAGAATATTTACAATACTACCAGTATACTATCAGAAAATAGTACAATAGTATTGTTTAGGCTTGAGACCGATGCCAAAGCTTGATTATTAATAAATATAAACATATACATATACATACATTATATATATATATATATATATATATATATATATATATATATGTATATTTAACGTAGTTAACCCCAAACAAGGCAGGCCACCACTGTAGACGTAAGGGGTTACTGAGAAGAAAGGAAAGGAGGAGAAGGTTGGGGGTCAAACTAAACTTTGATCTGCGCAGCGAGATGTCTGTTTACATTAATTTTAAATGTCTGCATGTCAGTACTGTCGGGGACAGGGGGCAGGGAGGGAGTTCCAGAGGCCAGCAGCACGAGGAAAGAAACTATTTGAGTAGAAAGCTCTCTGGCATCTGGGAATCTCTACAGTGAATGGATGGGATTTAGTTGATTGTCGAGTTGGTCTAGTGAATTTATATATAAATATATGTGTGTGTAGAAAGATACATACAGAGATAAGGTAGAGAGAGCCAGAGAAAATTATACAGAAAAGCCAGAGATATGCAATATTCTCATATTGAATTATTCGCTCTGCTATATTGCCTTATGACGAGCATGCTAATATAAATATTCCTTCTCACATTCATATTTTTATTCAGTGTTTGACTTAATGGATTTCCATGAGGAATTTCAATTTACAGGTTAATCATATTGCATGTTTATTTTACTAAATACTAAACTAAACAAAAATAGAAATGAAATAAAATCGAACTAACATAGCAACAACACACAACAATCCTCAGTAGACATGTGTGTTTAATTGCAAATTTAGATTTTTTATTTTCTAAAGCGTTGTTGATTTTCATAATTGACAGCGTCTAGAAGCAAATATTTACATGCCGTGATCAGTGAAAACTTAAAATGGGAATTTTCTCATTAGATTATTTAACAATCCCGATTCTCACTCGTCGCACATTCATCCATTGGGATATCTACTAGTGAGGATAATAACATACTTTTATTTTAAATTAGTTCATCCCGAATGTCTTTTTTATTGGTTCCTGTAGTTAATTAATAAATATAAAGCATATATATCATTCACTTGAAAATAGCGGATGGCTTATGTTTATATATACTAGTTGAACAATGTTCACTCATGTAATAAGTGCCTATTGTCACTCTGCTCTCAACAAACTCTTTTTCCAACTTAACTATTACAATTATCCTGCTAGCACCCACCTCCAATTCAGTTTGCTATATCTCTACTTCACATCGACTATTCTATCAACTTTTTGTCAACACTAGAAACTCGCTAGAACAGTTTAAACTACGTATTTTATGTTAAAACACCTACCGCACATTTTTCTTACACTCTAATACTCCCCCCTGTTCGCCTGTATTTTATACTTCTCACTTCCACCATATAATCAATGCAGAGATATTACCTTTGTTATGTTATCATGTTTATTTTTGACAAAGCCATGACTTAAGGCGAAATATTTAATCAAATTATAAACACGTGGTAATCTGTGTTTTCATATTTATCGATCTTGTTTTCTTCTTTTATGTCCTTGTTTATTACTTATGCTAACTAACATACGAAATTGGAATGATAGGATATCATATTACTTTGATTTTAAAATAAAGATATTATTTTGTTCCATATTTAAATTTAATACACACTTTACAAATTAAATCATATGAATACATTAAAAAATAATCGATAACATTGATAGCAATTTGTCCTTAGGAATTAGACGTTAAAAGATAGTAGGTAATCGTTGACATTTTTATGATTAAAAACAGAGCATATTTCGGTAGGGCCCAAATATTGGCAAATAACGATATAACTATATGAATTTTTTTATTAGAAATTCCAAACTACCTATTTACATGTATCAAAACTGTTTTGTAGATAAGCGTGTAAAATTAAGATAAATGAATTTAATTAAATATGACATAGAATCGTTCATCTTAGATACTCATCGTTTTTTATTATTTTAGACAACGCATGCAAAATATTTCACTTTATGCTTTTCGAGGGAGACATATGTTTACAGTTTATCTTAACATTATTTTAACAAGAATCGCGTAGTGTTAAACTATTTTATTCAACCAACGTTTTTAGCCAACTGAAAAATAATTTTAATAAGCAAACCGGTGAATCAAATTAAGAACAATAATATATCCACGATCGATGCCAGATTTATATCAATGTTCTTGATTGAAAGTGTATGTATTTTTCAGGTGTCATATATTCACATGTTTGTGTGGAAAAATAAATATAAATGAATGAATATGGGAAACATAATGTTTGTGGAAATAATTTATTCAACATGAAATAATTAAGAATTGCATTTTTATTTAAATACGAAAATTAGATAACCGTCGTGTTGACATGTATTTGGTCCCAATGCGATACTTATGTGTTTTATTAAGGTACGTAACTCGACTAGTTTTTATTAGAGAGTGATTGCTACTTCGGCTGAACTGGATGTACTTATTTGGGGAGGTTAACAGTTCAGATGACTTAGAAACATGATGACGGATGTAAGGAGAGGCGATCGAATAGAAAATGACATCACAGAAAAGAAAAAGAAGTTTTGTTGATCAAGAGTAAAATTTCAGAACAGAGGCGACAGCGACCAGACATATCTATCATGAGACCATTAACATAAATACTCAGAATGTGTCATTCTCTTTGTTCTCCGCTACAGACTAATGTTGATATTACACCTCAATGAGCAGACAATCTGTTTGAAACACAAACTCTTCATGTATGTGTCTCGTTTTCAATCAAAGAAGAACATTACTCTTGATACTTTTATTTCAGCTTTTCATCGGTCAATACTAAAAGACGAATGACCACAAAGACCAAAGATTAAATGAGAGTAGAAACATAGCTATTATGGATATAGAAAGTGCAAAGTCATTTTATTACAGTAACTGACCCTTGCGTTTCGATAAAAGTGATGTGTCTATGTTATCCTAAATCAGTCGGCTGGGGTCAATCTGTATCGAAACAGGCAAGTGAACTGTATATCCCCACACAAACCCAACCTTTTGGCCTACGTTGCCTTTATGTAGACACCGTAAATAAAGACTAAGTGATGTTGACGCTATTATATGTAATTTCGTTTATATCGTAAACATATAACATGTTAAAGCATACCATGTTCGTACATTCTTAATAACCGTTAATAAACATAATAAATGAGATCGGTCGATCAGCAAATAATCTGTTTGTTCATTAATCTTATGCCTCTAAGGTAAACTATTTTGTTACAAAATAAAGCTATGCCGTCCTGCTGGCTAAAACCGGATGAATTAAAAGAAATTTCAAAAAATAACATTTGTTTGATTGAGTTCAAGAATATTTATCTGACCATTAATTATATATTCAAACGACAAATAATATTTATTGTTTAAGAAAGATCAAATTTCTACAATTTAAAATAAAGAAAACAAAGACATATTCGCTTCACTTATTTAAATAGTACTTAGCTGAAAATAACAATTATTTTACCGAAGTAGAAAGAGTCATTTTTTCGTAATAGTATTAACCCTGACAGACATATAATATTTCAAAATGGCAATCATTATTAACAGTATATCATACAGCTTTATGTAGAAAGACCTATGTCATTTTCAAGAGGTTCTGTTAGTCACGTAATAATAATACATGTGGCGGAATTGATGATCTTGAGCCAGAATCGAGCGGTGGCCCGGACTTAGTTCTTCCCCGCAGTAAGAGGGTCCGCCTTTGCCTGGCTTGCAGATGGAAAGGGAAATACGTTTTGGCTTACTAGTTTTCTAGTGAGGATTGAACTCACAATCTGGTTGCTGCACAATAATATTAGATTTAATTATCATGACAAATAGTGAGCCAGCAGATTATGTTTTTCTTCTGATTGGTTAAGCGGAATTAACTGAGGGATAATCTGCTAATAAAAACACAAGAAAATCAGAATAAAAAAAGGGGAACGAGAAACGTGAGTGTCGAGTGAGGTTCTGCAGTAAACCGAATTGTTTTCGTTAATTTGAGCTCGAAGTTATACAGAGGGTGTTTGTGCTTCTACAGGAATTGAACCGAACTGAGTTTTATTTTGTTTGTTTAACGTTTGAAGTCTAGTCATGGATTTCCGAATTCCCAGTTATAATAAACTTCTTAAAAAATTACCTTCCCCTTTTCTTTGCATAACCCTTTTAACCGATTAGGTGTGTCCCTCGCACACTTCTGCTTTTGTCATCATGTGTTATGAGTATACTATATCAATGTCTCATTAAATTTCACGAACAAAATAAAATCTATAGACGGATAAAACTTTTTATTATATTTATATAGAAGATCAATAGTTAAGTACAGCATTTTGCAAATAAATCATTCTTACGGAAGATTAGTGATAATGTTTTTAACATACAAATTCACTGGCGGTGTAATGATAAAAATAGTGATGACGAGACGTCGTTCTGAATACACTAATATTGGATTCTACTAAACAAATGAACACAAAAGCTTATTTTTAATATCCTATTCATGTGAGATTAATAGAAAATATTTTCGGATTTGTTTAAAATTGGATAAAAGTTATTTTATAAATATATTTTACCACAAAATAGTAGATACTGGCAAAATAAATGTCTTACTGCAGAGAAATGAAACAAATTGATCCCATCATCTATTTACACATTCACCAGACTTCAGGAAATAAACCAATTTGTATTGTATTTTCAGTATTTATTGACACAAAACAAAATGAATGCAGTATATGATTAGAGATTTAGAGAAAATGTTTTATTTCGTGTAAAAAGGATTCACTAAAGTTGTATATAAGAGTACTACAAGTAAATGAATCACTTTTCAATTTTAAGAAAATAAAACACTTACCTGTTTACAATGCAACATTTTTAAAATGATAATTATTAGATATAACGAAAAAATCCCCTGGAGTCCGTATCAATAAAATCATTATCATTAACACTCTAAGAGAAAACCATTTATCTAATTAACGATATTATTATTTAATAAAGCGTTGTTTATTTCATATTTTCACTAGAAAAATAAAATGATCGAGTAAATATTATAATATATTGGTCAGAGTTTTTTTCTTAACACTTCTGAAGAAGTTAGTAAAAAGGTTTTATTAATTGAAACCAAACTGAATTAGCTAGAACATATACAACACAAATAGTGTGCGGAAACTTACGCATATAAGTAGAGGATATGGATTAGGCAAAAATAAGTTTAACTAAAATGGCATTAGGAGCAAATAAAAATAAAGCAATGATATAAGTCAGCTGTACGACTGCATAATTCCTGCTGCTAACATAAGCATCGAGCAAACTCTTATATGTGCCTTACTGCTTTATATTGTATAACGTATTCCCTAAGATATGACATGAACACTTTGACAACTAAAAAGAAATTCACTAGTCAAGCTTAATTTTTCAAGGTGGCTTATGTTACTAATAAGCATCAGATAATTACTTAAAGTTTAGTAAAAATTGGAAGTTAGAATTCCGTCAAAATATCGACGGTGACGACATTTTTCATGCCCAATGTCAAATGTCAAGATCAAGATAATAAAAGATGTCGGACCTAATTGTGTACAATATTGGCGAAGCAGTAAGTCTGTTTGATGAACAGAACCACAATTATTTCCAAATCTATGACTTTCACATTTTTCTTTGATCTTGACATTTGACTTTAATATCCTCAATTTTTTTTCAGTTCTTAATTAGACAATAAACGATATTTTAACTATTTTTTGTAACGATTGGTCAAGCGAGTCGCATATTAGACTCTATACAAACACAACCTCTTTGACGCAATTATATATTAATGAACCCCAGGAGAACAGAGACTACGATACGAGAAAATACGATAACCTGATATATTCTCCTTAACACATATTCTAACCTGCTACGTTTTCCCTAAAATATAACATAATAAGCACAAGCGCACGAGTACTATTTTCTAAAACAAATCTAAGAGAAAATAGAATTAACGGCGAACATTAAACGTTCAAATACTAGAAAAGGTGTATGGAAACAAACTCATGGGGTTAGATGACACTAAAAACAACCGGTAAGTTTAAATAGAATTGTAAACATAATTCGAAATGTACCCATGGGGATTAAGACTGCCAAGGTTAGTATTTAAAAAAATCCTATCATAATATTTGCTCCCACATGAAATAAAACCAAACAAAACACGGTTGCCGCAAGGTTGTGACTGATGTATTAACATTGTTTGCAAATAAGACAACATTTATTTTAATTGACATTATTAATACAAGTTATAGGTAATTTCAGAAGCAATAACATAAATTATGCCGTTTTTTTGTGACGCGTATTAACATCGGAAAGGTTTCCCATTTAAATAGCCACAACTGGTTCTAATCATTTATGTACGGCGATAAGTGGTAACATCGATGAGGAATGATGACTATCGTCACTACCGAAATGAATTCTCTGAAATAAACAGTTTCTTATCAGAAATATAATCATTAGTCAAGATTTATCATAACGTATGTCACTTGAACGTAAGGATTCGTTATAATCTACGTACAAAATAAGTACTTTAACAAATTATTCGGTTAGTATGTGAGAGCAAAGATAAATAACCGGAGATATCTCCCTGTCAGCCTTATTTAAAGCAGAAGAAAAACGTTCATATAACACATGGATCGTATGTTGTGCTTAATTATGTAGACATATATAGTTTTAAAGCGAGTTTGATTTTTTCAAACCTTTCCTCACTTAATAAAACAATCACGTGAAAGCATTAATTGAACAAATAATAGAAATGCTCAAACATGAGTAAGCACCAGTTATATATATATATATATATATATATATATATATATATATATATATATATATATATATATATATATATATATATATATATATATATATAGATATAATCGAATTACATATCTTTGGAGGTAATTTACTGAATACAGCTTATTCGAATAAACCGGTCTGGGAATCCACCACAGCTACAAATCGGTATGTTAACCTGGAGAATGCGGTCTTCACGGTTTCCGTTAAGCTAAGCCTGAATATGCCAACCAGCTCATCCTTGATGTTGCTGGTGGCACGATTCGTGACCTTTCCAACTACGTCCGATACACAATATATCATTTGCTTGGAATCAGGGGAATTGGTTGGTCAGATGTAACGACTGGTCAAGTTATAAAGTTCTTGACAGCCACTTGTTGATTTTCAGGAAGTGTTATATGGGGTTAAGTCCTGCTGACACACGTTTTATCTACCCAAAGGCCCTTTTAACACCGAGCAATTGAATACATTAAAAAACAACTTAATATACACATCTGAATTTAGTTTGAATCTCTTTTTGAAAGATTTTAAGCGGCATTAACATTCTCTTTATAGCCTGCTGGATTTTGTGCAGACTGTAGGTTAGCGACGTGTTGTTCTGAAACTGCTCCTGAATCGAACCAAGGCATCCAAGGATTGACTTGTTGTTTGAGAATATTGAGAAGTCTATTGGTTTTCGAGAAGGTGTTCTCTTTGGCTTTATCGCTGAGGAGTTCGTCCATGCAACAACTAGATTAGATTATACGAAGATCCTTGCCGAACTCTTTCTTTATAGTCGCAACACCAACGCCATTTCTCTCTCTTTCACTCTCTCTCGTCAGTGTAAGTATTTCTTTGCCTGGATTGATGGCGCAATATTTTCTGCAGCTTTTTAAAGAGTTCCGCTGTGCAGAGATAATCATACCACCTGTCATGATACTTCTAGCTAGCCACTGCTTCCAGATCTGCGTTTAAGCCATCAAGCTCAAATCTCGCAGCCTTCTCAGTATTCATAAAACAGTGAGATGTAAGATATCCGAATTGTTTAATCAAATGCGCATTATCACAATGCTGGTTCTCTGTTCCAATAATACGGTGTTTTACAGTCCTCCATTGTCTCCGTATCTTAATATATATCCCCAAAAACGCTTTCTGTCATTGATATCTAAAACACACACAATATATGTATTTAACATTAATAGTGTTATGTAAGGAAAAACAGTATATGGAGCCCCCCAAAAAAGCAATACACAAAGAAACACTGCTGACAATGCAGACTCATTTATCTCATATGTATGTCTGGCGAACTCGGTACTTTTCATAGTCTAATACACGGCCTCAAGAGGATGTGAATCTGTAAGATATTTACTAAATTCGCTTATTGTAGACTTAGAATTTTGATAAGCCGATTATTTATATATATATATATATATATATATATATATATATATATATATAGGGTTACCATCTATATTTTTATGCATGAGTATATGACAATCATACATCTACATATGCGTTTACTTATATTGCATGATGTAATTTGGAGATGAACCCCATTTTCCCTACAATGTAATGTATTTATAAAAGTAACCATACCAATGTTTTAGGGTCTCGTTTACACTAATACTTCCACCATAACAGAGACTCGGAAAATTAACATATTAGGTTAAATACTATGCCTGAGACGATAGCCAGTGCCGTTCAACTAGCCACATTTACCCCCCGTAATGTTGAGTCGCATTGTAGAGTGGTAACATGCTAAAACATGTCTGGTTTTATATATTTAAATACATACCGTAGAAAGCAAGTAGATGCAAAATCATGCAAGTATAAATCGCGTACAATACTCAATGCATATTTTATGTGAAAAAATGAATGTTGTAAATGCATGTACTAACCACTGCATGATTACTCCTTTGGATATACAAGTTTGTTTACTTCGATGTGCGCTCACTTCTGTCAGCGGTGGAGGACATCCATGTACAGTTTCACGACAAAGCGGTTTATGTACTGAGCGTGTTAGGTGTGCGAAAACCCTGACCATCTGAAAAAAGCATACGTCAATTTAATAAAGGTCAACTGAGTTAATACGTTAATAATTTTAATTGCGTAACTATCATATGCCTATAAGTTTACTGAATATAGAATTTTACATCATTCTATCTAATATATGAAGTAGAGACGATTTTCCCTTGTACCTTCTCGGTGTATAGGTAAATCACCACATGCATCACAGGCTACTAAACTCACCACTATACTACACTTATTCACTCGAGCGTGTTTTAGTAAATTAGTTATCATTTTTTCAACCTAACACTAAATATTACATTTGCCCCACCATCAACGTCTCTCCGAAAAACCAACTCCATACAAGTGGTAGCAAACACTTTTCTCCCTAATTGTGTACTGTCACTCTACTCATCTACACCGGGAACTAATACACACAGTTTAATTTTCACTAAACCACGGTTCTTATCTATTACTTGTCTGGTAATGATTTACTGCATTATATAAAGAAATACGCAAAGACTTAATGACAGCTCCTGTTCACTCCGATGATTTTCCGCGAATATCAGATTACGTTATTTCTAATTCTACCTATGTCTTCTACATTTATATTCATTCTGGAATTAAGCGAATGAAATTAACGAACACAGTTCCTGCAACATTTATTCACTCAACATGGCGGCTACAATTTTTTGAACGAATCGACATTCTATTTAATTCAATAAGCCCGATACATTTACATTTTCAAAATAATACACGTTTAACACGCATATTATAGAAAACTTTCCCAAATCCAGTCATTTTCAGCAACTTCAAATGACCTAAACCATGTCATTGCTGAATCTTAACATAACACGCATGCCAATAAAGAAGCTTAGCTTACTTGGCCTATTTTCACATTTATTTTGAAGTCGAAACCGTGGCGCAGTGGTTAAGAAAGGAGATTTAATGGTCGGCAGTTTCAGAGTTCGATCCGATTCTACTCTGTCTTTTTTTTTTTAAATTCAAAACATTCGCCAACACGGTAGAGGGGTGGGAGAAAGAACTATAGGCCATTTAATTTTTTATTCGACGTCATGCAATATGGTATTACTTTCTCCTGTGCAACGCCGGGCGACGGGTGACGCTAGTATATAATATAAATTAAACTTACGAATAATAATTATATAATCTATTATATAAACGGCAGTTGTCTTTTTGTGTGTGCCCACCTAAAAGCCAGAAACTACGCAATACACAACTCCAAAACATATATATATATATATATATATATATATATATATATATATATATATATATATATATATATATTCAACATGGCCCTGAACATAATATGGACAGCAACTTCAGGAATATTTATTCTTTTTGAAGTCAACAGAGACAAAATTAGTAAAACGGTCGTTATTTAGAGCGATTTCGTCATTGACGTTAGGTGTAAAACTCGAAGGAAGGTAAACTTTATGTGCGTTTGAATTAGGATCAAAGTGTTATATCGATTCTGTGCTCAGTCTAAGGAGGTCTAATTCATATTCACTGGGTCAATTAATATTTTATCTCATCAGGAATTCTATCATTGAGAGGAGTTGAATATTCTCAACGTGAACCCCCCCCCCCTTGTGCTTAACATAGTGCTCGTTGGGAGGTAAGTGAAGAGGGACATTTTATATGAAAGTTTACTTGTGATAAACATATGAAGATTATAGAGTGAGGGGAAAGTGGGTGATTGAGAGAGAGTGTAATAGTGAGAGGGGGTTATAAAGAACGGGTAAAGATGAAGGATGGAGAGAGATGAGGGGGAGAGGAGAACATTAATGGGGAAGTAATAGGGTTACGAGATAATAAGGATGTATGGAAATAGATAAAGAGGGGGTTAAAAGACTTACAACTGTTAAAAGACGTAACAAACGATTTTTAACTGTTCTATTTTGTTAGATATGGCCTGGGTAACGCCGGATAACGATGCTTGTTATAAACTAATAATCGAGATACAGAAAACAGTTTGGAAAGAAAATAAAACCACTGTCGATGCGTCTCAATAAACTCTTTTCTTAAAACCAGTGCATTTTTTTTTAATGTATAACTATTTATGCCTATTCTACACGGACATATACAATTAATGCGAGTAAATGATTTATTTATGGTATCAGATTTTGAGATAGATTTAAAGTTGAGCGCTGTTTAATCTGTTCAAGAACAACCTCCGTTGCCGTGCTGACTTGTCTATTTAGCTATTCAAACAATAAGTCCAGTATAAGTAATTTCCCTTGATTGGTTTTAAAATGTGTGGCAGGCTGAGTCGTGGACTCTCTATTTCCGGGTTCCGCCTAGTTGAAAACCGCAGTGTGGTATTCATTCATTATAAGAGTCTGCGAAAAGAGTTCCCTTTTGAATGAACCATTCTTCTCTTTGTCCATTGCGTTTGAATTGGGAATTAATCATGCGACTTAGAAACACGACATCGTGCTAGTTAAATATTCCTATGAGCTCATCACACAGTTCCGGTTTTATAATGAAATTCTGTACATAATTCATGTTTAATGTCCGGTTTTGTCTGTTAATTGGACATCATAATTGTCACCGTTTCTAAATGTGGATTGAATATAATGATCTGACACGCGAGTCTCTTTTCATTCATTGTTCAGATATTAAATAATTATTTGTGAGGATTCAATCGCTATTCACTTGTCTTCAACACAATAGCTCTATTCAAAAATATTCTTATTTTCATTTATTCCTAGACGAAGATTAAATGATTTTTCTTATTAAAAATAGGTTTGAATGTTAACGTGTCTATAGAAACATTTTTATTTCTAAATAATATATAAAACATATTAAATAATAAATATAACATTTTCCGTAAAAATAATGTTGTAGCCTTGCAGATTGGTAATAATTAAGACACACAAAGTTGTCTAATGAACAGAAGTGTATTGACAGAAGTATGTTACAGAAGTACACGCAATAACTGCCACAATTCGCTGGTATTTACTTCCTTTTCACCGCAGGAGGATGTGGCAGGAGACCGGAAGTCGGAAAGAGTAAACCACACTCTGACCTATTAAAAATTGCGTGAGTAGCCCAGTCGGCATTCTCCGGTGTGGACACCTCAAGAAGTATGCAATAAAGTTACTTTACACGAAAGAAGATAAGTATAGGCCTGAGAATGTAGGCCTCGCAGGACTACACAGGACGAATACACCAGTCCGACAGATAAAGGTCCACTGAAGTGCCCCTCTCTCTCTGCCGGACTGATTGTTGACATTGACACCTCGACTGGTATCCGACTTTTTGGATTGCCGCTATTTAGAAGCAGCTTTGAGTAGCTGTATGTCGAAAGTGTCGTATATAGTAACCATAAAATCTTCGTGAGGAGATTTGTCGGTGTCTTCCGATAATTGTTCCCAAATTTGATTCATGTGTCTCTTATGAAGGAACTGTATGCCTAGTTCTTTTTAATTCTAGACTCTTGATTTTGGAGCACATCTTTAAACTTAGAAAATGTTTATTTACTTCGACATCTAACTTCAAGACAATTAACCTTCTCATTAGCTGTTCGAAGACATATTTTACTTGCAACTTTAACGATTCCAGCTCTAAGACCATGTAAACTTCAATAGGTTCTCCCAATACATTTTCCTAACTTATTTATGTTTAGGGTTTGTTAGTTTCAGCGTGAATTTTGTGTCGTTATGTGCTTTTATTTCTGCAGACAATTTATTTGGGAGTCAATTTAATCCTATTTGTAATGGTGTACACAAATTGTTTCTTTCGTTTTTCTGACTCTGTCGTCAGATTTGCTATTTTTGTCCTAAACTCTTGGTTTGTAACCCCAATAGCTTGAAGCGCTTCATCCCGTCTGTGGCAAAAAAAATGTTGGTTTTTAATACGAACATTTTTACTTTTTTGGTAGGTCTGTTTAAAGTAATGTTCTAAGAATTTGAACCTCGCATTTGATTATTTCAGCAGTCACAATTCTGGCTATGTTGTTGGTTCGTTGCATAGTCGGTATATCCTACCTTCCTCATGTATGCATATTGATAAACGACACGTTTGAATCAGATAGTAATTGTAATTAAAAAAACTACTAAGGATTTCACCTGCACATATTTACTTATAATTCTGCCGTCATGTTCGATCGTTCTTGTGGATTTAACTCGTGTTGTACTTAACTCGTGAGGTTTTACACGGTATGGGCAACCTGTTACTCAATAAAGGTGTCCACAACGGAAACAGGTGCTAGGCGGTAATAAAAAAAAAACGTAAATTCGTATGAATCAACATGGTCCAACTTTGTGACTGGCTTGATCATGTTGTTGGAATTTTTGCAAGAAGGAACAACAAAATAGTTGCCAACATCGCTAAGTGAAAGTGATTTCATAGAACCGACTGGATTCGAACCTGGTACACCCGTTATCCACTTAACCACCGTCACCCCAGTGGTAACTTAAAAACGAAATAAAATAGGCGGTAATTTAACCTGTTTGTTTTAGTAGACTGACTTGTTTTTGTAGGAGCGTGAAATGATCTTTTTATTGTGAGTTGTTTCTGAAAGAAAGTTCAATGTGATTTCTGACGTACTTTTCTCATGTGAGCAAGACTCAACTCTTCAACTTTTTTACAATCTTTTTTAATGCTTACAAATCTCTGGGGGTGTTAAGCTGATTTCTGTGATGTTTAATAAAGATCACTTTCAAACTTGATTAGAACTCTTTATTAGAACTCTCCGTCTTATTTCTGCGTCTCTGGTTGATACCAGTGTTCGTACGAACATCAAGCATTTAAAGTTAGCAGCGCTCATTAACAATTTACGCGAACGTCGAATAATCTTCGTTGTCCTATCTAGTTTGGCGGAGTAAATTATAGTCTACGCATTGCGTATGTTTGGTGGTCCCTAATATTCGCAGCCGTAGGCGAACCTTTTTCGAGTATGCCCAATTTTCACAACTTATTTTGTATAGATTGTCATACCGTCGGATATATGATTGAAGGTTGTATCCTCGTTTAATGAATTCCGACTGGGCTACGCAGACAATTGTTGATAGGCCATGGTTCTCCTTCTTTAGTAGCGTTGGCTTGACTTTCCCTACTTTATCGAGCTCGTGCCATATATTCCTGCGGTGGAAAATAAAATAAATACCAGTGAATCGCGCCATCCATTTGGCCCTAGGTCGCGCTTCCGGCTGAATACAAGTCGAATTTAAGATCTCCACAATCTGTCTGGAAGGAACTTGGCCATTTCGGTCGCCTTTTATCAGTCGGGCTGAGGTATTAGTCCTGGGTAGTCTTAGGAGGTACGTCCTCTCAGACTTACCTAAACTCTTTGGGTTGGAGTAAGTTTATTGCTTATGCCTGATGCATCTGGACCGTGAAATGCCAACGGAACTATCCAGCCATTTTTTTATAGGCCAGAGTGCTACTCCTTTAGGGGAGCTGGCTTTACTCTCCCTCACTTTCCAGCCTTTTGCCACTGGCAACCACTCTTGTTTCTTGTTGTATTATACTTTTTACAATACACTTGTTTCTCAAAACTCCGAGTTCGTGGGTTTCATCTAAACACTGTACAGGCTCACAACACATTTTATGTTTTTATTTTTATTCTTCACATAATTTACTTAAATTCACTTTTCTTAACGCGAGATGAGTTATCTCTTTTATTTGCCAGCATTATTCAACATGTACTAAAAGAATCCAGTATTATATATACATATTTTACGTTAAATGAACCTCGATATTATGGCCGTCCTAGTTATCTAAGAACGTAAAATTACCTACCTCTTTATCCCTGATAGCAAATATTTTTAACTGCTATGAACACCAGAAAGGCCACGAAATATTTTGGAAAATGATCGCCGACCCTTAATTTTGAAATAATAGGTTTACATTTTGTCAATGTGTTCACACATAATCGCTTAACAAGTATGAATCATAATTTTATTGAGCAAAGTGGTGGTTGTAAATAAACTATCATACTAAAAGTTTTTAGCCATAGTAAATTTGGCACATCAATACAAAATTATTTTCAAATGTTATATTTTCCCGAAAAACACACTGTGGCACACTATTCATCTGACCAATAAAAAAAATAAATTAAACAAAACATTTCTTTTTCTTTTTTTTTTACTAATTATTTGTGTGTTTCAATTATTCTTTTGAAGGGTAGTATTTAAAGAATTAATTTTACGCATCCACTCGACCAAGAGGTTTACTGATTAAGTCTGCGCTGAAAATTCGACTTTTATCAATTATCTAATTATTTCTTCTCTTTACTTATCATACATATACAGTTAAACAAATGTTAATTTTATCACTCACCGAACTTAGAAAAAGGTTTACCTAAATATCGCCCAAAACTATATGAATCCTAAATGGTAACGGAAAGAGCAATTATGGCTCATAAAATTACATGGTTCATGTTATAAATCAACAAATGATTGATGAAGTTCCAGGTTATGAACACTATTTCAGTTTTCTAGATGAGAAATATGCTGTACAATACCCTACACAATTGTTTAATTTATTTGAATTACTTGGTATGCAAACACACAAATTATAGCTCAAAGCTGGATGCCCAATTATGTTACTCCGAAATCTTAATACTCCAATGCTATACAATGGAATCAGACTATGTGTTAAACGTATGCCACCTCATGCGATAGATATTGGTGTAGTAAAATACGAACTGGAATTCCTTCCTATTATTTTGTCGCATTCAATAATTCAACAGTTGTATGTCTATGTTAATTTGTATTTTACTATACAAATTAACACATCTTAATGGCAACTATTTCCAGTGAATTTTAACAACTTGATTTTATCTTGAATAAACTATGGGCTATTTTATGTAGAATATCTAATAGTACGCTTTCCACAATGCCTATACATCTTGATACTAGAAAAAAAACTTTAAACATTGTGGATACAAAAGTAGTGTACGAATTGCTTTTACCTCTGTTAAGGAAATACATGTCGGAAAATAGGTATCTACAGGGACTACGGCTTCAACCGCTAACAACCTAAACTAATAAAATAAATTGTCTTCAAATAATTTATGCAGAAAACAAAAGTCTCAACATATAAGATGAGATGCCGAAAACAAACACAACCTATAAAAGTAATGTATGGTTGTCAGTGATTTAAGCATCTGATGATAATTAAATTTTAAACATTTTAAAAAGGTTAGCAATCGGTGAAATTTAAACCTAAAATACTGGAAAGAAACCTAACAGGAAAATAGAAATGGATAAATACTAATACTAATAATAAGTAACTAGCGATCCCAAAACATAGTTTCATCTCATGAAATCCGAGTTTTGGACGCCGGAAGTTCTCGGGATGTCATCAACAGCAAATATATTATTTTTGACTTGATCATATATTTACGCAAATGTAACATTTAAAACAAAAATATTTATATTGCGAAGAGAACAGCACTTAACTAGTTGTTATTTTCACTTAACTAGTTGTTATTTTCATAAGCAGCACATAATCCCATAGTTCAAAGTTAATCTAGTTTCGCTGAGAAACAAGTCAGCTAGTAAAACAATAAGTTATTATATATTGGATTTATTGTTTTTCGTTTTTCCCAAGTCTTATGGAACTTCACCCGATCTTTATTCATTAAACTATTGTAAACATTCAATCCGAATTTGTTACTGTTATGGTGCCGTAACTATGACGAACAGTTCTCCATTCTAAATAAATACTGGAAGCATTACGATTCCCACTTGTTGAATTCAACCGTAGCCCATTCAGTCTTTCATTAACTTCGGTTGATTGAGTACTTCGAAATGGGGTAGAGTGATACCAGTCGCGGATTTGTTCTCGACAATGAGTCCGACAGGAACCTGGCTATTTCGGTGTTTTTTTTGTTTGTCGGGCTAAGCGGGTTATCTCGAGGTAGTCCTATGGGGACACACCCTCTTAGGTCTTGCTTCCCCTTTTTCGGGTGGAGTAAGTATATTGATAACTGCATGAGGATCCCTGACCGGGGTTGTCTAAGCTATGTTTGATAGGCCGGAGTGTTCCTTCTTTAGGCGCGCTTGCTATTCCTCCCCTTACCTTCCGACCTTGTATCAGATATTGCTGCGGTGAGAGGAAATTTAATACCGTTGCACAACCCTAGTCTACACTGGCAGTCAGGACAGACAGTCCACCTCTGTTATTCTTCTGTTGTATATTCTTTTCTCCAATATATGTGTTATACCTGAACCCCGTGTCCGTGTTTTCATTCAGGGCCCGGAACAGTTCCATAATAGTTACTTGAATATAGTGTCGGCCGTTCTGATGTATTTTTCGCATCTATGATTTTTATCAATGTGTCTATCATGCAGAATTATGTTAATAAAATTGCCCGATGCAGTTTACATTATTATTAATAATAATTAAAATATATATATATATATATATATATATATAAATATACATTCCGTGTACACCTCTGTAAGTGTACCTTACCTTTACAGACTATTTGAACTCTTCCATTTTCAATGAATATTTGAAGCCTCTGCTTCTCAGTGTTGGGTAAACCCCAGTCAATACTGGTAGTCAAGACTGACGTGCCACTATTCTTGTTTCTCTGCTGTATATACTTTTCTTCAATATACTTGTTTTACAAAACTCCGTGTTAGTGGGTTTATTTTTGGCCCTAAACAGGGCCACACCAATTGGCGACTAGGTATTCGAACTCACACGGGAAACCACAACAACTCGCGAAAAAAAACTTAAATAAGACCCCACAACAACTGTCTCCGAAGTTCTGAGTTTACACAGGAAACAACTACAACATTAAATATTTTTCTTGAGAACCTTTCAAAGAACCGCACAAAAACTGGCAACGTACGATTTCGAACGTACACCACCGCATCGACTGACGACGTGGTTACAATAAAAGATTCTTGAGAACCATAAAATGGACGCAGAGTGTATTAATAGTTGTGTTGGAGAACTTAAAAAAGACACACTTTGAGAATTCAACGAAAAAAACACCTGACAAGGTCCTCGTTCTAACACCTTGCTGTAACGGTGGAAGATAACACACGAAAAAGACCAACCTGTTTAGGTCACTCATTGAATAAAGGTAAGTGATAGTTTTAGTTGCTATTCCGACACTGTTGTTAATTTTAAACGTGAAGAGAACACATGATTTTTTTTGCTTCCCAAAAAAAGAAAAATCCTACTGCCGAAAGGAAACGAATACGATGATGTTTTCTCACAGCATGCCGTTAAGAGTGCAATTGACAATTACATTTATTCCCCAGAGTACAATATAAGTTCTGCTTCATATTTTAACAGACTATAAAAAGGTTCGCCTACTGCTCCGGAATTTAAGAACCACCGAACATATTAAGTTTGCGCATTTCATTTTGATCCAGAAAACGAGCGATTTGACATTCGAATTGCACACATTAGAAAACTACGTCAAAAATCAAAATTCAACTCTTCCTAGAAAATATTTAATGGAAAAAAATAATTTCCTACGCCTCTACTAAATCAAGTCCTTTTATGAAAAACGAATAAATTATCGCCGAACCTATCTTACTTGTAAAAAGGTCGTACATAAAATTCACATTGTAGAACGAAAAGAAAATTAAACTCGAGTAAAATCTACTAAAACGAACACAAATTGCGGCAGTATTATGAGAAGATATGTTCATTACATGAATGTTAAATAATAACGTAACATTACAATTGCACTCGGGTTCAGAGGTATCAATTATCAACATGCACACGTAAAGACAGTTAACAAAACCGAGCATACTAAAATCAAGTCAAATTGCCAGAACAGTGAGTTGTGAAAAAAATAATTTTGGTGGTGAAATAATTACCGACATTATTTTTAACAGAATGATGACTAAAGTAAAAATGTATATGTTTAAAAACATAAATAAGTTACTTGTCCCAGACTTCAGCTATTCAAGAAGAAAATAAGTCTGCCGACCGCGTCAGAATTACGAAAAAAATAAATTTGTACTTAACGATTAAAATTGTATGAAATGGAATTAAATATCATTTGGAAACAAAATTAACGCTTAAAAAAAGTGAACACCAAACTGAAGGAAATTTTGAAAAATTCTTTGACAAACTAGTTAAAGGTTTAATATAGTGAATCGCTGACGTTACAACCCAAAGAGTTTTCAGAAGAGTTAACAATTATGAAAGATACGATTACTTGTCTTGAAGTTAAATGTCGAAGAATAGAAGACATATTCTCCCATTTTAAAGACGTGCGAATAAATTGAGACGTCTAAAATAGAAGAACACTTGAAGATATCAGATCTGGATGTGATGGAGGCCAACAGTTCTCTAAGAGAGACAGGTAAACCAAATTTGAGCACAACTATCGGAAGACACCGACAACACTACTTAAGAAGAACTTATCATTACCAGAAACAACACTACAAGCGTCCTCAGAATAGCGGTACTCGAAAAACTAAACGAAACTAGTCTTCTGAGGAATTAAGGCTTGGGAGAGTTGGTTATATAGCTTACCAATACGGGCTTTTTTAACTCTTCCATTCTCAATACATACTAGAAGCGTTTACATCTCGGTGTTGAGTAACCCCATTAGTCTATATTGGCAGTCAAAGAATGACGCTCCACTACTTTTGTTTCTCTGTTGTATATACTTTTCTTCAATATACTTGTTTTGCTAACCCTTGTGTTCGTGTTTTCTCTTCTGACCGTTAAACAGGCCAGCCACAATTCCTCATACATGGAAATAATTATCGTCTTACCCGTTATAGAATTTTAAAAATCCAAAGGTTTTAGAAATTAAAGATGCCACCAGTTTACCACAAACCGTTGAGATGCAACGAATAAATATTACAAATAAATGGAAAAGTGTTTACCTTGTGTTATCACATTTTATCCTGTTGACTTGTAACTTGTTTCAAATTACTTTTTGGGGCTTTTAAAAATAAGTTAAGTCAGAAAGTAGTTTGTTATTTTTTGATATTTTTAAATATACTTATTCATTTCCCCTCTATATCTTAATTACAGTTTCATCCACACCAACATGGTTTCTCTAAATGTGTGTTTCGAGAAAAATCACTCAATATCAATAAAGTGGCTGGGATCACAGTCAAAACCGCCACTTAGGCTCGAAAATAAAGATGGAGAGTTTGTAAAAAGAAATTATTACGCTGTCAACACATGTATCAAGAGATAGGTTGTATGTGGTGAAATGCATGAATGCATATTTTTCTGATTTCTATACACTCATCATGTTAATAAAATTTAAACTTTGTAAAATTATAACTTGTATTGGAGATTATTTGATAATCCAATTAAAATACTAGAGTAATACATATCACAAAATACAAAGGTGTGTACAATGCTGAAAGCAGTGAAACGGGAAATAAAATGAGATACAATAACAAACTAGAAGGACAGTAAGTACATAGCATTTATTTACAACGGAATATATACATTTCGCATGGGAAAAATTGCTATGGCTACGGAAAGGGTATTTCAAAAGAGAAACCGACTTTTTAATAACAACGGCAGAAATCAACGTGATCAGAACAAACTACAACACAAGTAACTCACTTTATAAGACGATGCAGCAAGCCAGCATTTAAAGAATTACAAAAGCGCCATGACTGGTATAATCTACTACAAATTGTGCTAACTACTACATTTTGAATATAGAGATGAACGATAGAGGTACCAATTGGGTCTATCATTTGAAATGAAGGATTAAAATCTATTGGGGCATTTACATATAAACCATCTAAACTAATCTAATCAAGGCGAGTGGACATTATATATGACAACAAATAAGAAAACATATGAAACATACTATGTTTCTCATGCTTACCAGGCTCCAAGTTAAAGCTGAAAGGGTTAAAAAAAAATATTAAAAACACGTAGGTTTCAATAAGAGAATACGGAATATATAAAAAAATATTAATTAATATATCAGTACTTGAATAATATTGCAAAAGTTTGAAACACAACTGAGATGGGGGATTGGCGCCAGAAAAACCATGGAACTGATATATACAACGGACATATTAAATAATGTCATAGCGTGTAGTAACCCATATAGTCTGGTGACACCAACTAATCACGGATGAGTTGAAATATAAATTATGAATTCACAACCATAACTATAAATATAAATATATATCAAGGCAACTGAGACTACCGATGTAGATATAGAAAGAAATCCCATCAGCAGATAAGTTTCACTAAAAAGCGAAATATGAGAAGAGCCAAGCTAAAGTGTTATGAAGGGCCGTAGAAGATAAACACCACAAGAGAAGAATGCACAATTTAGACCTCACTGTCAGTGCACACTGAGTATGCTGAGGAATTTGATTTCTGATTAAATTAAATGTACAAGAGGTTTGAAACTATATCAGGGAAGAATTTTCACTCTGATTTCAATGGGACCGATAAATAAATATTTAACTGAATTAGCTGAACATAGTCAACTTGTTATCTTTGTAAACAATAATACGGCTCACATTTCACTGGACGTTCTCTTTCCCTTCTCTCCACAGCAGTGTACCTAACTGTCCAGGAGGAGAATGTCTCCTTTTTGTATCTCACCTAGAATTCGCCCATGCAAAAAATGTGAATGTGAATGAGTGAAATCTCGTCATCGTACAACGTAACAAGATATTATTCTGTTAGCGGACTTCTTCGGACTCAATCCCTGACAGACGACACACCGGGGTTCTCAGTATTTTTCCTTTTGTACCCCCATCATAAAACTTATATTCTATCTCTGAAGTGATCTTAAACAAGAGTGATACACAATAAAGACCTAAATCCTTACTTATTAAACATATGAAAAAAATATTAATCGCCTAAATGAAATATGTCAAAGGACAACGCTTCTTAATCTTTGTATATATATTTGGATCAAATATGTATAGAGGCACATTGGCCATAATTAGTATAGATTTAGCAAAATAGGGCTGCATCTAGTAACCAAGGCAACCCAATCACACTAGCTGATAAAGATAGGACGCGTAAACAAACGGACTGAGCCGAAACAGGGCAAGAAATGTTATCAGATCGACGGTCAGAATGATAAAGAAGAAAATAGGACGTGGACTTATTAGTGGCGACGTATTATATGAGAAGCTATATTGTTAAATCAACAAACATCGCACCGCCCTTCGTTTCATAATCTTAGAATCCACGTATTACGATAGAAAATGATGATGTTAATTATATTCATGAGGTAAATAGTAACGTAGAAAAGAACGAAGAATTTGGCATCCTAGTTGCCACTTATACACCCAGACGAAACAGGAAAATACAGAAAGTGAAATCCTGAGTTAATTATTTAATATGCGTGGCCACGTTGTTAAACAAATCACTGGTTGATTGACTACCCCGTCGTTATATGATCTGATACTTCACACACTATGAAAAACAATCCACTACTACTATTAATGATACTTATTATCATAAAAATCATAAGTTTTCAACTATTCTAAATGATGCCACAGATGAGTCATATAATAAAATAAGATAACTAATTATTATATTACAATAAAAGAATTACTTATCCTGATGTAGTAATACTAAACCAAGCTATGAGCTAAATCCTGAGTTCCTATATATATACAAGATTATGCAAAGGTGTTGTTTATATTCCCTGATGGATGTGCGTATGGTCTTCAATATACTTGTTTTATTTATGTTTCAAGTTGATGTTATAGGTTCACCATTTGTCTCATTCTTCTACACTTCACTTAAATCAGCTGCAAAAGTTTCACGTTACTTTCAGTAGAATCAATTGTAATTACTGTTTTTCACTGGTAAGCAATTCATTAGTTATTCTAGAGAAAGATATAAACAGTAGACTGTGCGAGCGATAAGAAGTGCACTTTTTTCTGACTGAGAGGCGAACGTTTTTGTGGCGAAAACAAAATAATTAAGATGTGGCAAAGTTTTAGTTTGCCACATGAAATCTCAGTTTAATTTAACACCGCTTGAACTAGGAGACAACAATATCGATTGAATAAAAAGTATTTGAGTACAGTAAGTGCGATTCTTGAGTAGGTGAACCAGACTGCAATTTTCTTTTGTGTAATTTTAGAGCGATGTTTATCATGTTCACGATAAAAGCATAAGATTATGGCGTTTTTGGAAATACACGACGAAACCTTCTCCGCTAGATATCGCAAATGTTCCTGAACATGTACGCTAAAAGGTAATAAACAGAAGGCGAATGGTTTTGAAGAACCACCGCATTAGGAGGAACGCAGTCTAGATTACCAAAAAATGCGTGATCAGCACTGTCGGAATTTTCAAGTAGGGGCGCCTCTAACAGAAAAAACGAACTTACATGCAAGAAAACACAGTTGACTTGAAATAGAATAACAGTGAGACCAAAAAGAATAGAAGTGAAGCAGATGAAGGTTAACTCGATTCAGTTTAATCTGCGTGCTGAACATATAAACTTGACCTCCCCAAAGGCAATTGTGCTGACCCTTTTTTGTACTACAAAATCTGGTTGTGTAGAGTTTTAGTAGTAAGTAAGACCTACGAATGATTTCTACATGAACACTTCTACTGAAATGTCTAAAGAGTAAGAGACTATTTTCTCACTCAAACTTTAATACAAATCACGGCATGTTTCCGTCGAGAAATAAGTTAAAACAGCTGGTGCGAAAACAACAAGTGAACTCAAATGGTGATTGAAGAGGCTGTGGTTACTCGAAATATTAAGAGACACTCTGTCACTCAGACGGCAAGGAATATAATGTTCGTTCACTAGTGAGATAATAACACTAATAACGACTTCGGGAGAACTGAAAGTCCGTACGAAATAATTAAAAAAATATTAATAAAAAATAGTAGAAATGGATTGACATATATTTCAAAACATTATTTCGTGAAAGTATTTCTTTAGAAAATCATAAATATGTGTTTATTAAAGTTAATAACATTTATTTAAATCTAAGCTTTCGACAAATAGAATTTTCTTGTCAAACAAAATGTTTTTTCTTTTTTCCTTTTCCACTGTCCGATGTTACGTGGATTTTCTGGTCAGAAAGAACAAATCCGGGTTTTCCGTAGAAAGGGGTAGACATATCCATCTCAAAAATGTGTTTGGTAAAAATATTTATTTTTAAAATACTATAACTATAACAATGTCTTTGTTAAAAATAAATAACATTTATTTTAATAAAAGGTTTCGAAAATTAGAATTTGCCGTTGTCTTAGCAAATTGTTTTTTCTTTACGAAACAATGTTTTCGAATATATGTCTACACCTTTCTAACTGATTAAAACCTAGCGTAGCATTGGACGATTAAAACGAATACAAACATTTAAAAATTGCTTTGGCAAGGTAAATACTAATTTCTGAAAGCTTGTATTAAAATAAATGTTTTTTTACAATTTTTAGCAGACACATTGTTATGGTTGTCTTAAAAAAGTAAAAATATAAAATAATTTTTAAACTTTCACTTAAAGACTTTACTATTTACGATTAACCTTATGTGACTGATCTCATATTTATTCAAATGGCCTGACAATACTCATCTTGTTTTCATCGTCATTTTAAAATATTTACAAGTGTTTCATTAATTATCATATTTTTGAATTTATTATTGAAAAAATAAGATTGCATGAACTTCCAAAAGAATAAGCCTTTTTATACATCAAGTGTTATAATAAAATAAAATAATCCATCGCTGTTTACAAAAAAAATCATGATATGATGAAGATCATTTTATTGTCGGTCTGAATTAAATTCACCTTCAAATTTTATTCGGCTTCGAATAAACAAATGGTAAATATTATGTTTCGACATGTTTGAGATCAAGTTTAATAATTTGGCGCAATGGATATAAGTGCTAAGTGTCCTAGTTCGAAGTGACAGTTTTCTCGAGGTTGAAGGTTTAACACCAGTGCGGGTGATATTAAGAATCTCATTAAGAATTACTTATTACTCCTACGAGTTCATGGCTGACGACATGAGAGCAATTAGAAATTCTGGATATGTACTCTACTTCGGCATACCGATTCCCGAAATATACGACAAGTGTTTGTAAAATATCGAAGATTATATCGACCGAAACTTTTTTGAGAATAGCATCTAAGACAATAACATGTGATCCAAAGTATGTGATTTTTTTAATAAATTGAATGTTTTTTTATTAAATAATTCCCCATTATTATTTTAATGTATTAATATTTGTAATTTAATCTAGCAATGAGGACTTTGAAATGAAAAGAATATACTGACTAAGTTCACAAATAACAAGGTACATCTTTACGCAAATCTCATATGAGCGGGAAATATATTTTTCGTGTAGTAAGACTATCTTATATTCGAGAGAAGTTATTCAATGTCACAATATTTTAGTTATCTTCAATGGTTTACTGCGAAATGACTTACAATGCTCTTTTAGTGTTTTGCTGTGTCCTTATTCTTATTTTGTGTTAATTTCTATGAGTGTTTTTATGTTTAGTTATGACTATTTGTGTGTATGTCTGTTTGCACTGTTTCGTTTCGTTTTGCTGCTCTGTCTCTTACTTAATTAATCGGACATATTATAGTTAACCACTTACATTTGTACAAGATTACAGGAGAATTTATCATAAAAGCGATGTTTCTACGTACACCAACCTATGATAAAAAATCGTCAAGAAAGCTGTTGGACCTCGAAAAAATATCGGAGCGTCATAATCGACATCTGGTACCGTGATATTCAACATTAGTTACTTAGTTAGCCTCCTGTATCATATGTAGAGTTACCATTCACAAGCACATTTAATCTCCCAGTGAATTGCATTGCTATACTGCAATGATTAGCATATTTAACATTAAATATATTAATTTCCACTTTTTAAAAATAGCTGTCTTGAAATATAAAGTCATCTAAATGGAATTAGAAAAATTAACTTGTGAAATGGTATCAAATTGCACATAACACACTATACATCTCTCTCTCTTTCTCTCTCTCTCTCTCTCTCTCTCTCTCTCTCTCTCTATATATATATATATATATATATATATATATATATATATATATATATTTATATATATATGTGTGTGTTTGCGTTTCATGTTATTATTTTGTGTGTGCGTGTTTGTCCTCCGTGTCTGTATATGATTGCCCCCCCCCAAATAATTCCGCCAAATTTAATAACACTACACCCATCAAATACACCAACTATGCCACAGAAGACTAGTGTAGAACATTTGTGACACTTACGCTCAGCATTATCGAAATAACAATTCCCCTCTGAAATCCTAAAAACATTTTGGATAATGATAGTACACACAGCTAGCAATTGTGTGTTCCTATATAACATCTATAATTCATTATATACCATATTCCTCTCCTGATTCAAATAATATCTAAACAAGTAAGCAAATAGGGAAACATGATTATTGTTAAATTGTCAGGATGTATATTTATAAATAGTATTACATTTGCAAAATATTCTGTAAATGGTAGGTGCTAGAAAAGCACACAGGTCAAAAAGCGCATTATCAAGATTTAATGGATAATTTTAGGCATGACCATTTCTAATTTCATAACCAGAATACATAATAACACTACTGATGTATTCACATTTACTCATATACAAAACAGTAGGCACACACCGACTTATGCAAGTTATGTGGGATATGGTGGGGCGTTGTGATGTATGTTTTACCCTTACGTCAATGTCAATACTCTTAACCGCTCTAGATGGTATAAAATGATTATAAAACTGTTGTGGTTGCAAGGTTGAACACTAATTAGTGAGGAATGCAATGAAGACGCAAACAACAAGGAGAATGCAATAATAAGTGTATTAAAGAAAGGGTATAGTTACAGTATGTAACAATGAAGGTGTCGAGTCAGAGAGTCTTGGTGGGAGGACATGTACGCTCTTCGGCGTCACTTCCGGTGGCATTTAGGTAACACACACTAAGGCCACCCTAGGCTTGCCATTTATAGTGTAACGTTATTCGTATATGCAAATGAGTGGTTGCCACCACAACACCCCCCTCCCAAGATTTGAAGTCACACAGATTTCAATATCTTTTTCTTTTTGGGTTTACCATCAATGGTTTATTAAATTTTCTTTTCCTACCTGATCTTCGGAGTTCAGGTGTATATTGAGGCGGTTCCAAATTAAAGGATTCGTATATGACATCTATGGTTTCCTCCTCTTCGACTGTTGTCGTATAATCATGATCTTGGATATGACGTTTTTTTATCTGATTTAGGTGCCTTTTATGTATACTCTGTGGACCTTTAATCATATATGTACAATCACCAATGCGTTTATCCACTACTCCACATTCCCAGTAAGATGTGTTATTCTTGTAGCACTTAAAATATACTCGATCTCCCGAGTTATATTTCTTTCTTCTCGTGTGTGTAGTGTTTCGGATAATTGCCTGTCTTGGCAACAGTTTATCAAACGCTGATTTTACCTTTCTGGCAAACATTAGATCAGCTGGTGATATGTTTGATGGTGTACTAGGATGTGGTGTGATCCTATAAACTTGCAAGAATTGTTGCAAAGCTTTTTCTGTTGGTGTTCCAATGGATTTCTTTAACGCTCGTTTTAGCGTCTCCACGAACCTTTCCGCAAGGCCGTTCGACCTTAGATGATACGGCGGAGTCGTGATGTGCTTCACTCGGAACGTGTCGCAAAATTCCTTAAACTCTGCGGATGTGAACTGCGTTCCGTTGTCAGTGACCAGTGTGTCTGGTACACCGAATCTTGCAAACAACTCGTGTAGGAACCCTATTGAGTTGTTCGTTGTTGGATTCCTGCAACGCATTACCTCCGGCCATTTTGTGTAACTATCCACTACAATTAAATAATAGTTTTCTCCTACTGGACCAGCGAAGTCCATGTGGATTCTCGACCATGGTTGGTCGGTTTTCGGCCAAGGTTTGTGTACTATAGGTGGGGATTTTGCTGCTAACTGGCATCCTTTACATTTATTTATTGTTGCTGCTATGTCAGTGTCCATGTTACGCCAGTACACGTAGCCTCTCATTAACGACTTCATTCGATTTATCCCCGGATGTCCCGTATGGAAATCTCTTAACATCCTATTCTGCAATGTTTTGGGTATTACCACTCTCTCACTGTACAGTAACACATCGTTACATATGGAGAAAACTTCCTGCACCTTTGTGTCCGTTATAATTTTCTCTTTTATGTGCTTTATGTATTCGTCTTTCTCGGCTTCCCTTTTAATGTCCGACAAAGTTACGGGTAGTTCCTTAATGATGTTTGCTACCATATTTTTTACTTCAACATTTGTCCTAATTGCTGCAATGACTGATTCTTCCAGATTGTGTTTCTGTGGTATCAGTATTGACAGTCCATCCGCATGGCAAATCTTTTTTGATGCTAGATGTTGTAGCTGGAAATCGTAATTAAGTAAGATTGTACCCCAGCGCAGCAATCTATTTGCGGTGTATACCGGCAATCCTTTTTTTGATCCATAGATCGTGACTAACGGTTTATGGTCGGTTTCAAGTAAGAATTGTCTACCATATAAATATCGGTGAAATTTAGTCACGGAAAAGATTATACTCAATGCTTCTTTTTCGATTTGTGAATATGCCCTCTCGGCTGGTATCAGCGTTCTCGAAGCGTGCGCTATTGGTTTTCTAGACCCATCCGGCATAATATGTTGAATGCATGCTCCTAAGCCGTAGGAACTAGCGTAACTAGCGACGACTATTTTTAATTTTGTGTCAAAGTGCGTTAAGAATAATTCGGATGTTAGTGCGCTCTTTATTTTGTCAAAAACGGTTTGACATTCTTGCGTCCAGTTCCAAGGTGTATCCTTTTTAAGCAGATTATTTAAGGGGTCTCACAAGTTATGCATTCCTTCAATAAAAGATTGATAATAATTTGCGAGTTCCAAGAAACTCTGCAAGGTTGTTACGTTATCAGGTGCTGGCATATTTTTTATTGCCGCAGATCTGTCTGGGTCTGGACGTCGTCCATGTTTGTTTATTATGTGTCCAAGATACTTAACTTCGCTCATACAAAAGTCACATTTACTTACTTTTACTTTAAAGCCGAATTCTTGTATTCGAGTAAATACTTGTTTAAAATGTTCCTTATGTTCTTGTAGGGATTTGCTCCTGATAACAAGGTCGTCCAGGTATGCAAATGCGCACTCAATACCACTTAGCATGGTATCCATCGCTTGCTGAAAAATGGCAGGCGCTACTTTGATGCCAAAGGGCAATCGGTTGTATTTGAATAATCCCTTATGCGTATTGATGCATAGTATTTTTGAGCAATTTTCTTCGACCGGTATTTGCAAATATGCATCGCCCAAGTCTATCTTGGAGAAGATATTACCACCATTTAACTTCGTGAATATTTCCTCTGGGCTTGGTAGAGGGTAATGGTGATCTTTTAATAGGGAGTTGACCCCGGTCGAAAAATCTGCGCACACTCTAACTTCGTCATTCTTTTTCTTTACGTATACGGTGGGGGCTGCCCACTCGCTGTGTTCTATTTTTGATAGAATTCCTGTCTGTTCCAATCTATCTAATTCTTTATTAATCTTTTCCAACCCAGCGAACGGAACGTTTCGCTTTTTTCTAAAAATTGGGCTGGCGTTTTCTTTAAGTTCAAACGAGGCCTTGAATTTATTACAGCGACCTAAGTTAGTCGTGAATGCTTCAGGAAATAATTCTTTTAAATCGTCTTTTATATTTACTGTTGTTGGAGAAGAACATTCTATTTTTTTACAGAATGTATTGATTGGCTTATCCCATAGTCCAAATTTCTCAATTAAATCTATTCCAAACAGATTTTCACTATTTTTCAGTACGAATATTTTTAATTTCTTCGTAATCCCTTTTAATTTTATCGGAAGAACAACTTCTCCTTCAAAATTTATACCACCACCAGTTACCGTCCGGGCTGATTTACTCGTTTTCATCATGGTTGGTTTTTTACCCAACTTTTTCCATGTATTCAGGTTTATAATAGAAATATCGGAGCCGGAGTCGAGTTGTAACTTTATTGGTGTTTTAAATATTTCCACTTTTACGTATTTTCGCCGATCTTTGTCTAATTTTGTATTTGATTTTGTTTGCTGTACTCTTTTCTGGTGTAATCTTTATATCTGCAGCAATCGCTTTTGTGTCCCACCTTCTTAAAAATGTAGCATTTTTTCTTCTTATAAGGACAATCGGATTCCCAATGCTTTTCTGCACATCTCTTACAGTTATATCTAGGAAGAGGCTTGTTATATTCTGTCCTATATTATGGTTATTAGGATTGTAATATCCCGTTCCATTTCGATTGCTTTTCTTTGTAAAGTTCTTGGTTGGTGTGTATGGTTTTCTAACTTTTCTTACATATGCCACTCCGGATTCTTCTATATTTTTTAATCCTTTTTTAGTGTAATGGCCCTTTCACAGTCCTCTGCTAGTTTCTGGAGGGTTAAATCTTGCTCAGATTCCAGCTTAGACAACACTCGTCTGCGTATTTCTGCATTTTTCGTAGAAACTAACCCTTGTGCGAAGATTAGACATTTAAAATCTTCTACCGTTAGTTCCGCAAGCTTAAAATTATCGCAGTTTTTATTGACAACTGAATCGTATGTCAAATAATCTTGGTTGTCCATCTTTCTTTAGATTCATGCACAGCCATCTTTTATGAAAAAGAGATATATTTGGATTAAATAATTCTTTTAGTAATTTCACAGCTTCCATGAACTCTAATTCCGCAGTTTTTTTAGGTAATATGTAATCTATGAATTTGCTGTGTTCTGATGTACCCAATTTCCTGAGTAAGAGGCTCACTTTCTGGCTATTTGGCCAATTTTTGCAGTCCAGTTGAAAGACATCCTCGTATCTTGTATAGTATGCTTCAAAAGTCTTTCCTTCCTCCGGCACATAATTAAATGTGTCCATACTATTAAAGATAGTTGTATGGGAGAAATTAACACTGTCGACATTTTCTCGATTACTCTTTAGTAGTTCCAGTGTTTTAGCAAAACGTTCATTTTGTCTTTCCTCGCGGTCAGCTTGTGCCTGTAAAAATTGCATGAACATTTTTTATAAGTCTTCCATTTTTTTTTTCTCTCGTGACGTTTTACTGTATTATCCGTTATCCAGTGACAACTTAAAAAAAAATCCTTTCCTTCAGCTTTAATTTCTAGCTATGGTATTTCCTTTTAGTACCGCCGCCAAACAAATTATTAATTAAAAGATTACTTTAGTTGTTGTTTTGCTAACGGGGAGCAGTAATAAGAATCCACTGGTGAACTTCTTTTTTTTCGTAAGTTACTTCCTTGCTTTTCGTAATACGAGTCTGACCTGTCGTTTTGCGACAGAACAAAATCCGCTTTTCGTTTGCAGGTTGGTCCTTTAGTAATACAAAACAGATTTGTCGTTTAGCGAAAAAACAAAAATTCACTTTTACATTCGTTTGCAAGTCGGATTCCCAGAAAACGACGTAAATTGTCGCTTATGCCACGTTCGAGTTTGATTTTTTTTCACTTAAGTTGAAACTTTTCTTTAGCGTAAAATCCGTTTGCTCGTCAACACTTTGCATTGTACTCTTTTTTTTTAAATAGGTCTTCGTCAAACTGTTATATTTGACGCTTCATATCTCGTCGCCAACTGTTGTGGTTGCAAGGTTGAACAATAATTAGTGAGGAATACAATGAAGACGCAAACAACAAGGAGAATGCAATAATAAGTGTATTAAAGAAAAGGTATAGTTACAGTATGTACAAATGAAGGTGTCGAGTCAGAGAGTCTTGGTGGGAGGACATGTACGCTCTTCGGCGTCACTTCCGGTGGCATTTAGGTAACACACACTAAGGCCAACCTAGGCTTGCCATTTATAGTATAACGTTATTCGTATATGCAAATGAGTGGTTGCTACCACAACAAAAACAATAAAAAAATAACAATAAAATTAGTAGAATGAGAAGAAGAACATGAGAACTATAAAAACAACAAAAATAAGAAGAAGAAAAAAGAAGAACAAACATTAAAAAATAAATGGGTATTTTGAGAAAAATTCCGGAAATCCTTGCTGCTTAATAAACAAAGTCATCCTGTTAAAATTCACGATGGACGTACTTGGCTCATTACGTAGACCCATTTCATATTATGTATAGTTGTAACAGCCAGCTCCTGTTTGTATTCAAACTTATATTATAATATAAACAATAACATTACTTCTAATATTAGCATTATTTCTGTATATATCGTCATTTATTTATATTTTTAGGTAATACCTTATTACTTAAAACAACCAAAGCAAATTCAATTTAATTCTAAATGATCAATCTCATTCAACCTTCGTTATACTCTGTAAGCTAAACTACAAACTATATTAGTTAGAATAAATTCTTTGTGAATTTTATTTATATGTAGTTACTATTAACATATAAGTTTTGTATTAATGTAACATCCTAAATTACTTTTATACATTAAAGCAATGATTCAGTTGACCAAAACTATCTCATGCATGATCTTTTTTTGCATAAACTGCTAATTTAATTTGATTATACTATTTAACACTACGCCATTATTGGACGAATTAGCATGCATTGCTACAATTACAAATATTACGCTACAAATGCTTATATTGCTAATACTGCTAATAAAACTACTACTATTACTACTACTATTACTACTACTACTACTACTACTACTACTAATAATAATAATAATAAAATCATACATGAAGAAAACATCTGAAATATTTCAAGTGCGAAAACGAACTCACTAGTTGAAATAAAAACACAAGATATGAAAAAATATTAAATGAGAACAAGGAAACTGAACTTACGAGAATTTTCAATTGCTGACCCTTTTTTCTCTAGAAAAAAAATGTGACATCAGCCTCATTTTCTAACACACGCAATCGTGAAGGATAACGAGGATAGAAAACTGAGGAAGGATGTCAACATCCAGAGTTTCATTGGGAATGATTATTGGCACTCTAATATCAAAGAAAGCGAACGGTTGTTATATGTGCGAAATCGATGGTAAACGGTTGTTGAGATAATGAGAAATGACATGCAATGCTAATTAAAATCGGCGGAAAGTGCTGGAAATCTTTGGAAACGTTGTCACTTACACTCTAGAGAACACCACTTGGTGTTGCCAGTAAGCAATCACTGATAATGCCTTATGCGAATTAAGTAAAACATAATTGTCATGATAGACATATTGATGATGATGATGATGCTGTTGCTGCTGCTGCTGATGATGATGATAGCTATAGTGATGGTCATGATGATTATTATGATAGTCATAGTGATAATGATGTTACACAGTAAAAGTAATCAATAAACTACAAGAGACTGTTAAAAGAGAAACAACATCACTGAGGCAACATATGTCAAGCGAGACACACAATCTCCTTGTAAGAAGTGTAAACAAGAAATGTCTATAATTGTAAATGTCCCCGAAGAAGCAAAGGATATGGAAGCTAAATCAGAAAATAATTTGATGTAGAAAACTGGCCTCTATCCTAAATTAACAGAAGAGACAATGCCGTCGTCGCGTTGCACCAAGATACACTGGCAATAATAGAAAATAATTAGATTTTGAAATCTCACGCTACAGTTAGCGATAATGCAAAGCTTTTCATAAAAGTACGATGTAGCACTATTCGTTTTTGATAGTGTTTATATAAACCTTAATCTTTCTCTTCTATAATAGTTTGTTGCTAATGACTCAACGGCTAATGTCGCCAACTGTCAGGAGTTATGATTTGGGCTGGAAGCGCTTTTCTGTTAAGCCAATACTAGTGTATAACTTATGTTGTAAATGCCGAAAATAATAATTATACCTCGCCAGTGTTCGTACTAATAATAATATGGAATCATAGAATAACCCGAATAATTTTATTTTTTATATATAAGTTATTATAATTTTCGATGATTTAAAAAAAATATCACCTACCGTTGTCATTGTTTTATTTAGAGTGGCGGATTTCTTTCCGATTTTATTTCAGACAGAGGCGGTTGTGTGAGTTTTTATTTGCTTTCTCGCTCCTTTCCACCACTTAACATGGTTTTCGATTCGTCTAGAGGCAAGTAATGGAATCGCATACATATAGTTTTATAAAATATTGAATTGAAGTTATTCGGGTCCAGGGTTTAAATCCTTTGTCAGGCGGTACAGTTATGTTAGCCACCCTGATGTGTGTTAGTAAACATTAATCATATATGTATGTGAGCAATACGAATAATATATATATATATATATATATATATATATATATATATATATATATATATATATATATATATATATATATATATATATATATATATATGGACAATACATATATATATATGGACAACACATATATATATATGTCTGCGTGCTTGCGGTGACTCGGGCAAAATGGAAGTCACCTGAATTCATAGATATAGAAAAGTAATATACGAAAGTGAATATAAAATAAGGGCAAATGGATGGCTAACAACTTGAAAAAGAAAGGAAAGAATCGAGCTTAACAAAAAAGACGGCCAGTAAAAATATAAGTTATAATTTAGGAAGTTTCACGTTAATATTTCAGCTAATAAAGAATGTTTAGAAATGCAAATAGCAAAACGCATAGGACGCGTATTTGTTACCACCAGGATATAATGAAATTACAGTTCATTGTAAAAAAAGGGATATAATGTTGATAATGCGCCTCGAATATAATTTAGGCTCTGCTTGCCTTGTTTAGTTATAGTTTCATTACGTGCTTGCTTATTTACATTGTTTTATATAATTAGAACTAAAAATAGCCACAGCAAGAAATAAATTCACAAAAGCATTTTACAAATATCCTTGGGTAATCCAAAAAATATTTATGCTGAATAAAAAACAAGTTTCATGAAATAGCGTGAATCTGTCCATCATAAAATTGATACTGTATAAAATTAAAAAGATAAATATTGAATATAACATAACTCTGGCCTTACACTATTATAATTACTTCATGTTATAACATTTATATTTGAACATATATATATATATATATATATATAACATTCTAAATATGAATAAAATATACATATACTTCTCACTGAACAATAGAATTATCATAAAGTCTGGATATGAGACATGATTCATATTAGGTTATATAATTAATAGAAAACCGACTTATTGTCGTACGTTTAACAAGAAAACACATTAATTTTGAAATCACAATTATGGGAAAAATAATATATATATTAAAACAACCTCTATAATAGAGTTGGAAGTGACTTTTCATTTTATTTTCGCAGGCCTTGTAACTCTCGATTCCCTTATTGTGTCTTTTAGTATTCACATTCCATGTACGATGTATCTGAAAAGGGGAAGGATTGCTGTTTGTAGGGTCGCAATCTATCCATCGAACACTTATCGCTGGATAGTTTGTCATACCTTGAAGTGGTATTTTTATCTCCTTATATCCAGTTGCTTCATGCCTTGTTTGGAGCGAATTCAATGAGAAAGAACGACGCGTATACGGATGCATATTATCAAAATAAACTGATAATTCCTTCATGTTTTTCTTCATTGTATTTGTCAAAATAAGCTTGGTTTAAGAATATTTAAGAGCGATAATTGAAAATGTATAACTCCTGTTTATTGCCTACTATTGATAATAATTGTATTTTTTGTTTTTAAAATTTTGATAGGCGTTTATTTTATTTTTGTGATAATAAAAAACAAAACAATATTAGGAATTCTGGTTTGTATCCAATATAAAACGAAGCTGTTTCTTTAAAAGTAATATATGACGTTCTCAGAATTGTGTTCACACATGTATTAAACTATACACATGTTTTTGTGGAAATGATAAAACAGTATATCAGTTTTCCTACATATCTAAGGAATATAATGTTTACAAAATTCAGTGGTGGTGATGTTACCAATCCTTTGATTGTGTAGCGTTGAAGGCGTAACTGTAATAAAAAAAATCGTTTGATAAGCGATTGTGTTTGTTAGATTCTGTTTTAATTTATAATTACTCTGAAATTACATATTTTAATCCTAGCAACGAGCTTATATTTTTATTTTACTCTAACAACCAACATATATATATATATATATATATATATATATATATATATATATATATATATATATATATATATATATATATATATATATAGTTCAACACATAAAATTAACAAAAATATTTTTCAAATCTGAAAAAGGATTTGTTTTAGAGTGGGAAAATTGAGTCTCCTTATATTCGTAAATGTCAGAATAACACCTCTTTTTCTTTATGGGATAAACTCTTATATATTACTAAAATATATGCAGTCCAGATTTGGTCAAATAATTTTCAAATGTTATAAAAAATTTTTGTAGATGTATATATATATATATATATATATATATATATATATATGTGTGTGTGTGTGTGTGTGTGTGTGTGATCGAAAGGGATGCCATTACTACCGCGTTTATTTTGAGGTCGATCTTATTTGAAGAGAATAAACGATTTTTTTAAGTTTTAGGCAGTTGTAAGTTGCAGCAAATCAATTTCACTCGTTCCAAAAATGTCGCAGTGTAGAGTAAACATTTAATTCAGAAACACAGCACGAAAGGTTAAAAAAATAAACTGTTCAAGTTTAGTATAAATGAGAACACATGATCTGAAATGCACCCATGTCCAGAACACATCAATATAATATGTAAGATAGAAAGAAAAATGATAATGGAAGCTTTCAACTATAAACAATCATCCTACACACTGATGATTCCCGAATAATGATAAAACACATGTGTATGTGGATACGAATTTTATAATATTCATTATAATATTGTTTTTAGTCTATTAAAAACTAAGATCGGCCTTTAAGAAAGCAACATTTAGGCTTTCAACTCTAAATGCGTAGTGCTAAGTTCTGCCATAACGTGTCGCTCAACACTGTTGATAACAGCCTTCTAGATATGTACGCTTACATAAACAAAATAATCCAATTATCTCCCTGTAAAGTGGTTCGAATTTTAGTCACATGGTCTTAAGCTTATAAACAAAAGTTAAAAAGTTAACTTTGGTCTGAGGGTTTAGAATTGTGTGACAAGCAGAGAAATCCTCCTACACACAAATAGTAATTGGAAAAAGATTATAAGAATTTAATATTTATCACAATGGTATATATATATATATATATATATATATATATATATATATATATATATATATGTGTGTGTGTGTGTGTGTGTGTGTGTGTGTGCATTTGTGGGTGTGTAAGTAGAGAGAGACGGTGAGTCTGTGTACGATTCTATGGTATCGTCACTATCATCACGAAATAGTAAAAAAAATAACTGGGACATAGATGTTGGAAAATAAACTATGCAATTGACTCTTTCACTTTCCTTACATGTTGGAGATAAGTTTCGAGTAGTTCATGCACATCAACATGCAAGTGAATATTTACTGGCCGAAATCACAAAGATTGCGAGACCCTATAACGTTCGTCAATATTGAATTATTCTTCTAGTCTTTATAAAGCACTACGCATTATGTAAAATTATAAATGTATGAATATATAATTGAGACAATTAAAACTTAGAATCCTTACATACATTAATCACTTGAGCAACATGAGATACATATCACCTTACGATGAGAACTGGAACAGTATATTGTTTAACATCTAAACAAATTGAAGTTGTACTTTCAATCTTGATTGCTTTAAATTTTAAGAAAATAAAAAAATATATATTTTTGAATAAAAAGCAGCAACAATTTATGCTTTAATTACACTGTTCACATTACTTTGCCAGACCTCGTTGGGGTGCAAAGGAAAGTAAAAACTGTACTTGTTTTGGAGAGGCTAGTTCTTAGCCCTTTTACTCATCATTTCGGTTAAAAGGGCTAACGACCTCTCATTAACCATTTGTACGTGAAGGTAAAAAAAGTATGTTTATTCTGAAGTCTTCAGTACAATATACATGTTATTAACTCAAGATCTAACTTAAAAATGACAAACATATTTTTTCTAACTAGAATCTTAATATGGTAACTACTATAGCTTTCCGAATCTTTTAAAAAATTTGTCAGAGTTGTTTCCACTGTGCAGCGATTGTGCTAAACATTTATATTATATCGGAGAATGGTGTGAAATTCAAACTACTATCTCATTAATTAATTAATGAACAATTTCACTTCGAAGTCTTGAATGCACCCACCTGCAACTTACTCAGAAAATCATCTTAAAATTACTGACACGAGTTTTGCTCACTAGAATCTTAACTACCACTACAATAACATCGTGAATGTTCTAGGATACTTTCCACTTTTCTAGATTCTTTAACAGTTGTCAATGCAGTTGTCTTTATTTAGAGACAGGCATGTTCACACACACATATACTATTTTTACAACTATGTTGAATTACACCTTTTTTCTTCTAACTGAGACAAGTGACAATATCTAATAAGCAGATACTATACGACCCTTAAGTCAATACATATCTCGATTTACCTATTACCGCTCTACTTGTTACATCGGTATGACGATCTATGTAAAGGTTCCATATCGCTTCATAAAAAGAAACCTTGAGAATTTATGTGTATCTAGTGTGTATACTGCTCAGCTTAGTAGAAAGCCGCAGCTGAGGAAAAGTCACCTCCATATGCCAACAAATCGGTATGTATAAGACTTGATAAAGATAATTAAACATTCCCTCTTAAGATAGAAATTAAAAATAAACATTATTTATTATTATTCTTTGATTATTAGTGATTAAGATAAACATTTTAAATATAAAAAATCCGCACATATTTACTGGAGTCATAAGAACAATGGTGATGTAAACTTTGCTTATGTAACAAATTGATTTATTGCTTCGGGCTTTTATTTCCTTTTAATTTGTGAATAAAATTCCCACGTATTTAACAAAGACAGAACAAGAAAAAAGATTAAAGCGAAGGTAAAACAAAAGCCATATAACATCTCGTTATCTTATTTTATCGCCGTTTCAGGTGTTTTTGAATTTTTCATATATTATTCTTGTGAAACCCGTGTCTTATAATAGGAATATTGGCGAGCGAAATCTATCACAGGTTACAGAGAGACACTGGAGCAGAATAGACTTTAACACGTCATTCCCATGGGAAATCGACAGTTTCTTGTAGTTCAGGGAAAAGTTCGAAGACAAGTGCAGTGCTAAAGTGCGAAATCCACAGGAATATAATGCGAAATTAGATTTAGAAAGGCATCGTGACTTACTGCGCAGCAATTGCATCTCGTAGCCGTTACTAAGCAAATTCGTTTTTATCTTCGCTTCCAAACATGGGAAACTGATAAACATTATGATGCATGTTTTCCAGCCCGAGAAAGAAAAATCTGATAAAATAGTTTTCTCTGCTTACCAAGTGCTACGAATGTTCACAATTATTTGTCTTATTTCTTGGTTTCGTAAAATGCACCGAATAACATATAAAACAATATTGTTAAGATGCATTAATTTAATATGCTCATTTAGTGATTAAAATGCCTGAAATAATTGCAAATGTTCCCGAAGAAAGGAGAGATATGAAAGCGAAATCCGAATATAATTAGATAGAGGAAACTTGCCTTTACCTTAAAAGAAATAAAAGCGCAGTCGTTGCGTAGCAACGCGGTGAATAATAGTAATAATTAGATTTACACACGTATGCACCCCAACACACATATATATATATATATATATATATATATATATATATATAGAGAGAGAGAGAGAGAGAGAGAGAGAGAGAGAGAGAGTGTGTGTGTGTGTGTGTGTTAAAGTGAATATTCTTTGTAAGAAATCCGAGTAAGAGAGCTCAATGTAGAAAACAGAGCAAGAATAGAATATAGAAAGAAACAAATCGCATACACATTGCAATATAAATGATGGCAGTTGCAATGCGTATGTGACTTTTTTCTTTCTATATTCTATATAGAAGTTGATGTCACATAGCACTAATGAATAACCGGAGTCTGTTTTGAAAAAACTTAGATTTAAAATCGATTCATCGTTTTCAAGCCTATTTCTTGATCAGTGAAACCAGTAAACGCCGTTATTTGAGAAACAAACACACTTTTTGTAAATGGCCCTTCACTCGTTTTATTAAATAATACTATTTTGCGTTTTGTTTTTGGTAAAATAAATACAGATGAAAATAATTAAAAATAAAATTATAAAATTGTAAAAAATATTATACATAAAAATAAAATTAAATCATGCAACATTTCATTACATAATAATAATAAACCATATATATATATATATATATATATATATATATGTATATATGTAGTTATATTCATATCTGATGTTTTTATACTTAAAATATAAAGTTTATAACATGTAAGATTGTAATAGCTTAATAGTGTGAGGCTAGAGCTAGGGTATGAATTATTTTTATCTATTTAAAACGATGTCAAATATAAGGAAAGACAGATTCAGATGATTTCACAAAAACATGCTTTCAGTTCCGGCATACACTTGTTACGGCTAACTAGCAAGATATTTGTAAAATCCCATATACCCTGTTTTATTTCCTGATGGAACAAAAAAAGTGAATGATGATGATGATGATGATGATGATGATGATGATGATGATGATGTACACGGATTATAATCCAGGTTTTGCTTGCCTTGTTTTTATGTGTTTTCTTTGTTTTATATATGAGCAATGAGGATTATCACACCAACAAATAAATGTATTTCATAAATATCTTGGCAGTAAGCCGAAACCATTGTATTCTATGAATAAAGAAAAAAACACAGTTTATTTGTGAAATGATAGTAATCTGTTGTTCTTGATATCTGACATTGTTTAAATTATGTATTTCTTTTGATATCTTTATATATTCCTTTCATTGTGATTTCTGATGATAACCGTTTAACTGTAGCCTATTGCACGTCATAAATAGACTGTATGTGCATCGCCAATTTTGCCATTGCAGACAAAAATATATTTTAATCGACACCAATGATTATGTGAGGCATGACTACATAAACACATCCATGAGAATAATACTTATTAATTATGTAATAAATATAATACTAAGTATAAAGTTGTTCTGTCAGGTGATACACCCCCAATTCAATGCTTCTGTAACGATTACAGCAAGTGGTGTACTGCATGTATGACACATGGCTTAAACGCAAAATAAATTATTTACTCAGTAATAATGGATATTATTTATTGTACACTTTTATATTACATGATTATATGTGTGTCCTTAATCCGGAAATAGCAAATAAAGTATGTGCTGATGTGTTTGTAATTAGATTAACCGTTTTTATTTAATAGATTATTTTGTTAAGTTCATGATTTGTTATTTCTTTCCTATACACATTCATAGTTTCTAAGAGTTGGTTTGCTAGGTGATTTTAAATGTTAGATGTCGAAATTTATAATAGAGCTAATGCTTTTATGATGATGATGATGATGATGATGATAATGATGTACACGGATTATCATCCAGGTTTTGCTTGCCTTGTTTTTATGTGTTTTCTTTGTTTTATATATGAGCAATGAGGATTATCACACCGACAAATAAATGTATTTTATAAATATCTTGGCAGTATATTTATTTCTGTAATCTAGCTCAATTCCTTTAACTTGATTATCGGCTATGTCACAGCTCGCTATTGCGTTACACATACTAGATCCGTACACACAATTACATCCGATTTTTTTCTACATTAGATGGCGAAAATTATTAAAAACTTCGATTGGAATAGAATATGTTTTCAATAAAGAAATAATTAAAAATACATTTTGTCTATTTAAAAACATAGTTTCATGAACAGCACACTACGATTTCAGATTAAGAACCACACTTTTGATTCGTTTATTTATTTATCAATAAGAGATGCTGTTCCTTTCATTTTCACACATCGCTAGCGTTGCTTATCTTTTCCTACTCTATCGGTATTTCCGGTGTAAGTGCTCGACTGCGCTTCAAACACTGGACTCTCTCGAAATCCCTTTGTATCAGAAAAGTGTATTGCTGTCCAAACTACAAAAATATCCTGTGTACCTAAAATCAAATGTAACTTCCATGAAACTAGATTCTGTTCAAGAGTTTCCACTTTTGGAACACATTACAGCGGAAATGTCCCTTTATAGAGTTTAACATGTTTTTTTTCAAGTACAATGTCAACAGATACCTGCCAAGTCGTCGTCAGAATTACGCATAATGTTGAATCTGTTTATTGCATTGTTTCATCATCCATCTTAAAACCACGTAAATCCTTATCCTAAAGTGACTTTTCGTCCGGATAAATGATGATCAATTAGTATATAAAATATGGATCTCATCCTAATACTGGTTTCTTATTATTTTAATTAAAATTAATTTCATGATATCATTATAAATAAATTAAAGAATTACGTACATTGCACAGAGAGATGAAAAATAGCAACTAACACATCGCGTGCATTATGTGATATTTTCATGGCATTTACTTATTTTGCTCCGACGATATAAACCCATTTATGCATGTATTTTCTTCAAATAATGTCAAATAAGGCAACCTATTTCCTGTTTATAAATTTTTTCAGGTATTTTCCTCAAAATAAATGAATTTTTTGTACTGAGTATGCATTTTTGTTTTGTTTCTAGACATCACACCAGGCTAAAGCAGATGTTAACTTTGATTAAGGTAACATAATACATACTGCATGAATCCAAGTTTATCATAGTAACAGTAAAGACAGTGGTATTCTGGAAAAAATCTTTCCAAACCTTGGTTATTCCACTCTGAGGTTGTTGTTGCCCTTTTTTTACTCGCCTATTATGTAAAGTTAATATTTTTATCCTGGAAATTACAAAAGATAACAGGAGATTGGTTAAACTCGTTCATTATAGTGCAGACCTTTTATAGTTTTATCTATTAGTGCCAACATCTTATTTTTAATCAATTACCATAAATCTTTTGTAAATAAAATATTGTATTTGTGCAAAATTACGTTCAAATATTTATTAGACTTCATAGGAGTGTTTCAGCATTAATTTATACTATATATAGAAATGTGGCTACTTACACACATGTGTCTTCATTGAATAATACATAAAACTGATTGTATACTTCCACTTAATATTTTCACAGAATACTGATGACTGAGACATCAGTGTTTACAATATACACCAGACAGTTGATGTAATATTTATAAGACACTCCAATCTTTGTGACAAACTATATAAATATTTGAAAAATACCAGTATTGCAGAAATATAGTTACTTATGCTTCTGGTACTACAAAGAATTATGGGTGCTATTAAGCTTTGTACGGAGAACTAATGACGAATATGCTCAACTAGTTTTCCGTCATACATAACATTATTAATGCAAGATATACTGCCTATATTTAGTATACAATCATTTATACCATGGATTATTTGTCAACTCTGGTCGCAAGTATCAATAGCCTCTTTCACAGATGGATATCTTAAGTGTAACGAAATATTTTACTATCATCTTACATAATATTTTAGATAAGAATGTATAATTTGTCTTAGTTGTATTATTAAGACAAGTGTTCACATATTGGATGTTATTTCCAAAACGTTTTGCCTGATATTACCCTCGAGCTATTCAGGGGGTTGGTTTTTGTATTTCTTCTTATAGAAGGATTCTTGATTTCGAAAAGACGCACATGGAGAAAGTTGGACGGTACATTGATCGAAACGTTGTGAGAATAACATTCTTGATGAGAACATGCGTACAAATAATCCAAATAATACTTATTTTAACCACACATAATTTTCTTTATTTTTATTTCCATTCAAAATATAATTATAATTATATGTAATAAACACTTTCATCATCTTTCATTATAAATTTATTTGAAAAAAGTTAAGTATTTGTGTTAGCAAACATTTTAAGAATATTATTAGTTTTGTATAAGTATATGACATTTTTTAAATAGTTTAAGAAATACTTTATAACAGTACCCGAGATCTATATTATAACTGCGTCTTTATTACGTGATTTCAGCCCTTTAAAAAAGTTTTTGTAATTGATGTTATCAACAAGTGCGTTCCTATTTGCTGTTTACATATTCATAATATTTTTTTTAATTCATTGACATTCGAATACCCTTGTGCCTGCTAAAAATTCTGAAATAACACCATCCCAACAGATGTCCTCAGGGAATATTATTACATTTGCCATACACATAAACATATGTGAGCAAGGAAATATAGCACAATGCTATCTTACTGGGTGTCCTAGCCATTATTTTATATAGGGGTTACGTGAAGTTGTAGTTTTTTATAAAGTTAGCTTCAAGTATATGAATAGTGTTTCTTTTTATCTGCATTAAAGCATATTAAAAAATGTGCGTGTTGTTTGATGGCAAAAGCGAGAGTGATATATCCCGTATAAAATAAGGTCGATTAAACAACGATATGGAGAGAAGGGTTCAAAGTGATTAGTAGAAAGTTAATAAGAGATGGCTAAGACATGGCTGAGTTATTTGCAAATTACTTCTCATTAGAACAATTAAAATGGACGATTTCTCAGACATAACTTAATCCTAACATTGACAAACATTTTAGCACATATTTTGTGTGATTTAAATACATATTAACACATCTTACGGACACATAAGTAAAATACGCCAGTTTAAGTATAATAATACTTAATGGTATGATAGCAGATATATCCTGCAGGGGATGCGCGGCAGTGAAAGAATTTCAGCGTAATATTTATCGCCGTTGCGAAATTAAACAATCTTTGGCCCTCCCTTGGCTGCACGTTATGTAATAGGGTGAACTAGTCTATTTAATATTCGAATGCCACGAAAAGCACCACGGTACATTAAAACCCCATGCCCCCCTAGCGCTACTAGTAATTGAGAGAGGGTTGATCGAATCCGGGATACTACTTACAATGCGGTAACTCTTAACACAAGCGAGGCGAAAATTGGACCATGATATTTTGTTTTCTTTTTCGTTACTCTTCTCATCATTCAGCATAGATGACTTCAATATGTCTCAGTCCTATTAGTCTTTCTTATTTCTTTCCTTTTCTCCCAGTCTCTATTCTGCCTACTTTATTAATGTTATCCTCAATTATTATGAAGCTAAATCAATTAGTGTTTTCTGCATAAGGGTTTTTATATGGTTTAATCACACAAAACATATACGAAAATGCACTTTAGTTCTATGATCGAGTGTTTTTTTTACAATCTGAATTATTTTCTATTTAGTCGTAATTTGTAATTAACTAAATAAGCCACCCATCCCATATTTATATAGAAATCTCTTTATTTAGCACCATGTGACTTCGTGTTGATTCAATCATACAATGTGTTAATGTCTATGCGAGCATTTAGAAAGATACCAATATTCTTGTTTAGTATTGGCATCTAATTACATAGTCACTGTATAAACCATAAACACATATGTACATTATATGCTAAAATAAAAAGTGCCTTCATTTCTATATTATCAAGAAAAATAATCTTTCTCTCTCTCTCTCTCTCTCTCTCTCTCTCTCTATATATATATATATATATATATATAAACTTGTGAAGAAAATATACAAGTAAAGAAACTCATAATATTATAAACATAATCATAGGTCGTGTTTATATTTAATTAGATTTACAGTTTCAGATTATGTATAAATTAGAATTCAAACAGATTATCAAATTACAGGAGAAAGTATTGTTCTTTATGAGAATAGTGGCTCGACGAAAAATATTGTGTTTCTTTGGTTTAGGAGCACACATAAAAAATAATGGTGAAGTTTTGCTTCTAAACTTTAATTTAATCAGAAATTATTACAAATATACAGTTAAAAATCATCAAATGTCGAAACATATTAAGTAAACACTGTTTTAGCCATTGTTTGTTGTTTATAGTCATCGTTGAATCGACAATCAGAAATAATTCGTAGCACTAAATTGTCCATTCAAAAAAAGGAAACTATAGGACAACATATTTAGCAAACAGCTCATGTCCTTCTCCCAACAGCCAGTTTTGTATGATATAATTCAGCTACTTTATAATAGTTTGTTTTTCCTCCAACTCCGTCGTGAAAACCCGTTGCAAAAATTAGGGAGAAGAGAGAGGAAACTTGATTACAGTTTAAACTTATAGTTTATTAGACGATTTTAAAAATTTAAATGCTGAATACACGTATATCTTCGCTTCTTTGCTTTCATTTTATTCTCTCTATCTTTCTCTGTTTCATTTTCAACTATTCTGTTTTGACCCTTTAGAACAATTGCATTGATTGGTCGAATCTGTCTCGATAGCAAAAAAAAAACGTTTGAAATTTGTATACTGGTGAATTAAGAACACACATCTATTATAAATTATTTTCGCTGTTTCTTATCAATTGCACTCGGAATACAATTTCTAATTAGAGAAAGCTTCTGCAAAAACCTCTAATATTATTTTAGATAGGATTACACATCAAGCTATTAATATCTATTGGAATTTTACTTTAAACTATAGTTTAAAACTATAGTTTATATATGTCTATTAAAGTATATATATATGTGTCTATATATATATATATATATATATATATATATATATATATATTGGTGTGTAGTAAGACTAAATGATGAGCTAAGTAGATATTAGATGTTCACAGTACTAATATTTAATTTGAGATAAGTTATGAATTTAGATATTTTCTGACAAAAAAGACGTTAAAAAACAAAATTTGTTTTTATCTAAAAAAATACGTTAATATGAACAAGAAATGTATAATAGTAAAACAGGAATTAAAAAAAACAACTGATTCTTGAAGTTAAAACGTACTTATCCTGAACATTTTTTACGAAAAAGCACATCTATTTTTTCTCATTTTTTATAACATGATACATGCACGAGCAAGAACCTACATATTATACATTTTTATTTTTAAAAATATTTTTCATACACAGACAGATACACAGACAAACACACACACATATAAATATATATATATATATATGTATATATATGTATATATATATTTGTATAATTGGGCAGCATTCCTTCTTTTATGCATGTTTGATTAATGGAAGCATTGTTTATGCACATTTATAAACTAAACATCAACCATTCCCGTTATGAGGGGGTGAAGGTGTATTGGAGTTCTTTTGAAATAATTAAAAAGAGCGCCCTTTTGATAGATTCATCAATTTATATCATTTTGCAACCGCCTGACGACGACCGATGTTGGTCGAAAACGTTCGCACAAAATACGGATATTTTTTACACTCTTTGAAGTATAACATCAAATCCGTCGTACGAAGACTAGAAACAACCGATCAAAAGCTGAATAAGCAGAAGTTGGCACTCCTGTTAAATCAAACATGCATATATATATATATATATATAAAGTGGTGTACTAAAAGCGAACTTTTAGGAAAGGTAAAACCTATTGTGAAGAGTATACAGCTCAATATCCAGGATAGAGCAGATAGATATGAAGAAGAATGGAAAGGAATTAGAGAAGTAAAAGCCAAATAAAAATTCAATTCAATTGCCTAGAGTTTTGCCCTGTGTTTCTTTCCCTACAACTTTTATTTTATTTTTTCAAATTTTAAATCTTGGCCTTTGCCAACTTATCTATCCCAGCGACTTCCTCTGATGATAAGATTTTGATATTTGAAAAGGCTGGCTTTAGGAAAATTTAACTTGAATAAATTGCCTTTTTGCGGAATATACCTTGCCTGAGCAATTGAATTGAATTATGATTTGGCTTTTGCTACTCTAATTCCTTTCCATTCTTCTTCATATATATATATATATATATATATATATATATATATATATATATATATATATATATATATATGTATATATATATATATATATACACACATATATATATATATATATACACATATATATATACACATATATATATACATATATATATATACACATATATATACACACATATATATATATATATACTTGTATATATATATATATGTATGTAATTATAAAAATGGAATAAAGAATAAGCAATTCAACAACTAACAAAAATAAACTCAAAAACTCATGTTGTAAAGTTCCACCGAGATATTTCGGCCGTAGATTCGACCATTTTCGATCAGTTAATAAACTTTATTTCAAAACGGAAAAGTTTTCAAATTGATACAGACAATTCGATTGGAAGACAATGTCACGTGCAGAGAACAACAAAAAGGGGAGAAAAAGGAATGCGCTTTCTTGATCGTCGCAGGCACTATAATCCGTGAAATTAAAAGTGACGGGCAGCTTATTCAGCCTCTCTCTACTCTCGGTATGACTGCTACTGAATACACTAAACAGCACGTGTTGCGCTCGACATACACACTTTACGGTATGTTGGAAATTTCCCCCAACTCACAAACACACGTAATAAATCCTTCTCAAACCTAATTGTACACATGTTTATAGACACAATGACAAAGCGAACCGTATCGGTTTTGCGAGAAATAAACGATTTTAAATACATTATTATTCCCGAGTTGTTGCTTATCTTCAGTAGTAAAAGATTGTATTTAAACATCTTCATTTACGTCGGCCGAATCCCTGCAGATTTAATAAAATAAAAAGTACAGAAGAAAAAGCAAGAGAAACGACTTCCAAAACTTTACTCGTTTAGAGAAACGTACATTAAAAGAATACATGACGAAACAACACGTTTTGGTGAGTGTTCAGCTTTTTGAACAGGCTCGAATCTAAAGAGTAAAAAATATACTATTGTAAATTCGGATAAAGAAAAAGAAAATATAGAGAGAGAAGAACGCATTCACTCATCGCAATTTACGAGAATGAAGTGATTTCCTAATCCATCATTCTAACATTTTCCATAAATGTTGCACACACCCAAATAAATCTCAGAGGCAAACTCCTCACTGTAAAGTAAATATTTAAAAAAGACATACAAAAATGTTTTATCTTCTCACGCGAACAAATCTCGGATATCAATCGATTGATCTGAATATGTACCAATCTATGGACGTTATCCGATATAGGTGTGGCACTGCTTGAAGAAAGGTTACTAAATGGCAGCATATCAATGATAATGGCTGCGATTTCCAGCTAAACCATTTGTAGACCATCCAAGCAACGAAGTACTTTTATTAAACAACGCTAACTATTCCGAATTTTTGGGCATTAATTTATTTGAATGGTACAACTAAAAGCCTCGACGTTTCAAAGTGTTATTCATTATTGTTCACCAATGCTTCTCCTCATGTAACTAAGGACACCCGTGAATTTGATGAGCGTAGGGTCTTAACATCAGCAAATATAATAGAATTCTTCTAGGAAATCCGAACGGAATCTGATCCAAAATCTACGATCAAAGATGATATAATGATATGGGAAGCAAAATGATGATATTAAACAATACAATCACATTAGTTGCAATTTAAATAGCAATAACACATCATAAGTCTTAGAACTAGAAAAAAAGCTTATAAATAAATAAAACCAAGAGTGGGTCTGCAGATGGTCGATCATAACAGAAATTCGGTAAAAGGAATTACGTAGAAAGTAAATGAATTCTACTAGAACGACAGCCATTTAGTTCACGATTTTTAAGCTACAACCCAATTCTTTAGAATGCGTATTTATGTTTTACTGAAAAATAACGATTCTAATAAAATTTCAAGATACATTTACTAAAATTATTTTTCTTACATTTAAAACAGAAATAGTTCGATTTATAAAGTATCAGTCATGAACTGTTAACTATGACAAACAAAATAGCAGCAACCCACGCTTAGGAGAAGCGAAGGAAATCATCAGGTGTACTTAAAAAAATCCGAAATTCAATGCATAATAATTGGGTGGTATAGACTATATCAAGATCTATCACATGTGGATTCATTTGTTCTATTATAGATGGTGTTTAATTGCTTATAGTTATATTATTTTATTATTGGAACAAATAAAAACGTACTTAATAACTCCGGATTCACTTATAAACGAGAATAAATGCTATATTTTGAGTCCATTAGTGAGCTCAGGTTAAATTGTTGGAATCAGGAAAATCTAAGTGTGCAAACCAGTTAAATATAAAAAATAATATGAACAAATCTAGAATTAGCTTCTTTCTGTTCGCTGTCTCGTTCAGTCTCTCTGTTTCTTTGTGTTTATCTTAAAGTGTTTGTGGCTATATACCTTTTTTATTATAATAGATTATTAGGATTTTTTTTATTTCCTTCCATTATGACGTTTGACCGATAATAAAGAGACAGAGAATAAGAGAAGGAGAGAGAAGGAAAAGAAAACGTTGTTGAATTACAGTAGATATGCGACATATAGAACAAGAGCATGGATTCCAAACAGCCTATAGGAATAGACGGCAAGTTTGTAATAGATGGGATATTTTATGCGTTAATCGAAAATGATGGATGTTTTAGAATTCATTCTGTGCAATTAAAATATATGGAATAAAAATCGTTATGAAAATAGCCCTTCATTAAACTAGTGTTCTTATGATAATAGTGTCAATAATTTGACTAAAATTGTCTAGAAACTTTGTTTCGATGTCTGTTAATGGCTATTTAATATTCTTATTTATGAAATAAAATGTGCGTATTGTAACGATATACGATTTACATAATGAGCATCTCCGAATGTTTCATTCTCTCTCTCTCTCTCTCTCTCTCTCTCTCTCTCTCTCTCTAAGAAAAATACGTTATCAGTTCAAACAATTTGAAGTTACGTAGGAATACATATATACATATACATATCGTACTAAAGTTTTCGTATCATTTCTCTCGTCTTTAAAGGAGGTTACAGCTAAGTATTAGTTGCCTCTAACACTCACCTGTTGTTATCTCTGATTATAATTCGATACTAGTCATTGTTGCAATAGAAAACATAAAATTGATTCTGAAAATGTCAGACAATTCTGATCATTTTACGGCCCTATTATGCTGCCTTAACCCCACACAATCAAACATTTCTAACCTCATAATTTTAGTTGTGCAGGATCTATTGAAACATAGATTTCACAAAAGTCGCATGACTTTATTAATGCACCGTTGCACGTAGACTTTTTCACTTTTAAAAGGGGTCATTTCCGGAGCATGTACCCCTATTTAATTGATTCATCTTTCATTCTCATCAGATAAACGTAAATGACAAACACTTATGTCGATTAAAGAAGCATTAGAATATTACGCTAATAAAAGACCCCGACTGAGAATATAAGTAAGCATAATTACAACTTTTCTCAGTTCATTATATAAGTTGTTTGCTTTATATTTTCAGCCATTGTTTATCTTAGCGATGCTTTTTAATTGTATTGACATACTATGAAGTCTGTTCTACTTCACGTATTGAAGTTTAATACTTTGTCACATCATTAAGAACACATAATCATACAATCTATATTTATGTAAAGTTGGATATGCGTATCTCCTTAAATTTGTTGTGTGTACATGCTTCACTCCTTAACTAATTAACCGATCATTATAAATTGTACAACACAGATGCTAGCAATAAGGGAAAGTATGACAGGATATATTCAGTTTCATTTAGTTTTATGCAATTTCGAAAATGTAGATAGTTTCGGATGTTTGTAACATTTTATCATAAGTATCAGGCATAAATTAATAAATATTCTTAAAATTTAATTTTAGGTTGCACAATATAGGCATTACCTCCGTTTTAAAAATTCAAATATTTCAGATTTGCATTGAATTGGATCCGTTATTATTAGAAACCTAATAAGCAGCTTAACCTTTAATTCAATTTCTTCTTAAGATTTCTTAATCTTAAGCCTTACATTTTAGGCATTATCTAAAATAAAATTTGAATTTGAATAAGAATTCTTAACATAAGGTTTAAAATTATTATAGCTTGATTTTCATTTTCTTATCAGGATATAATTATGTTCCGTTCGAGAGATTATTTTCATTCGTCTAAAGACAAGTATTCGTTTAGGTGTTCCATATAGTACAGGGAGACCGAAATATGTCACTTATAAAATATGTAATAACATTTACATACTTTCTGTAATCCAATAGTATTTTCAATAATGATAAATACAGAAAAACTGGGCTACACTCACTTAAAATAACTTGTTGGAATTACTACCGGAACATTTTAGGGATCGGTTCATTTGTAGGATATGTGGTTCTTAATAGGCTCTCAGACTCACCGTACCATACACCTCTAGGTCTTTATGTATTGTGTTATGTAAACGGGCATCTCTATAAAAACAAAGCGCAGACAATACCTGAACTAAGAGGGGGAACATCTTAGCCAACATAGGGACAATGCCAATATAGGCTGATAAACATATTTACACATGGTATCCCGGTGCGCATGACGCGCAGAGTTTGATATTTGGAGCATATCACTTAAGGGAGATAAAACAAAACCGTGTTGGGCATGCATTACTGAGAGTTGGTAGACAAGTTGGCTTTCAACCGTGTGCCTCCCTAAATCTCGATTTTTCACTTCAACCTCTAAATATCGTCGCTGATGCAAAGTGCGTTCTTAAGGTTGTGGACAGCCTATTCAATCGAACGCGCCATTGTGTCGAGATAACAAAAAAGTTAACATAACCTTTCCGTCCGGTATACATCAGTCTAGTACGCCCATTTTTTAGTATGTTCTACAAGCCCCCAAAAAATAACATCTACAAATATATATCGTACAGCTGAAGCGTGTACAACGGTTGGCAACCTGAATGATGACAGGACTCTCGACGCGTACGTATAATTAGAGGCTCCAAGACGATATCTTTTCTCAAGTAATCAGCGGAGGATCGAAGAGACTTGATTCTGGCATAAAATAACATCAACTGGGATTTAAATCCACTTTTCGAGTTTTATCACCTTAACAAAACGTCGTGGTCCCCACTAGCACTCGTAAAAGTCGTACTACCTTCGCTTTCGGTTTAATAGAAGAAAAGCAGCATTAGTTGTCCGTGTTTCTCTCCCTTGGAATAAGCTGCTAAAGGGGGCGTTACTCTTACTACCATTGCACAAACATCCAGACTGTATGTGGATGTTAATAGCTGCAACCTGTTTTGTTACATGGCTTGTTGCACTATACTAATTTGCCTAATAAAGTTGATTTGAAGTCAGGCACATACAAAAGTTTATTTCTACCAAATATGGTTCGATTACAGAAATGATTGTACATATTTTCGACATAGGGGGTATTTTGGGGGATCACTTTATATTATATCTTGAAGATAACACATCAATATCTAAAGTTTTTAAATTGAGTCGTAGAACACGACGAGAAAAATACATCTTTTTTACACGTGCAAACGAAGAAATATTGCAATGCACATTGAAGCAAGCACATATACACTCAGCTTGTTTCACGGTACAGTTGTAGATGACGCTCTTATTCTTGCATGAGCCATTCAAAGCTCATGTAGTTCTTTCAATCTATGGATCGGCATAACAGGGTCATTCATTCCTTTGGGCTATATTAATTTTAAAAGCATTAGAATCTACCATTTGTAGTTCCAAGTAAAATATTGTGGAGTCAGAGATTATTTTAATTTTTAAGTAGAAGGTTGTGCCCATATTATCCACCCTAAAAATCTTTTTAAATACTCGAATGAAATAACCATTTAGGGAATAGTTATTAATGTATGTCTCATGCCAATAGAAAAAAATTCACAAACATCGGAGAAATCTGAATTTTTACGAGGATCCTCATCCCTCTTGTATCTCTTTGTATAGAACAAAATTTAACTAAGTATACCCAACATTACGACGAATGACACATAGCAGCTGTATTATGAAATTAATAATGAGTGTTAAATAAGTTTAAGGGTAAATCCTGTACATACAGATATGTAAACATACATAACTATATAGAGAGAGTTAAACATGTTTGTTGCTTCAGCATTTTAAGACAAAATTATTTAATTTATTCGGAAATATAGTCTAAACTTGGATTTTATTCTAATAGCGTTTTTACAGTGGAAACCTTCCGATCTTGTGAAACTCAGACATTTTGATTTCGAATTAAATATTTAATTTAATTTACGGGTTATAAAGTTCTCATTCTATTAGTCATGACCGTGTAAATATATTAAATAATTAGTTCTTATTTTATTCAGAGTGATAATCATTTATTTTGGAGATTGAAACGTAAACCTCCAGAAAACTGTTCGTTTACATCTTTATTCTTGGACATCTTTATTCGGGTCAGTATGAAGTTTGAGAGTTGTATATGTGATCTTGTTTCATGTGTATAGTATTACGTATTAATCCGGATTATTACTAATAACTATATATATATATATATATATATATATATATATATATATATATATATATATATATATATATTATATACATAAACACATACCCATGTCTGTGTATTATATATATATATATATATATATATATATATATATATATATATATACATATATATATATATGTATATATATATACATATATATATATATATATATGTATACATACAGTACATGATTTATTGTTATTTCAATAGATGATAATTCAATTAAATCACAGTGTTTATAAAAAGTGCTCAATAACAAATATAGCTGTATTTAATATTCTTTTCTACTAAAAAAGTTTGTAAAAATAAGATTTCATCTCTCTCTATCTCTATCTCTATCTCTATCTCTCTCTCTCTCTCTCTCTCTCTCTCTCTCTAACTCTGTATATGTGTATATATATAATATACCTAAAACCTAAATATTTACAATGAGGCTTCATAAACTACATCTCTTAGTAACTAGTTATCTCCACTGCGTCGAATGTTGTCTCAAGATCATCAGACAGTCCTTCCTTTTCTTGTTGTTTTTCAATGGAAACACATAAATACTTTTCGCTATTGCTGATTGTCAAAGCCTCTTTCGTTCAAGACAGGGGGTCGCTATACTACGGAGGAATGCATGATCCGACGGAAAGCAGGTGACATGAAAAGAACGTGTGGTACAAATGTCCTTCACGCCTCGCTTTAAAGTAATCATGTAGTTTATCATGTGCAAATCCCTCGATCTGGTGTGCATCCAGAAGGTCTTACGGTGATTCTTCTGCTGAAACAGAGTATTGGTTATGGTAAAGTAAAAATCACTACAGATAGAGAGAAAATAAAAACTGAATTCATTCGTCTTACACCGTGATGCCACAACATCCCACCCCAAGCGACATGGTCAACGAAAACTCGAGCATTAAAGTTTCCTAAAAGGACAAGTTTTGTATTTACATTACTCTAGAAATAACATCACAAAGACAATCGTAAAACTAATCCTTTTTCTGTGATGAAGTTGTGATTGTTTGGTTATAGCAGCTCACCCATGTAGCATGAGTGTTTCCTGTAAGATCAAGCGTCAGTGTCATTATACAGCGCTTCAATGAATAAATCTAAGTTGCCATATAAACATAATTTGCCAAATATAAACCACACAAACTCTTGACAAAAATGCATGCAAATAGACATTCAGAAAATTATCTGGAAACGTTAGGAGCAAACTGAATCAGCATAATTAAGAAATCGCCAAAATCAATCCTCATATAGGGTTAGTAAAGTCGAAATTCCTTCCATATCGGGAGCCTATTTAAATTAGTTCCCATAAAAATTGATTTCAATTATATAAAAGTAATGTTTGTTTTTATTATTACAAATACATACACATTCTTATGACGAAAACATTTTCATACGCTATAACTATTCAGTATAGATTAAGAAAACACTGTTGCCGATAGATACCTCTTTAAAACAACAACTTTACATTCTTATAGCGCACTATAAAACAGACTATTAAGCTTCAGTGATGATAACTAGGCTATCCATCTTAACACAGTCCTGGAGTAATTTCGAAACTATTCATAAGTGCAATTAAGTCAGATACAGAGATATTTGCAAACAATACAAATAATAATATAATGGTGAAAGTCTTGTTGAACGTTGATCTGTTCAGATAATACTACTTCTGCTGTTAATTCTCGTAAGTGGGCATTCTCAATTAATTATGAATATTATAATATGCATCATTAAACAACATTTTACTTCCCATCATTTAATTAACTGATATCGTAGACATGGAATTTGATCGTCGATTAATTATAATTAAAATGTGTACGTTTGCAGCTTCTTTAATTAATTGCCACACCTATATTTTGTTTTAATTTTTACGATAAATTCGCAAGTACGAAAGCTTAACATACACACGGAAATAATTGTATGGACCTTAAATACATATATATATATATATATATATATATATATATATATATATATATATATATATATATATATATATAATATAATATACTGAAAATCCTCATTTAAACAAATCACATAAACTACACAAGCTAATCATCCACATGGAAGCTGTAACATAAATAAAACAAACGGTAGCAGGACTGTAACATGAAGCCGAAGAAACAGAAACTGCAAAAAATCATAAAACTGCCAAACTCAACATAAAAACGTGATGTGATTGCACTAGCCTCGGTTTTTCTAACATTGATATTCATGAACGGTCAAGGAAAATAGAAAGACTGAGAAGAGAGAGAACTAACGAGACCGCCACTTGGAAGATGTGCAGAGTACTGACGCTGTCGGAGTTTTCTTGCAACCGAAATCCTTAAGACAAATTGTCACTACCAGCGAAAAAACAAAAGGTAAGCAGCTGTGTTGACAATGAACATTCCTTTGCAATGGGTAACAAAAGAGGTCTAGAATAATTAAAATTAGGTTAGACTTGTTGTCACTCGGACACCAGGGAACATCACAGGTTATTACTAGTGAGCAATCACTGATGATGACTTGTGTGTGAATCCCTAGTGCGTTATTTATTTAATTATAATAAAGCAGAAGCTATAAGATTACCCACACTTTCAAAGAACTTAGAGCTATGCAAACAAATGTACTACGATCACCCGGAACAATGGTGAAAACAGAAACCAGAGACGGTATTCGAAAACAAAAAAACACACAAAATCTTCTGAGATATAAAGGTAAAAACAGATAAACCCATACAGGAAAAGAGATCAGATGTCATTATAATCAACAAGAAAGTAAAATCCTGCAAATCGTAGATTTTGCCGTCCCAGCCGACCACAGGGTGAACACCGAAGAGACAGAAAAATGAAGCAAATACACTGAACTCGCCAGAGAATTGAAAGGGATGTGGAGTATGTAGAAAGTAGAAATAATACCAATAATCGTAGGCGCACTATGAACAGTTCTGAAGACCTAGAAAAAAGACTGACATGAATTGGAATCAAAGGGAAGACTGATATCATACAAGAGACGGCAATGTTAAAACAGCTGATATCTTAATGAAAAATCCTTGAATGCGGAAACCTTTCCACATAAGCTGCGGAGATTAACCAATCGCATACAAGATGAAATAGTAAGAAAGCAAAATCACATAAAGAGCACCACAAGAACCCAAAGAACAGAAACTGCAAAACATTATATAAACTACTACCCCAAAAGTGATAGTACCAGCCACGGCTCTTACCACACAAAACAGTCGTGAATGGTCAGGGAGGATAGAAAGACCGAATAAGCACTAACCTAACTACTGCTGGAAGAGTGCGAAGAGCACGGGGGCATGGGGATCTTATAGCAATATAAATCCTAGAGAAAGCCAATGGTTGTTGCTAACGAGAACTCGATGGTAAGCGTCTGTTGTGATAACGCATATTCATTTGCAGCAGTTATCGAAAGAAGGGAAGACCACTTAGAATCTAGAGTACTTGTCACTCAGACTCCAGGGAACACCACTGGTGATTATCAAGGAGCAATCAATGATGGCAGCCTGTGTGAGAACTCTTAGTGAGTAAATATAGTAAATCTACATTCCTAATTAAATTACACTTCGCCTTTATAAATTGAGCCTACCAAAACATCTAAACATCGCACCAGCTTCGGCTTGGAGCCAATATATTGTCGTGAAGTGTCTGGAAAGATTGTAAGCTGGAAGAGCAGACTTCGAATCCTACATGGGATAGTCATGAGGAGTAGTGGAATCAAATACCAACGTTTGCGCTATGAACTTCAAGTAATTCGCAACGGTGATCGAATGAAAAGAACGGGTCTGGAACAATTGGGAGATTTGAGTTCTGGAAATATTGGGAGATTTGTGTTACTCCGACTCCATAGAAAAACACTGGATTCTGCCAGTAGGTGATAACTATTAATAGCTTGTGTGAGAACTCTTAGTAAATTAAAAACACACAAAAATACAAAAGCAATATGTTAATGAAATATTAATAGCTTGAGTGAAAACTCTTAGTACATTAAAAAAACACAAACATACAAAATAAATATGGTAATGAAATATTAATAGCTTGTGTGAGAACTCTTAGTAAATTTAAAAAAACACAAATATATGAAAGAAATATGTTAATGAAATATTAATAGCTTGTGTGAGAACTCTTAGTAAATTAAAAAAAACACAAAAATACAAAAGAAATATGTTAATGAAATATTAATAACTTGTGTGAGAACTTTTAGTAAATTAAAAACACAAACACACAAAAGAAATATGTTAATGAAATATTAATAGCTTGTGTGAGAACTCTTAGTAAATTAAGAAAACACAAAAATACAAAAGAAATATGTTAAAGAAATATTAATAGCGGGTGTGAGAACACTTAGTAAATTAAAAACACAAACATACAAAAGAAATATGTTAATGAAATATTAATAGCTTGTGTGAGAACCCTTAGTAAATTAAAAAAAAAACACAAAAATACAAAAGAAATATGTTAATGAAATATTAATAGCTTGTGTGAGAACTCTTAGTAAATTAAAAAAAAACACAAAAATACAAAAGAAATATGTTAATAAAATATTAATAGCTTGTGTGAGAACTCTTAGTAAATTAAGAAAACACAAAAATACAAAAGAAATATGTTAAAGAAATATTAATAGCGGGTGTGAGAACACTTAGTAAATTAAAAACACAAACATACAAAAGAAATATGTTAATGAAATATTAATAGCTTGTGTGAGAACTCTTAGTAAATTAAAAAAACACAAAAATACAAAAGAAATATGTTAATGAAATATTAATAGGTTGTGTGAGAACTCTTAGTAAATTAAAACACAACAATACAAAAAAATATGTTAATGAAATATTAATAGCTTGTGTGAGAACTCTTAGTAAATTAAAAAACACAAAAATACAAAAGAAATATGTTTATGAAATATTAATAGCTTGTGTGAGAACTCTTAGTAAATTTAAAACACAAATATACAAAAGAAATATGTTAATGAAATATTAATAGCTTGTGTGAGAACTCTTAGTAAATTTAAAACACAAATATACAAAAGAAATATGTTAATGAAATATTAATAGCTTGTGTGAGAACTCTTAGTAAATTAAAAAAAACACAAATACAAAAGAAATATGTTAATGAAATATTAATAGGTTGTGTGAGAACTCTTAGTAAATTAAAAACACAAACATACAAAAGAAATATGTTAATGAAATGTTAATAGCTTGTGTGATAACTCTTAGTAAATTAAAAAACACAAAAATACAAAAGAAATATGTTTAGGAAATATTAATAGCTTGTGTGAGAACTCTTAGTAAATTAAAAAACACAAAAATACAAAAGAAATATGTTAATGAAATGTTAATAGCTTGTGTGATAACTCTTAGTAAATTAAAAAACACAAAAATACAAAAGAAATATGTTTATGAAATATTAATAGCTTGTGTGATAAGTCTTAGTAAATTAAAAACACAAACATACAAAAGAAATATGTTAATGAAATGTTAATAGCTTGTGTGAGAACTCTCAGTAAATTAAACACATAAACATAGAAAAGAAATATGTTAATGAAATATTAATAGCTTGTGTGAGAACTCTTAGTAAATTAACAAACACAAAAATACAAAAGAAATATGTTAATTAAATATTAATAGCTTGTGTGAGAACTCTTAGTAAATTAAAAAACACAAAAATACAAAAAAAATATGTTAATAAAATGTTATAAATATAACATTTAATAGTGGATGAATACCATATAAAAATTGAGGATGTCTTTTTTTTCAAAATAATTATTTTACGAAAAGTATAAATTACTGGGCTAGAGTGTATACCACGAAAAACGTGAACTTTGTAAAATACAAAATAGCGAAAACGATTTAATAATAAAATACTTTAAAATAAAGTTGAGGCAGCCTTTGAGACAAGTACATATTGTTAAGAATTAAGACAAATATATTTTATAAAATCAGTTACATGTAAACATAATGAAAAATACCAAATTCAAAATGTGTCTATATCTACTTTTCCTTTTATTTGTTTTGTTAATTCATGTCACGTGCTTGCATGGGAGTAGATAGTATTACTACTTATTTTCATATCCCCTTTTTTAAAGTTGGCTATTTCCATATTTTTATTCTCTCATTTTTGTATTATCTCCAACTGTTATGAATGGAGAGAGAAAGAGAAATACGTAAACGAAAGTGATAGATACCGTATAACATAAACACGACGGTTGTATATACTATTCAGTGAAGGGAGTGAGAGTGATAGAAAAAAACATGATAGTGATCACTTTTTGAGTGAATTGCAAATTTTACATAATTATACTAATTAAAATCAATTTTCTATGATTAAATTGTAGAGGTGAAATATTTAATTAAGTCAGATTTAGTAAAATAAACAGATATAACTTATTTACTTTAATAAATTATAGTATTGATATTTTCCTTGTGATATTTCAATTAGTCGATGTATCTTGATTTAGAAACGAGTTGTTTTTCCATAACACTCTCTATGGTATTTTATCATATCAATACTGCATATTCGGTAATAAGAACGTGTTAGGCTGAACAACCGTCTCGGTGGTATCGATTTAAAACATAAAAAAGATGAAAAATTAAATGCAATTTTAGATTTGCGGATCGCTTCTTCCGGTCATTCATCCAATAAGAACTCTCTCATGTGCATTAATATATTATTCTATTGAAAGTTTATATTTGACTCATACAAAATTGCTTCATCTCATATAAAAATAGTGGAACAGTCAAGAAATTGGTAACAATAGGAATTTAACTGGTTCAATACGCTTCAAATCATCGGTTTAAATAGACTACATAAGAATATATATATATATATATATATATATATATATATATATATATATATATATATATATATATGTATATGTGTGTGTGTGTGCATTCCTATTTGTACGGCTGTAACCTAATATACAGACGATTTCTACTAAAACTCGAAGACCAGCCTCACAATTAAGAAACCGTATGAAAATATATGGTTACATGTATTCAGTAGTAGTTGAATTCAGAATATTTTTAGCAGTGTATAAATTGAAATAGAATAAAAGTTATTTGCTATTTTCACGTTTAAAATATGATTCGTTCGAATCTTAACATGAGACTTATACAATTCAACTTGATACATTTTTTATCAAACATCTTTGGATGATGTGCCTTATAATGTATATAACACTTATATTATTCAATGATAGAGTATTTAATAAATGTTCTTCTTCAGATTCTCATGGATAGCAGTGTTCCTCAGGGGAAGTCGACTCTGAAACTACTTGGTCTTTCCTTCTCATTAAATCTTTCTTAGAGTTCATACATTTGATCTATTGACTTTTTTCTTCTCGTTTAGTCAGTTCTCTCTATGGTTCCAAACAATTTCTCACACCGGAGCCTATTCTCTGTCTCAGATCTACAATCATACCTTGTATGGAGTACTGTTGCCATATTAGGACTGGTGAATATATGCCCCATTTGAAGCTTATTTCGAAGGTCCAGACACCTATTTGTAATTTGATTTGCCCCACTTGTTTTTTTTCTTTCGCACCTTTTCTTTCACAGACGTTATGTTGCTATTTTCAGTCTCTTCTATAAATACAATTTTAGCATGTTTTCTTCCGGATTGGCTTATCCATTTCCTGCTTCCTTTGTTCTAGCTTGTTTGACTTGTTTGTCTAGTGGTCTCTATGAAATTACTGTCCTGATACCTAATTTTAATACAGCTTCCTATTCCAGTAGTTTTTACCCAAGAAATACAGGCTTGTGGATTTCTCTTAACATCTATGTAGATCCTTGTTATTTTTAAGACTAACGGCAATACTCATCTCCTGTTTTTGCGATAACGATTTTCCGATCTGGTTAGCTCCTAACATCTAGTGGCTGAATGCCTTCACTTGGGCGATTTTTATTAAAACATTTTCTTAATAAAATTCATGTAAGAATAGTATTATGCATTTATATTTTTGTTCGACCAAAACATTTCGTGTTCAACAAGTGAACTACAAATTCACAAACAATTTGTTAGAATTAAACTATTAATTTTAGCATATTTATTAATATTATTTGTACATGTTCGTACGTTTATTATAAGATTTTTTTAAAACGCATTTAGGACTTTTATTTTTTTAAACATTGTTTCTATCTTAAGCTCCGATATGTCATCTTCGAGCAACATTTACTTTGACTAATGTTTGGCTTATTATTTCGAAAAGGATATTAAAATGACCACAACCAGTCCTATTAAAGTTTAGTAGAAAACTATCATCCCGTTAAATATTTCAACATATTTTAGTTTATTAAATATAATTCAGTAATACAAGATTAGAGGGAGACTATTGGGGACAGCAAAAAGATATGTATTATATTTTCCGAGATTTCAATTCAAAGTTTGTATTTTTTCATGCATAAATTTTATCTTTATGTAATTTTATTAAATGTACAATGTAAAAGCGACATAATGTTTACAAGTTACTTTCATTATCTTTACACATCATTGTTATAAATATAATAAACATACGTCGTTTTATGGAATTCTTTACTTAGATAATTCCGTTGGAATGTACTTCGACAAGACAAGTAACCGTTAATCATGAGCAAAAGTTTTCATATTCTGTCTAGACGAAATTTACGTTGATATTGTTATTTTCAAATGCATTTCTCATGTAATTTGAACTAGTCAATGACCCTGTTTAAAATTACGATGTTGCTGCGTATATTCCTCAATTGTATTAAATGCTTTAAACATAACTTAAAGTAAATATAGTCGGTGAGGTGTCTAATAAATTACTTTAATCTCACAATTTATTTTATATTTTTTATTTTATTTTAATGCATATAACATTTTGATTTAAAAATAGTTGTTCATGATGTATATTAACCTAATAAAATGTATATGTTTATGTATTGATATATGTACATTGACACCCACCTAATATTTTAAATATTGTACTTGTATGTTATTTCTTCAAATCAAGTATCTCGAGAAAGTTAGGAATTAAAGAAAAAAGTTGATAACCAGATAGATAATTAAACATGTCTTTTTGAATTTTCCATGTATATATTGATTATGTTTGTTTAATTTTACTTCAGTGTACGTTTCCATACATCAAGTATCGCTGGGCCTTACCCTTGATCTCTCTATAAGATACGTAGATATTCGAATATTCCATTGAATTTCTCCTTTACGTATCACACATTTCGTTAGAAAAAAAATAAAAACATTAATTTCTACTTCCCCAATTGTATGAGTAAACTATGTTATATTATATATTTAATATAGTATTTTGGTCTAACCGGATTCAAGGAAAATCTACATTAGTGTGGTCACCAATGGTCTCCCAACGATTCCCCAACTATCAAACCACAATGATGTCGTTTGCACAGCAACTGATAAGGCTGAAATTCTTGCCTAGCAATCTGCCTCTAACTCCAATTTGGACTTAGAAAACCACCCCTTCCTAAATTCCCATTGCTGATTGAAGCCATACTTGATAACCTGGTCATCGCCTCATTCAAGGTCAGAGACATCATAAAACACCTAGACACCTCCAAAACTTGTAGGCCTGATTTATACATGTAATAGTAATAAAGATCTGCTATGCTGAAATGGCCGCTGTCCTCTCCAAACTCTACAATAAATGCCTCTGTGGTACCAGTCTACAGAGAAGACTGCGTGTGGGAATCAGTACACTGATAACTGTGCAAACAATTGCATTTCGGACATGCGGATAAATGCTACACAGATAAACCAGAGACAGTACTGGAAACAGAATACAAATCACAACATTCTCTGGGGGATGGAAGTACACACATATAAATTCATACAAGCAATCAGACTGGATGCCATAATAATTGACAAGAAGGACAAATCATGTCAAATCGTAAGTATTGCTGTTTCAGCAGACTACAGAGTGAAGATCTAGAAGACGGGAAATCGAAGCCAATGCAAGGAACTTACCAGAGAATAGAAAGGGATATCGAGTATGAAGAACGTCAACACAATATCCATAATCGTAGGTGCACTAGGAGCAGCCCCCCCCCCCCAAAAAAAAAAACTGGAGATAAGACTGGGAGAAATTGGAATCTAACTGATCATTTAGCCTATACAAAGGACGGAAATGATCAAAACAGCTGCAATCTTAAGGAAAACTTTAGAATGCGGAAACCAGTCACATGGAAGTTACAATAAGAAGGAAAGAAAACCACAGGAAAACAAAGGAACAGAAACTGCAAGAAATTTCATAAGCTAGCCCCCCCCCCCCACAAAAAAGATGGCACTGGCCTTAGCTGACACCACACAATTATAAGTACGAGGAGGGACAAAACTAATCAGACTTCCACTGGAAAAGTGCGGAGAGGTCTGGGACCTTGACGAGGCTTATTGTCACACAAATCTCAGGGAAAACAAATGGTCGTTGCCAGATTGAAATCAATAGTACCGGTTGTTGTGATACCGCAATGTCATTTGCGGTGGTGATTGGAAAGAGGTGTAGATGAACTATGAATATGGGGAGGCTTGGTGTCACTCAGACTCCAGGGAACACCACCGTTTGTTGTCGGTGAGCACTCACTAACGATGCCTTTTGTGATAACTCCTAGTGAGTAATCATAATAATAATAATAATAATAATAATAATAATAATAAGAAGAAGAAGAAGAAGAAGAAGAAGAGGAACAGCAACACGAAGAGCAAAAAGAAGAAGAAGAAGAAGGAGAAAAAGAATTTCACATTCGATTACAAACCTTTACTGTAAAATTCCAATTAAGGCAATCTGTTTATTATACGAAACATTGTTGTTGATATTATTTTAAAATATATTTACACACGTTACATGCGCAGTAATATTTCCGTCCTTAAGTATTCTCTCAAGAATAACTTACTATATTTATTTGGTCGTACCGATACAATAGCTTGCTCTCCTATAAATATTGTTTTACATGTATCTATGTATAGAGTCAATTCGATCTGCTCGTATATTAAAGTGTTAACGTTATCACACCCAATTCTTCTTTTCTTTATGAATCACATTCAAAATACCATCGATGATTCTTTCGAACACACTCTCTCCTTCTCCGTCTCCCCCCCTCTCTCTCTCGCTCTCTCTCTCTCTCACTCAGTACACGTATGTCCATAATAATAATCGTGTTTGATGGCTGAAATTGACAACTGTAAAAATAAAATCTGTCTGATTAACAACTAATTGACATACATTTAAAGATTCTATAAACGTTTACATATACTTAAACTTAAGGATCACATACTTATTTTACATTAGAAAAACTCACGTATATGTGTGTGTATTTGGTTTTATTTTAGTAATTTACCGCACACCCACCACCGGAACATGTGACACAAAATCAGTAGGCGGGGATTTAAAAACAAGCACACAACAGAAGTTTGACTCAGGCCCACGAAATATGCCTGAGGATTCCTGTATTCATCACACTGTAATGGCACTTCCGGCGATGTATAAACTAAACAAACCTTCTCATAGAGAGATGGTAAAGTCTAGAGTGTAGGTGTTATAGAACTGCGTAGACTCATACATAAGCTTTATCAAAATGATTGTCGAAGAAGTCTTCTCATCAGGTATGTACAACATCCACTCAGTCTGCACCAGGTGGGTTGTATTGCAGTATGTTGCCGTGTTATTTCTGAGCGAAGCGTGTATAATTTTAAGCGTAAATGATCCATACGGAAGTCGCAGAAATCCAACATCTTATTGTGGCAGCTTCTCATTCTCATTTGATCTCAGGTTCACCAAGGGCTTTCTGAAGAACAGCCTTGTTTAAAGGTTATAAGCGATAGGGATCGCATAACCGCAGCTTGAAAATAGAGCAAATATAGCAAGCGCTTGAAGCGAAAAGCCATCATAGAATCGATATATATATATATATATATATATATATATATATATATATATATATATATATATATATATATATATATATATATATATATATATATTGACGGAGTAAACTATGATAATAAAAGTAAAACCAGAACAAAAGTTAAATAAGATAGACAAAAGGTAAAACAATTCAAAAGTTACAATACTTAACATTTTAAATTATTTTTTTTTATCTAATTAACACGGTAGATGTCTAATACGTTTAATCGCCGATTCTAACCAACCAAAACTAGTTTGTGTTCAAAGAGAAACAATTCCATCACAGTTTTCACGTGCTAATCTCTGCTGGAATATGCAAAATTATTTCCTCTATCATCTCTTATCTCCTAATATTATTATATTTATGTTTTAATTGCCTTTTAATTATTATAATCATTAATTTTCGAATTTAATAAATGTAAATTTTTAAAACAAATAAAATTAAACATCCACAAGGTTTTAATATATCTATAGTTTCATAGGCCAGGAGTATTACACACATCTCCAGCTTGAGTGCCCAGTAAAAGAAGCAAAAAGCTTACCCACCAGTTGACGTAGTTCTTTATATAGTAATATAGTTTGGTGTTTTATGGTCCGTTTCATAGTCTTTTCTATATTCATAAGATGCATGCTTGTATCTATAACTAGCATCTGGCTGTTCCGTCTATTTGCCTACAAACAGTTAAGGAAAAGAAAAAAGAAAAAGAAGAAAAAAAGACAATCACAACTGTACGATTCATTACATTTTGCTTCCTATATAATGTACTTATTAAAGCCCCCCCCCCCCCATCGCAATTAGTAATACCAATGCAGAAAAAACACATTCTTATTAAATTATTATATTTTAAGTGAGTAAGTCATGTAATAGTCATTCTCTCACCCCAGTTATTTATATAAGCTACACCACAAGTTGCGTAATTAGCCGCCATTTCACGTAAAATAGCATTACACCATTGTAATTTATCAGCATAATCATTCCCGATTAACTAAATTTACAAAATTATGTAGAAAAACAATTATTCTACTTATTCGATGGCAACTACCATAGCTGCGTATTGTAGTAGTTAATTAAATTTCTATTTCATTAATTTAGGTTATTATGGATTCCTCAATCTTAATCTAGGCTTGACGTTAGATAGCATATATCAGTTCCGGTCAAATATGTTTTGTAAGATTTCCTGACGAACATGAAACAAACTATCCTTCGAAATGATAATATGGTAAGATTCTAAAGTGCACAGGCTACAATTTTATTTTATTTACATGTATCTACTCGCTCAACCTATGAACAACTAAAATTTAAACTGAAAGTGCTTATTAATAAATTCCCAAACAAATTTTGATAGCGATGTAGAAATCTTATTATAATTTTAATGAAGTTTTTCTATGAACAAGAAAGTATTGTTTCGATACTTGTCTTTATATATATGTATACTTAGGAAATAATAGTAAGCAAAATAACAACGAACGCTACAATCACCAATAAAAATAATTACATAAAAATACATTAAATATTTAGGTGATAAAAATCGTACATGTTTCTAGACGGAGCGTCTTGGTCGAGTGGTAGAACGCTGGACATCAATATCGAAGGTTCGATCTCTGTCTAAGTTAGCCATGCTGATGACGGCTGTGAGTCAGAAACACGTGTCCATCGATTACTTTTATGTACGTATAAAATAAATAAAATATATATGTATATATAAATATATTATGGCAAATATTATAAAACTAGACTGAATGATGCGGATGCATTTGTATTAATATTCTCAAGTATCAACGTGTATGAGTACAGAACAAGTGAAATTCACCTTTAAAATATTTAGGCTGGATGTGAGATTTGAAGTAATTGAATATACACTTAAACACAGAGTTGCTAAAATGGCAGACAAATGTAATGGTTCTTCTCAGCTTTTTCTTGGATATTGTTATTTTGATTTACACAAAAATCACATAAGTAAATAGCCACGCCAGGAAAACAGAAAAAAAGCGATGACTTAGGTAATCACAATACTTTAATCACTTGATCACTTTATTTCTAAATTTTAAATGTTATTTTTTAAATAAAGTTGGAAATGTTTTTCAATTTTTAAATTTAAAAAAGAATAAACGAATGCAAAAATACAACAATTAAAAAAGTTGAAAAATAGAAGATGAAACAAAATGGTGCTGACTATTAGAGAGAGTTAACTATTAGGGAAAGTTGAATGTAAGTTCATTATGTTAAATTTTGTTTTTATGTTTTTAAACTTAAAATTAAAATGTGCTTTGCATGTAACACAAAACGATCCACATTTCCTGACCTGCGCAGTATGGATAGGTTGTTAGATACAAGCAGATTAATAGCTGAGAAGAGACAGTCGCATAATACACTCCACTCAATGGGAAGTTGGTGATTCGCAATCGCTCATGGATTCTTCACACTTTGAATGATGCTTTAAGCAAATTAACTTCATTTAATGTATCGCCTAATTCATTATTGTTTATTATTCTCTTTACATTGGTAATTTCATTCTGCATTTAATTTTTAAAATCAAAATACTATCTTCAATATTTAAAGAGTTTATTACACTTGTTCTGTACTTTTCCAGGTTTATATTTAAGAATAGTTATACACATATGTCTGCATTTTTTATTCTAGTCAACTTTTATTAGGCATTGCAGTTTGCGAATGTGCGATGCATTTTTATTATACTTAAAAAAATGGAATGAATATAAATGTGTCAAAGCATCAGTGACCGGGTTCACTTTGAGTTACCTATACATTGAGTTAGTGGAAATATTTGTAACAATTTCTAATTGAGTTGAACTAATAATCATTATGACATCACAATAATGAATGAATCTAATTCATTAGGTAATTAGCCTTGCATTTGTTTCCTTAATCGGCTGAGAAAAAAATAATTCAAACCTTCATTTGTAATCGGCATACACGCAATACTAAGTAATTCTAACTCACTTTATTATTATATTAAGTAATAAAAATAGTATATTTAGTATAATTCTTTCATACATTTACATTTTTACAGCGTTACTTCATTATTTAGTAGTGCTGATAGATACTACGCCACAGCAAATTATATTGTAATACATTTGAATTTACCTTTAAACATGAAGTTAGCAACAATACTAACTTCCCCTGTATATATTTAAACAAAACAAATTCTAATAGAATATATCAAATGAAACGTTAACATTTTCTGGACAGCCCTACTTTATGGTTTAGTATTGCCAATAAAGACAAGGCACAACATGACTATACCCAAATCTGAATAAATGTAATTAAACAAATGAAGTTATAATAAATGTCTTAATAAAACTTGCAATTAAAAATAACTTCACTATTTTAGTTTATAAATATTAAAAGTACATAATTAGAATATAGTCAAAGAAAACATTTGCTTTTTTTTATAGCCCTACTATATGATTCAGTGCTGCTCATAGCGAAAAACACAATTAATTATCATTTACTAATACATTTAGAGATTAAGTTTAGAAATTAAGTTATATAGAAATAATAAATAGAAAACATATATTTACTTATATAATTTATTAAAACAATATATTTCTGAATATTATCAAAAAATACATCAAGTATTTCTCGACAACCATACTACATGATCCAGTACTGCCAACAGATAAAAACTATCGCAACTGACAATGTTCTATTAATTAATTTAGAGTTTAACTTAAAGAAGTGAAGTTATTAAAATAAGTTAAGGAGAAAAGTAAATAAGGGCGTTGTTTGAACTTAGACACCTAATTCTAAATTCTGAAATCCGACTCAATTTTTATATATATTATTTAATTCTTGTTTTTGATGGATCTTTTCTTGTTTTCTTGATACAATGTGTTATTTTTCAACTATTATTGATTATTAAAGAATTATTTAACATAATATTATGTCTCTATTGAAACATTATTTTTTTAATAATAAATTACAATTTAACTCATTAGTTATATATTTTTTTTGAGAAAATACTAATACCATATCCTAATTCAGATGAAATAGTTAGCATTTTTTTAAATTTTCAGAATTTTGAGTTTTAGATTAACGTAAAATAAGATAAAAATAAGTTGACTATTTTTAATTCAAATGTTAATAAATTCAGAAAAACTGATTTTCAGAATAAGTTTCAAAATAAAAAGATTAAATTTCAATTCTTGAACTTCAAATAGGGTCAAATAATTTACAATTATTTCCGAATAAATAATCATGATTAAATTCATTTAAAAGTTATTTTCATTATATCAATTTAATTTAAAAAATTACAATTTGATTATGTTTGAAAGGTAAACGAGTAAAGTTAATCTTAAAAACAAAACAATATTTACGTGTCAAAAAACTTTTAGAATTAAAAATGTGCTTATTATGGCTAAACACAAAGAAATTCAGTGAAATTTAGAATTTCAAGAAATCTTTTTTGCTAATCTTTGGAAATCTCCTTTCATTGGACACCTTATCAACGGACAATTACCAACTGGACAAAGCCCATATCTTTTTTACACGAACTTTTTTTCACTCTCCAGTTCTTAATATTTTTTCAAATGCTGAATTTTGGCTTTTCCACTGCCAACTTATCTATCTATATAATTCCTTCGATGATAAGATTTCGATCTTTGAAAAGCCTTGGCTTAAGGAAAGAATAATACACATAATTTTATTACAAAATATACATTGCATTGCACAATCGAAGTTTGAAATAAATTTGGACATTCGTACATGTTAATCACTCTTCTTTCATCTATCTTTAAAATTGCTCTATCTCGTATGTTGAGCTTAAACCATTTCACTATAGGTTCTATCTACTAAAAGTTTTACTTTTAGTTTCATATTAGATTATATATATATATATATATATATATATATATATATACATATATATACATATATATATATATATATATATATATATATATTCTAGTTTTATTCCATATGTACTAAGAAAACTATCGATTATGCTCAAAGCGCTGCACCCAAAACGCGATATTGACCGACGAGAGAAATACATAAGATTAAAATAGAGAAAGACTAATCGCCGCCGAGAGGTACAACACAAGGTCAAACGAAAAAGAAGACAGTGAAACAAAAATCAAAATGCAATTAAAGATTGAGAAGAAAAGAAACTGGAAAACATATAAGATACCAAAAAACTCGCACAACAGAAGCGACAATAGCACAACAGAATACGATAGGAGCAAGATACATCAAAGTCTAGATAGACAACCCCTACTATAATAGTAATGCAAATTATGTGGACAATGATCTAAAAAGAGTAAAATAACCACAGAACGAATCTAGCAATATGTCCGAACGAAATAAAGTGATTGGCATGATTGACGGATAAAGTAGATTTTCACATAAGGTATTTACCTCCATGCGAGCGCGGGAAGATGTAGCACAAGACTGGACAGTGGATGGAATAAGCCATCAAAAGGGGTTCTGCACTCTGACATTTAAAAAAAAATCCTGAGCACCCTCGTCGACATGAACTAATTGCTTCAAAAGTGAGAAGCCAATGTCTAGGAGAGTGGACTTACTAAAGCTGAACGAAAAAAAACAGGCCACTGCCTTCATTATTGTCAAGCCTCTTTCGAATTCGACAGTTATGGCTGGTGTAAGAAAGAGACGACTAGACTTAAACAAGATCGTCTGAATTTCATATATATATATATATATATATATATATATATATATATATATGAACATCAAACACGGGCTGGTTTAAGTTGTGTCATAAGACTATTGATCGAATCTAATGCTAATCTTAAATATTTGAATTTTGACATTCGAAGTTGCGCCTATATCATGCCCCCTGAATCCCTTTAACATACTAAATAAACTGACTTTTGGGGGGTATTGATAACTTGAATCCAAATCTCACAAAAGTCGGAGGTTTATACATTTTAACGAAGAGCTACTACCCTTATTTTACAACTTCATATTAACTAAATTTTGACACCTGACGCTTTGCAGCTGTGTTTCTAAATTCATAATCACCGGTTAATTATTTTTGGAGTGAATACTGTAATACACATATATAAATATATAAACATGTAAACATATCTTACTTTTAATATATATAGAAATAACAAAGAGCATAAATGATTTTAGTAAACAATAGGCGTAACATTCCCCTAAGGCATAGATTTGCTGACCAGGCAAATTACATGTTGAAGGTGAAAAAGACAGAAAATTTTAATAACTTATTTGAACAGAGAAATAAATGGTCTGTGGAAATTGAACTGCAACTATTAGTACGGCCACTCTAAAGAAGAACTGAAAACATAAACTCGGAGAATTTGAAAAATCTTATTCTGCGGAAACCAACTTACATAACAGGATAGTTATGTTAAAATAAAATGAGAACAAGAGACAAACGTAATTATTTTTTTAAAAAAATTAACATACAGACTGATTTCGGAGATGATTATTTAATTCGTAGCAAACGAGTTTTATAGAGTTTGTATACAATCTGTGATGAACCGTATTCATCATTTTGAGTAGAAACACAGGACAGCTTATAAAACCGGCGTTATATCGGATCAATAGTACAATCGCTTAATCTAAAGCTGTCCTCCCGTATATCATTGCCAATCCACGGACTGTTATCCCAGCAATTAGCACACTTGATGCCACTTAACCCATAATAATAATAAATATCTGTTATAATTACATCTTATTTATCATGTATATGGCGACCCTATGTCACATTATCGGATGATATTTAAGTATTTTATTACATCATTTTTTCTAAAGTAGTTAGATATTGAAAATAGATTAACGACATTAATGTTCACAATCTTGCGGATAGATAGATAAAAATAGTTGCTGATATTCTGAAATTCAATTATAAATTGCCGCATAACACGCTGATAAATATGATCGTATCTACTTAAAAATGACGCAGTATTACTAATGCTAATACTACTAGTACTACTACTGCTAATACAATAATCTTTTCCTGTCTTGACACAGTATAAAACCGACTTCGCAATCTAGTGGGCGATACCCTCTTCTTCTCCCTATTTCGTCTTTCTAACAGTAGGGACGTTGCTAGTTAATTTCTGCTCTATCGTTATTTCATGGCAGGTACTCGGCTGAGCTTCAATCTATGGAACCTCGCCTTTGTAAAATATTTTCAACAAAAACTCGTTTTTTCTACAACCATTGTCAATAAGTTTTCTTTCTCAATCTCTGTTTCTAAAACTAAACACACATTCCATGAGCAAAGTTTATTTCCTAAAAATACCCGTCTGGGGAACTCAAAACCGCGTGGCTGCTTCCCAGCTGGCTACAACATTGTCGTTTTTAAGGACAATATAAACAAATTATTATGAAACCTTCTTCTTAAATAATCAAATGCTGCCAAACTGTTGCCATTAATACAAAGCATCACGGCGTTGTCTCACCGTCCACCTGCCGCACATTAACCTGTATCCTCGAAGGGACTTGGGACTTGATAAGTGGTGACACCTTAGTAAAAAAAAAGTAAACATGATTATAATAAAACTGGTTATATGTTTACAATCTAGTTGAGTTAAAATTATACAAACCAATAGAAGGAAAACAAAACACAACTGGTGGGGAAAGGCAGCCAACTGGAAACTCTGCAAACTAGGGTACCGTGAATTTGCAGACAAGTAATTCAGAGAGAAACCGGGGGCGGTAGTGGAGAAATCTTGCATAGGCGTATTGCCGGTCAAACTTTAGAAAAAAAAAGCAACACTAGTTATCAGCGAGAAATCAAAGGTAAACGGCAACTGCGATAATGAAAAGTGATTTGCAACGATAATCGATATACACGGAGAGCGCTTTAACCCTGGGGAGACTTGAAGTTGCCATATACAGATGAACATGAAAGAGGTGCGCCGATTTTTGGGTACTAATACAGGCGATATATCATTTAGAGAAAACTACACACTATTGAAGAGGGAAGTCAAAAAGATCGATATAAAACATAAATAGATATTATTTATTTTGTAAATTGTTGATCAAAAATAAGGATTTCATTCATGGCCATTAAGCAAATCAGATCATTGGTGGAGAAAAACGTAAACATTGTCCTTAGAAATCGCAGCTCTGTTCGAAGTGTAATGAGGCATGGACAGCGTAAAAGGTAAATACAATTAATGACAACTCCGAAAGCATTCATTTGTTTCGTTGTAGTTGCCATTATTATTTTTATTATTATTATTATTATTATTATTATTATTATTATTATTATTATTATTATTATTATTATTATTATTATTGTTACTTTACTCACTATGAGTTTTCATACAAGTACTTACCAGTGATTGCTCACTGACAATAAAAAGTGCTGTTCTCTAGGAGGTTGAGTGACAACACTTTACCTCATATTAACTGCACTCTCAACCTCTTTCGATAAACTTTGTAAATTATTTTACGTTATCGCAACATCCATTTAATAACTGCTTATCTTTTTTGGGATTTGAGTAACAATAAATATCCCCATTGTTCCAGTATTCACACCCTTGGAGCAGAGGTCGCTTTGGTGCTCTCCCTCCTCGGTATTTCCATATCGCTTTGCCTTTCATTACAATGTTGTGTGATATCAGCAGAGGCTAAGACAACTACATCTATGTGTGTTCTTACTTTCTCCTTTCCATTATTATTATGATAATTATTATCATCTCAATAGGAGTTCTCACACAAGCCATCATGAATGATTGTTCACTTACATTTACCGGTGGTATTCCCTGGCGTCTGAGTAAAACACGTCTCTCCAGATTTCAAGTAGTCTCCACTATTTTTTTATAACCATTGCATATGATTTGCCTTATCGCAACAACTGCTTACAATTTACTTACTCGCGTGCATCAACCTCTTTATTTCTCTGTGATTTGTGTAGCATAAGCCTCCAAAATGTCCGATTACTTTCCGCACTCTTTCCAGTGGTGGTCTAGTTAATATTTTCCTTCCTGGGCTTTTCTACACTTTTTGACTATAACGACTATTCGGTGTGGTATCAGCCGAGGTCGGGTACCATATTCGCGTGGTTTGGGGAAGACAGTTTATGAAATGTATTGTAGTTTCACTTCCTATGGGTTCATGTGGTGGTGTTCTTTATGTTTTTGTGTTTTGTTTCTATTGAAATTTCCATGTGGCTGATTGGCGTTCGTTGTTCATGTGGGTTGGTTTCCACGTTCGAGGATGTTCAATAATATTTCAGCTGTTTTCATCATCATCATCATCATCAGTTGTATAGTCTCAATCTTCCCTTTGATTTGAACTAATCCCAGATTTTGTTCTATGTTTTTCGCGAGTGTGTGTTTGTGCTCTTACTGTTAGGGGGAGTGGGGCAGTTCATGAGATTTCTTCCAGTTTCTGTTCCTTGGTTCGTGTGCTGCTGTTTTTCCTGTGTTATAGTTTTCTTTCTATTGTAACTTTCATGTGACTGGTTACCGTTCGAAGCGCAGGTGAGTTTGTTTCCGCATTAACGAATTTTCCTTAACTTTGAAACTGTTTTGATCATTCCCGTCTTTTAAATAGTCTCCCAGTTTATTTTCCCGTTTTTGGGGCGCTGTTTCTCTTGCTCCTACGATTATTTGTATTATATTGATTTTCTTCATGCTCATAACCCTTTTTAAATTTTTAAATTTACTTGGTTTTAGCGTCTCTTTTATCTTCTTGCTGTTATCTGTTGCAACGACAAAACTTACGATTTTGCAGGAGTTGATGTTCTTTTCCACTATTATGACGTCTGGTCTACTTGCTTGTATAAGTTCATCTGTTGGCACCTCTATGTTTCATAGTATTATTATTATAATTAGTAGTAGTAGTAGTAGTAGTAGTGGCAGTAGTAGTAGCTCTTAAACTAAATTGGCCTTGCAATATAGCGTATGCTTTCAAAGTGCTTTCGTTTGCATTATTCTAAGTAGACTACCTTCCTAATCCACCCATCCCTATTCTATATTTTTTTTGTGGGACTACTTTATGCATTCATTTGTGATGTAATTTACCGTTTTGTTATTATCGAGTTCTCACTTCTTTGTTAAGTATGATTATTTTCTGAATAGAGATTTTTAGACGATTCATTACCGGTGATTACACACTGCCAAAGACATGTGGTAATCATTCGAGTACCAGTGACAATAACCTTCCCTAGAGTGGCAGTCCTAACTACTTCTCTCTGTTGCTGTTTCATATCATTTTAGGTTTTCATAATAACTGGTTCCTATTGGATTCTTGCTTATAACAGCCCTTGGTTTTGTCTGAAATTTGAATAGCCGTTTGCAATTTCAGTATTCTTTGTCTTTTCAGTAGATGGTAGATGATGATCTCCATCGATGGTTTTCTCTCTTCTCAGAAACTCACCGGCAATCTTCTATGTATGTTCGTTTTCGGCGGTCAGTTTATGCGATATTTCTCACACATTGCCCTGCCAATTGTGTCTCTCTTAGATTTGTCTAAAGTTTTTTGTTGTGTTTACACACGAATTTTTATATCAAGATACCACAGTATGTATACGCAACTATATATTTGCAACTTAATTCTTATCGCGGAAACTGAGGTAAAGCGCTGACGATACTATACCAAAACAGTTTTTTCGCGACGATATCAACATTTTCTCATGACTTGTTATCGGGAAATGCACGAGTATTGTATGCGGTTATCATTAAGCGGTTGTTGTTTCTTTGTCATGTTTTTTTTTATCCTAGTATAATGACCAGTCTCCCAGGAGCATGTTGTTTTGTTTCATATGTTTCTAATTACGTCATCGGTTTTGAAGTTATTCATATGAATTTAGGCTAGCTTTCTGACCTCTACGAAGGTAGCGAAGTCACATATCATTCGTCGTAAAATGTTGTTGTTCTATAACAGCTTATATAGTTTATGAGTCCGACCACATTATACAATAATGGATATGTGTTTCTACCTTTCAGTTTGCACATCGATGGCTGTGTTGTATTCTTCTATGACCCGCACAAAATCCGTTTCTTCCGGAACGTATTGTTGCAGTGGCACATCAAGACACGATAACTAAAATACTATATGGTACGCATGTTTAGAATAAAAGTGTTTTCTCTCTTAGATGGATAATCTAAAAGTACCTACGAGTCTATCTCGTTTGGATTAATAATATCACGACTCAGCACTAAACTATGTATTGTTTCGCACCGTATAAAAATTCAGTTTCTATTTACTAAAAGTGTTTGTGTACATTACATAACATGTAAACATAGATACCCTTCCATATGTATTCAGTAAAGATTACCAAGGATTTGTGCGTCGTTAAACCAAATCTAAAACACTTCAGATTCATTCTAACACCTATATTTATTGTGTTATTCTTTCACAATTGAAAGAAAGTTTACAAATAAAACATTTTGAAACATGAAAAAGAACGAATTGACTACAATATCGAAATATATATATATATATATATATATATATATATATATATATATATATATATATATATATAGCATAATATAAAATGAAGTAATAAAATAAGGTGCGAATCAAATTTTGGATTGGATTTGGGTGTGGATTTCTTACAGAGGTGACGAGACTCTGTTTACTTGGATGGGGGAGAATACTTATTTTCGAAGATAATCTCATTCATTGGAATACTTTATATCGGATCCGGAAGAAAAAATGGCCGATTACATCCCGTCGTTTTAATTTTATTCGAATTGGATTTACCGGAGCTTTTATTTGGTCAAGAAGTCATGGTTTACGCTGTTCTGATCACCTCATAAACTTTGCATTTTGAACATCATAATTATTCCAAACCAAGTGAGTTTTCTGAACATGTCATATGTTTTATTAATTTACATACACCTTGGATACACTTTTTCACTGTCATTTACTGCATCGATTAAAAACGGTTTTCCCGCTTGGATAACTTTTTCGTCTTTGGAATACCATTCACCACTTGGATCACTTTTCATTCAACATCTTGGGTGTCTTTCCTGAATATGTTTTAAATTGTGTAACTTGAGGAATTGTATAGCGTTAACAAAAAATATGTTTTGGGGTGATATATTTGATGTTTTATATACTTTTATGTATTTTATATATATTTTTATATATGTTCAACGTTTAATTTACTCATCTGCAATCATGTCATCTGACGAGAAGAATTTTCTTTGAAAACTCATGAGTTAAGGACTTTAAGATACTTTGCATGAACATTGAATTCTAATAAAATTTGATTCGCACCTTATTTTATTACTTCATTTCATTTTATGCTATTAATGCTCTATCCAGTATATTGAGCTTCAGTTTTATCCGGATGTTCACTAATTAAAGATATTAGTTGCTTCTTATATCTTTTGTTGGATATATATAAATATATACATATTAATTTTCATATATATTTTTACATATAAATAACACTATACATTTTGTATTAATACAAACATTATTGACTACATATGTGCAGGGCCGGCGGGTCTCCTAAAAAAAGGGGGCGTCCCACATTGCGCCCACAATACCAAATATGGGAATAAATTCAATATCTTCACTAAAAGTAATTGCCCGATAGTAGTTGAGAGCTCGTTAGAAGCGGAATGAAATTCTCTTGGTGATAGAAAAAGAAAACTTAAACATATCTAAATTTTCTGGCGTCTGGCTCAAATAACCTTATTTGGGCATATTGGAGAATAATCACTGTTAGGGCATATTTTTGTTTACAAAATGATGGTCTGGTAGTGGTTGATAGCTCGTTAGAAGCGGAATGGTATACTCTTGGCGATAGATGAAAAAACGTTTTTAAAAATTCATTTTTTGGCGTCTGAGCCCTAACAACCATATAAGGGCATTTTGGACCAAAAATACCTTTTTTGACATAATTTAGACATGAAATGATCTTCTGATAGTGGTGGAGGTTTTGTTGGAAGCATATTAGCAAGCCGCTTCTGGTGAAAAAAGAACAAACAGAAATTTCAATGTTGGGCCAAATACACTTTTTTGGACTTAATCTAGACATAAAATGATTTTCTGACACTACTTGATGGCTTATTGTAAAAATGTCAGCAAGTTTTTTCTAGTAAAAATGACAAAATTCAAGTACCAATTCATCAAATATAGAGAATACATAAAGTTAAAAGTATTAACTGACAAGGTGCATATAAAAGTACAAAAGTAAAAAGTATAAAAGTTTAAATGTATTAAGTATAAAAGTATAAATGTATGTATTGGAATTGGAATAGCTCGTGGGAAGCGTATTAACAAGGCAGACTTGCATTGTTTTTCTGTTCTTCACTTCAAATTGCGTTCATTGGATTTTGCTCATAGGATACTATATCGGTTGTTCTGTAGACAGAAGGACTGGAGGGATGATGGAATGAATAACTTTGGATATTATGCGGATCCTCAACAATGCTAACAAAGAATGTATCGATGCAATCCGAAAAAATTACCGGCATGTTAATGGATGTACCATGTGCGAGTTGAGGAAATACAAATAATGGCCCGCTTTGCAACATATTTTCAGTCCTCAAAATCGTTTTTACGTAACAGCGTCGATCGCGAAAATTTTGAAACGTTCATGAGTAACACCAACATCATCCTGATATCACCCAGTCTGTCACAAACAAATGTGTGCATGTGGACGCATTATCAACCTTGGGCATCGAGATAATGGTTCATTTCAGAATTGCCTTCGTCGATAAGAAAGATAAACCATGGAGTATGATACTCCCGAGCTACCATCAAATGTGTGCCCATAATTCAAGTGGAATAACGGTAACTCGATGGCAAAATGGAGTGAGAGTCCAGCTGCATTGTCTCGGCAACTGTCCATCAAGGACAATATTCATGATATACTTCGACAAATGTTAATAATGTCTCACCCTGAAATCGCTTCACGACGCCCCCGATTTCACTGTAATATTTGTGATGAAACTGGACACACAGCAAGGTCAATAAGACATACCAAATCGACTGCTTCAGCTATGGAACAAGCTCAAATGGGATTCATTGTATTATTGACAAGTTTACTTTTGTTTGTTCGTTCATTGAACATTTTCAGCAATACCGGAAAATTACAATTTTTCTTGAAAAATAAAGAATTTTCGAGAAAATACCGTGTTTGACTCTTTAATACCTTTTGATTGGTCTCTTTTTAATGATAATGTGTATTAAATCTATTTTGTTGTACACCAGGTTCCCACAGTGAGAAATTATGAAAAAGTTTTCCAAAATTATGATTTTCCTGAAAAATTTTGGGGAAAATTGATGGGAATTATGTGTCCTGAATAATTCACCCCTACCCGACTTCAAGTTAATTTTTTTTTAAAATGAATGCAATCATAGGCTTTTTCTTCCTACATATTCACAAAAGAGCTAAAAAATGCTTTCAGATAGATGAAACAGCATTTTTTCCATCTTGTTTCTGAAAAAATAGTGAAGGTTTGAAAATTGACCATTTCCGGCGAAATTTTACTTAAATACCGGAAGAAAACGATTCACTGACCCGTTTACAAAAAAGGCCGACTTTAATTGCTTTCAAATTTCAACTGTTAAATATTTTAACTTCTGTTTTTTGCATTGTACTCCCTTAGCTGTATTTTATTGAACATTCCTAAATTAATAAATTCTCAATCTGAGGACACTGTGCGGCCTATATGATGAACATATAATACGTTTTTTACATACATATGTAATTTAATTTATTTAAGTACATGAATCTTACAAACCAAATATCCATACATTGTGTATTATACAAGTATGCCCTTTCACATAGTGGTAACAAAGTATCATATTTATATATATATATAGTATACAATCTTTTGTAGATATAAAAGGATACTAATAACATAAAACAATTTATATTATCAAATGTAATTGCTCATATTCATATCAATGAATATATTTTAAAACAATTCAAACGTATTAAAACGTGTATCATTAAGCTGTACACAAGTGTTTGAAATAGAATGGATATGCATAGAAGACGCCGTATCTTTGTGAATATTCAGAATAGCCACACTGTTTAAACGTGGAGATGTCATTGTGGACCGTAATAATGTTTTAAGGCCTTTCATAACAGAAAAGGATCGCTCTGAAACAACAATCAATTAATAGATAAGTTAATTATATGAAATTAAACACATGCATGTCAACTTAATTATTGATGACCGTGAAGTATGGGGATCCAAGTCGAAAAGTGAGGGGACTGGATCCCCCCTGCCCCCCGGTACCGCCGTCCATGATGTGCATATACTTTTCAGATGCTACTTTATTAAACAAAATCTTCGAAGTATATTAACTAAACTTAAAGAAAATAGAAAGATTACATTTTTATCTCATTAAAGTTGGAGACCAAAAAGAGAAAATACTAGAGAAGGCAAGGTATATATGCCTCCAAACAGAGTTATTGTGTGTGTATATATATATATATATATATATATATAAATAACTGTATCTGCGCAGATATATACATTGCTACTTCCACTCATCCCTGCACTTTTCTCCGAGAAAAAAAAAATGCAGGAATGTGATGAATCATCTCAGTTTACTACATTTGACCCGACGATGCTGGATTTTGAACATATGTAGCAAATGATGTTTGTATAAATAAAAAGAAGATTGTTGTTATAATTATTTTATTTATTTATAATTCCTATAATTTTTGTAAAATAATTGTTGTAGTTATAATGTTATTGTGTTATACTTTGACAGGTAATGTTCGGCCATCGATATGTGAACGATTAACAAGTCGTCCTAACTATAGCAAGAAAAAATATATTCGAACTGCTTGAAAAAAGATATCCCCCCCGTACAAATTCCTTCGTCAAAAACGTGACCCTCCTCCCTCTGCAGTCATTCGAAGCCGGGCACGCCGTGACTCAGCCCATATTTCCCAATGTAATCCGACCGAAAAAAAAAGCACTGATCGACAACCTTCTTTGTCTATTAGCCAGGCGCAGATGGAAACAGTGCTAGGGCGCCTCAAAGACACCCAGTGCCTAGCCTTTTTTCCTTACTAGGACAATAAACGTCGTTTCTCTTTCTCTCTGTTTGGGTACGTTTGAGAAAGTTTTTTCGTCACTAAGTTTTACATGACCATTTCGGGGTGGCTCTCGTTCCGACAGATTGAGGGTACAGTTTAGACAGCTTGTGTGGTTGCTGTTTCCGACTGACGGGACAGGAGCCCAAACTCTTGGGTAGCGCTAAGAACGACTGTTGCATAATACCGTGGGTAGTTGTATATTTCATGTCGCGCATGAAAAAGACCCTGCAAGTATCTCCGGTAGGCTTCCCCGTTGCCACAACCCCCATGGACCAAGTCGCGACTAATTGACTGGTTGGGTGAGCTTATTGGCACCAAACAAGGACCCACCTTGTCCAACCCACTTTATAACAACACACACATGTTATTACTAAAATATAAAATCAAACCTAAACCAGGCACCCAACAACTACACACTTTTTCCCCCGCCATTGAGGCTCGTATTCACAGATATCCGGAAACTTAGAACAACCATCAACGAAGTAGAAAACATTCTACTGACAAACTCCCCGGATATCCTAGATTTAAGTGAAATAAAAAATTCAATCCTCAATCTCCTCTCACCACTTTGACATGACTGACTACCTCCCACTCTACCGTAAAGACTCTGACAACCATATGCACGGGCTAAGAGTTTATGTATGGAACACCCCCTGACTAGATAACATAGGTTAGAATCGGATGACCAAGACGACATGTGCTTTAGATTGACCTTACGTCACAGCGTCATTTACTGATGTTTCTTATACCGTTCCTCATCGACCCAGTATTGTACCATGCTAAACTCTGTCTCTGAAAGCATAGATATAGAACTCTCACTTGACTCGAATGCCAAGATACATATAGTTCGGCATTTAAATTCACACCACCGTTAATTGTTGGGATTCTCTAGCCTTACTGACTCAGCCGGCAACTCTACGTATAATTTCACCTTAGCTCACGGCTCTCTCAGACTGTCGATTTTCTGACCCGCATTCCCGATCGAGTAGACCAGCAAGCCTCACTCCTAGACCTTTTCTTAATCTCAATGCGCGAGGCGTGTGGAACAAAAGCTTATAGCCCACTCGGGAATACTGATCACATGCTAATGATGCATATTACCCTAAACAATCGTCCAAAGCTGATGAACCGTTGCTCGGAAGAACGAGATACTACGTGCAGAGTGATTTTGAGTCAATCAGAGATCACATCAGCGACGCTCCATGGAAGGAAACCTTCTCACTCTCTGCTGACCAGTGTGCAAATGAAGTAACTTAATGGGTCAAAGCAGGCATTGAAGCCTATGTTCTCATGCGAAAACTTTTTAGCAAGCCTCACTCTCCCCAATTGTTCACCTCGGCATGAGCAGCTGCCATTGCTGAGAGGCAGCAATCATTCTGTATATTCGGCCGCTATAAGTCATCTACTAATAGACATACATTTATAAATTCTAGAAATAATTGTAAGATTGTGATAGGCGAAGCAAAGAGAATGTATGCTGAGTTAACAACCACGTATTCAGTCACAGAAACTAGGTACTCGTGATTTCCGGAAAATCCACAATAGTGTAGTGAACAATGGTCAATCAACGATTCCCCCACTATCAAACCACAATGATGTGGTTTGCACGGAAACTGATCAGGGTGCACTACTTGCCGAGCGTTTCGCCTCTAACTCCCGAAATTCTCATTGCGGATCGAAGCCAAACTTGATAACCTTATCATCCCCCCATCCCAGGTCAGAGACATCATAAAAAACTTTTACACCTTAAAGCTTGTGGGCCTTATCTTATACCTGTAATAGTAATAAATAAATGGTCTGCTGAACTGGCTTCTCCCTTTCTCTAAATTCCACAATAAATGCCTAGCTGGATCTTGCTTCCCCGATAGCTGGAAAATTGCCTCTGTGGTACCGGTCTACAAGAATTCTGGGATAGAATCGATCCTCAGAACTACCGCCCAATCAGTCTAGTGCCGATCTTTGCTAGAACCTTTGAATACTTAATCAATCCAGCGATAGTTCGGCACTTAGTTAATGCTAAACTTCTTTCTGACAGCCAGTATGGATTTAGACAAGCACGATTTACTGCATACATCATAACGGTCATCTCTAAACGCATGTATCATACACTCGACAAGGCTTGCGAAGCTAGGGCAGCAGCGCTTGATATATCCAAGGCCTTGTACAAGGTATATCATAAAAGGCTTCTCATGGAAATACGCTCATACGGTATTACTGGCCAAATACTTAATATAATTAGATCCTTCCGAGCCAATAGAAAGACTCAGGTTGTCCTCGATGGCCGTTCATCTAAGCTACATGACATAAATGCTGGTGTACCCCAGAGATCTATCCTTGTACCTTTATTGTTCCTGATCTTCATAAACGATCTTACTAGTGACATAGAGTCTGAGATTGGTTTAATTGCTGACGACACCAAGCTTTACTCTCGTCATGTCGGCAAAACAGACGCGATCATATCGGAGGCAATAGCTGAATTTTTAGAAAATGACCTCCAGGCTGTAGTGGATTGGGGTCACATATCGTTTTTTAACTTTTAATGCTGTAAAGACAATAACTACAAGACACCCCTCGAACCACCGATTGTCATGGCAAATAACAACTTACCTGAGAGTTCAACATTCAAATCCATCGGCCTAACCGTCACAGGTAACATGAATTGGAACAAATACATTGAAGACATTGCCAAAGCTGCAGCTAAGAAGGTGGGTTCCCTCTACTGTGTTAGTAAACTCCTCACACCTGACGTCATCATGTATCTCTACAAAGCCACCATCCGCTCATGCATGGAGTATTGTTGCCTCTCCGTCCTTGACAAGGTCCAAAAAAGAGTCGCCAATCAAATAGGACCCTCACTGTCAACCGAGCTCCAGTTCCTGTTCCATCGCCACAATGTAGCATTCTTGTGCTTGTTTTACAAATACTTCAATAGATTATGCTCCGATGAACTGGCTATTTTGATTCCCCCGTAAATTCATTAGATAAACTCGACAATCAGCTAAACCCCATCCATTCACCGTAGAGGTTCCCAGATGCCAAATAGCTTACTACTTTAATAACTTTTTTCCTCGTGCTGCTGGTCTCTGGAACTCCCTCCCTGCCTCCAGTCTTCTCTGACAATATTGACATGCAGAAATCTAAAACTAATGAAAACAGACATCTCGCTACGCAGCTGCCAATTTAGGTTGATCCCCCAACATTGTCCCTTTTTTCTCAGTAGCCCCTTACGTCTACAGTGGCGACCTGCCTTGTTTGGGGTGAAGTATATAAAAACAATCACATTAATGGTAACATTTTTCTCGTTTGATTTAATGTAAACTATTATATTTGTTTAGATAATTATAAATAGTTGGCGTGTTAATTTGATTTTAGTAAATTACTGTTATCAACATCCAAATGAATATCCCCCACTATTAAAGCTCCATATTCGATTAACAAAAATATTATCTTACCTTATTAACGCAAACTACTCCATTTTAAATAATCGCTAATCAATTAAATTTGGAATGTTTATAATAACAAATTTCTAAAATCGAATAGAAATATTAAATAATGTAACGGTAAATTGATAAAGCTAACAGATACACTAATATGTTGCAAGAACCATTTCATCATTAAAATAATTAAAGTTTTTTTTGTTTTCTTTACGCTGTACGAAATTAAACAATGTTACCGATCAATTAGAAAAGAGAATAACAATCATAATCAAATCAAATAATGATTGTTATATTTATAAAATAACAGACTTATTATATAATTTTCGATTATGATGTATGTCGCATTAAAAAAAAATATATATGTATATATATATATATATTGATATGTATGTATGTATATATATAAATATATTGATATGTATGTATGTATATATATAAATATATTGATATGTATATATATATATATATGTGTATATATATATATGTATATATATACTTCAATTTTCCATTACTAATGTCATTCGCTTACGACCATGGCCATCCCTACTACAGGCCAGGCAATCATGCAACTGGGGTCTTTTACTGGGGGCCATGTGAATTTTCGTAAATACTCGATATATAAGTTGCAAACAGGGAAAATTTCCCTGTGAGATTAGCTTGATGTTTTATGTATTTTACATACCAAATAATAAGAACCACAATGATCTAATTGATAAATTTTGCAATTATTGATGAATTCCTATAAATGAAGAGACATGTAACGTTGGATAAACAAAGGCAAATGCATATTTCAATGAGTAATTTTTATTTCAATGTGTGATATTTTAAAGAGAATTTGTACTTGTGTCAAAAGATCATGACTTGTATATTGTGGTTAAAAAAAGGTTTGTTACAATGTGATATGTGTTTTACTAACCCAAAAGTTAAACTCCTCATTTTGATTGTTTTCAACACAACATTTTGGCTATAGTATTCATTTCACACCATAAAATTATCCAAAAACAAAGTTCAAACTAAAATTTCAGTATCAAAATCTCTAGTGTTGTCTCGTTATCGATTAATCTAAGCAAACAGATTCACTGAAATGGAAGAGGAAATGAGTTAATACAATGTTCATAGATTAAATAGAAGGTTTAGTTAAAAATCTATAGGTGATCCTATAAAATCGACAGTGTTCACAGCAATGAGTTACGATAACCAGAATGTTGTGGCAAAACAAGGATGGCACTACTTACAAACATGTCTAAGGAAACTTCTTTGCCTGAAAATCTGAAAGTAGTAATTAAAATTTCCCACTGAACAGTGGTATCCAGTGGAACTTTTAAATCAACATGATCTATTCCTTTCAAAAACTTCCATACTCATGATAAAAAGCAGCATAATTGAATATTTTTCCCCTGTAAGACACTCTTTCTGTGTGATATATCGTGCTATATAAAAAAGCGCCATTTTAATATCTTTGGAGATACCAGTTTCTAGGTCTGGCAGGTGATAAAATGTTTCGTATGCCAATTCATCCAACAGATATCCGCATTGTAAGCGAGTATGACCTGAATCATGGCTATACTCTCTAACATCAACTTTCAACTGAAGAGCTAATTTTGTTTTTTGAATATCGAATTACTGAATCACATTTTGTACGGTAATAAAATAAGTACCACCATAATCTTGTCTCAATTAACAAAATTTAGTTTCAAGACAGTCGGTGGTAAATCCTCCAAGAATAACAAAATTGAACCCACTGTCAAGTAAATGTCAATTAAACAATTACATGTATGCTTGATAGCCATACTAGTGTCTCTTGTGAAGGTTTTTATTCTCTTCCCTTGCTTTCTCCTCATTTGTTTTGCCATACTTCCAAAATTTACAAGAAATGTCAAATTTCCATCATTTCGATCTGATAATACGCTTATCAATGGATCCTTTGTATTGACACTTCCATAAATATCTTTTACAATCACTATTTTCCAAAATTTCAAAACTTATTCGATGAAAGTAAGTTCCTCTTGTATCATCATCTTGTAATAATGGATTAGTTTTCATTGCAGTTAGTCTCATCACAAAACACTTTCAAACAGTGGGAAACGTTTTGTCTCTCAACTAGTTTTGGAAGAACCGCTACTTCTGTTAGTTGTGATAACATAACAAATTGATTTTTTCATGCGCAAAAAGTTGTTTCACTATTTTCCATTCTGCTATCACTTCTTTACCATCAGAATTAAACAGCAATTCTGAACAGGCCTCAGTTATCCAGTCATTTCGAATACTTTTAGATATATGTACATAATCGAAAAGCAAGTATATACCATTTTTAGTAACCCAAGGCTTATTTTTAACGGTATAAAATTTCTTGAATAAAGCTTGATTAGTCCGATTATTGTCACAAATAACTGCAATTACATTACCTTTTGAATGATTGACTTAATCAACAATATTTCTAACATTTTGAAACAAAAATTCCGAATTTAGTTTGGCAACTGGGATCAAAAGCTCTTGTCCACTATGTAAACATTTGATCATAATACCCAATACAGTTTTTGCTAATGCCTCTTCGGAATCTTTTGAAACACCAAATATGTTTCCTTCTTGGTATTGAAAACTCACTTTAATATAAACTTCATCAAATAGGATGATACATTTTTTCAGTTTATCTGACAGTTGGCTAAACACATCACCAAGAAAATTCAGATCATTTACCTTCGAAACTTTTGAGGTCATATTCACTAGTTTTCATACTGGGTAATGTGTAATGATCTCGAAGTTTGTTATAAAGAGACCGATATGTGGCACAATATTCAAATGCTCGGACAAGCATTTCCGACTCGTAAACATGTTTGCCAATTATTCGTGGTGACATAGCTTCGATGTGTTGTCTAAACACCTGTTTCTCTAGTTCAATGTTCAAGTTACTAAGGTAACGAATTGCTTTCTCAATTTGAAACTAATATTGAAACTTAATTATTCTGTTTTTCAACAGAGAAGAAATGTGTGTGAGTATACTTGCATGGTAACATTCAAACGTTGAGTTTTCAAAAAAAATTAATTAAAAAAATCGGAATACTTTCAGTAAAAAATGACAAGACTGGATGAACTGTTTATTGTTAGAATTGTAGCAGGTAACTGCTGGTGCAAAATCATGATGGTCAATGTCAGCACACAACATTTTAAAAATTATGAATTCTATCTTTATCTAAAAATGTGCAAACTCATTTTGTACACTTCACACAGAAGCGGAACTTTTTTGTTGTCCTTGGTTTTGATAAAGGACTTGGTATCACACTTGATGGCAAATTATTTAATATTGATGGAAGATCTTTGGGTCGTCTTTTCCCATAACAAACAGTTTCATAACTAGGTGGAAAATGCTTTTCACAAACAACAGTGTCTGAGTTGTTAGCAGTGTTAGCTCTTGGTATTACCTTTAACCATCTTTCTCTCTCATCTTGATCTTTTGGGATACGAAATACTCGAACCTTATTTTATCCATTATAATTGCCTTTACAGGCTGTCACATAACACTTTTTGAGCATTTTGAGAAATAGTCAACACATTATATTAAAATTAAAAAAATAAGTGATCTTTCGTGAATTAACAGAGCTGTTTACATGTAAATAAAGTATACTTCATAAGAATATATAAATAATTTGTAATTCAGATTGTACGATTTATTAACAAATTCTAACTTACAATAGTTTTTAAAACTTAAAAAATTAATATTTCGTCAATGAACAGAGCTTTCTAGATGTAAATAAAACGTTAAAACATTTATAGTATACTTCCTAAGAATATATAAAAGATTTGAAATTCAGAATGTACGATTTATTAACAATTTCTAAAAGACAATACTGTTTTAAAACTTAAAAAAAAGTAAAAGTGATATTTCTCTCAATGAACAGAGCAATTTACATGTAAATAAAACGTTAAAACATTTATAGAATACTTCCTAACAATATATAAAAGATTTAAAATTCAGAATGTACGATTTATTAACAAATTCTAAAAGACAATACTTTTTTAAAACTTAAAAAAAAAGTAAAAGTGATATTTCGTCAATGAACAGAGCCGTTTACATGTAAATAAAAAAAATCAATTCTGACTTTTAACTCACGAACTTATAATCTAAATAAATTTGATTAGTTAAAATTTAGTTTCGGAATGAAATTTGCTTGGACCAGTGACAACGAAGTGCTATCAGCTAAAAGTTTATCTAGTGACTGACTGGCCCCCAGTTAAATCAGTCAGGCGTGTGTTTAGCCGGCCTGTTATGGGTATGGCCATGCTTACGACTCATTTCTAGGCCGAGTTCCTGAAAAAAACGACAATTAGCAGAAGCTACATTAGTCTACGAAGGTTTTGATCGCATTCAACGAAGTCTAGGCGTTATGGTACAACACGATTTTTAGTATTGTAGTGGTGGGCCATATAAACTAAACGGGGGTTACGTTATATGCGAGGTACTCTGTAACTTCTACCTTTACATAATTTTAATAATTGTAATTAATGTTTGATTAATTTGAAATATTCTCTGAGCTAACCATCTTGTACATATTACAGTGGGCAATCATTTCATTGTATGATTAAACCGATAACATACATACGCCCTAGCCATTTACAATCAAGGTTAAGGTGATGTTTATTAAAACTGTATATATATATATATATATATATATATATATATATATATATATATATATATATATATATATATATATAAATATACATATATATATACATATATACATATATACGAGTATCGTGAATTTCAGCTAGTTTAGAATATATTAATATTCCATGAATATTCTTCAACTTCCATTTAGCGTATGTATTACATCTTGCGCATAAATTAATGAAGCCTTACTTCTGGTGTTTAAGTATAAATAGCTAGAATTGAGTATTCTGATCGCATTCAGTAAATTCTTCAATATTTCGCTATTTTAAAAGATTTCTACCCGTCACTCGAATTGTTTACGATACGTACTGCAAAATCTTTAGTGATTGCTTCGTGGTTATCTTTTCTCGAGGTACAACATGCGTGAAAGAAGCCCCTATTTGCTTGCCTCCCCACGAGAGAAGATTTAGACACAATGTTGTTGTTTTTTCATTGAGTAAAAATGAACATTGAGCACTCTACATTGAGATAAAAGAAACATTGCCTAAGTCTTGAAAGATGTATAATTAAATGATGGAGGACTAAAAATATTATGAGTAGTATCAGAAATATACTACACTTTGATCATAGGTTTACCAATCATGCGTCCAGGTAGTTATATTCTAATATATTAACTTAGTGCTAATTTGTTCTCCATACATTACAACGGTGCTCTTAATATTTACACGTTTCCGTCCGTTTGTTTGATAATTTGCACGGGTAGATAATGAATTACAGCGGTCTTCTTGAACCACCTTTCCGGGGAAACCCAACACAACTGCATATAAGACAGGCGTCACAGCATAATTACTATTTTTTATCAATAAACAGCTCTTAATAGTATCGATACCAACCTCTTCCTGGGCGAGTTGTACAACTCAGTAAAAGGTAGTGTAGCAAGCTACTCTAAACTAATGTTAAGTTAAGATACCCGAAAAGCTAATGCATTTATGTGCATATAAAATCTTTGATGAGTGTTTTGTACAACACTATATCGTCTTCTCTGTTAGATGATCGCTTATCGTAATGGGGTTATTTCCTGTGTCTGCTGTCGGATTGACTTATGCGAGTTAATACCAGACTATCAAACTCAAATGTTCAAAGTAAGCACGTAATCCCCACTTTAGAATCTGGCACGACGCACGATTTTCTTTAAAGATGACAGAACACATTTGTACTGTCAAATGTGTACGTGATCTGTCTAGAATGAAATTAAACGGACCGAATAATACAAACACTATAGGCACACACACACACACATAAATATATATATATATATATATATATATAATAAATATGATTTACGTATTAAAAGAATTTTAGTCTTTGAAAGATAAAGATTTAATCTGACATGTGTTCTCTGTCATTTAGTAAAGACAGCTCTGTTTGGCAATTGAACGGTGACAAACAAGCGAAGTGCCGTGTCTGGCGCAGATTTTTAGCCAGAACTTCCGGGTTGGGGTAGGTGGATCTTCTGACTAAATATAAAATAATTTACGATAATGAAGCTGATGTTTAATAGTCGGAGCTTCAATTCACCGCATTATGGACATTGATAATTTACTAAAGAAAACAATTCGTGTCGCGCAAAGTTATCTTGGGAAGCACGCAATTTCTATATTTTAAAGTTTCTTTTTAAAGAGTGGACACGATATTTAAATATCCCAAAAGTAATTATATTATCAACATGTTTTTCAATTAATTCCTGAAAATACACATTTTAAACGTTATTTTACTTAAATATTGCAAGCTGTAGGTTAACATAAATTTACTCACATCAGTTTGTTTTCCATTGATCTGAATAATTTTAGATGATATTTTTAACTGCTGACTTAGACAACTGACTGAGTACATCTTGCTTACTAAATTCATACATCTCTGATTAAACTAAATGAACCATAAATCAATTCAGAAAAGATACGAACAAAAAAATAAACTTTGTATTACCTGGATTATTCAGACTACTGTTCTCATAGTTGATGTTATTTTCAAAACGTCTCGGTCTATACAACACTCACCCTTCATCGGTACGTCTTGTCGAACTCGTTGAATTTTGAACTTATTTGCCTAGCACCATTACTCCAATGCTGACGAAAGTATACCAGACACTTTGCTTGGCCCATTAATTTTCGAAAACTGGTCAATGTTATATTTAATTTTTGAGTTAATGATGTGCAATGTGTAACTATTTTCGATTAATATTCAGAAAATAAATGTTAGTCCAGATCGTAGCTTAGTAGGCGACTAGTCCTAAGATTAATATATGAGTCTGAAACAATTAGCTTTTCATACATGTGAGTAGGAAAAATTTAGAATTTTTTTATTCCAACACATTAAAGAATTTCAGAATCATCTCACTCGAAAAAGTGTCGTTTACATATGGAAAGTAATATATTAGACACTAATGTGTAGAAAAAAGTATCTGCTTATAGAAATCAACAACATGTTAGTTAAAACCGTGCAAGAGATTTTACAATCTCTGTGAAATATATAACGTGGTTAAAGCTGAACTGTATTGACGAGGTGGCAACATTCATGAATACAATAAGAACATTTTAAGAAATAAGCGAATCGGCACAAACCCACCTTAAGCGATCACTTAGTCCTAAGGGCCACAAGAGATTTGTCACGTGATTTTATATATATATATACATATATATATATATATATATATATATATATATATATATATATATATAATCACGTGACAAATCTCTTGTGGCCCTTAGGACTTAGTGAACGCTTACAGATTCAAGGTGTCTCTGTGAACCGGGTTCGTCCCCTGTTACCGTCTGAGATTGTTATTCCCCTGCGCTGATTATAGCCCTAACCTAGTAACAACGCCGAACGTAGGTAAACTATTAAGAAAATAAAATAAAATTTAAAAATATAATTTTATATTATAAGAACCCCTTTTCAAGTCGAATATACCCCGACACAGTCGTTGACTTCTATCGTATATTTAGATATTTAAATTCACCTCTTTCAGTGTAAATATTACTTAATTTCTCCGTAATAACGTGACGATCTCTCCAAAGTAAGTGAACGCTTACAAATTCAAGGTGTCTGACGTTCCGACTCCGACACAGTGTAAGAAAAGCCAACATAAGCCAACACGTTTATTACAGTGTAAGTATTCTAAAGTGTCATCATTTGATGTAGCACACTTAGCTCAATCAACCAACTTCCAGTGTTTACGCTCTTTTCTGCAGATGAACTCGACCTAAATCATCTCAACACAGATAACGGGTGGGTTTTAATTTTCGCCTGTGCCTGGAATACCTCCAACAAAGCTACAATTGGCGGTGTAAGAATGCTACCCAGTCTACATGCATGATAGACAAACATATGACTCGAAATGATCCAATCCGTAATGATAGTGGATACCCTCAATAGACACCTCGAAGTAAAAGCAATTTCCTACAACAGCTCGACAAATAGGGCCAGCGAAGATGATGTCATCATGTTTAATCAAGATATATCTTAATTCATAAACCAAGTGCCGAATTACAACATCTTGATTTTAGGAAGAGAGTTGAATGCTCAAATAGCTAAATAACTTTTTTCACAAAAATAACTATCATGCGATTATGAATAAAAATGGTAAGCTCTTACACGACTTGCTGACTGAACATAGTCTCCTGTATCGTAACACAAGATATCAAAAACTATCTGGCAAGCTTTGGACATTTACATATCCAAACGGCGCAAACGCTCAATTTGAGTACATATAACGTAATAAAAAATGGGCGAACAGCGCCATCGACCGTGCAGCGCATAATACATTTGATACTGTCTTTTCAGACCAGAGATAGTATCTGCAAAGATCCGGTTCAGTCTAAGAAAAAACATAAAGGACAAAAGTACTCTAAAATGATACGTATGGTCAATATAGTTTGATAAATATCTTTACTATTAATAAGCTCGAATCTGTTTTGGAATAAACAAAATTCCTCCCGAAGTCTGGAAAACGGAAATTCAATGCCACCTTGCTTAAATTATGTAACGCTGTATATCATTAACATTGTATAGACAAACAGACAAAGGGGTGCATACTCCCATTCCACAAAGAAGGAAACCTAGGTATTGCCTCACACTACTGAGGAATAACTTTAACAGAATTTTCTGCCAAAATATACAATGCCATGTGCTCGAACAGAATCCGACCTGAATTGAGAAAGTCCTCAGACGAAATCAAAATGGCTTTAGGAAAACTAGATCAACATCTGATCAAATCCTAACGGTTCAGATAATTATAGACGCCGTACGAGAAACACATCTAAAAGCAGTGGTGTTGTTCGATGATCTAACGACGGCTGTCAATCCGATACACAGATTGGAGATGAAAAACATGTGTTTGACATATTGTATTCCGGATGAGACTTCTGATATAATAATGATCTTGTACAGCAGAACTCACTTCATGGTGCGATCGCCTGATGGAGACACCAATTTTGTTTACGCAAATGCGCGTGTTCTTCAAAGTGATACTATATCTTACTATCTATTTAATATTTGCCTTGACTACATCCTCCGTATGTCTATTGACAAGATTTTTTGTTGAGGCAACTAAACAGGTAGCAGTCCTATTACAATGTTTTGAAGAAATGGCAAATTGCATTACGCTTCTTGTCAACACAAACAAAACAGAACACATCTTCTTGAACTAAAATTGACATATCTCATTCCTAAGTGGAATTTGTCTAAATAATGTTTATGAGTGTACCTATATTGGTAGTAAAGTTGCCAAGAAAAATTCAATAGAGTGGGAACTGAAGGTGTGAATCAGCAAGGTCTTGGTAGGAGAGGAAAAGTCGAAAGCGATCTGGAAGTCAAGTATCTCTATTAAAATTAACGTGACTTCTTTCAAGTCAATGTTGCATCGTACCTGTATATAGATATATAACTTGGAATTTCAACAAAAGATTGGACTAACACATTGATAGTCTATACAGGAGTATGCTAAGAACTGCTCTTACCATCTCCTGTTGACAGCACCTCACGAGAAAGCAACGCTATGAACACCTTTCTTCAGATTTTAGCCATGTTGAGTAAGAGAAAAAGACAAATTTGTTAGAGCGTTAAGGATAGCAAATGGGTAGATCCCAGTAAAAGCTACATCAAACAACTTACATAAGATTCACAATACACGTATGAAGACTTACCAGGTGTGATGGAGGATAGAGCGAGATGGCGTGAGTCAGGAGGATCTGTGACCCTACCACTATTAGATGATGATGACACCTATAACTAAAAACACACACAACAACATCACTACTACTACTACTACTACTACTACTACTACTACTACTACTACTACTACTACTACTACTAATAATAATACTAATAATAATAATGTAAGCTGTACTTTTAAAGAACATTTTTGAATGCGGAAACCAACCCTCATAAGCTACGAACGGTTATCAGTTGCATGGAAGTTACAATAGGAAGCAAACAAAACCACAAAACAGACAATATCACATAAAACCCATCAATAGAAACTGCAAGAAATCTCATAAACTGTCCCTCAACCAAAACAAAATGTGATGAAACCAACCTCAGCTAACACACCAACAAATAGTCGTGAAGGGTAAGACTGAGGAGGGAGAGGTCTAACCGCCCATAATCCAGAAGAGACCAATGGTTGTTTCCAACGAGCAATCGATGGTAAGCGACTTTGTCGATAGACAAAGTCCTTTGCAATGGTTATCTAAAAGAGTTGGCGAGTACTAGAAACCTTGGAAGGCTTGTTATTACTCAGACTCCAGGGAAACCCCCAGTTTTTATCAGTGGGCAATCACTGACGATGACTTGTGTGAGAACTACTACTCACTACAGATAATAATAATATTTGAAATATCCATTTATTTGACTGTAACCAGTTGGATCCTAATTATAACGTAGACGAAAAAATAATCAAAAATATCATACATAAACAGCTATCATATTTTGACAAAAGATTCTAAACTCCGATTTACCATATATTATAAATAACTTAAAATAGCTAACTTATTATTAAAAACACAGACGGCGTTTAAAAATAACTAATACAAACTAGTAAAGCCGTATATGTGTAATACTGACCAACAGGAGAAGGTGTCTCTACAAATAATACCTATATACGCATGACTAGAACATCATTTCTCGCCGCTTAACATGTAACCTAACCTCTCCACATCACCATCTACCAACACTTAATCGCACACGACATTTCTAAATAGATTTCCGAAACTAAAGAAAACACTGCCATCCACGTTGTCTCAAATTGTAATATTCGCCTCCCATCATTGAAGTCTTAGTCATTCGAGTACGTACACTCATGATCAACCAAACTCGATACGAGAGGGGAGAGGGTATACTAAAACGGTCTTAATCGACTTTCGTAATAAATTCACTAGTTTTAATTTTGTAACCTGATCACGTTTGCAAATATCGCGAGTTCTCATTCACACTGGAGTAAAACATGAAATTGTTAGCTTGCCAACTCGAAAAAGTTGATCAAAAAAGGAACAAACAAACTTACACTTGTGCTTAATCATATATAGATATATATATATATATATATATATATATATATATATATATATATAACATAAAGATAGAGGCAAAATGCCTTCAATGAAACCATGTGTTAGATACAGATATTTTATTAAATCAAGATAAAACTAAAAATATTCCAAAACATTACTCAAAATATTTCAAAATACCTTCTTTTCTTTCATCTTGATTTTTTAAAATCTAATATTTCGCTTGATAAAACAAGCTACGACAGAGCTTTGACAAATAAAAGGTATAAACATTTTTTTTTCGTAATATCCTTCGTGGTCTCGTAGAAGTGCCTCGTCCGATGATGTGGACTAACGGTGCAAATGTCTGTTTTAAATAGAACGTTATCGTGCATGGTCACTGGTAGGTATACATTTGGGAAAGTTCATTTTTGAATCATTTTTTGAATTTTAACATAAAGACAGAGGTAAAATACTTGCAAAAGAACTATGTGTTAGATGCAGATATTTTATTAAATCAAAATCAAAAGATTTCCAAACATTTCTAAAATATTTCAAAATACAATCTTTTTTTTCAAAATATTTCAAAATACAATCTTTTTTTTCTTCATCTTAATTTTTAAAATCTAATATTTCGCTTGATAAAACAAGCTTCGACAGAGCTTAGACAAATACAAGGTATAAACCATATTTTTCGTAATATCCTTCGTAGTCTTGTAGAAGTATCTCATACGATGATGTGGACTAACTGTGCAAATGTCTGTAAAAGGTTCATTGAGATCACGCACTGACTCTGCTGCATTCTCACATTTCCTGAAGTGTTAGATCATCATATATTCAATGCGCATAGTATATTCGATACGCTTTCTGAATAAAAATCAGATTCATTTCATGAAGTAAGTTAAATAAACCGCTAACTGTTATGGCGTTTGTTAAATTAATGTTTTTTTATATATAAATAAAGCAGAATAAGTGCATACTTACCCAATACATTAAGTAACTTTTATGGAAACACATTTATGATGGGATTCTTATTTTATAATTAGCAGCTGTGACTAATAATCCATATACACCCATTTACCCGTCGCTAATTCCGTCTTACGCGTTTTAGTTTTACATACTGCCTTCATTAGTCTCTTATGCTTAACTAGAACATAGCAGTTTCTTGAGATTCTCACTGTTACGTTCAGAACTGGATTTAAAATGTGTACAAGTATCGATATAACGGGCTAAAAAATATTAAACGGTGGATCTGTGTTTCGCCAAATTTGACGTATCATTTCATTCGCCAATGCACATACTGAATAGACACAACGTATGGATATCTGACTTATTATTACATAGACATCGACTATTTGATAAAATAAAGGTAATATAATTATGGGGAAATGACGTTTGATATTTTGGAGTTATTTAGTTCATAAAAACGCACATGAAAATTGTGCGAACATATCAGCAATCAAATTTGATGTGACTTAATCGTTCAAATCTATGTTTGGTCCCAACAACGGTTCTGTTATATTCAACCTTAAAAGATATAGTACATATGAACCTGTATGCTTATTTAATTAGTCTAAGCATCGAATTGTAATGTTTAAGCTTCATGTCGGTCTGGTTTTCAAGAACGATGCTTGCATTCGCATCTGTGTGCATACGATCATGTGTTCACAAGTTGGAATTGGTGACAATTTGGCAATAACGCAGAAAACTGTTCGGCGCCTCATCTGATGTCGCTATATTCGACATTGATGCATGCCATTAATCATCGCTCAACTCTAAGAGAGACCATCCACAAACCTATAAATGCATTTAGCCTATTCAGTGTGAATTAAATTAATCTATTATACCCGGTTGGATATTTTCACGTATCATTGTACATGGAATGGATACACAAATAGATATTCGTAGTCTTGGTAAAATTATTCACGGTCATGTTACATCATTCTTTTGCGTGACCAGTTATAACCTTGAGCAAATAATGGTTGATTTATTTGGTGAACTAGGAACTATTTCTGCTTGGTTAGGAGACAAATGGGCATGCGAATGAACAATTCATTTACTATTTGTTCTCAATAGTTTTTCTAAATTCTACAATGTTACCAGAACGATTTGTAAGGAACGTGTTCATTTTATAATAGTCATATATAAACACTTTTCGTTTAATTATTAAAATATAATAGACGCGAATACGCTTTTCTGCTGAATAAGCTGTTATTATTAGACCTATACATTTGCAATTGGTACAAATGAAATCATATATCTATATATATATATATATAAAATGCTAAATGTAGATATTTGTAAGCTCTTATGACAAGTAAGCTTTAACATTTTAATTTTTGATATTTGACCACCATTTTCTACAAAAGGCTTGCCGTAGCTTGTTATCATTCGTATATTTATAAATGTGGTCATTTACTTTCGATAATTGGTATAATACTATTTATTTAGTCAAGTGAAGTGAAAGATATACGTAAGATTATAATTGTATTAATAATACAGTTAGGATTTTATGTATGCCCCTTACTTATTTGATTTCGATGATGAAGAAAAGTGTTTGCTTTCAAGTAGTGAAAATATTGTACGCACCCGTATTATTATGATATAATTTAGTTATATATTGTCGTGTGCTTTTCTATTCCTAGTTTCTGACGAGAAGCTATTTCGTTTCTAAATAATCAAGGAGAAAAAAAAAGATAGTTTTGCTTTTTTTTACCAAATACCACACGTGTTTAGAAGAAATACGAAAACTAAGTAATTTAAACGGATTACTTTATTTAGTCACAACTTTGAAATACTGGCACAGTGTTCGTAACCGTGCCCCATAATATATTTAAAAAAAGGACATATTTATCACATGGTGGTAAACATCTTAAACGTATGTGCTCTTATGCGCTTGTGATATTATTTTACTTCGATTTACTGCACTCATTAGTACAGATATTCGGAAGTAAATTAGATTTAGGTATTTCAGATTGCACACATAATCCATATTAAGTGTATTTATTGTATCGCATTAATGTATTTTAAGTATTTTGCTGCGTGTTATATTAATTATACTTAGTTTTTTCCAATGTTAACATTTTAATTAAATCGGGTAACGAATTTATAAAGAACTAATATTAAATATTTAATTACTGTACAGAATAACATAAGTTACTAATGTTATCATTTTAAAGGGGTTATTCCTTTTGTTGTAATATTTTTGGATATGTTTAACCCTTGTGTTCTTAATAATTCATATTCATTATTTTATATATCTAAATTAGTACTTTACATTTTTTTAAATTTATTTTTACATTTGCTGTTTAAAAGTGAATTAGGAGTGCAAAAGAACACGATATTAGCACCCTATTTACTAAACGAGTTTTAAGATAGTCGAACCATTCAGAGATTCATAAAAATGGTATTCTAAATATATCATGGAATACGGTCACATACAATAGATCAATGTGTAGAACTTGAAAAAAATCACTTTGTATTTGTCTCTTTTTTAAAATCCGGCATATTTAAACTGTTTGCGTTGTGCTAGCTTTCTATGATCCAACTCTAAACATCTAATATAATTATCACCAGCCACGTGTTTCGGCGCCTCTACAACTTCATATTCAAACCTGGGTATCTAGTGCATTACGCCGGCGCTCAAAATCTCAGCCATATATATATATATATATATATATATATATATATATATATATATATATATATATATATATATATATATTATATATATATATGTGTGTGTGTGTGTGAGAAAATGACAAACGGAAAAATAGTTGTTTTCCGTTTGTCATTTTTTCACACATTTCGTCCACCACGACTTTTCTTTTTCATTAATTATCGTGTGCCTTACCCCATATGTATATATATATATATATATATATCAGGTTGGAAACAAGTAATGTCGTATTTTTTACTTCATCACTTTGCAGCCTCCTAAGTTGCACACCGTTCTAGGTTTTTTGGTGAATTACTGTCTTAATATCTTGCTTTGCTATTCAGATATAGTAATTAGTTGGAAAATATTAACTTTAACGGTCTCAGTCGTCAAAAATGGATATTTGTGAGGAAAATCTGAGACATTGCATGCTGTATGATTTAAAAAAAAAAGAAACTCAGCTGCAGAAGCTATAAGGAATATTGGAACTGTCTATGGGATAAATGTTCTGAATGATCGAAAGTGTCAACGGTGGTTTGCAAAATGTTCTTCTGGAGACTTTAACCTGTCAGATCGGCGACGTTAGGGAAGGCCAACATGAATTGATAAAGATGCCATTAAAGACGCTGTGGAAGCTACTTTAAGTTAACCAGCAGAGAATTAGCTAAAAAATTCAATACAACTCACAACTAACAACTATTGAATGGCTTCACGAATTCGAACAAGTTTAACAACAGGTTTCCTATGATTCGACCGACACTCAACGAAATCAAAGGTTGACTGTTTGCTTTCCACGAATCATCGAGACCCATTTTTGCAAATAATTGTGACTTGAGTTGAAAAATTGGTGCTTTACAAGAATACTCAATGGTTACACCGATATCAAAGTCCAGAGCTTGTTCCAAAGTAAAAACTACACCCAAAGAAAGTTATGCTCTCTTTATGGTGGGGCATGAGAGGACTGATTCATTATGAGTTACTAGAACCTAATTAAACAATCACAGCAGTAAAATATTATTCGAGGCTGGATGATCTAAGAATTGCTATATAAAAAACACATAAGCATTACTAAATAGGCAAGGTGTAGTGAATCAGCATGATAACGCGAACCCTCACTCATACAAACTCATTCAGGAAAAGGTCATGAGTTTCAATCCGACTACTATCATTTCCGGTCGTTGCAGCATCAATAAAATTTACGAAAACAACGACCAACTCAAAAATGACCTAAATTTGTTTCTTCCTTAAAAAATCAGAAAAATATTTTGAAAAAGGCATCAAGAAGCTAGTTGATTGTTGGAAAGAAGTCATAGAAAATGAGGGAAATTATTGTAAAGATAAAAATACCCTAATTACTTTCTTTCCAACCTGATATATATATATATATATATATATATATATATATATATATATATATATATATATATATATATATAATCAAATATAAACCAAAAGTAATCTTTTAGTAGATATAACCTATAGTGAAAAGGTTAAGCTCAATATACGAGATAGAGCAATTATAAAGATAGAAGTTATAAAAATAATAAACGTGTACAAATGTCCAATTTTATTTCAAATTTCGATTGTTCTTATTAGACGCATTAAATTAAAAAAACACAATAAACATTCCAACCCCTTTAGCAAAAATCAACAAATTAACAAACAAAATCAAAAACACCCTGACATTATAGTCCCAGCAGATGAAACGAAACACTTCTACAAATTGAAATATTCTGACTGCAAATATTTAATCTTACAAAGAATTTAACAAATACTATAAAACTTCTTCTCGTAGCATTTTGAATCGCATTAACAATGAGGTTAACCCCCTACTAACTTCTTTTAATATCCTTAATTTCGCTGAAATGTTTACCCCAGTTACACCCAGATTTACTTTAAAAGACCACAAAAGAAATTTTCATGAGAACCCTTCCATTAGACTAATCTGCCCATCATAATCAGATGTAGGCATTATAAGCAAAATTATTTTTAGATAGAATCATTCCTAACTTAAAAGAAAAAAATACATACACCATTTGACAATCCTCTGATGAGGTCACCAATTGGTTTTTAAACCTCAAAGATAAGTCTAACTCTAACTAAGCTCTAATCTTCGCTAAAGAAAAATACAGATCTCACAGACTTAGAGATCAAACTAATAATTTTGGCCAGGAGATCCCTTTTAGAATTTGACAATAAATGTTGGACCAGGAAGGATACCCCTAATAACTTTGATATCACTATGGGAGCCTCAGACTCTGCCCAAGTTAGTGACCTTGTAGGATTATACTTGTTGAGAGAATTAAAGTTTAAATTCAGACATTTACACGGTGGGCTATACAGGGACGATGCTCTTTTTGTTTCTAGGGAGAAATTTAGACAATACAACAACGTCATTAAAAACATGCACAATTTCTTTAAAAACTTCGGATAAACCATAACTATAGAACTTGAGAAAAGAATATCTATATTCCTTGACCTTACACTGGACCTCAATTCCGAATCATTTAGCCCCTACCACAAACCAAATCTAACCCTATTCTACGTACATAAGCTATCTAACCACCAAAAATCCATCATTAATTAAATAGTCCCCTCAGTTTCTAATAGAATTTCAAGGCTTTCTGCTAATAGATCCATCTTCGTACAAAATTCCAGCTTCTATAATAATGCACTTCTTAATTCGGGATACACTGAAATATGAAAATAATCCCCCTTTCCAGAAGAACAAACTTTTTAATGCAATTACCTACAAAATAGCAACACAGGATAGACAACGAACCAACACCACGCCATCCTAGAAACCCAAGAAACCCAAGACATATATAAATATACCCACTAAAACTATGAATATTGACAAACCTGCTAACCCTCAAGAACGCAGTAATAATAAAAATAAATAAATTAGAAGAAATAATAGTATTTGGTTTAACCCACCCTCAAATAGCAATGTAAAAACTTAGATAGCTATGGAATCTTTCAAAATTTTAGATAACTCTTTAAAGCACCCACATAAATATAGCACTATTTTAAATAAGAACTATATTAAAATCTCCTACTCCACAATGCCCAATATAGCACAAACCATCATCACATCTAACAAGAAAAAAATTAAATCTGCCCAACAACCAGCACCTACTATGCACCCCACTAATAACTGCAATTGGCAAAAAATCAAGAGAATGCTCATTAAACGGTAATTGCATACAAAATAACGTTATATATGCTTGTATAGTTAAACAATCACCCCAAAACACCATTATGCAAACTAATACCAACATACACATTCCCCACTCTCCCTTTAGCTCTCCCCATATACAACTCCCTGCATCAAATAAAACCCTAAATAGCACCCCTCACACTAACCAACAATTCCTGCTAACTAATAATGGATTTGATCTAACCCCTAAAGTATCCTATCTCCCCCAACTAACAATCCCGACTTAAATTTGGTCCAGAACTCGAGCATACAAACCCTAAGCATTTCGGATACTATAAATAACACAAATACTATAACAGATACCCCACACAAAATACACACCTATATTAAGACCCTAATCTCAAACCATATCTACTCCTTTAAACACAATAATAATAATGCTACTAGCATTTCTCTATCTAATCTAATAAAAAGCTAAAAGATTAAAAACACTCCCTACTCCCTGCGTTATACTATATTAAAAAGGTCTAACCCCTTCACTCCACGATCTGCCTTCTGCCAACTATGTACACTGGAAACTTTTATGATAGCTACAGTACCTAAGAACTTAAATATTATTAACTCCCTTTGCTTCTTATGCTCTCTAATTTCATCTACTCTTTATCTCCCCTTTGTATCTATTCAATCGACCTTGTATATGCCTCTTTCTACCGACAATATCACCTTCGTAGATTCCACTAATCTCGTATTTAACTACGCTCCTTGGTTACTTCTTAAATCGGTCCTTCTTCATCCCCTTATAAAGCGTTTTATTACTTCAAAGCACTGGCACTACACTTAAGCCTCACTGTAATCAAGCAAACACCACTCCATATTACTTATAATGGACACCAATTGTTACAAGCAATCTAACCTTATCCCCTGAACTATCCCCCTACCCTAAATTTTAATATGACTGAGTTGGACAGGCTAGATGTATAACTTTACATCGAGCTAATTTATTCTTAATTATTTAATTTCTTAATCATTTAATTATTCATCTAATTATTCATCTGGGCCTTATTTACATAAATTATTTAATTATTTGAATTATTTATTCATATACTTTTACTTATTCTACTATACTTTTAACCAATTAGGTAGCACTTATAAATTTCTAGAAATTTTAACTAGTAAACGCTAGTCGTCGCCCAATTTTTGCTTATTACATTTAAACTACAGACTTCAATTCATTGGAATTCTAATCTCAGCATAGGTAACCATCTTAAACTCTCGAAATTATTTTGTCTTCACCCTAAATCCGCTTGTTATCTACTATCCGTTTTCCCTTTCTTATTCTCTTAAAATAATATGTACCCTCAATGACTAATTTCTTAACCATTTGACCAATCTTCGCCCGCATCCCACCAACAAATCCCTTATCACTTGAACCCCTCCTCCCCTAACCACCCTTCTTGTTTCCTCCCAACTGAAACCGCGGCATTCTCAAATAACACGACCATTGTATTCCCTCATATTTCATTATCCCCTCTCTTGAACCCACCTCCTAATTTAGCATAGCTTTTTCACTTAAGTCTTTTTCTTGGATTCGCTTGCTTGAATATTTCACCAATAATACCATTCGCTTTTCTACTATGGCCCGGGAAGTTATCAAAAATGGCCAGCTTTCTCACATCAATTCCATTTAAGTGCACTCCATCTACGATTTGATTTCAACATTTTATCTTTGGATTTACTAAATTGTTAACACTTTCTCCATACTGCCCCTACGAAAAACTTTTTTCGTCTTCCTAAAAATCTCCTTTTCATTGAACACCTTTTCAACGAACAATTACCATCTGAACAAATCACATATCTTTTAGACGAACTTTATTTCACTCCACTTTTGATAATATTTTCTGATGTTTAGAACTTTGGCTTTTCCACAGCGAACTCATAACTGTATTTCTCCTCTGATTATAAGATTTCGATCTTTGAAAAGCCTTGGCTTAAGGAAAGAATAATAAATACTAGTTTATTACAGAATACACCTTGCATTTCTCTTTCAAGCATAATTTACACGGATCTTCTAAATTTGTTAATGTACTGACCTATCGTTAATGTACTGACCTATAGTATTATTATTCACTCGATTATTTGTGACCGTTCGCTATCTTTGAGCTCCCAATAATGGTTAACTAGTGATGTTTTAATTCGGCGTTCTTTGTTTTTAAATGTGCTGTTGTGGTCACAATATATGGTTTTGAAATCTAGGGAGGTTATACCCAGGCAGTACTTTATGTTATTTGGTCTTTTCTTGGCAAATGTTTTAGCTTGGTAAACAATACTTTTTGTTAGGCATTTATTTAGTAGTGGACAAAGTGTACGAGTTATGCAGTTACCTCTTTTCTCTTAATTAGTAACTTTGTCATTACTATTTTGGTGATTACTATTAGAGTTTTTGTTATTATACTTTGTTTTGCTTATATTTCTGTTCATCTCAGTGCTATATTTGCTATATTGGTCACATGTTTACGCAATTTGTTATTTTTACTTCTGTACTGTTCTCTTTTAGTATTTTGTCATTCTGTGCTTTAATAATCATTTCTAGGTGTTCGCAGTAGTATAAGACAATGTTAAGTTATGTTTATTGAATATTTTATGCAGGAGATTGGTTACGAGGAAGTGTTTTTAAATACGATTTTGGAATTTCTTGCCTAGTTTAGTTCTCAGCATCTGATTATAGGGCGGTGTATACTACACTATATTTTTTGTTTTATTTTACAATTTTATTACAATTATTAGTGTCCCGTTTCTTATAATTAATGTTGGTATCATGGCACCCACTATTTTTAGAGCTGTATTGTAAATGTTGCTTGATTTTTTAAATAAATGTTCGTTGTTATAGTTAGATAAACCTAGTTTCGAAAGAAGTATCAATATGTGTTATAATAGATGGAGGGTGTTTAGACTTTGGGTTTGCGTATATCATATTTGGTTTATCTTTTAACTATGGCTGGTAATAATTTTGATTTAAGTTTAAAGTGGCATCTAAAAAGTGAGTTACTGTTTATGTTGTCCATTACTTCTACTCTTAGGCCTTATTCTTTTCATTTCCATATGTATAATTTAAAACAAGTTTTCTTCCTTGACTTTGTTGGACTACCTTGTTATATGTAATCAATCATCTCTATATAGACCGATAGATGTATTATCAAACATAGTTGTGGGTGTATACAAAATAAATAACACCACAAGATATGATGCCTCCACAGAGGCAAGGATACCCATGGCCAAATCAAAGTAGTTTGCCATTTTTGTTTTAATGCATTTGCCATTATTATTGATTAAAACTGATATTCTACATCGGTTAATCATGTGGATTTCATCCTTAGATATATCAGTATACATCTCGGCAAACTGTAGGGCGATGTTGAAAACTTCTTCGGATATTGATGGATAGAAATCCACTATGTCAAATTGTAGGAAGTTACCTTTGTTCTTATTTTCGATATTATTAAGCCAAGTTATTGCTTCGGCAGTATTTACCCACTGGTTTTATTGTAGATCTTTTTATTTGCTTGTATATTCTAGATATAATTATTTATACTTTTTGTTTTCTACTGATGGTTTGGTCGGATTAATTAAGCGGGTGTTAGGATTATTGCTATATTACTTTTGTTGTATTTAAATACCATATATGCTTTCTTAGGTTTCAATTTACTAATTTGTCGCAAATTTTTAGTCTATCGGTGATTTGCTTACTTTCAACATTGATTATATCTATGTAGTTACGTTCGCGTGTATCTTGTTTTTGGGAGTGCTGCGTAATGTTTCATGTGTGAAGTTTGTTATACTCTTGTTTACATATTTTATAAAAATTACGACTAGTATCCACTTTTTAAACAAAATGTTACAGTTGTTAATGTTTCTATGTGTTTTAATTGTTATTGAAAGTTGATACATATAAGATTATATCTCCTCATAAAATCTTATGTAAATACATGAAATAATATATATATATATACATATATATATATATATACATATATATATGTATATATATAGGTGGATATACTTTCATTTGTAAATATATTAACAGAAAATGTGCTCTTGCTTCATAGAGGCCCCCCTCTAGCATGTAAAATCAATGAAACCGCCTTTCGTGTATGAATCTATATTAATCTTCAGATAAGATTTGCCTTTTCTTATATCGTGTCCTGCGTGGGTTATGTTTATCAGTGATCCCTGAGAAGTAACCTGGCAGGGATTCATCCCTGCAAAGTCGTAGCTATTTGGGAATATCTCGGGATAGAAGCCAGATAAAATGATATTCCTGATCCTTGCCATAGGGATAACGACATAAACTCGTAAATAATACATTATTAAAATAACAGCAAAAAATATCATTGCAGTACGAGAAACTTCTGATAAAATATATTAAATTGATTTTAGAATTATACAATATATTCAAATCGGTACAAACACAAACATATTCCAAGTCAGCTAAAATGCATACACAGTTTACACGTCATAGCTAGATAATAAATACATAACACTCATTCTAAGCGGATGCAGGTGTACGTGTGCACATGTAGGAGCGACACGTTACTACAGTGTTATGACAATCAAAGAATAAAACTATAAGACCTATGAACAATAAATTGCAACTTTGTTAGAAAAATATGTTATAGATGTATGGAAAACCTTGCTGTGAAGTACGCAATGAACAGGAAAACGGTATTTAACATGTTGCTAACGTAGTAATTGAAAAAGAGGTGCATTCATCTTATCTATAGAAACCATTCATACACTTCTACAAAATTTGCCCGATAGAAACGCATGAAGTAAAAGTAATCACACATAGGTAAGTGATGCACATATCAATAGCACTCGAATGTTTACCAGACTGAAAATATCTATATCATAGTGCGCAAAGTAAGTACATGTTCGTACATACGTTATCATGTTTCACACGCATTTTAAAACAATAACTTGCCCGATAAGAAAAATGGTTATTAGTAATTACTATGATGTTGCAAAGGTAAATAGTTCGACCTTACTTACTTTAAAACTAATTGTTCTAAAATAACATTCTATTGGCTATCGCAGTATCAAGCAAAGCTCCTTTTCTTCAACGACTACAAGACACATCTTTAACCGCCAATAATAACGGCAAATAAGATCAGACCTGAGAGGCTAACGCGAAACTCTTCGGGCAAACATTCACAGGTAAGAAGATTTAGAACAAATACATAGAAGACATTACCAAAGCTGCTGCAAAGAGGGTTCGTTCTCTCTACGGTGCAAAATAGCTTCTCACATCTGACACTATCCTATATTTCTACAAATGAACCATCCGCCCATGCATCAAGTATTGTTGTCAAATCTAGACTTATAGACCATACACAAGTCTATATGTGTGTCCATCTGTCTGTCTATCTGTCTGTCTGTCTCTCTCTTTCTCTCTCTCATACCAAATCCCTAAAATAGCCTATTGCTTTAGAAGCAATACCCCCGCAAGATATTCGCTTAGCTTTTTTTAACATAGTTCAACCCTTGCAAGGAAAGCTGTCACTGTAGACGTAAGGCTACTGAAAATTAGGGTGAACCTTTTGGGGGTCAGTTTAAATTGGGAGTTGTGCTACGAGATGTTTGTTCACATTAGTCTTAAATTTCTACATGTTTATAGAGTCGGGGGAACAGGGAACAGGGAGAGAGTTCCAAAGCCCAGCAGCTCGAAGAAAGAAGATATTAAAGTAAAATACCTCCGACATCTGGGGTCCACTATAGTAAATGGATGGAATTTAGTTTATTGGCGTGTTGGTCGAAGAATATTCTATTAAAGCAAAAGGATGCAACATTTCGGCGATTGGACTGGACTGGAACTTGGTGGATAGCGAGGAGCCTATTACATAAGCGACTCTTTTGGGACCTTGTCAAGAAGAGAGATGCTTGTGTATGATGCGCCAGCCCAACAATATTCAATGCATGAAATAATACCGTTAGTACACAAGCAGATCAACTTTCAGAACGAAATCAGTATCACAACAATGGAGATAGGGGAACGTGTTCTTAATAAGACTGTTTAAGACGTTAATATAACTATAACAGTTTATGTAAGATTTCTTCTAATCTTGAATTAAACAGATATCCCATACCGTTTTGGGACATGGTGGCAAAAATAGTGTCTTACTGAATAGGTCCAGCACTGTCTATAAAGGTCAATGCTCTGTCCCAGCGCAGCTATGAACTCGCCCCCGAAAAACGTACGGAATATAAACCCCTTTTAATCTAAATATTCCATATAAGCGGACTAGCAGCAACATAAGCCTTTTCTAATGTAGAGCTCCCCAGGTGCCAGAAATTATCAAGTCTAATACCTCTTTTTCTCAGACCGCTTACCCTTTTAATCCCTCTTGTTCTTTGTCTCGGCGACTGTACCAAGATTCACAAACTTTAACGCTAAAACACCATCTAGCCACTTTTACATCTTGTCTCTAATCACAGTAGCCTTTTACGGCTCACTGGCATTATATTTTGGTTGTCGTTAATTAAATCAAAAGTAAAACATACTTATTTTAGATTGTTCATTTCATATTTGAGCGATAATATTACTGGGCGTTTAATATTATATCCCCTTTTCAGTGGTTTTCATTATAGTGGGAATTAGAACTAAGTAATACTCTGAGTTCATACTAAATCAGAATAAACAAGGCTTACTCTTCGAAAGTTTTTGTCTACGCAGAATACATGCAGTTCTGGAGTTGAGACATGTTTTAGTTCGATTTAAATTCGTCTAATTGCCATAACTTTTAATTAACTGAAAAAGTAACCCACTTTTATAGAGTTTCTGTCTATCACTCTCTTCCTCGCTTGTTGTATGTTTACTCTACTACTTTTTCTGAAATGGTGTAATATCTCTTCATGAATGTACAAAAATATTAATCACTTTTTTCGCTATTTTACGCCGTGTGTTTTTACTCACCATAAATACTTATATAAATTAGATACCAAAATAATATAACCTGTTAATTCTATATTATCATGATTGATACATATCCGCATCAGACTTTTTTTATGATCCAGTAAAGATAGTATAGATCATTTTATTTTTCTTTAGTAAGAATAACTTCTTAATAAATATGTGTAGAATCTTTTTTACACAAAACAAATTACCCCTTAGAAAATTCACCAAAATCAGAGAATTATCAAATCTTAATGAAACCTTCTTTCTTTATTTATTCATAAAAGCATTTGAATACCAATATTTCTTTTATTAAGACATGTTTTTACCACAATATACGCTCGGAGTACTCTCTGTTACCTTGACAGAGTCCTAAACAGACACACAACCACATAGGGCGCGGTTTACTCCCCACCCTGCAATCTCTTCCACACATAATATTTATTGTTTGTATCTCTCTACTGTATCGTTATATTCATGGTAGGTGCTACACCGAGCTTTAATATCTAGCTCTTCTCTACAACATTCCCGGTCAAAACTCACCTAGCTACAACAACAAATATAACTTTCCTTTCATGTTGTTACATAGTAACCCAATTAATTACCTTGGCCAGATCTCTTCATCGTTGATAGATCTGTCGTGAGTTTTTCTTCCTTCGTCTAGTGGCCTCCCGTTTGCTGGCGTGGAGCATCGGTCGCCCTGAAACGGAAAACTCTCCCAACGGGAAAGAAAGTACTCCGGGACGTTTTTAGAGGGTCATGAACGATTTATTGGTCTGAATATTCTTTTACTCGGGAGTGAGTGGTCAACTAAGGTTGCTTCTTCTTTTCTTTTTGTCTTATCTGCTAACTTATAAATTCTGTAGACGGGGCGAGATGTCGATCTACTGTCTCATTTTTAGAGACGCAGTCTTAACTTATTTGTCTACATCTTTGGACAATTTCGTCCGCTTTCTCTCACGACGATCTTGTCGCTTTGAGCTCCCATGACAGACTGATCATTTCCCGTTTTTGACAATAACACGTGATGTCACCGTCTTTTGTCCTGTGATACAAATCATAATCAGAACTGACCTACCATTATTGCACCTCAAATTTTGAAGTCGGCCAGGTTTCACCAGTTGTTATGACGTCTTTGGATTACTCATTCTGAGAACAAATCTATTTGTCCCAAAATGGATGTCATTCCGATCTGCACTTAACTTGAACAAAGTTCACCCATCTCACAATCAAAACTAGTGGACCTACACGCTTTTAGGCATACAGGGCCCCTCGTAATATAATATAATTCTCTCTCTCTCTTTACCGAAAACTATGCGGAGCTTCTATAAAGAGATTTTCTTTCCTGAAACATCTCGTCTGTGAAACAAGTACCGCGAGGTTGCTTTCAATCTTACTACAATATCGTCGTGTTAACGTCTAACGTAAATCCATACTTGTTGAGCTATCATCATCGATCATCAAGTAATCTTAAGTAATATTGTCCCCATTCCACCCACTTTCTCGTGCCCTTTCGTGGCGGCGATCATAGTCCTACTGACACTTCTTTTAACCATTATCGTCGAGTGATCATCTTGGATGATCAAATCCTGACAAATTAATACCATTATTACAAATCATCACGGTGTTATCTCACCGTCCACATTCATTAAACATCATCCGCGAGTGCCCTTGGCCTTGATAAGTAGTTACTCTTTACTAAAAAGAAATACTATCTAGGGATATCTTTATCAAAAGTAATACCATTAATTGAAAAATGTTCCATAATAAGAGAATTAGATAATATTAAATTGTAAAGGTGGTAACTGAGTTTAGACTATCAGTATAATACAAATATATGTTTGGTTTCAATGAAATAATTACTTTATAATAATATTAATATATTCATTAATAAATACTCAACATTTTATTAGGATAGGATAATTTTCTGATTTCGAGTGGATTTATTTTTATCTGGACTATTTTGGAATATGATTATTGACGACTTTCAGATATTTGTCATATTTTCTTATGTTTCTGAAATATTCATTACTTCATAGTTACGTAGGATCCCAATAAATTATAATGTATCTCCATGTTTCCAAGACTATCTGAGTATAGCAATACTAAATACATAGTGAGAATAGAAATATATGCGTTTAATCGAAGTCTAGAAATATAAATAAGTTACCAAAATAGAAGTGTCCGTGAAATTTTTTTATAGAAAAATATTAAGAAATAGTGTTGCTTTGAAGCCAGCAACAAAAAAACACCTTCCTACGATACAACTCTTCTACATTGTGGTGGGGGACATGTCAACGTGGTAATGTCACAGCTATGTAGAAAGTATCGACGTTCGTTTCCTTGAACGCTCACACATGACGAGCAGATTATATAGAATATGACACGTGAGGATGCGTGGAGTAAAATGGTTAATTTACAATCAATCTTAGTGACAATCTTCTTCGTATTGAATGCTTAATTTAAATTATATGTGACGTAGAATACAATAACATTACTAGATTAGCACTTCGTCCTCGTTATGGCTTACGGAACTAGGGCAATCAAACACGGTAAATTTAAAACAGATTAAGTTAAAAAAATATGTCAAAATTCCCGAGCAACATAAAAATTCCCCAGTTCGAAAAATGCACCTGATGAACATCGGCTGAAACGTTGTGAGAGTAACATCCGATATGGAATAGTAGTCCGAATACCCCGATATAATAAAAATTCATTTTATTAATTACTTATTCTATTATTACGAGTATTCCTGTATTTATCTTATTAATAGTAGTATTAATATTATTATGTATATTGTTAACGTTATTAATATACTCCCTTTTTATGTAATCATATGTTCACATCTTAATTCATTCATAGATAGATTTTATTGATGCCATTCAGTTCATCTCAGTTAGTTACCAACGTTTAATGCGTACATTAACAAGCCCAACCTCGTAAACCAATTCTCATAAGAAATAATTGACATCATGTACCCACTTATCTTCTCACTAAACTTGCTCCTGTAAGCGGCCAAGCTATATTCTCCATATAATTATTCCTCCTTCTACCCCCATTTCATTTCTTTAGATCCTTGCTTTCTCTTTTCACGTTGATATCTATTTTCCTTCAAAATCTTAAATAGTCTAGTAGACATTCATTCTATCTTATAATTTGAATGCTTGAATATGTTATAATTGTTTTGATTAGATTAGTGTACTTGTAATAAATAACTACATGAATCAATTTAGAAATAGTTTCCTTGTATTCCATGAACATTATGTACATCGAGCTGTCACGATTATCCTTTTGAATCGGCAGTAAGATTAAATGATCCTTAATTTATCATGTATTCTATAGTATATATCATGATAAACTTTCCAACCACCGATTACCATAGCTTATAACAACCTTCTCCGGAGTCTAACATTCACACTCATAGGCCTAACATTCACAGAACACATAAATTGGTACAAATACATATACAATATTGCCAAGTCTGCTGCAAAGAAGTTAGGACATTATCATCAGGCATGAAAATTATGACAGGTGCAAATATTCGATAATTCTATAATAACATTGTTCGCCCATGTATGGAGTATTGTTGCTACATATTAGTTCGTGCACAAACAATTAGTATCTCCGTATTAGACAGGGTGCAAAATAGAAGCTCGAACTGAATAGGTCTCACATTGTATAGCAAGGTCTAGCCTTTATCAGATCAACATAATGTTTTATACTTAGGCTTGTTTTACAAGTACTTTCAGTGAATGCTCTTCGACCAGCTAACTGCACGCGTACATCCTCAACGGAAATGTCCCCGACGAACCGGACATGCAGTAAAATATCACCAATTTACTTGACAGTTTTCCAGCTAACGCATACATTCTACTTAAATAGCTTATTTCCTTTGACAACATACTTTTTTGAATTCATTCCTTGCTCCTTGTTTCCCCGACTGTAGCACCATGATGAACTCTAAATAGAATGTGAGCTGACTGCAGAACTCTTCACTTAGAATTCACCAATGAATTATAGTATTCCCTTACGTCTCCGTGGACATATGCCTTGTTTGGGGTGAATAAAAGTAACATACAATTCCCTGGTAGATATATATAGAACAGAAATAATTTCCTTTTCCTCTGTTTTGTTCTTTTTAACTTTCCACACTTGGTACGCCTTTTCGTGTATGTGCATATATATCTGTGTCGCCCCACACCTTCCTATCACACGACCCTAACATCTTGCTCTCACGTCTCTCTCATCTCAAAGCTAAATTAAAACAAGATTAAACAGGCTTATCTTTTATCCCCTTTACCCCTTCATACTTTAAATTGATTCTAGCCGCGCCCAAGGTTCACCTCCCACTTCCTCCGTAGTTATTGTCATACCTCTCCAACTTTCCAATGATTTTATACTTCAACCGTCGTTTGCAACTGCCATATTTTAAATGTTTGTCACAGGCGGCTGCAAGTTCTGAGCCGGCTGCTGCCACCACGATCTATTCCAAACATTTTGTACTTGTGTCATATTTTATTCAGAAAAATCATCCTGAGAACATTTTATAATCAGGACGAAACGTTGATGAATACATAAATAATATTTTTTTATGTTTTCCTTTTTGACGCAACAATTCGCACTAATATTCATAGAAAAGTATCGAAAGAAGTCGGTAATGTACTTGTTCAAATATAACATTTTATTATCAGTTCTCATGACCGAAACAAAAAAAACAAACACCTACGGTTGAATTTTTATTTATAGTAGAGAATGTATTTATGAATTCATTTCAGGCGGCGGTGTTTGCCTGGCTTAATACTCACCGTCCCACTTCCTCTCACAACTTAAAATGGTGTCTTCAAGATCCTAGAAAAGAGTACAAATGAACTCGTTAACTTTTGTGTCACGTAACGGATTTGACATTTCTTTACATTCAAATAAATACACCTTTATTTATGGAGTGAGGGATGACCTGGCTTTGTGTAATTCTAGCCCGCCATAGCGATAAAGTATATTGGCTGAATTTTGAATATTAATTTAGATATTGAATAACACTTATTTATTCATATTTTAAACTCTTACATACATTTGCACATCCCTTATATTCAGAAAGCTCTCTTTTTCTCCCTACCCATTTCTGATTACTTTCAACTTCCAACACAGATTTGTTTTACTTTAACGCTTAACCATCCCTATCATACTCCCAGGAAAACATACTTGCTCACTTCCCCTTACCCCATCTTCTGATACAAACTCCGTTTTCGACTTACATAAACGTTACTGAAAATCCTGCCACAAACTATTAATTTGTAAACACACACAAAACGTCCTCCTATTTCCATTCTTCCACCCCGACCCTAACGCTGTATATTGTCTTTCCACCCCCACTTATGGGTTTGCCTCTTTCTACCATTACCATAAGTGTATGTATATATACTTAAATCTGTTTAATAAGATGTTTACTTGACATATTCTGTAAATAAAACCAAATTGAGAAAGAATAATAAATGCCCTCTTAGATTTTTATGAAAATATTATGTTTCACTTCTTTGACGTTATTCTAAGCATCACATCCTTAGAGCAAACGATGGTTTTATTTGATATCATATTTACTTTATTCGTGTATTAAACTACTATTCCCAAATTTTTGTTATTTTGTATAGAAAAAAAAACTAATGAAAGGTTTGAGATATATTTTTTAAATCATCAGCAGCAGCAGAAGCGGCAACAGCATCATCATCATCATCATCATCATCATCATCATCATCATCATCATCATCATCATCATCATCATCATCATCATCATCAGCATCAGCATCACTATCAGCATCAGCAACAGCATCAACATCATCAGCATCAGCATCAGCATCATCATCAGCATCACCATCGGTTAACGTTTTTCTTACATGCTGGAATCCGGTGAATGACTTTTAGCAATTCACTTCCGAACTAACTCATCTCTGAAAGGTCTTTATTTATCACTCTTTCTCTCAGATCTATACTTATCACTTAATTCCATATTAGCATTGGCCTTTTCCTGTTGACAGAACGTGTTATGTTAACTGTTCTATATCCATTAACCCATGAACTATCATCTATTCATTAACTCTATCGGAGTCTCTTGTTCTGCGTACATCTCCCTATACTACCCATATTCAATTTTCATCTGTGTTCAACATATCTTAACCTGCCTTTAATAGTCACATTACACATCAAATGTTTTATTCTCATAATATTTATTTCAATTTAACGCATTCCCTACATACTCACTGAGCAGGTCTCACTTCATACAGCATCACTCCGCCTACACATGCCGTATATACTCTTCCCTTTGTAGACAGCGGAAACGCTCTGCTGAAAAGCATAATAAATTATTAGGCAAAGCTTTATGAATAGTGGATGAAAATTCATAAGTAATATGTTTATTCGTAGTAGTACGACTAATATTACTACCAATAATAATAATAATAATAATAATAATAATAATAATTATTATTATTATTATTATTATTATGATAATAATAATAATAATAATAATAATTATTATTATTATTATGATAATAATAATAATTATTATTATTATTATTATGATAATAATAATAATAATAATAATAATTATTATTATTATTATGATAATAATAATAATAATAATAATAATTATTATTATTATTATTATGATAATAATAATAATATTTATTATTATTATTATTATGATAATAATAATAATAATTATTATTATTATGATAATAATAATGATAATAATAATTATTATTATTATGATAATAATAATAATAATAATAATAATAATAATAATAATAATAATAATAATTATTATTATTATTATTATGATAATAATAATAATAATTATTATTATTATGATAATAATAATAATAATAATAATAATAATAATAATAATAATAATAATAATAATAATAATAATAATAATAATAATAATAATGATAATAATTATTATTATTATGATAATAATAATGATAATTAATAAGGCTTACAGACACAGAACATAATATACACATATTTGCAAAAAGCAAAATAATAAAAAAAGGCTTATAAATACGACCAGAATCTTTACAGGGCATTCAAATGGAATTTAGAATGAAAAAAAGTGTGCACTGCTAGAGATGTACGGGGAAAAAAAGTAGACAACTGCTCGTATTGAACTGCCGTACCAATATGGGATGAGGGCACGAGGCGAACAGTTGAGCTATAAGTATTTGAGGGTTTAAATCTACAGAAAGAGAAAGAGAAGATAAGAAAATAATATTTGCGAAGAACAAGGAAACTCTTTGACATCAAATTATATAGAATAAATCTAATAAAATGGATACACACCTGGGCAGTATCACTAATAAACTACTCTGGACCATTCATAGTGCGGACTAAAGAAGAACTAAGGCACATTGATCAGATGATCAGAAAAGTTACAACTCTGCACAACGCCCGACTCCCAAAAGACGATACCGGCAGACTCTACGTGAAAAGAAACGAAGTTCGAGCGGATTTGCAGGTATAGAAGACTGTGTGAAAAACAACAAAAAAGCTGACGAAATACATAACCCAAAACACCGAAGAGCTAATAACCGCAGCAAGATACACCGTCACAATGAACAAATAAGAAAGTACTGAAACTAGAAACAAAAAGACAAGTGTGAAGGAAAACAACTGCATGGACCCTTCACAAGACTAACAGAAGAAGGGCCACACGAAAATAGCTGAGCCTGACCCAAAAAAGACACTTACACAGAGAAATGGAATATTTACTGACAGCTGCACAGATCAATACGATTAGCGCAAACTACATTAAAGCTAAAATAGATAAACCCCAGGAAAACAGTAAATGCAGAATGTGTGGAAAAAGAGACGAAAGAGTAAATCACATAATAAGTGAATGCAGCAAACACGCGTAAAAAATACACGACCCGCCACTCAGGTCTGAGGAAATCAGTACACTGGGAACTGTGCAAACGATTGCATTTCCAACACGCGGACAGACAATCATAACCAGAAACATTACTGGAAAATTCTCTGGGATATAAGAGTTACAAAAAGTTAACCTCATACAAGCAAGGTTACCGTATGCAATAATAATCTACAAAAAACAAAATATTGCCAATTGAAATGTTGCCTTTCCACCAGACCACAGAGTGAAGATCAAAGACACGTAAAAATTAAGCAAAAAAATTTAACATGCCAAAGAACTGAAAGGATATGAAGCATTAAGAAAGTCCCTACGAACAGTCAACAACAAAACTTGAGAAAAGACTGGGAGGAATTCGAATTAAACGGATCACTAAAACCTCACAAAGGACGTCAATGATCAAAACAGCTGCAATCTTCAAGAAAATGCTCGAATGGTGAAATCAACATGCATAAGCTACGAATGGTAGCCAGTAGCATGGAAGTTATGATAGGAAGAAACCAAAACAACAAAAAAACACCACCCCAGTTACCAAGGAACATACACCTCAAGAAATATCATACGCTGTCTCTCCCCCCCCCCCCATAAATGATTGCATTAGTCTAAGCGGACACCACGCAAAATAGACGCAGAGGGTCAACGACGATGGAAGACTGAGGAGGGAGAGCACTAATCAGACTTCCATTTGAAGAGTGCGGAGAGTACTGCGAATTTGGTGAGGATTATTGCCACTCAAATCACAAGGGGAGACTAATGGTCGTGCCAGCGAGAAATAAATGGTAAGCATCTGTTTCGATACAGGAAGGTCATTTGCGGTGGTGAGCGAAAAGAGGGGAGAGTACTGCAAATATGGGAAAGCTTGTTATCACCCAGACTAGAGGGAACGCCACTGGTTGTTTTCAGTGTGAAACCACTACGGATGACTTGTATGATTACTTCTTGTGAGCAGAAATAATAATAATAATATACATACATAAATGAAGAACTCGGCTTACGGGATCGGGTTCTGGTTTACACATACAGTACCGTCCAAAATTATAGAAACAAAAATGTAATCTTCTGAATCTAAAAAAACATTATATATTAATGTTTGTGAAAATTTCACTGACTATACACATTATGTTGTTGGACTGTTACCGAGAATTTCAGATGAATTAAAATAATATTTTTTAAGTTATCCACCATTTTACAGATTGCAAGTGTCAAAAATTAAGGAACAACATACCATTTTAACAAAATCACATTAAAAAGGCAAAATGTTTAATAGTTGGTACTTCCACCTTTGTTTTAAATAACTGCTGCGCATTTAAGACTGTAGGATTTCACTAAATCTTGACATTGAGCCACAGTTATCTTGCCCCTATTAATCTTTCAGTTTTAGCCATAAGTCTTCGATGTTTTTCGGATTCTTTGCTATAACATTCTGTCCTAGAGTCTTCAATAAGTTTTTTATAGGGTTCATGCCAGGATTCTGAGCTGGCCATTACATTACCTCTACTTTTCGATCAGCCAGATAATTAATGACCAGCTTTGCCTTATAGCAGCGAGCATTATTCTGCATAAAAACAGGCTTTTCGATACGAGAATTGTGCCACACTGGCAAAACATACTGTTCCAAAACATGAGTGGTTACAGTGGCATTTACTCTAGTATTTAAGCGTACAAGTGGTGATGTACGCTGCCATGATATCATGTCGAAAACCATCAAAGCTACTTCCACCAAATTTATCACTTTTTTATGCAGCAAGGATCCAAACTTTCTTATTTTCTTCTTCTTACAAATTGGTTTCCATCACTGCCAAATGCATTAAATTTAGATTCGTCACATAAATAAACTTTTTTCGAATTTTTTCTGACCATCCAACATGCTTTTTTTGCGAACGCCAATCTGAATCCTTTGTTTGTTTTCTTACTTATTAGCGACTTTTTTTCGCGAAGATCTTGCAAAAAGACCTACTTCGTGCAACCTTCTGGACGCAGTTTATCATTAAACATTCATGACACCTTACATTTGTTTAAAAATGTTGCTAGCTGTAAGGAAACAGTACTTTTAACACTAGGCGTTGTATAACTATGTCCTCTTTTGCCGTTGTCTTTCTTGGTCTACCAGGTTTCCTTGTGTTACTTAACCTCCCAGTCTTTTTATAGGGTTTAAGAACTCGGCTTACAACAGTTTTATAACATTTCACACGTTTTCCGATTTCTTCTTTTATCAACTTTTCCTTTCTTAATTTGTACGATTTTTGCTTTGTCGCTTTAATCAGTTTTATTTCTTTTTGACATGATTAATATTGCGTGACTCGCAGCAGTGATGATAATTAAAGTTTAGAATATTTATTTTCATCCTTTTATACAAACAAAAACCTACTGTTTTAAACTTTAAACAATTATTTTTCCTTAATTTCCCTTAATTTTGGACACTTGAAATATGTAAAATGGTGGATAACTTTAATAATATTATTTTAAGTCATCTGAAAATCTCGGTAAAATCAAACTATATAATTTACATATGTAGTGAAATTTTGACAAATATTAAAATATAATTTATTTGAGATTAGGAAGATTTTATTTGTGTTCTTTAAATTTGGACGGTACTGTATGTCATCATGTGATCACGATGGATTATAATGCATGTGAACCCGGCGTTGTCAGTCCCCCCCTAGTTGAAAGTGCGCTGTGTTTCCGGTAGACAAACAAAATGGCTTTCCATACAGAGCGAGACCGGACGATAAAGTGTCATTTCACTAGCACCCCATAATGTTTTGGAGAGGATAGCGTATTTTTTCGCTCTGACAGTGATTAATCGTGTACATTGACGCGACGCACTGCACTCAGCTCTAATTGAAGTGCTGTTTGTGTTTCGGTGTCCCGATAGTGTTTGTCTCTTACGTGTGTGGTTCCTCTGCAAACATATTGCCTCTTTGTCTTTTATTAGAAGAGATATCATGGAAAAAAAATCAATTCAAAATGCTAGATAAAACGATTACACGAGATTCTTATGAAAACGATATTTTAAAATGTGTGATAAGCCGACGAAAATAGTATATTCAAACCTAAGCCTCACAGAACAATAAACGGAAACCCACTAGGACGTCTTGCGGTCTCTATGTTTACACAACAACATTTTCTCAATCCCTAAGCGCCAAAGAGTCATGCATCAGCTTGCATAACGTCGCTCTCAACATGACGTGTGTTTTATTTTTATATACATTTTTTAAATTTGTTAGCGTATATTAAAGTAATCCATGGACACTTGTTTCTTGTTATTAAGCCGTCATTAACATACCTGAGTACGACACAGATCGAATCCACGACTACAATGTATGTATTCTGGAGTTTAACATCTGGACTAAGATGAAATGTGTACGATTTCTTTGCCTAAATATTTAGTTATGTATTGTTTATTGTTTTTACTGGCAATGATAAGAACGTTTGAGGTTTTTCACTTCTTAAGTAGTAAAAAGTATATATATACACATATATTTTTAATATATATACACACACACACACACACACACATATATATATATATATACATACGTAATTTATGTGTTAATTTTATTGGCGATACAATACATGAACAGTTTTAAGTAGTCATACAGAAAATCATCTTTACCTAAATGCTACATATGAATAATTTTCCCTTACCAATATGGGGAGTTACATATATTTTGAAACTGTAATTATTCACAGGCAAGTGTTTCGTCGTCTTACGAGTCATCCGCGTGCGTACATGTACCTTTTTTATTGCAACTCATACGGAAAAAGATAAAAAACTTAAAAGTAACAAAAATAAGGAGAGATTAATAAGAAAAAATATTAGAGGCTATAAGAAAACATATACAATTATCAAGAAAAAATGTGATCTGATATTATCAACATGTTTTGAATTAAAAAGACATTTCTCTTCGTTGAAAAAAAAAACTACGCAACATAATCAAAAAAAGATGTTAAACATAAAAAGAAAACTTCATTTAAATACTTCACAGATAATATTTATCAAACTAGAGAGCAGTATAGAGTAAGAGATGAATGAATTCAGCTATACAAAATAAACAATTCGACATTAACAAACATTTATCAAACTATGAATTTGAAAATAATCGAAACTTCCAGAAATGTCGTAAATATTTTTAAGCAAAGTAAATATTTCAACTTTCTAAGTCAATAACTCCTTAGCTAAACTTCTTTAATGCAAGTTAGACCGTTCCTACTCGTATTGGTTTATATCATGTGTGGACTAAGGCTATCAACATTCTATGACATGCTTGCTTTTCACACATTGTTCTGCCCGTTATCCTAACCGTGCCCTACAGGTGCCTGCAAGATGTTCGTATCCAATCCTATCGCAATGCTAACTTACTCCTCTGTGTAGCTAAATGCCCACTCCGGTGGAAAACGCCGGTTTCTACGTTTAATTCTTAAGTGTAAAGTTATATGATGGAATAAAAATCATCAATTTGATGATCATGATAGAACGTCTATCTTAAAGTGTGTTAAGACTTTGAGGGGTGTATGAATAAGCATAGGATCAACAGTCTACAAATCTGTGCGCGTATACATTGAAAGGGCAGAAAATAAAGTCGAAAGAATTTTCTAGCGAACTGCGACGATCGAAAACACCTACTTAATAACAGGCTGGAGAGAAATAGGCCCGCCAGCTTTAAACGCCTTAATTACATTGTAATAAATACGCGTCAGCAATGCACATACGGTCTAAGCGGAACTACTGACATTGATATGTTGTGCGTCTGTGTGTGTGTGTGTGTGTGAAAAAGAGGAAGGAAGTCGATATATATATATATATATATATATATATATATATATATATAGAGAGAGAGAGAGAGAGAGAGAGAGTAAAAGAGAAAAAGAGAGATAGAGAGAAAGAGAAGGAGAGGCAACGTGTTACTATTCAAAAATATGTTTCACTTTAATTACCTGCAGTTATTATCGAATAGTTTACTAACTTTGATGTCAACGGACATACACTAGTATATGAAGTATACAAACGTGTTTGTGAAAGTTTATAGCTTAAAATGGTTATTGATACTCATCTTTTAAAATAATTTTGTATTTTTACTTTAGCTGATAGGAAATTGCAATTTACAACTTTTTCTAACAAGATCAGCAATACCGCAATCAATCTACAAGATTTAAAGTTTAAAAGTCGGTTCCATAGTCTTCGAAAATAATCAGTATGCCAATCACGCAATTCCTTGGGAAATGGAAAATGTTTTGAAGAATTAGAAAATGTCTACACACTTATGCCTTCTAAATTTTGAGAAATGTTACGTTAAAGAATACATAAATATTGCACTCAACTTATTTAATGGTTTATTAGACATAATAAAACGTGAATAATGTTATATTGTACAACGAGGTATCAAACATTATATGCGTGTAAGAATAAAATGTTTTTTTTATTATTTGACAAATAATTTTTATTGGGTCAGTTAGAAATTGTTACTCTCATAGTAAAAAAAACATATAAACAAAGATATATATATATATATATATATATATATATATATATATATATATATATATATATATATATATATATATATATACATTAATTAAGTTCAAATATTAACTAAATGAACACAAACATTATATTTCAAAAGTGCTCAATATATATTAGAACCTTTATATTAAAATAAACATAGTTGGAGTATCCGACAATTGTTTCAGAACCTACTGGCTCCTCTTCAGGGAAGTAACTGGTGAATTAAAATGATATCCGCCTATACACAATCATAAGAAAGAAAGAAAAAGAAAAAGAAACAAACAAACAATCAGACAAATTACATTTAAAAAATTCTTCAGACGAGACAACCTTTTCTATAAGAAATATATATATATATATATATATATATATACATATATATATATATATACATACATATATATATATATATTTATATATATATATATATATATATATATATATATATATGTTGTGTGAGTATATTTATACATCATTCTTTCATTTAAGTAAACATTGTTGAATATACTAGAATTCTACTGCTTGATAATACCTTTTTTCTCGATTGAAGATAATATTTTTTGTATTAACTTTCACGATTATCTATTTATTTTTCAAATGATTTTTTGCATATAATACTAATAAATATACAACTCACTGTTAATATTTAACAATGAATATATTATTATGATGTAAATGTAGGTAGGTGCTTTAGTAAAATCTGTTAATAACATGAATATTATGTTATCCTACATGTTATTAACTTTCTGATAAACACGATGAAACTTAACAACTATCTTTATTTGCAGATTACGGTTTACAACGTCATGGCAACACAGCGAATTATTGCGATCCATTTCTCAAATTTAGATTTGTGAATACCGTCTTCAATATCACCGAAAAACCCCAGTGCATACATTGCATGTAAGTTCTTTCGGCCTAATCTAACAAACGGTATGTGACAAAAAGAACAACACCTACCTGCTGAAAAGAGAATACGATGCTTCGCATGTCGGGACTCTACATTGATTGCCAATATAAGCAACGTGCAAGCTGGACTTACTATCACTCTCGGACAACATTGTACAACATAAGATTTCGTTAATGTCTGAGGACATAAATGTTTAACATATCGATAAATGAAAGTAAGCTGGGCTGTTTGCGATACAGCTGAACGAGTCTACGGGTGTCTCATCTTGTGCATACATTATTCCATTCGTGCGGTACTTTTATAACCCTGTGTTAAAAGATGAGTTTTGTGTTGTTTGGATCTGCTTTTCCGAACACTTGGAGTAGCGTTTATCAGCCAATTGATATATCTTTCAGAGTCAGCGATTTCAAATGGGTATTGTTGCGCAGATTTTTTTACAAATTTTGCTTCAGTTATGGTGGACCATGCCTTAAGTTGGAAACAACGCATGAAGAATGGAAGCGCCAGACTCAACATTCGTACATCGTATTATACAACGTGAGGCCATGGCTCTAAAGACGTCGTCTCCCGAGTTGATGAAAGTTCTAAAGCAAATGAGTAGGTTCGTACACACTAAAAATCAAGTGCACTTAATACACACTTGTTCCAAAGTTTTTGCAGCAGATGTATGCCGATCATCAGAATATCCTGTTTTACACTTGTGTAAGATGATTATCAAGGCAAGGCGGCTCTTTGAACTGTGTGTCAAAAGACTATTTACACCGGAAAAGAAGAAAGTGTTGGTAAAACATTTGCTAGATAGTTTCGTATCACTGGCTTATTTTGTTGATATTTTGGCCAATTGAATAAAATAGAGCTCTCTTTAAAAATAAAGACATGACTATCATTGATTTTATTGATACCCTTTCAGCATTAAACGCAAAGGTAAAACTTTGGAAAAGAATATAGTAATTGACGACTGTAATTTTCCTGTCCTCCATGGACTCCTTGGATACATTAAGGATATACGGCTTCATAACTCGCAAATCACTGACAACCTTCAATTTTTACGCAGCAAGTTTTCTAATTATTTCTCCGAAATAACTAGAGACGATATGACATTTGTCAGATATCTCTATCTAATCTGAGACAACGACATAATGTTCGACGACGCTGATAACACCTAAGTAAAGTGTATAAAACTAAAAAAAGGACTCAACAACACAAGACACTTTCAAAGACAAAGGCTTACGATTATTTGGATCAGCCAGTGTTTCCTTGTATCCCAAAGTTTCAAGCAGAACTATCCGCCATCTGATGCCCTTTCTATCGACATATCTGTGTGAAGCTGGCTTCCTCGCATTGCAAGGTATAAATATCAAGTCCAGGAACAGGATGGCAGTGGGGTCAGATAGGAAGTGTTCTTGGTAAACAACGATGCCATGTATAAACAAGCTTACAGACATCACCAGTTATCTCACCAACACTGTTCATTGTGCATGAAATATGACCAATAAATAACATTTTATTAAACTAATTGTTTTACCTTTTGAATTATACTTGATTGAATCTGATATTTTGAAAAAGGGTTCTGCAAGGCATATTAGTTGCTCATAAGGCGTCGCAGTAGAAGACAAGTTTAAAAAAACACTGGTTTGAATGCGAAAGACGTTAAATATGGCTGTCTCCTTTTCCAGACTATGTTTTGTGTTGATGAAACTGTTTGAGCAAATAGATACCAATAGATAAAGTTTACAAAAGACAAGTGTGTCGTTTTTACCGAACACTTGGTAACCGTTTTCTTTCATTTAAAAGAAAACTAGTTTGATGGATACAAACGCAGCGACGCTACTAAAATCGATCTCAAACAGGATTCCATTTTGACGCTACAACGTTTTATTTTTTTACGGAATTTTAAGCCATACATGCAATACTAGTCTTACACTTAAAAATAAATTAGATGTGGTCATCTTTTATTAAGCGATTATGTGTATTATGCTATATATATATATATATATATATATATATATATATATATATATATACACATATTTATATATATATGTATATATATGTGTGTACATATTTATATATATATATATATATATATATCGTTCAATATATACTTCAACATGTGTCAATACGTAAGTAGAACTTAGTAAAAGTATATTAATATACTAATAGCAATTAAGCTACACAACCCGGTTTGTTATTCAATGCTGGTGAACACCATTAGGCTTACTGTAGCTCTATTTTATTTCAGATAAAACTATATGATCAATAAATGTTTATATTTATTGCATTTAATCTAATTACAATTTATCAGTACACTCAGATTAATTAAAAATATACTAACACCTATGATATTCGTGTTTATATGTCTTCCAATATTTTTCTATTTTAAAATGTGAAGAAATAAATACACACACATACATACACACACACACATATATATATATATATATATATATAGAGAGAGAGAGAGAGAGAGAGAGATACATACAGAGATAGTAGATAGATAAGTAAATAGATAGATAACTTGACAGAAAGACGTAAAATATGAGAATAAAGATTGTATAAATACAACATCTATTACGTCCTCAGTGTTTCAAACACGATATATATATATATATATATATATATATATATATATATATATATATTTTGATTTTATTCCATTAGTTGCTCTGAATTTTCATTGAGCACTCTCATAAACCCGGTTTCAACTTCCTTCGGATTAATACCCCCTGGATATTTGTAACAAGTTAATTATATATATATATATATATAGTGGTTTGTCTGCTTGTGTTTGTGTATAATCATTACCATGCAGCTATTTTGCGGTATCAGGGTTATTAAGTGTTGCTAAATGAAACAAGTGATTTCACACTAAGATTCGAAACCGGAATGTCAGATGACTCTAACGTGCGACTATCCGTGTTTGGATCCCCTAACTGCCTCATAAAACTTGCTACTATATTCAGAGGTTATAACGCGTATAGAATTTTCCTGATTACATATTTTCCACGCTACAGGTAACACGGATAAGATATAATTCATGGAAATATATTACTTACTTTATAAGTATATTTAGTCATGATGTTCTCTGTAACTTATGTGTGGATATCATTGTGAGGATGCTTTCATTAGCCTAAGCAGGGTCTTTGTGTCAGTGCTTATTTGGAGACGGTGTCCCCGACAGCGAGAAAAACATATACATTGGCTAGACTAGTACAACTTTGTCGAGGAGGTTAACAATATGTGTATCTCTTACCAGCGCCATAGCTAAGCACATTTAGAAAAAACACATAATATTAGAACATACCAATACTAAACAGACCCTCTATATAATAGAAACTTAAAGATGAACATCGATGGGCTCGAAAGTACTTGGGACACCAACGAGTATGGCAAATTAAACGGACAGTTCTTCCCGAAACAAAAGTTCCTGATCCGGCTAATGGAAAGGATCCTCACAAATATATCGATACATAAGTTGTCTGTCATATTCAATGGTGAATATCTATCTCCCCCCCTCTCTCTCTCTCTCTCTCTCTCTCTATATATATATATATATATATATATATATATATATATATATATACTCCAAAGACATATGTAGTGTAAAATGGAGAGTTTATTTACGCGCAGACCCGAAATTTGAATACCAGATCATGTTGTTCTTTATATAAATACTAGCAGGGCTACCCGGCGTTGCCCGAGGTGATAAAACACAAAGTAGTAGAAATTAAAGAGTGTGTGTAACATCTTTATATAAAAGCTTCAATCACTCTTCTTTCTCTAGTCGTCTCTCTTTCCCTGATCCTCATTATTTCCCTCACTCCTTTAACCCTCTATTTCCCTTTTTCCCGTATGAATCTTCTCTTGTTTAAATGTTTTAAAAACTAATAATAATGTAATTCACGTAAATCCTCTTTACTAAATATGTATTTTATGTAACTGTGGATTTTCTCAAAGAAATATGTTATGTAAACAAACAAACATTTAGGATGAAAAGTATTAATTATTCTTACATTGTATTTTTGATCCCGACATAAAATTATATTTTATTTTTTAAAGACTTTACAATTGAACTTGAATGCAATGACTTAATCGCTGGCGGCCATGTTGTAATTTCCTATAATTTTCTTTTGTAAAATAGTAGCAATAATTTGATTAGCGTTTGTCTCTTATTTAAAAAACAATACCAAAACACTAAAAATTTAGAGGCACGTCCCTGGCGCTAAGAAACATCAAATAAAATACGGTTTTTATATAAGATATTATAAGATATACATGTACATGTATTTGTGTACGTACAGAGTGGCGGGCAGTGGCGGCTAGTGGCGGACCATTCGCATAGTTTCTTACCCTCCTCTATGTAAATAGAATTGATGCTAAGAAACGTTAAATAAAATTAAAAGTTATCTCGAAGTATTACGTATATAAAGCAAAATATGACTAAGCATTTTCTAATTACTATAAAATATAATGAAAAATAACTGAAAAGGACCCCCCCCCTGATGAATACTACCCCAGGCGTGGGTTTATAGATTCGGGAATACGCCCATCAACTTACTCTGTGAATTTTACATGAGAATACACTTTTATATTGTATCTATATTCTCTAATATTTTTCTATAGGGCGCGCACACACACACACACACACACACATACAGACATTCAATTTTATATAGAAGATTGAGACCTTATTTAATATGTATAGAACTATAAGTGAAAACAATGGTGGAGCATAATTATTTCTTCCTTCATTTTACTTATTGAGACGTTATTTAATATGTATAGTAAATCAGTAATCAGTTAAGTTTAAAAATAATAATTATGCTCTGCTATTGTTTTCACTTATATTTATGAGTGAAAACAATGGCAGAGCATACTTTTTTTTTACCGTAACTGATTACTGATTTACTTTACTTCTAGTTTACAGCATTTGGTCGTCTTTATCTTCACCCATTTAGTACTGGCCAGGCTATGCATTGCTTAACTTCTCTATTTGACCGATAATAATGACAATAGAATGTTGTTAACATTGTATTGTCCTATTCCCGGACAACGCTAAATACAAGGAGACCTCAAAGCTATACTAAAATAACTCTCTCTTATTCCCATCCCTTTCATGAGGGCAATAGTCCGAAGAAAAATGCAAAAAAAAAAGTAATACTGTGACTATAGCATAAAATAATATCCAAACCTATCACAATGACGTCATGCACCTATCAATGTGACGTCAGGTGCACAAGATAACAATAAACATCGTGATCACATTAAACGAAAATAATGGCTATTTGACCCCTTAACATGAAACTTTTTTTTCAGTTTTTAGATATTATTGTCCCGAGGTTATGCCGGTTAAAATAATACCTAATTCATGGGTGTTTGTTGAGTATTTTAACAGCCTTAGCGTTACATACATACTCACAGATTTTTGCCTTATATATATTGAGATATTCAAATATCGTCTAACTGCCTACAACACACAATCCTCGAGTCTCATCGGTTTCTTTCTACACTGGGTTGTAACGGCAACCTCTCACGCAAACATTTTCTATTACAAGTAAACTCCGAGCAAATATTCAAAATAACATAGTATTTTAAGCCTAAATAAAACCCTATTGACACGGCTTGTCCCTGGCTCATACAAGGAATGGTGCACTTTTTTAGTGATGTTCTCCCAAGTTACAGAGATTTAATATACCCCAGAGAGACAAGATGACATATTTTTCCGGTAATCCGGCCTAACGAAGAGTAGACAACAAGAAAGATAAACTATAAGATAGTTAAGCGATCAATTAGGAAAATGAAACATTATTGTTATTCACTGCTTAACTAACTGAACGTTTTAGAGATTAAGCAGACACTTTATTGAAGTAACTGCTTAATTTATAAGAACTTACACTGAATTAAAAAAAATATATATATACATTACTATATCCTGTATCCACATAAAAGTTTATAAAGGGATATACTTTTTTATGTATCAATTTTAAGTATTTATTTCAACAGTGCTCGATACGTAAGTAGAGCTAGGTAGTAAGCCATGTAAATATATTTATGCCAATTAAGCTACAAAGAGGCACCCGCGTTTCACCCCCGAAGGAATCTTCGGGCTAATATTTTTGATGAAACGCGGGAGCGTCTGTGTAGCTTAATTGTCATAAATATATTTACATAGCTTACTATATATATATATATATATATATATATATATATATATATATATATATATATATATATATATATATATATCCTCTCCTAGAATGTACACAGGTGTTCGATTTTGTAACGCAAGATATTGTTATTTCAGTATTACGATAATCAAATGGACATTTACAATATGCAAATATTAATTCTCATTTCATACATATGTGTTCGAGTCTGTCAACTTCTTACTACTTCACATTTAGAGAAAATACCTATTATCATAACGAAAAGTGCAGAAACATGGAAGAAATAGGAAAAAATAGGAACATATATTTAACGATAGGACGAACGAAATTCTCACCTAAATGTCACGGAAATAAAAAAAAACATCCTTCTTACAATGGTGATGACGTTTTCAAAGTTCAGGTTGTTTGTTTTATGCTTTTTGAGGGAAGGATATCTGTAGTTTCATTTTCGTACCTTTTAACATGGCATGCCATACTTTATGGCAGGCGTTAAGACTTTTTTAAGTACATTTTTCTGACACTAGAAATGTCTCCCAACATTAAAAACAGGCATAACTTCTAGCCATAACTTCTCACCTATGAACTAGCTAGAATATAATTTAATGTTATCGGCTGATTCTGAAAATGTGCACCACTATAAAGATCGACTTTCTGTCACTTAATTGCTCAACAAATCTAAATATAACGAGAGATCTCACCTTAAAACTAATAACACTCCACCTTCTCAAACGTGTTGAACTCTCACCAGATACGAATAAGTTATCTTCATTTAGTATGGAGAAAAGGTTAATAAAATATATATCATGATAATACGAGTGGTGTTTATTTTTATCTATCTATATGTGTATGTACGACTTAATTTCTGACAATATAAAACCATTCATAATTGTTTTCGTTTCCAGGTGTAGTAAATGAAAATGAAGAACTCCCCCAACAAGCTAGTACATCTATTTTCTTTAGTCTAGCGTGTAGCCCGTGCTTGTTAAAGTTGCATGTACCTGCATCGAAAACGAGTGAACTATTCATAGTGTGGATGAACGGAATTTATTTTTAGGAATAATTTTGTTGAAAAACTATATATATGACAATACTTTTCGAAAACTAGAAGTAACGTAATGAACAGAACATTTCCCATTTAAAGCACACAATTAGAGACGAGCTTTGCAAAGATTTAAACATACGCGACAATACTTCAGAATCGAAAGGTTACTAAAGACTATTGCCTTATAAATCCTGAATTTGGATTATCGAATGTAATATTTTGTGTCGATGCCTCACTTCTTTATTTTCGTTTCGTCTGGCCACTATTTGTCGGCTGTCGTTTAGAAACACGTAGTTTAAAGACAATAATGCGGGAGTCGATAGATCGAACTATATAGAATTTTCGAATTGTTAGGCGAGTCTTATTGAATTGAATTAAAACTGTCATCTTTGATGTAATACAGAGCCTGGGTATGAACAAAGCTATAAATTGTCAGCTTCTATTAATGAAGGAATACAAAGGAAAACAAAAATGAGGAAAAAAGTTGATCTCTATTGATGGAAACAACGTGCCTGTAACTGAGACTCTGTTACGCAGTGTAACTTTCGCATGTGACACCGTATTCAATTAAACAACACGTTTGTCACAAGATCGTTATCCAGCAGTAGGTGTCTCTCCAATAAAAATGTTTGAATAGAGATCCTGTGAAGAATATGATTGCCAATGGAACTACGTAAGGTGGTATACTTTACTCCAACAACACCGATTCAAATACTCAACTTTATCGCTTAATGATCGAGTTATAAAACGCCATCTAACTGTTTCTATTGAACCCGCCTTTTATGGATGACAACCTACGTCGGACACACGTGGTCGATACGTATCAATACTTTCGTTTCACAATACTATGGTTCTACAATATTTGTTTAATAATTACTTGTAATTAAATGTTTTATCTGTACTTAAAGGAATACTCTGTCACTCAATATTGTTTCCCATATTATCTTTCACTAATATGCAAAGATCTATTGAGTAAAAATCAAACAAATGATATCCATATTTTAGCTGTCAAAACAATGTTGTATGATCGTTCTGTTCTACTACATGGACAGTTCCTAAACATCCGAACACCATCCTACACATCGGAACAGAACCCTAAACATCAGAACACAACTAGGATCTGGCAGTGATATTCTGTGGCTGCACATCCACATAATTAATATTTTAATAAATGTAAGACTCATCAATTCTCATCTGGAAAGGAATATACTTAAAACAGAAATGACTAAAGAAATCGCTGAATGATCAAGTAAACGCATAGATGATTTTGGTTTACCAGTGACTGTGCATGCTATTCTATATGTGTGCGTAATTACACTTCTTGGACACACGTTGTTATATCCTGTCTCACGTTTAAAAGGATGTGATTATATGATTTTGTAAAATAATTCATTCATTTTAGGTTTTTTTAACTGACCTTTTCACATATTTTTGCCTTGTTATGTTTACCATTAAGTATTTAATCTCGTATGCTAAGTTTGTCTGCAAAAGTTTCTTAACTGTTTATTTCAAATAATTACACTAGGGTGTTTTTCAGTTGCCAGACTGGATAAGTGTTCATTAAAAAACACAGATGAAAAATAAAGCTATTATTTGACAATATTTTCACATCATATTAAGAGGAAGGTTTTGTAGTCAAATGATGTAATGCCAATAAATTGGCAAAATATCGTTGAATTTGCTTTTAAGGTAAGTTTTTAATTCGCATTCAAATGCACAAAGATTATAGTGCATTACTCAGTTACTAGCGATTGTATGACACTGAAGTGAAATGTCGAGATAAGCCAATTTAATATGAACACAATCTAAAACAAAAACGCACATATGTATACATATATGCATACATATATATATATATATATATATATATGTATAAATATATACATATATATATATATATATATATATGTATGTGTGTGTATACATATATATAAATATATATGTATATATTCAATAGAAACCATTAGTGATGTATACACGGGGATTAAATGCAGTTTATGTTCTATATATATTAACAAAATAAGCATCTTGAAGATTTTACACTTCTCAGCGCTGGAGAATTAAAAAGACATTACCTATCCATCTCAATAGTCAGTAATAAAAAATGGAACTTTACTTAAAATAATCAAATAGAAAAAAGTATAATCAACTGTTTTCTACTAAACTTATTCGGTGATTTAAACAGAACAGTTATTCAATTCATAATTTTATCAGAGCACCAATCAAAATACCCCATGCCAATATGTACACACACTTCAGTTCAGATTTCACTAGAAACAATAGTACACTTAACAACCATGCGATATAATCGAGTCACCAACATGGAAGGATATATTTTTATGAGAATACAGAAATGGCCAGATTGCTTGTAATCTAGGAGTTGCATATCGAAGTATATAGGAAGTAAAATGCTTAAAAAATCTGAAGTGCATATGGTAACCGATAGGCAAAGTAATGAGAGGGAGAAACGTAGCCATACACATGTGATTAGCTAATATATAATCGAAATGACCTTCTGGTCATATATACACAAATCGACAACAATATTTTAAATGCTGGGAATACTAAGTAGACACGCGATTTGCTGACTTGATTTAGTGGATATTTTTGCTGTTGAATTTTAAAGGGTTCTTTTTGTTTTCTGTATGTTGAAGGTTGTTGAAACAAATTAATTTATTTACTACGACTGAGAGGGAATTGTTTTTAAATTGCTGTCAAATTACAATTGTGTAAAGATCTACGAATTAAAATGGAAATATTAGAGGTTTAATTTTAAACAATTCGTTGTATAGTCAGTTAATAAAATGCCCACAACGTTTTCCCTTGCCCTCGACGCGAAATGGAAATATTAGAGTTTGACTTTGAAACAATTCGTAAAGAAGCCAGTCAAAAAGAAGCCCCGAACGTGTGCCTATGTCATCGATGCGAAGCTAAGTACTTTTTGATGATTACTCACATGTTATTCTTCTCTAAATTCGAATGTGTATACTTTAAATGTATTTACATCTATACATATTATTTACATGTACTTAATTTATTATATATCTATATCTATATATACTGTTTTATTGTTTGTCTATTGATTTCATACTGAAGTAATTCCTAAATCCTCTTTCTGGCCGGCTGATTAATTAGTTATACAATTGGTTCTTTCCGATGTCTCAATGCTAATGTAAAGGACAGCACATTGATGCTTATTGCTATTTTCAAAGAATGCATTCTGACCATTCTTTTACCCGGCAAAATGATATGTAAAAACAAATATTAAAAAATACTGCCTAAATTAAACCCAGGAAAAGAATGTATTCGAACGACGTGCCCAAAAGATACAACCGCCCCCGTCAAATTATATTCTCAAATAGGTTGCCTGTTCGCGCAGTGATTCGTAGGATAGTGAGAAAAAAAAAGACACCCTTGGAATCGACGCGAAGCTAAATACTTTTTTGGTTACTTACATGTTATTTTTCTTTTAATTCTAATGTATATTATTTTAATTTAATTAATTCTATGTGTATTATTTAAATGTACTTAATTACATGTGTATTATTTAAATGTACTTAATTCTTGATTATATATATATATATATATATATATATATATATATATATATGTACTTAATTCTTGATTTTATATATAAATATATATATATATATATATATATATATATAGAACGGTTTTTTATTATATTCCAATAACCATGGTTTGTTTTATTACTTTTATTTTTATTTTTTTCACATTTCCAAAAATTCACCATTTCTGTTAGATATATTTAACGGTCCGTTTCATTTGTTTTGTGCCAACCAACATTTGTATGTCAATATCGTCTCTGCAACGCTACAAAATCATCAGAAAAAATTCACAAATAATAAAAGAGTTCTTAGATTAGAGTGTCTTGAAAAATACCCACATCATACCTCAGTTTCATTTTAAGGTGAAAATAAACAACAAAACAAACAAATTTATTTAGAGCAAACACTCACACGTGTGCGATCAAACTAATCCGCCATTTTTATTTTACTTTATTTTTTTTTCGTTCAAAGCTAGTATCTCCCAAAAGAATTAGTGCGATCAGTTTAAAAAAACTTTAATTCGGTAATATTTGTTAAAATATTTAATATGTACTATAATTTATTTATAAAGTTCCAGTTTATTTGAAGATAATTTATTTTTTATTAAAGTTACCTTAATGTTTATTTGAGTCTTTATGGGGCGAAACTCATTTAAGCAGATCATTATAGAGCTAGTCTCATTGTGTCAAACCGTCCATTCAATCAACTATCAAAAAAGTTTCTTCTACATAAGTGTTTATATGGAATTTATATAGTATTTATTAATAAACCCTTTCTAATAATATTGAGAAAAGCTTACCTTCCCAGAAATTCATCACTCAAGTAGTAAGTTACTTATAAAATGCGAAACTAAGAGGGTTATATTCACGGCGAAATATATACTACGATTTTGAAATATAAAATGTGCATTATATATTTATTTGTGTTCTAAGGATTACAAAAGTAGTTATACGTGGATCTGTTCCTTAAACATTAATTGTTACTATGTTTTATTTCTAAATCGTACTATCAAGTGAATTGCTAAGACAAATATACGAATGTAAACAATTTAAGTCTTACTTTAATATTTCCATCTAGTATTTAGTCATTTTCCCCCCTTCTTTTAAGTATCATTATGCTTATTAATATACATTCACAAATATGCTTAGTATCCATCAATAAATTCATACCGACCACACATATATACACACACACAACATAAGTATATATATACATACACATACACACACACATATATATATATATATATATATATATATATATATATATATATACATACATACATACACACACATACATGCATGTATACACCTACACATACGCTCACACACATATCGAAATATTTCTTCTGTATAATATGTACGATAAAAAATAAGTATTTCTTTTACTTCTAAAACTCAAAAATTAAGTGCAAATAGGCTAAAAATAATGTCAAAAAACCCAATTCACTCTAAACAATTAACGTGACTAACATAGGAATTAGATCATTCCTGTTTATTTTTCTACGATGAAGCTTTTTTAAATCGAATATTAGGTTGTACCTACTCTTACACTTATCTATCAACATGCCTACCTGAATACATACAGTAAGAGATCCGAACGCAAATAAAAACGTACAATCAACATCTACAAAAAACTCCACAAACAACCACTACAGAAATGATTGTATTTCAACAGATTACAAGCCTCTAAATATTTGTGTTAAGTAATATGATATCAAAATCGTTACCTATAAAAGGAAACTTAACATCGAAGTTCAGTTATAATATGTTTGTACCTTTCCATTGCTTAAGGTTTCAATATAACTTAATCGGAACTATTATGCTACACATGCGAACCTCCGACATACATATATATGCACACATAGATACATACATACACAATATATAAGTACATATCTGAATAAACAAACACACATGCATACACTATATATACACACATATATACACACATTATTTATTTATCTATTTATTTATTTATTTTATTTCTTCTTTTATCTATTAGACATTTATTTCTCATAATATTTTAGATGATACTAGTGTTATTAGTTTATACTCCTAACCAAAGGGATATCTTAATTTCTATTTACCATTTCTCACCTAATTAATACAGATCGAAAAAACCGTGATGAAAAAACCTATTTCAATTACTTATTGATGTTATCATAATCTAGCCTTCTTACTATTTTTATTATAAGTCAGATATAATTTTAATTACTTCGGTTATTTTAGATTATAAGTGATGTGCTCTATTTCTAGTTTTTTTATATTGATGTATTAGTACTCAGTTATCTAGTATTATGTTTATGTTTTTGTATTGTCAAGAAATTCTTATGTTGTTCCTATACATTAGTTACTTACATACTGTTGTTGATGAAGAGGGTTACCACACATGTATTTTATATGGGTCTGTAGCGCCATAGGATGTATCCGGTTCTATGTAGGCAGTTCTGAATCACCTCCTGTCTTTTATTTAATAAATTATATTTAGACATAACTATATTGTAAGATTCTAGAATACAGCGGTTGCATCTCTTAGATTTGTTAGGTCTATATTTCCCTGCTCTACCTAGTATATACCATTTTAGGTTGTATTGTATGTTTTTGCTATTTAGTTCTCTTACATGTTTAGCTAACGTCGTAGGAATCTTTTTTGAATTTGTATTAGGTTCTTTAAAAGAGTGTATATGGTTTCGATATCTGTTCTTAAAACTACAGACCGTCGAACCAATGTATGTTTTAATTCTGTTTTCTTCTATAACGTTACACTTATACATTATATCTGAGGTTAAACAATTCCCCTCTAAAGGGCATTCGCTAATGTTTCTACAGTTACATTGGGAGTTATTAATATGATTCTGAACTGTGCTGGTATCTAAGTTACTATTCTTTTTGATTTTCGTGTTATTTGAACTTACTATAGTTGATGTGAAGTTTATCGAAGTTGAAAAAGATAGCTTAACTGTATTCTTATTTATAACTTTGCCTAGTCTAGTATCTCTAGGAAAATTTCTCTCGATAATTTGTTAAAATTGTCTAGGTGTGTTAGTAATGACATTTAATCCATAATGGGGGTTGAACCATAGTGAATTTCTACGTCTGTTTTTCTTCCCAGTGTTTGTTACTACGGATGGTAGATTTGTATATCCTCTAGTGTTAAGTTTAGGGCTAGGTGCAGTTAACTGCGTATTATTAGTATTTATCTCCTATTGATTTTTCTGGGATTCCCCATAGCCATGTAATATTATATTATGTAAGGTGTATTTCTATGAGTCCCGGGATTTACATTATGCTCCAACGGGCTTACCTTTATGTAGCTTATTTACTCATTGTATCCAGATCTGGCTAATGCTTCATTATAGTAGTCTTTATTTTTATTGAATAGTGATTCGTTAGATGATAGTTTTGATATTCTCTTAGAGATACTAGGGATTATGGCTTTCTTAATGGGTCTCGGGTGATTAGAATTAGAATCTACATAAAAGAGAGTTTGGTTTGGTTTATGATATGGTTCATATGTTCTATTGTTTAGGTCTAAGCAGATGTCTAGGAAGTCAACTATCTTATGGTTTAAGTTAATTGTTACCTTAAGGTCCAAATTTTTAAAGAAATTGTGTATATCCTTCTTAGTATTCTCTAACCTTCTATTGCCAGAGTTGACGAAGAATAGAGCGTCATCTCTGTATAAGCCGCCCCTAAGTAGTGGTAATTCTTTATGGAGCTCCCTCAAAATGTATGTACTGTTTATTATCTGTTTATTGATTTCATACTCAAGTAATTCCAAAATTCACTGCATGGCCAGAAGTTATGGCTGTCTCTCTCATTTTGTACTTACGTATGACGGGGAAACTTATTTTCAACTTTCTGTTCTCAGTGGAGTGTACAGTTAACTTATATATATATATATATATATATATATATATATATATATGTGTGTGTGTGTGTGTGTGTGTGTATGTCTATGGAAGTGTTGTTTTTACCTGCTGGAACTTGGAAACACCCGACTAGTATACGGGTGCAGGCTATCCCCTCTCCGCGTATTAGACCCGTAGACTTTGTAAGGCCATTCATCCAAGAGATGAAAATCTCTGATAATAAAACTTTGTTACTAACTACTTAAGTCTTGGTAGCCGACTTTTGGGTAGGGAAGCCTCATGAGTCCTGATCGACAAACTTCCTCGAAGAAAATATCCCGTGTGCAAACATAAAATTGCTTAATTGGTAGATGAACAATGAACACTGTCTGTCTTTCTCTCTATCTATGCAACTTGGGAAAAGTATTTTCGTCACTAAGGCTTGCATTACTAGTCTGGCTGCTTTTTCTGACTGACAGTACAGGAGTCCAAACTATTTACTCGCGCTAAGAACGGCTGCCCATCATCAGTAGCTGTACGTGCCATGTCGCGCGTGGAAAGGGATCTAAGAGTCATCCCCGAGCTTTTACAAACCCCATGGGGAATGTCGCGACTAATAACTGGTTCCGTAAGCCCATTGGCACCTAACAACAACCCACCGTACCCACCCCACTCTATCTCAACATAAACATGTCATTGCAAAATAATTTAAAAAATCAAAGCTAAACTAGACACCCAACAAAAAACATATTCACCTCCGTCTTTGAGGCTCGCATTAACTTATATCCGGGAACTTAGAACAAACATCATCGACATACTCACTTTTCTTCTGACAAACTCACCGGATATCCTAGCAATAAGTGAAAGGAATCTTCGATCCTCAACCTCTTCTCACGACTTTTACATGACTGACTACCTCCCAATCCACCTTAAAGACTCTGACACACATATGCACGGGCTGGAACTTTATTTCGGAACACAGCCCACCTGACTAGAGAACATAGGTTAGACTCAGATGACTAAGCATACATGTGCTTTAGATTGATTTTACATCACAGTGTGTGTTACTTATCTTAATATAATTTCGCCTTATCTCACTCCCTCCCACATACTGTCTTTTTCCCGACAGCGTCCTCGATCGAGTAGACCGGCAAGCCTCACTTAGAGACCTGTACTTGACCTAACTGTCTGAGGCTTGTGTGGCGAAAGCTCATACCCCCTATGGAATGCTGATCACAGTGTGGTAATGATTTATATCACCTTAAAAACTCGTTCAAAAGCTGATGAGCCGTTGCTCAAAACAAAGATATACTACAAGCAGGTTGCTTTTTAATCTATCAGAGATCACATAAGCGACCTTCCATGGAGTGAAACTGTATCCCTCCTTGCTGATCAGTGTGAAAATGAGTTAACCGAATGGCTCAAAGCAGGCATCGAAGCCTATGTCCCTATGCGGAATTTTTCAGCAAACCACATTCTCTTTCATGGTTCACCTCGGAATGTGTAGCTGCCATTGATATAAGGCAGCAAGCAATCCGCAAATTCGGCCGCCATAAGACAACTGCGAATAGACAGAAATTGATAGAGTCCAGTCATAATTGTAAGACAGGTATAGGCGAAGAGAAGTTAAGCTATATAGAGATAACCAAAAATCGCATTCAGACAAATAAACTAGCTACTCACCATTTCTGGAAAAATGTGCGAGAGTGTGGTAAATAATGGGAAATAAACAATTACCCAGCTATCAAACCACAATGATGTCGTTTGCACGGCAACTGATAAGGTGAACTACTTGCCCATCATTTCGCTTTAACACCACTTTATATTCGGAACACAACCCTCTCCCCAAATTCTCATTTCGGTCATAAGCCACATTTGAACACCTGGTCATCATCCAATCTCAGGTCAGGTACATTATAAAAACGTTGACATCTCCGAAGTGTGAGGGCTTATACCTGTTATAGCGATAAAGAAATGCTCTGCAATACTGGCCCCTGGCCTCTCCAAACTCTACAACAAATGCCTTGCTGAATCTTGCTTCCCCGATAGCTGGAAAATTGCCTGTGGTACAAGTCCTCAAGAATTCTGGGGATAGAACTGATCCTTAAAAGTATCGCCCAATCAGATACTCCCGATCTTTGCTAAAATAATTGAATCCTTACTCAATCAAGTGATTTCCTGGCACTTAGTTAATGCCAGCCATCTTTCTGACCGCCAGTATCGATTTAGACACACACGATCCCCTACAAATATCCTAACGGTCATCTCTGGACGCATATATCATACACTGGACAAGGCAAGTGAAACTAAAGCAGTAGTGCTTCATATATATATATATATATATATATATATATATATATATATATATATAAATATATATATATATATATATATATATATATATATATATATATATATATATATATACTAGCTCTACCCGGCCACGCGTTGCTGTGGCTGTTAGTTGAAATGAAGAGGTGGCCTTTTGGAGTTCATTTTGATCCAGTTCCTTTAGTTGCCATTTAATATGAATGGTTTAATTTTCCAATACTTGTGGATACACAATATTCTTAGTGGTTCCCGTTTCAGTGTAGATGAAGCGATTGTCCGGTTTTTAATGGTTCTGGTGGATCTGCCAGTTGAGGTTGTTTAATTTTCCCTGCGGCACAACACAATCCTTTAGTTTCTCCCTTAAATTTCAGAGCTTTGCAATAGGGACACACTTCAGTCATAGTGCCTATATGAACATGGTGGCTTAAACTATAATCCTCATGAGGGTTGTAATGAAATGCTAGGCGACCACAATCCAGGGATTGTTGAGCATGGAGCCTTGTTTTATGCCGATCTGCTAGTCTCAGCCTCTCGCGTTCGTTACGTTGTGAACGAAGCAGATCTGAAGATGCCTGACGGGATTGTTGTACCCGCAACCGTTCCTCTTCAAGTCTGGCTGCACGTCGCTGTGCTGATTCATTCGCACGTACTTGAATCATCCTTGGTTCAGCTTGTTGGTCTGCAGATGCCAGTTGTTCATGAGTTTGATTTGTAAGTAATCGACGCCTTGTTTCTGCACGGCGAGTATGACGACCTAAGTTTGATCTTCGGGGGGGGGGCATGTTTACCTGTATAAATGTAACAGTAGGAAAGAATAATTGTATAAAGGTAAATGGATTGAAAAAAACAATCAATTATAACCCGCTTCAGGGTTGTCGAAGAAATGTAAGTATGGTTTTTTTTATAGATGAAGCATGTTAAAAGTAAGAAAATGCGGAAGAAGGCAGGTTTAAAAAACAACGAAGTAGATACGAAATGAAATTAAAGCACGTCTGTTAAGTATTAAATCGTACCTGAAGGATGGTTAAAGTCTAAAAAATGAGTAAATGCGAAATGAAATTAAAGCAAGTGGGTTACGTATTAAATCCTACCTGTAAAAATGAAACAGTAGGAATGAATAATTTTATAAAGATAACTGGTTTTAAAATAAACAATCAATTATAACGCGCGAGTAAGGGTTGTGTAAGAAATGCAAGTAGTGTTGTTTTTTTTTAGAGATGAAGCATGATTAAAGGGAAGAAAATGATGAAGGAAGCAGGTTTTAAAAACATCGAAGTAAAGAGGAAATGAAATTAACGCACGTTGAGTTTTTTTTTTTTTAGAGAGGAAGCATGGTTAAAGTAAAAAAAATGAGTAGATGCGAAATGAACTTAAAGCACGTGGTTTATGTATTAAATCTTACTTGTAAAAATAAAACAGTAGGAATGAATAATTTTATAAAGATAACTGGTTTTAAAATAAACAATCAATTATAACGCGCGAGTAAGGGTTGTGTAAGAAATGCAAGTAGTGTTGTTTGTTTTTTTAGAGATGAAGCATGATTAAATGGAAGGAAATGAGGAAGGAAGCAGGTTTTAAAAACATCGAAGTAGAGAGGAAATGAAATTAACGCACGTTTGTTAGGTAAGTATTAGTGTAAACGTTTGTTTAGGGAAACAAACAACAAATAAGAAACACACTTTTTACGTATGAAGTAGGTACGTGACAGCGGGAGGAGGAAGGTCAATCCGGAAGTGAAGTTGGACATGCAGATTCGCAGTAACGGATTGTAAACCGGAAGTGCAACTTAGTAGGAACGAATTGTAATAAAAAGTGTTTTCTAATGTGTAAAGTAAAAATTATGTTAATAACATAAAAACATAGCTCGGATGTAAGGATTTGCTATAAAAAGATTTCAGTGGTAATGGTATAGTGGAAGTATATTTCCATGGGAAACGAACAAACCAATTTTACATTTTTATATATATAGATATATATATATAAGGCATTTTACAAGGTATCAAGGGATTTTTCTAAGAATTCGCTCATATTGAATTACTGGACAAATATTGTATATAATTACATCTTTCTTAACCAAAAGAACGTTCCAGATTGTCGTCGATGACCACTCATCTAAGCAACATGACATAAATGCTGGTTTACATCAATGATCAATCGTTTGACCTTCATTGTTCTTGATTTTCATAAACGACCTCCCTGGTGACATCGAGTCTGAGATAGGTATATTTGCAGACGACACCACGCTCTACTTTCGTAAAAACGCTCTACTTTCGGCAAAACGGACGCCCACATATCGAAGGCAATTGCTGAATTCTTAGAAAATGTTCTACTAGGCTGTAGTTGATTAGGGTCACAAATGGTTGGTAACTTTTAATACCGCAAATGCGAAACTCCTTTCATTCAATTACTACAAGATACCTCTTCAACCACCAGTTGTAATTGAAAATAAAAATATACCTGAGAGTTCAACATTCAAACTCCTCAACCTAAAATTCACAGGTAACATGAATTGGAACAATTGAAGACATTGCTAAGGCTTCAGCAAATAAAGTGAGCCCCCTCTAATGTGCTAGTAAACCTCTCACACCTGACATTATCCTGTATATCTACAAAGCCACCATCCGGGCATGCATGGAGTTTTGTTGCCACATGTGGGATGGTACATAAATCACTAGTCTCTCCCTCTTAGACAAGGTAAAAATAAAATCACCAACTCAATAGGGCCATCACTATCCACCAAACTCCAGCCCCTGTCCCATCGCCGCAATGATTGAATCTTTGTGCTTGTTTTACAAATACTCCAATGGAGTATGCTTCGATGAACTAGCTGCTCTAATTAGCTAAATCCCATCAATCCACTGCAGAGGTCCCCAGATGCCGGATTGCTTTCGTCTTCAATAGCTTCTTCTCTTGTTATGCTGGGCTCTAGAACTCCCTCTATGCTTCCTGCTTTCCCGACAGTACCGATATGCAGAAGTGTAACACTAATATTAACAGATATCTCGCTGCACAGCTCTCAACTTAGGATGACACCCCAAACTTACACTCTTATAATCAGTAGCACCTTAAGTTTATAATGGCAGCTTTCCTTGTTTCGTGTGAAATATGTTGTTTTTTTTAAATCGCAAATACAAAAGGACACCAAGCTATATATCTACTGAACCATCGGACATAAATAAGAGACCTTAGTCTAAATATAACTAATGTATATATATATATATATATATATATATATATATATATATATATATATATATATATATAAAGCACATATTTATTATTTTTACCTACAGACATCCATGTTTCATGCTAACACAATTTATAATGTAGGGCTATTAATTCGCACACACACACACACACACACACACACACACACACACACACACATATATATATATATATATTTTAATTTATATGGGTTTCTACAAAGTAATTATAATTCAGTACGATACGTAGTTCCCAACAGGTGATTTGAGGATAAGGTTTATCAAAGTTACAAATATAGATAACTTTGGGGAATGAGATTTTTTAAGGGATAGCAGGGAAAAAATTAGGACACCCAAAAATGAATAATTGTTATGATAATCAACATGTTTCATTAATCATTAAGTTAAACATTACGTTAATTTAAAAAAGCCGCTTTGTAATTGTAATCTTTTCGTTTTATCAATGCAATGATTTTTTTTAATTTCGTAAAATTCATAACTAGTTTCATGAAATTAAAGAATGTTTTTACTAATGTTCTTTTCATTTCTCTTGTTTTTAGAATTGTTAATTTTCTGTAATTTTCTCATTTAATCCTAATTCCACTGTTTTCTAATAAATATTTCATTGTGTATATCATATCAAATGTTTATCTAAATGATAATAGTATGTTATTTATTACTGGAGATAGTGTATGGCGTCATGTTTTATCTAAAGTATTTCCTTAGATGTATTACGTTGAACAGGGGCAGATGGATCATCAGCCACGATTATATAGATGCATTATTTACAAAGTCTGATTTGATTGAAGGGGTCACGACTTGAAAAAGGTTACAAAACATATGTACTTACTCAAATACAGTAATGGTTCTACTTCATGTTCGAATCCACTTTTACCGCTAATAATTCCCGTAACATTTAGGCAAATTGAGAGCGAGTTTTGAGTAAAAAGACAGACAGTGAGAAATATAATGAGAGAGAGAGAGATAGAATGAAATATATATATATATAGAGAGAGAGAGAGAGAGGGAGAAATAGAGAAAGAGAGAACCAGAGAGAACCAGAGAGAAGGAGAGAGAGAGAGATAGATAGAGAGAGAGAGAGAGAAGTGGAGAGAGAAACAGAGAGAAGGAGAGAGAGAGATAGAGAAGGAGAGAAGGGGAAAGAGAAACAGAGAGAAGGAGAGAGAGAGAAAGAGATAGAGAGAGAGAGAGAGAGAGAAGGGGAGAGTGAAACAGAGAGAAGGAGAGAGAGAGGGAGACAGAGAGAGAGAGAGAAGGGGAGAGAGAAACAAAGAGAAACAGAGAAAAAGAGAGAGCGAATAAGAGAAAGAGAGAGTAATAGAGAAAGAGAAAATATGGAAATGTTTATAAGTTTTTAAATTTTTTTATACTTTCATTATTATATTTATTATATTCGTATTGACTTCTGTGTAGACAATCTATGATATACATTCTCTTGATGTTAATGCTTCCCTGATTCGTTTGTATTTCTACTTATTCCGTAAAGCATACATTGCGCTTTTTTGCATTTATTATGAAATATATATATATATATATATATATATATATATATATATATATATATATATATATATATACTCACGGTATCTAATATTATCAATGCAATGGAGTGCTCAATATCCCTTTCTTTAACTTATTTTATAGAAGCTACTGATGTTATACAACATTTAATTTAATGAGCTATAGTTCTACACCATCGAGCTATTAGAACACCTTTGTGTTATAAAAAAGTTATATTTTAAAAATATTTAAAAGATAAATATATAGAGAGCGAGCGAGAGAAATAGACCTATCCGTTGAGAGAGAGAGAGAGGGAGAGAGAGAGAGAAAGATAGAGAGAGAGCTAAGGCGGGTGGAAATAGAGCGGAGAGATTCAGAAATTGTGAAATCAGCAAGAGAATGATGCTAGAGAAGAAATTGGTCGAACTGGCGGAGTGAGATGATTGTCGGATTCACATTTATCGCTCAAAATCCCATTATCATTTAAGCGACCATCAGCTTGTGATACGTGTATTTGCATAGCACGCACAACACAGACGCGTGACAATTACAGTCGACTGACTTTGCAAAACAAACAAATGCAGAAGAGAGCGATATCAATAGAAAGATGCAACATGAAAGAGGCTGATACTGCTTTCGTTCTGTATGTAATTTGAAACTGGTTGTTTGTAGACGTGTACAAATACAAAAAGAGAATAGCATCTACTCTATACTTTCTTGATATTGATTAGATAAAATATGATTTTCGATTTGTATCCATTATAATTATATTGTGTCTGTGTGACTTTCCTGCGCAACACAAACAAAATTGAAGTGAAAGATGAACTCGACAATGGATAGAAACAGTGTTAGATGGCAAAGGGGATATAGGTAAATAAATAGATAGATAGATAAAGACAGAATCAGAATAATAGGAACAGTATGCCAATGAGAGAGAAACATATAAGGTAGTGTATAGTTCGATATTCGATTAACAAGTGCAGTTTAAGGGTCAAATATTATGTTTGCAGTGTTTTTCTCTCGATACTGATATGCCGACATATGCTATATACAAGAATAAATATAATCTTATATATATATATATATATATATATATATATATATATAAATGCATATGTATATGATTTCAAATTGAAAAGTGGAAGACTGAAAACTCAATGGTTCGCCCAGCTTTTGCGTGGGTTTTATCAAGAAAGAAAACACTAAAAGTGGCAAAACACGAGAATATTTTTAATATTAGGGAATATATATATATATATATATATATATATATATATATATATATATATATATATATATATATATATATATATGTATATTAATATTAAATAATGTGTTACAACAACATCCAGACCAAGGTTTCAGATCCGAGAAAATCGGACCTTCATCAGTGAGAACAACCGCCAGGAATGTACAAATATTGCCCGTTGGAAAGATGGAACACTTTCAGATTTAAAATTGTCACGTACGTGGAATATACGTGGTCAGTTATGGAAAAGTTTCAGATCAAAACAACCGCGACGCTGTACATCGAAAAAACAAGAAATTAAATGGGAATAACGTTAACAGTTGGACAGATGGGAACCTAACAGGTTTAAATTGTCATGAGCGTGGAATTACGTAGCCCGTTATGGAAAGTATTCAAATTTAACTAATAGAGACGCTATATATGTTATCGAAAGTAAATGGAGATAACGTAAAAAATCAAAAATAAATTTATATTAAGTTAAAAATTATATTGAAATAATATGTTAAAGTGATAATATATTACTAAAAATATTAAATAATATATCATTAAAAAAATTATTAAATAATAAATCATTAAAAATAAAACTTATAATTAAATAAATTGTAGTCACAACTATACTCACATCTAAAAAATATATATTGATAAAGCAATCATGTTTTCGATTTTTAAATATAGGCTCATTTATCGTGAGGAATGGATCCAAATAAAGTATGAAAATAAAGTACCTGCTTGTGATCTATTAACATATTTAACATGAACATTCTTCCAAAGCTACACTTATTCTGATAGCTAGTTTTAATTAAATCGTTTGATGAAAAGGTAACGAACTATTTTTGAGAATGAATTCGAATCAAAGGTTGAAGTTACTGTTTTAGAAATAAAAAAAAACACGAACAGAACGTGAATATTCAATAAATAAATGAATAATATCCACCAATAAATATTTATAAGATAAGAAAAAAACGTCATTGATAAATCTGATGTTTCCGTAAACAAACCGATTATAATAATTTTAGTTAAATACCGACGGCGATAGATAATAATAAAAACATATATATATAAACCCGGTTAAAATTCTCTGGATTACCACCCTGTGGATATTTTTCACCTGGATTATTACCATTATATATATATATATATATATATATATATATATATATATATATATATATATATATATATATATGTATATATATATATATGTGTGTGTGTGTATGTGCGTGTGTGTGTGTGTGAGAGAGAGAGAAAGAAGGATGAGAGTAATCCGACGTAATGGGAAATTAAAAAGGAAACACTAAGAGATAATTTTTAATATATTCATCAACGTTTAGTCTTTATTTGAAAGACTTTCTCAGGATGATAATTTAAAGAAAAATGTCATGCAATACATCGAAATATTGAGTTGACATGATGGGTTGATGAGAAAAAGTAGTAGCCGTGGCTACTGAGAGCGCTGAACCAGGGTCCGGGCTCTTGGTTTTTCCTTTTTCATTTCTCATATATATATATATGTATATCTATCTATCTATCTATCTATCTATCTATCTATCTATATATATATATATATATATATATATGTATACACACGCATATATATATATATATATATATATATATATATATATATATATATATATATATATATATATATATATATATATATAAGTTTCGGAAGTTTCTCAACCATTAAAACTATATAAACAATAAATAAAATAAAAAATAAAAATTAAAAAAATAAATTAAAAAAACAAAACTTATAGTCAATTTATTTTTTACAGTTATTATATTAGTTAGTTTCTAACACTATTTTAATTTTTCCATGAAAAACTGTTTCGGGAATTTAAAAACAAGACAGTATTTAATTTCATGGCTTCCCAGCAGACAAAATCATAAACGTTCCTTATACTAAATCTACGTTTTGTTCCATAAAAATGTTTTGCTAACTTATATTAGTTATTTAAGACAAAAAAAAAATTAGTTACCTGTGCTGTTCGTCTGTCTAATAAAATTTATCCGTTACTTACAAAAATGTTGCTGCATTTTAAAGTGTTTGGACGAATCCATGACCCTATTATTTAAGTGATTAATGTATTATTTTTATTTTTAGTTTTATATTATAAATACAAAAAACATCAACATATCAAAAAATAAAAAATAAATAAATAAATATGTATATACATATATATATATATATATATATATATATATATATATATATATATATATATATATATATATACATACATATATATACCTTTAGTTGCTCCTTTTCTCCCTCGTCCTCCTTTGTTGTCCATCTCCCTGTTGTAGTCAACCTCAAATAAATATTAATCTTCCTTGTTCACTTTTTCTAATTTGCGTTCACAACTGTTGATTTTTTTCTTTTCTCATTGTTCTAAATCTGCGTCTATAAGTTAACCGTAAATTTGTTCTCTTTTTCTTTCTTTTTCTTCTACTTCTTTGCCAACTCCCGGTGTTTAAAAGCGGCGTTCATAACTGTCGATTTTCTTCTTATTCTTCTTCTTCTTTTTTAACATTTCTTTCTTTCTTTCTACTGTATTTTTATTGTTTTTTTTATTATAATTAGCAGATGTGTTATATATATACGTTTATACATATTATACATTATTTCTATTTATATATCCTATGATTTGTTCTATCAGTTTATTTTGATTAATTTGATAAGATTTAAAAGCATCAGGATGGCGAGTAATTGCCTTATTTAATTGCCCAAATATTTTATTTTGATCGCCACCTGGCTTGATCATTCTTATTATTAGATCAGAAATTTGGGGCATGAAATCTACTAATTTTAAGGTAACACGAGCAATTCTCAGAAATTCAGACATAATACTCCCGTAAAATATATACACATATAATTTATTCCCTATTTGAAAGTAACTCTCTTTTATAAGGTGACTTATAAGCATTATCAGACCAGTTTTGGATATACTCGTCTTACCATTTTTATTTTTACACCAAAAGGCTTTAGATTTTGCAAAGTCTATGTATTTACCTTTTCCTCCTGCAAAAGCTAAATCTACAGTATTACCTAATTCTTTAATAAGTTTTTTTATGGGGTATTTTTGTATACAATGTACTAAAATCGTATGTCGAGATTGATTTAGCCTGTTTACGAGAATTAATACGATCTAATTTTTCTTTTACTAGATCGGAATTATTTACCACCCAAAATAGTTTTATATTACTATAGAATTTACTTTTTTTTATGGAAATTATTTATTTGGTTTATAATTAATTTAAAGATTTTAGACACAGCCTTACTTAAAGGTTTAGTGATGCACATCTTTGAGGCAACAATGAAACGGGCGCCAACTGGTGTTTTATGCATTTTAGGTATCCAATACATAGATGGAAGTTTTTTGTATTTTTTTTCTAATTTTAATCCTAATTTTTCACAAATAACAGTATTGTTTATAATAATGTTATCGCTTTTATTATTACTTAATTTATAAGTATCTGAAACTTCACCTATTATTCCTACTTCTAGCAATAAGCGTTGTATATAATACTTTTTACAGATAAAAGCTATATTATTTGTCGCCTTATCAATCGGAACTATTACAAACCTATTTTGAAGCATTTCAAGCTCCGTAGTTATTTGTGGATTTCTAAGGAGGGGATTCGTTCTTTTAGGGTGTTTAAATTCTTTTAAACGTTCTACTTTTTTATTTACGAATCTAAGTATATTATTTTTCCATGCGTCAAATGTAGAGTGTAATAGTTTATGTTTTTTAGCCATGGATGCAGTGAAATTATCTAGCGCTTTATTTATTTCCTTAACACATTTCGAATAATTTAAACATTTAGGTTCTCTATAGTTTGGGCCTTTACTTAAGAGTTTTCTTAATTTAGAATTTTTAACTATCGCTAGATATATATATATATATATATATATATATATATATATATATATATATATATATATATATATATATACATGTGTGTCTAAGTATGTGTGTGTATTCCTGTTTACTCATCCACAGGGTGCTGTTTAGCCGTACTAGACTATTTAGTGTTGTTATACATATGTGTTTTAAGCTGATATTATAAAGCCTACCGCCAGGGTAGTCATCAGCGTTTGTAGCTCCAAGCCATCTCTGCATACTACGTAGGTGTGAAGAATTGTAATCGGTTTATTTTCATATTTGTGATCATATGTATCTAAATGTATTGCGATGCCGAGAAACAATATAGATATATTAATATATAGGAGATCACAGATAGATAGATAAATAGATAGATACAGCCAAACAAATAGATGATTAGATTAGTACAGAGAGATAGATCGATCAACAGAAAAAGAAGAGACCGATCAGTGGCTGAATAGATAGTAACATAAGGCTAGAAAGATGAATACATATCATGAGAGAAGTAGATTCATACAAACAGACATATGCATTAAAATAGAAACCGAAAATTTGAAATCATATCGAAATTGGTTGTATTATAGAGTAGATAATGTATTTTCAAAGTTATTTAAGGTGACGCGGTATACCCGACCTGGGTTTCTGACTCCCTATTTTATTTCCCGCTATCTCTCACAGCTCGAAATAGTACTACAAAAATGTACGCGATTTATTCGCTAACGTTTGCGCGACGGGATGGAAGTACATATCGATCTATCTATCTATCTATCTATCTATCTATCTATCTATCTATCTATCTATCTATCTATCTATCTATCTATCTATCTATCTAGCTAGCTATCTATCTATCTAGCTATCTATCTATTTATCCATCTCTCTCTCTCTCTCTCTCTCTCTCTATATATATATATATATATATATATATATATATAAATATATATATATATATATATATATATATATATAGAGAGAGAGAGAGAGAGATAGATAGTATAATTGTTGTACCTATGCAAACATTATTTACTAATTATTTGGATACATGTTTCGACTTTTACTTTATTATAGTCCCTCTTTTTTGAGCGATATTAACTAGATCTCTTGCTTATATGACATGAATAAGCTGGACTTCGAATAAAGTCGCAGCTGTTACATGTATGCACACATGTAGCCAATAATATTTGTAGTAATAAACTAATGTATACTATGATAGAGCTGTACCTGTTATTGCGCACTATCTTATAAACATTAGAGTTTTCTAAGATCAGCATCTAAGAAAACAACCCCGTTATGAGTACTATATATATGAATATATAGACAGCGAGAGAACGAAAGAGAGAGCTAGATAAAGAGAGAGAGAGAGAGAAAGAGAGAGAGAGAGATAACTTGTATGAGTGACGTTTCAAGAAGAAATTATCTAAATGCAATAATCGTTGAACCTAACGTATCCATGTTACGGCAGTAAACTTATAAACAAATTACCAACAGAAGGAAGACCAATCAATACATTCAGTGGCGAACTTAGAGATAAGCTGATAAGACAGATTCTGAGAGGAGAGAGGAAATGGAAGCGGTTCTTACACAAGAGACGGTCGAACGGAGAGGCGGTAGAGGGTGGAGAATCTTCCAAGATATCTCTAAGTTTACTGGGTCACACATGACGCGTGCCTTGCTCAGGCAATTAAATGAACCAGATCATCTTCCAAAAAACAGTTTTGGACACCATCAGCAGCAGCAGTAGCAGTAGCAGCAACAGCTTCATCATCATCATCATGATGATCATCATGATCAACATTAGCAGCTTCACAGCAACATCAGTTGCCTGATCATCATAATGAGCAGCAGCATAACCGTTACAGTATGTTATCTTATATTCAAACGCCTACATCAGCCGCGTATATCTACGTGTTACGAATTGGACTGCGTGTTCGATGCACAAAGAGTGCGTACGTTTCAGCTGTAAGTATTTTTTCTCTCCGAGCAACAGCAGCTTTCAACAATTCCTCCGAGACAGCGACCGCTTAATTCATTTAACCTAAAACTACACAAGATCTTCAAAGCCATAACTTTGAACATTTACCAAACTTTCTATATATTATTAGTCTTCTTTCTTGTGTACTTTATGCAAACCTAAAAGACACTGTCTGCGTAATCTGCTTTGGACTTTCCAGATTCTACTAGTCGTTTCATGATAACATGATTTCTATTGCGGAGGTCAAATATGCTTAGCTATTTACTAGACAGGCAGTATTTTTTGATTTTGTTTCATATTCAAATACGTTCGCACTCAGTTGAAGCAGACACAATGAAACTTGAGCTGACGCATTTAGTTCATCAATAAAATAACAGAAGCCAAGTCTAACAAGATAAAAATCGAGATGACTGATAATTCGAGTTTCATTTCATTGTTTTATTTAACGGCATATCAACCCTTTTGGACCCATTCAAAGCTACATTCTGTTTTTTTTTGTGATAACTCGTTTTATGTTTCATGCTGTTACAATTCTCACATATTTCTATCGATCCATCTGTATCCCATAAAGTTCAAGAAACGTTGTCGGGGCGGCAGATATTTTATTTGTCATACCTTTTCAGTGGTCATGATAGAAGCTGATGGAGCCAATGCCCTTTCTAGGTCGAATTCAACACCTGTTATTCCGAAATAGTCATCAATTTAGTACTCGTATTTTTTTTTAAAGATGAAGTGACGTGCATGTACGCAGGATGTGAATTAAACTTGGAACGTTTATATGATTTTTTAAGCATCTTTTTAAAGATTCAAGAATAATAAATAAGGCCAAACGCCTTACAAGCATGTTTAGATGCGATATTTATAAAAATAAAATTAAAACAGTTTCTTTTTCATTTTTACCATTATCTTTTTCCTAACAGTATAAGATTGTAACAACAGTAACATTCTTTTAAGGCATTTGGCCTCTTTCACTATTCTTAAGTTCTTAAAAAGATGCTTAATCGTTTAAATATATATAAAAATATAAACTATCCAAATGTAATTCACATCTCGCGTGCAAGTGCGTCACTTCATATTAAAAAAAATGAGAAAACCGTTTACACTAACATTCATTTTTTATTCTGACTGACTACTATCGGTGTTGACAGGAATTGTTACAATAATAACGTTGAGAAAGTTGTACACATCTTTTTCTATACATTTGTGATACTTAATCTTTATATATATATATATATATATATATATATATATATATATATATATATATAAAGATAGAAGAAAGAAGAGTGATAAAAATGTACGAATTTCCAGATTTATTTCAACCTTCGATTGTTCAATGCAAGGTATATTCTGCAATAAAATTATTTTTCTTTACTTAAGCCAAGACTTTTCAAAAATCAAAATCTTATCATCAGAGAAATTATACGGATAGATAAGTTGGCAGTGGAAAAGCCAACATTCAGCATTTGAAAAAATATTAGGAATGGAGAGTTAAATCACCTTTCATTGGACACCTTATCAACGGACAATTACCAACTGGAGAAACCCAATATCTTTTTTTACACGAACTTTTTTTAAACAATCCATTGCTAATATTTTTTCAAATGTTAAATGTTGGCTTTTCCACTCCCAACTTATCTATCTGCATAATTCCTCTGATGATAAGATTTCGATCTTTGAAAAGCCTTTGCTTAAGGAAAAAGATCATTTTATTACATAATATACCTTGCATTGAACAATCGAAGTCTGAAATAAATCTGGCCATTCGTATATGTTTATCACTCTTCTTTCTTCTATCTTTATAATTGCTCTATCTCGTATATTGAGCTTAAACCATTTTACTATAGGTTCTATCTACTAAAAGTTTTACTTTTAGTTTCATATTTCATTATATATATATATATATATATATATATATATATATATATATATATATATATATATATGATAATCTTAAGTGAATAATTTAAATTATTTTTACCTACAAACGCAAGCGTTTCAAGAGTTTACTCTCATCAGTATAGGGATGGTTACCCCAGACGGTCGCACGGTTAGAACATCTGTCACAGAATAAACCTAGACCTCGCAAGCAAGCGTCATAAGCATTATACCACGAGACATTAGCACAGTCAATAATGAAATGTAACTTATATTTATGCGAAGAGCGGTAAATCTAGAAATACTGTGTAGAGATTATACAAACGTTGGAATGTGCTTTATTGCTGTGTCAGTCTATTTTTAACTTTCCCGAATATGGCTTAACTTTAACCTCATTACAATAATCTTATTTTTTAGTAAATAATATTACACCATTTTACCTACATTATATATATATATATATATATATATATATATATATATATAGTAAGCAATGAAAATATATATGGCAACTAAGCTACACTGAGGCTCCCGTGTTTCATCCCCGGGGGGAATCGTCAGACTAAATGCATTTAGCCTGACGATTCCCCCCGGGGATGAAACACGAGAGCCTCTGTGTAGCTTGAATGCCATATATATTTTCATTGCTTACTACCTAGCTCTACTTACGTATCGAGCACTGTTGAAGTAAATACTGAAAACTGACACATAAAAAAAATATATCTCCTTATAATATTTCATGTGGATACATGAAGTACTAATACACACACACATATATATATATATATATATATATATATATATATATATATAACTGAACATATTTGAAAGGTAAGCATTATGGTAAAATGACAAATACGAATTGTACTATTGTGCTATACATCAAGGCATCATTTGTGAGCATTATTATCACGCGATAACTGTGACTGGAAAAGTGTTTAGTCGAAGAGCTGCGTGATTATATTTTAGAGTAAAACGTCTTACAAAACAGGAACACCAATTTGTTTTCTGATAATAAGAACTTGAATTAGGATGTACCCGATGGGTTAAAAGATTACAGACACATATATAAACTCAATCGCATACTCAAACTGTTACATATCTATATTTTACGATATAGATCTCAAATGCAATTTTGGATTTCTTTCAAGCATTTTATGTCTTAATTATCTCAAACCAGAAATTATTATTGGCCTGGTCACTATTAAAATTGCATGAGCTTACTCACAGATTCGCTTTATCGGGAAGCAGATCAGTGTCGAAGGCTAAAACACCAAAGTAATAATGTGAAATGCTTAGGATTTATTTGCTTTGTTTTTGATTCGGATGTTGATTTGCAGTTTCGAACAGATGCCATTTGCTTTTCAATTTATAGATAATGCTGTTACTTTTCACTATTTTGTCATGCGATTTTATGGTAATCACTGTAGATCTCTATTATTCTACTGAGGTTTTTTATGTAAAACTTATTTATATAATAGCAATACATTGTTCAGATACACTTTATTAATTACTCTATTTTCTCTATGCCGAATATTTTGCATTGTTAATAACAGCTTACTACTTATTTCCTCAATCTGTATTCATCTGGCTTCATGACTTTTCCACAGAAGATAACATATAAATATATCTCTATTTATATAAAGTTAGGTATGTATATAACATTATATATTTGTATGTATCAGATTTATTCATAAACACATTAACAGATCAGTATGAAGTTCAAAAGACAGTTACCAGACTTTAGGTGTCGTATATTTAGTTCAATTAAGTTCATATAAAACAAGTTAAAAGACGCCGGAAGCTTTTCATGAAAATTGAGTGTCTCAGATGTTTTTAAAACATCAACAATGAGTAAAAGGAACGAATTAACAAAAATTCCCTAAAGTGTATTGTATTTTGTGCATTTAACGGAATTTAAGATGGCATGATAAATGCACAAAAGCTCATTACAAAATCAAAATATTTCACATTTTCATTTACTTTGATCGATATTTAGTAAGCTATATTCCCGTAATGCCACTTTTTTCTTAAGACTTTGTAAGCTTAACTATAAGATTTAAGATATTTTATAGAATCAAAATATTGTCATAGATTTTGATCACAGCTGGAATAAGCAATCTAGACATAAAAGTTATTATATCGAGATTTTGATCTTAGTGGCGGGATATAAAAGTGGTGCAAAACAGTTTTCTTCAAGTAATTATTAGGACGTGTATTTTCTAGTATATATATATATATATATATATATATATATATATATATATATATATATTTGTAGTATATATATATATATATATATATATATATATATATATATATATATATATATATAGTGTTTGGACAGTTTGAATAATCCAATATATAAGACATTTCTACTAAGTGATAAAAGTAAATAATTGGATTTTATGAAAGATTGATGGAAACGTTATTGCTAAAACTGGCCAAGGACATTAGTGACGCTTTAGTGTTCGTAGTTAACATCTTTTTGTCAGATGAGTTCACGAATTCTAATGAACAATGACATGTGTCAACTAGGTACACCTGATATTTCATATGAAATTATATCTCAAATTACAGATACGTTTTTATGTTTGTCCTGTCTAGAGAGAAGTATTCTCTACAAAACTTCATTTACATTAGTTTTGTAGCAAGGAAATCCAATTTAAATTAGTGGAAATACGCAAGTCTGTATTGATACCATCTATTGAACACTAGAACATTATTAAATAAACAAAATACCACATAAATAATGAATACTTATTTATTTTATAGAAATCGCTACAAACAAGACACGAATCCACTGAATTTAAGGAGATAATAAATTACTACTTCAAGATCGAAGACTAGCAAACGATAAGTGTTAAATTGATGGTCTCTGACACGGAAATATCACACGCTCCTTTTTAGAAAGATATATTATCGAATGTGGGGACTAAAGAACACTATAACGGAGACTATAGTTTCGAGCCTACCGAAAGTAAACCCAATAGTAACTGGTTACCTTCTTTGATGTAAGTCTTAGCTCTGGCGTAGACTCCAAGTTTACTGTTTTCAATTGACAAAATAACGCCAAATTTAACAAAATGATATGCATATCGCGATAAGTGTTATATATTATTTTGAATTATATGCTCTGAAGGTAAGCGTGCATGTAGTTTACCGAGTCATTAGATATGATTTACATGTTATGACAATAGTAATCGTAAATGACTTCATATATGTAAAGGTTATATAATTACAGATTTGTTTTTGCACCTTATCAAAACCCTTCAAATGGGACATAGTTTAACTAGCCCAACTATGACAACAGTGCTTCATCTATATACATATAGAAGGCTAGCCAAAGCGCGTGCGTAAACAATAAAGACTAGAATGTTATATGACTTGATTTGGCTTATGTATATTGATGAGTGCCTTACCAAGTTATTTAAACATTCTTTCTGATACACAACACTTCAAACGTAATATGATTTTTGCAACATATTTTAGCGAGTTCCATATGACACTTTCCAAAAAAGACTATACCACACACTAGTTGAGGCTCGAGATAATAATTGCAATAAGGCGTATGGTGTTACTGATACTTTTCGTTTGAGCGATGAAGACAATTCTCAAAGCCGCAGAGAGCAAGGATCCCTCTAACCTTAAACGTAGAATGTCAAATGACACAACTGAAGACTTTAATGGACGATACTACAATCCGCAGATGAAAAACGATGAAACACACAAGTTACTCGGTATGATTTGTGATCTGATGATCTGGCCTACAATGAGCTCTAAACTAAGGAAATCTCAAAGAATCTGCCCAAAAAGAAAGAAAGTACATCAGGGCATCTGCTTTGCAGTAGGTAGTCATAAAATCTCCACAGTATCAGAAGAATTTAGATATTTCTTGGGGAGATAGTACGATACGACATTGAAAAATACGAATCGGGTTAAAATGGCAATCAAAACAGTAGATGAGAGTTTGAAAACGATTGGGTGCTGTCTACTGCAAGGCAAATGCAAGGTACCGTTTCTTCAACACACGCTAATTCTAATTCTGTTATGGCATGTTCTCGTATATGAACTCATTACAAACACAGTTGAGGCAATAGAAAAAAAACGACTTCATATTCGAGAAAATGTTCAGTCTGCCTCCAGATTTTCTAAAACGTAGAACTATATAGAAAACAGGTCCAAGTAAAAGTACGGTTAAAGGTATTCACAGCCGGAGAACAGGTGCAAATGATGCTGCACGAGTCCAATTATAAGGTCGTTAAGGCAGTACGACAATCTCTTCAGAAAAATGGAAGTTTAAATTCGAGGATGTCATAAATAATGCTAAAAGAAAACCTAGCTCTCGAGGACGGCATCGGAATTACTCAAGCAGAGAGATCGGGGCTGGAAATTACAAGCATTCAAAGATGATCTACGGCGTGTGTTAAAGATCGATGAGAACTGGCGATTCAGGAAATTAGGAGCAAGCAGTAAAGTAAAAAGATCATAAAAGTAGTCCAACAGTTGCAGGACGGGGCCGTAGACAAACTAGGAAAAATCTATCCGAATATCCCTCACATGGAATGACATTTGGCATATAACGTCGCTTAAGTAGAGATTTATAATACGCTCAACTTACGACGTGCTTCCGTCAATGATCAACCTCGTCAAATGCATGGAGGGTCATTCAAGCTATCTTGTATATATAAAAAAACAACAGACGATTAATTTTCGCAGTGTGCCCTTTGCTGATGGCGGAACAACAGAGTACTGGATGAAGTGAACACAAAAATAAGCGGTCATATGAAACCCAAAGTAGGTAACCCTACTCCGAAGTTTTTATTGCAGGGAAAGGAAATATGTGGATCGGGTATAAACATACAGCTGACCAAATATTAGTATATGGTCATGATATTATAACGCTGGATAGCAGTTGCGTTGTAACCGCAGATCTCCCCGGATTGCGCATTAATTACCCCAATATCATAAGTAAAATGTAACGGCCATACCTTGTTCTATCGTCAAAAACAAGCGATAGACTTAGCTTTGTTAAATTAACAGTACTTTGTGATAGCCTGGTAGTAAAACAACATCAACACAAGATAGTGAAATACAAAGGCTTATATAGAGAGCTGACACGTGAAGGTTCTAGAGTAATCCCTTAAGCTATTGAAACTGGGGCAAGGTAGCAAACACCTTACAGATATAACAGCACAATATGCAATGTGGCTTTGGGCTAAACGGAATATCACATAATATAGTAGCAATGAAAAAGTGCTCACTATATAATTATCTCCGTTAGAATAAAGCAAATTTCGATGAGAGCACGTTTTCATGCAACGAAAAAGTTAGACGCTCAGCCGTTAAACGACACATGCCGCTTAAGCCGTAAAACATTTACTTCTCAGTAGTTTCTTGAACCGATAATTGAAATGCAGTTTGTATAATGTGACCTCACCTCAGTGATGGAGTAAGGTACGCCATAAAAGCGACCGAGAGGAAGGCCCTGAAGCAGTGCATATTATTACTTGATGACGAGACATTATCTAGACACCGAAACAAATATTACACTAACCGACAAAACATGATTATATATGAGTCTACAAGTGGAGCTGCTTCTTCATACCACAATAATGTATGTTGTCGACCCACTTCATAACTAGTTTCTGCTACTGTTTCAGTAGCAAGTGTCATATATAGAAACCCCGCTAAGTATTGTTTAATATTTTTAAGATATGATTTGTTCACCATAATAAAACTAGGTTGCCTTGACAAAGTACATAACTGCTTTGCAACATACTTGGAGATGATCTCTTCTCTTTTCTACAGTCTCTTTGACGGAGGAGGTGTGTTGCTAAACACTCTCTATTGTATCGTTATGTTTATTGTAGGTGCTCGACTGAGCTATAACACTGGTCTTCCCGTGTAAACATTTCATAGAAAGAAACTCGCCTAGCTGTAACCACAACAAAGAATGCCCGTATATCTCTCTGTACGAAAAAACCAATAGAACTTCCATGAAGAATTTCCCCTATCTGTAGAACAACCAACCAACTCCAATATAGTCGTCTTAAAGTCTAATGTCAACGGATACTTGTAAAGCCGTCCTCTTTGATAATCGATTCTCCTTAAGAAATATTCTACTCATTGTTTTCAATCTTCCATTTGGTTTACTCATTTGCTTAATCTTTTTTTTTTTTTATATCACATCATCTACTTTTCACACTGTCATGACCATCTTTTAATAACCTGGACTGTTAAATTTCAAAGCAATTTTGAAAGAAATATATATCGTGTCTATTCAATCTGCTTGCAACTATTTTTAATATCTAATGCGAGATATTTCAAAATTCTGTTTAATTTCTAAGAATGGTTTCAGTGTATTTGATCACAGACATTTCAGATATTTTCGTTTCCAATTAAAATTAATCATTAACGGAGACAGTCTCAATATCATCCAGATAATCAATATTTAGAAAATGAATGAGTCCGTCAAAAATTAGTTCAAAAACAATAGTTCACCACAATGTTTCACATCTTCGAAAGCTTTGTTTTATAAATGGTTTCTTTGTTTCAAATGTCGATGGAGTCAGCTATTTAAATTTATATTGTTTTCCTGTAAATCAACACAGCTTAATATTTTATTTTACGTGGTTTGAATATATAAGTGTATTAGGATTAGGCATACATATATACTTTAATTAAAATACAGCGAGATAATAATATATATTATAATACGCTTGTACTTTTATTGGTGCGTTACTTATACACCCCCAATTTTTACACAGGGATCACCCGATCAGCAAATATTAATTGCAAAAAGTTATTTATAAACATATTGTTGCAGTAAATCACAATATTTAAAATTTATTGATTCTAAAATGAATAGTTCTAAAATCGAGTACACCATCAGAAATAGAATTCTATCGGCGTCAATGACGCAAACATAATATATTTTTTTTTATTGATTTAAACGCTATTTGGTCGACGATTATATTCACGGTGAGAATAAGTAATCTGATCTCTAAAAGAGGTAACATGTTACAACAGATGAATTCAAATGTTAAACTGGCATTTAACACATTACTTATATGTAACCGACAACTGTTGACGACAAGAAGAAATATAATATGGTAACTAAATTGTCGCGGAAATTCCAGGGATCTGCTTGTACTACTTCTAATTGAATTTACACTAATTAATAGTAATAGATGCGGAAATTCCAGGGCTCTGCTTGTACTACTTCTAATTGAATTAACACAAATTAATAGTAATAGATGCGGAAATTCTAGGGCTCTGCTTGTACTACTTCAAATTGAATTAACACTAATTAATAGTAATAGATGCGGAAATTCCAGGGCTCTGCCTGTTCTACTTCTAATTGAAATCACACTAATTAATAGTAATAGATGCGGAAATTCCAGGGCTCTGCTTGTACTATTCTAATTGAATTAACACACATTAATAGTAATATATGCGGAAATTCCAGGGCACTGCTTGTAATACTTCTAATTGAATTTACACTAAATAATAGTAATAGATGGGGAAATTCCAGGGATCTGCTTGTACTACTTCTAATTGAATTTACACTAATTAATAGTAATAGTCGCGGAAATTCCAGGGCTCTGCTTGTACTACTTCTAATGGAATTAACACAAATTAATAGTAATAGATGCGGAAATTCCAGGGCTCTGCTTGTACTACTTCTAATTGAATTAACACTAATTAATAGTAATAGATGCGGAAATTCCAGGGGTCTGCTTGTACTACTTCTTATATCATTAACACTAATTAATAGTAATAGATACGGAAATTCCAGGGCTCTGCTTGTACTACTTCTAATTGAATTAACACAACTTAATAGTAATAGATGCGGACATTCCAGGGCTCTTCTTGTACCACTTCTAATATCATTAACACTAATTAATAGTAATAGATGCGGAAATTCCAGGGCTCTGCTTGTACTACTTCTAATTGAATTTACACTAATTAATAGTAATAGATGCGGAAATTCCAGGGCTCTGCTTGTACTACTTCTAATTGAATTAACACAAATGAATAGTAATAGATGCGGAAATTCCAGGGCTCTGCTTGTACTACTTCAAATTGAATTAACACTAATTAATAGTAATAGATGCGGAAATTCCAGGGCTCTGCCTGTTCTACTTCTAATTGAAATCACACTAATTAATAGTAATAGATGCGGAAATTCCAGGGCTCTGCTTGTACTATTCTAATTGAATTAACACAAATTAATAGTAATATATGCGGAAATTCCAGGGCACTGCTTGTAATACTTCTAATTGAATTTACACTAAATAATAGTAATAGATGGGGAAATTCCAGGGATCTGCTTGTACTACTTCTAATTGAATTTACACTAATTAATAGTAATAGTCGCGGAAATTCCAGGGCTCTGCTTGTACTACTTCTAATGGAATTAACACAAATTAATAGTAATAGATGCGGAAATTCCAGGGCTCTGCTTGTACTACTTCTAATTGAATTAACACTAATTAATAGTAATAGATGCGGAAATTCCAGGGGTCTGCTTGTACTACTTCTTATATCATTAACACTAATTAATAGTAATAGATACGGAAATTCCAGGGCTCTGCTTGTACTACTTCTAATTGAATTAACACAACTTAATAGTAATAGATGCGGACATTCCAGGGCTCTTCTTGTACTACTTCTAATTGAATTAACACTAATTAATAGTAATAGATGCGGAAATTCCAGGGCTCTGCTTGTACTACTTCTAATTGAATTTACACTAATTAATAGTAATAGATGCGGAAATTCCAGGGCTCTGCTTGTACTACTTCTAATTGAATTAACACTAATTAATAGTAATAGATGCGGAAATTCCAGGGCTCTGCTTGTACTACTTCTTGTTGAATTTACACTAATTAATAGTAATAGTCGCGGAAATTCCAGGGCTCTGCTTGTACTACTTCTAATTGAATTAACACTATATAATAGTAATAGATGCGGAAATTCCAGGGTTATGCTAGTACTACTTCTAATATCATTAACACTAATTAATAGTAATAGATGCGGACATTCCAGGGATCTGCTTGTACTACTTCTAATATCATTAACACAAATTAATAGTAATTGATGCGGAAATTCCAGGGCTCTTCTTGTACTACTTCTAATTGAATTAACACTAATTAATGGTAATAGATGCCGACATTCCAGGGCTCTGCTTGTTCTACTTCTAATATCATTAACACTAATTAATAGTAATAGATGCGGAAATTCCAGGGCTCTGCTTGTACTACTTCAAATTGAATTAACACTAATTAATAGTAATAGATGCGGAAATTCCAGGGCTATGCTAGTACTACTTCTAATATCATTAACACTAATTAATAGTAATAGATGCGGAAATTCCAGGGCTCTACTTGTTTCTACTTCTAACTGAAATCACACTAATTAATAGTAATAGATACGGAAATTCCAGGGCTCTGTTTGTTCTACTTCAAATCTCATTAACACTAATTAATAGTAATAGATGCGTATAAAAAGGTACTAATTTTAGTATAATTTACAGGTTTAGTTTGCTTAATAACTAATGAAGTTATAATGGTGTGCACAGAATGTAACACTTATCCGAAATACAAGCACTTATTTCCCGGCTAACGATCGCCATCAAGGTGCATCTTAAATAAGATTATCATTTCACAGACAAGGATAGAGACTGCATATACAGATGATATGTTTACAGAAATAATCCCTTTACAGAATAGCACATCAGCCGTGGAATCCAATATTTTTTCCAGAACCACTGAACCGGTCTCAGATCTTAAAATATGCAATTTCTTTAAACTTGTGAACAACGATTTGATACATTATCATCAAAACATGATCAACGTTGAACGTTGTACTAGTTTCGCCACACCAAATCAATTAAGAATATGAAAAATATGAAAAATATGAATAAGTCATTATATTGTATCAGACTCAATTGATAACAAAGAACATCACTTCTTTGACATTACATATCTGGTATGTGTTACCTGGTGTGCGGTCACCCTAGTTGTGTTCAGACTACTTTCTTCAGAGGAGTATCTTAGTAAGGAATATTACATTCACAAGCAGTTCAGAGTCGCCTACATAAACAATCTGCTTGGAATTGATGGTATATATTCACTGTCTGTATTAGTGAACACACATAGGGTTTTAGTGTAAAAGAAATATTACTTGAAATTTAAAAAATTGTGAAACTTGAAACAACGAAATGTATAGTGCTACGTAAACTATATTAAACACACTCAAGGAGCACTTTGATTAAACATGTCTGAGAATTCTAAAAGCTAACACCATCAAATTTAATAGATAAGAAATATATAGGAGACGAACGAATACATACATGCTAACAATCACATGAAAAAGAAACCTTAGACTTAGGTAGATCTCTTGAAAAATGCACAATTCTTAAACTGCATTAAAAAATAACTAATTAATCTGGGAAAAAAACTGCGAAACAACTATAAACAACGGAGGATAATGATGAATGACTGTATCTACAAAAACATAAGAATTTGGAATGTGAACTATTTAAGTATGGATGAGTTTGAGACGCCAAAATTAAAGCATTTGGTTAATACAAAGCCGATAATATAAAGTTGTTAAGACTGGGAGCAAGATTTGTAGTGACGTAAGGTGTACGTATAAAAGTGAAACAGGAAGTAAAATGTCGACAACAGAGGGAATAAGAATTGACGCATCCATATGGATCATTTTAAATCTCACCAATAAAAATGCGTGCGGGAAAATATGAACATGACTGTCAAAATAGAAAAGTAAGCTTTACTGACAGCAATAAAAATACGTGATCAGAACAAACATAAAGACACGTTCAAAAATAGACGTTCATGCTGCAAATTGACCGAAACAAATACAAGAATATACATGGCTTGCTTTGCGACTATATTTTGGGGTTTTGTGTATACACCTACACTTTACACACATATTCACATTGTACAAACATAAAACGGAGCCAGTATTAAAAAAATAATTAGATACATCGATTTTTTTAGCACATTGAAATATAGACAAACTAATACAAGACACTATAGCATTAAGAAGCAAAAGAAATATCGAATCATATATATCGCCATCCCAGGAAACAACAGTGTGAAGTTGAAGAAAGCCGTAAATATATGAAACATGTTATAGAGATGAGAGTAATCATAGCAACATAAAACTACATAACTAGAATGGCGAAAAGACAGGGAAAATCGTAATCAGCATTGGTATCATATAGGCTACAGTGCTAAATAAAACCGTTCTCACGTAAAACAATATTTGACCAATTGCAGGTAAAATCGAATAAAGTAGCACAGGGGCAAAGCACACACAATATATGTATCTGGATCGTATCAAATGAAACATAATGATGCTGAGAGTACTTTAGAAAGAGAACGGTAACAGTAACATTGGTAGGCATATCAGAAAGGTACCATAGAACAGGGTTTCTCAAGCTGTGTCAATCGGACCATAAGTTTTGCAAGTACAGCTAATATGATTTCATGCACGTTTTACTCAATTTAACACACGTAATATCACTAAACACGCACACTTTCTTGGTTACTGTATAATTCTAATATACACTAACCATAACTAATCCATATAAAATACGACACTTATTAGTAATAGTGTAGTGTTGTTTACATTTATATTATACATATAATATTTGTTTCTTAAGTTTATATTGTACGCTTGAGTTTGAGATATATTTTGTCTGAAGGAAAATCGTAGATGAGGTATCATAACAAAACGGTATGGATTTTATTTAGCATTATGCATTACAAATAAGTATAACTTTTTACTTACGCCAATTTTCAAAATAATATATTCTATGATATTTAGACGTGACATACGATGTATATAAAATCAGAAAGGTGTGGTACATATTTTTTTCCGTTAATTATGTAATTTATTTTAAGGATAACACAAAGTGTAAAAACGTTGAGGAACGCTGCTTTAACATAGTGAGGCTTATTATCACTCGGATTAAAGAATAATCTAGCCAATTCTAGGAACAATAACAATAGTAAAACAAACTAGATTGAGGACACCGAATAAGTAGCAATGGTGATGGAAAACAAAAAAATACTTGAAATTCATTTCAGACTTCATGTCACTCGAACTGTAGTTTGCAAATGATAGATCACTTTTAACAACTTCGGTGAAGACGTGTCAGAGAACACTATTAAAATTAGACGGAATTAATCTGATGGAGCTGGATTGGATGGGAACTAAATATACTCGTATATTTAGTATAGTGTCACACTTAATCCATGAAACAACATCGGCGGTGTCCAGCAATACATCACTAATAACGCCTTGTGCATGTAAAAGTGATATCCACTATTAATTGAAAAGAACCGTGAATAGTTCAGAATCTGAAGCGACATGCTGTCACTCAGATTCGTGAAAACCCACTGGTCATCATCCTGACTACATTTTCTGCAATATCATCAATAGATTACCTACTACTACTACTACTACTACTACTACTACTACTACTACTACTAGTAGTAGTAGTACTACTACTACTACTACTACTACTACTTATACTAATGATAAAAATAAAAATAATAATTATAAAAATAATAATAATAAAAATAAATAATAATAATAAGAAGAAAAATAAGAATATCACGTTGTATCTAATTCAATGCCGCAGATATTGGATGATTTTAAGCTACATACTTATAGAATTATTGCACAGGAATGGTCTGTGATAATTGTCGTTGACAACCAATCTAGTAGGTGTGAAATGACCGACGATTAACGATTACTCTTGATATCTATACGGCGAAGTAGGTAATAAAATTGTACAATTCTTCTCGGAGTTGAATTAGTCAGACTCGCGGACAAGAAGTCAAATGTAACAACTGGTGTAATACTTGTCCGGAATTGGAATACCACAATCAATAACGTTACACACATCTGCATTGCCTGGAATAAGTTACACTGCCTTTTGCCCCAAGTATTAAAATCTTTAATGTTGATACAACTAATATGTTATACATTCACTAGAATACTTATTCTTTTATGAAGATAATCCTACTAATACTCGTTAAACTGCTATTTCTCTCCAAGTATAAAAGGCTTTAATGTTGATACAACTAATATGTTATACATTCACTAGAATACCTATTCTTTCATGAAGATAATCCTACTTATAATCGTTAGACTGCTATTTCTCTCCAAGTATAAAAGGCTTTAATGTTGATACAACTAATATGTTATACATTCACTAGAATACCTATTCTTTCATGAAGATAATCCTACTAATAATCGTTACACTGCTATTTCTCTCCAAGTATAAAAGGCTTTAATGTTGATACAACTAATATGTTATACATTCACTAGAATACCTATTCTTTCATGAAGATAATCCTACTTATAATCGTTAGACTGCTATTTCTCTCCAAGTATAAAAAGCTTTAATGTTGGTACAACTAATATGTAATATATTCACTAGAATATATATTCTTTTATTAAGATAATCCTACTAATAATCGTTACACTGTTATTTCTCTCCATATATTAAACGCTTTAATGTAGATACAACACATAAGAGTTATAGATTCACTAACATAATTATTCTGTTATGAAGTTACACTACTATTAATAATAGTTGCATGCAATTAGAAAAGACCAAGCCAAATTAGAAAATAATACAATAAATGAACAATAGATGAACATTCAATAGAATATCAATATACAGTTGTAGCTACTGTCAGTGTGTGTGTTTACAAGATCCAACTATGATTTGTAGATAGTTCAATATAACGTCTTCGCGTTTGACACACAGGGAAAGATAACACGACGCACGAAGTGAACATGTGTTCACAGTGACTAACACAGCAAGAGATAATACTCATATTCAATCAAAGATAAAGTAACATTAACCGGAAATCCTGAATCTTGGAAAGTGTGGGCGATCCTTGTTTATAAAATTATAATGACGACAGAGAAAGCAGACCACACCAGAATGCGCGAATTAGGAATGCTTCAGCTGGTTCCAGTCCAGCCGTTCTAACTTATCAGATTAAATTTCGGATTGTTTTTACTTAGAGGTTGATAATGTATATACTCTATATAATTCGGACAACTGTATTCCTCATGGATGTTATTCTCACAACGTTTCAGCTGATGAACCCGAATAAGTAGTACTATATAGTAATAGGTAGTAATATATAATCATCAGTAGTAAGATTACACATCTTCAATAAGAATAGGGTTAAGGTTCCTAAAATTCATACTAAAATTGTCCGCAAAGATCCGTGTCGCAATAAGCGTACGCACTCAGTTCTAACAAACAGTCATCTAGAGGTTGAAAGTTCAATCCTCATTATGGCCTATACAAACAATACAATTACGAATTAGCTAAGATTATTATATTGTAATGGCGTACGGAACAAGGGCAAACTACTCTCATGGACTAAATAAAGGGTTTCGTTCGATATTGCATAGATTACCGAGTCTGACATAACGATTTCAGAGTTTCACACTCGAAAATTACATCGTCCGAAAAGTTGTGAGAATAACATTTAAGATTAGAACGGTAGTCCGAATAATCCAAATAATAATAATTGTGAGATAAACTTACCCCATCTGCTTCTGTACTTGACCTTAATATGAATATATTTAATTACGAAATCGTTATAGATTTACGCAAAAACAATTATGATCGTTTCTTAATTAGCACTTCGAAGTAAACGAGAAAATAGATAATGAAGCAACACTCATGTTGTTTCCAGTTTTTATGTAATGTATGTCATTAGTATTTATAGAAAGTGACTATATTATTTTCAAATTGTTACGATAATTCAGGTGTTCCATTCAATAAGATCTCATGACTATATAACGGAGAATAGTAATGCCGAAAGAAAAACTTATCACCTGGTAATAATTATTGAGACAACCATATTTGGTTAATCCACGTTTAAAAGAAAGTATGTTATATTCTGTTATTAATTACTAATGAAAAGCTCACTCACGAGTCATAATTAATGATCGTTCAGTGGTATTCTTTGGAGTCTGATTGGCAACATGTCTCCTTAGATGTTCAGTAATCAGCGATTCTTTAAATTACAATGTCACCCCACTTTAATTCTCGTAAAGTATGCTCTCTGTATTGCTGTGAACATTTTCTAACACCTGAGGCTATTATCTATCTCTATACATCATCAATAAGACCATCTTGTCATATTTGGGCTGATGAATCTATGTCAAATTTGTAGGTTCTTGATAAGGTGCAACAACCTCTCTGTAATTTGATGGGTCCTACCCTTTATTATTCTCTGTATCATCTCTCTCACATACGTGATGTTGCTAGTCTCAGTATTTACTAAAGATTCAATAATGGCATATGTTCATAAAAATTATGTGATATATTCCCTGCTTTTTTGTTCCAGTGGTCACTATCAATTCACTGTTTTAACAGATCATTGTAGTACAGGTTTCTATTACAGTAGCTTCTTTCTAAGAACAGCAGGCTTTGGTAACTTTCTTCCTGCTGACTTCTTTCCTACTACCTATAACCTTGGTCTTCTCAAGACTAAGGTCAATAGGCATCTCCTGTCTTTGTAACAATCATATTTGTTTTTGTCAGCTCCTTACATCAAGTGGATTCATGCCGTGTCTGGTGATATTTCCTTTAAAAATATCCTCGCAAATAATAGCCTTCGGTTTTACCTGGCAATTTTTATGTCAATATAACTTCTTATAATTACATTGCTCTCAGTGTCATTCTAATAGATGTCTGGAAAGTGATTTCCTCCGTTGGTCTTTCGATTCTTTTAGTTCATTCTACGGCTATTTGCTGCAGTCCCAACCGATTCTCACAGAAACGTGTTATCTTTAAAAATAATATATTTGTTTTGAATGAGGGAGATTCAGAATATTGGATGTTTCATTCGATATGAATAGTGTGTACACAATATTATTTTATTTCAACTTATATGTAGTTCATTGATGTTAATTGTATCTGTGGTTGGCTACTGCACTCAATTATTATTCTTAAAATTTGAAATATTTTCATTAATTCGGTGCTGTATTTAGTGTCTCATTCCTCTGATTCTAATCTATTATAATCTTTTTTATTTTAAGAGTGTATTTCCTGCATATATATATTCTGCGCGTGTTTCATTATTTGTAATTATTATCACATACGGTTTATTTGCTTAGATGTTGTTGTCTTTTATTTTATTTCCGTGTCCCCGAGGGTTTGGGGCATTTCATTTTCCAATACTATATTCGGTGGTGACTGTACCTCTTGAAGTTTTCGACTTACATATATGATGAACTTGTTTTCCTCAAATACATTTAGAAAATTGTATCGTTTTTAAATATACTGATAATACACACAACATAAGCAATAGGATTTGAGAAAGCCTTATTAATGTTCTGTACGCTTCCAGAAAATTATTTATGTTAGATAGGTGATACTATAATATAGTGAATACAATTTTATTTCTACTTTATTGATTAAAAAAACCCTGGGGACTATTATGGTTTATTATGAAATAAGTATAACTTATAATATCGGATTTTTTGTTTCATAATTTTTGATGGAAATGTATATCAATATAGAAATACAATTCGAAATATCCATTCCGAAAATAGAGGTGATACATACACAGGAAAAAGACGATACAAGAAAATGAAAGTAACAGAGTTAGGAGACACATGTATATTTATGTGAAATAACTCTTATTTTGGAATCATGTTTAATTTTTAATGTAAGGATATATTAATATAGAAAAAACATATTCGAAATGAGGCGGCGATCAGCGTCATAATGTCAATAGCCTTTTTACGCACAAGCGAAAATTTGCTTTATCGCAAGACGACAACAATATTGTAATTTAAAATGGGGCTCTAGTTTTAAGACTAAAAATATTCAAGGGGCATTTACTATAAATATTTAAAATTAAATATTAAAGTGTTGTATACTTACAAACGACGCCGATTCGGGCTTACACCCGTTCATCAGTCTAAAATTACCAGCCTTACGCATATACTGAGACGATATATATATATATATATATATATATATGTGTGTGTGTGTGTGTGTGTATGTGTGTGTGTGTGTGCATATATCATAGCATTATTTTACTCTGTATCAATATACTTATTATGATGTGTTTCTAATTCGTGTCAAAGGAGAGCGTAGTGGTCTAAGCATTAGTATCTATTCGAACATAACATGTCAACCATTTTATTCTGTTCTAATATTTGACTGTAGTACATTGAATTCCTTCTATTTAATTGTACATGACAACAATAACTAATTACTATTACGCTTGTATGTCAAACACAACTGATCACAGGGGCACACCTCTGTGAACTATGTATAATAACGCGATGCACACTTACATCTAATAGCATGTTCTATCACTTAACATGTAAAAGAGAAATCCAAAGTGATAGAAAACGTAGTGAATGAATTAGATAACCGCTGTCGCGCTTATGAGGTTTATGGAGATATTTATATATGTATTAGATCGATTATAGTTTCATTTGGTATTAGAAATGCGTTTATTTTTTAAGGTATTGTAAAAAATAGTCGTCGCTATACAATAGATTTTGTTCTGAATAGACATATTATATATTACACAACATAATGACATATTCTCTGAATATAAAATGCAATCTCTATCACATAATATGAATGTATACAAGAAAATAAGAATGTCTACGTGACAGACAGTTAGGATAATAGAGAGAGGAAAACTACAACTAAACGAATTAATTATTAGGGTAAACAAATAAAATATAACACAATGACGAATGAATAAGAGAAATATATTTATAACGTATAATAACATTATGGTCTAGATAAATATAATACTACAGAAGCTTATATTTAAAATAATATAATGAATGGAACATACGATTTAGTACAAATTAGAAAAGCAAATACATTTAAAAGTTCATTTTTTTATCTTAGTACATCTCTCTCTCTCTCTCTCTCTCTCTCTCTATATATATATATATATATATATATATATATATATATATATATATATATATATATATATACATATATATTGTGTGTATTTAGGCAGCATTTTTTCATTAAGGCATGTGTGATTGAAGACGACAGAAATCTTCTGTTTAGTGATTCCTTTTTTTATTTTTTCCATTCGTCGAATGATCTTTTTGACGTGTAGATGGAATTAATTGATGAAGGATCCATGTGTTGGACTAACGTTTTCGATTCTCTCCGGAATCATCTTCAGGTCTTTAATGGCTAAAATGAATACAAAGTTTTGGGTTTTTTTTGTGGAAAACTAAGGTATATGGTAAACTGAAATTAAAATACCATTAACAAGACCCTAGAACCTCTATCTCTGCAAAAAATCAGCTGAATCCATCAAATAGTAGATGTGATACAAACTGGCACATACGTACGTATGTACACTTATTTAAGTCTATTAAGGGAGAAGAGTGCTCTCGCGCCTCCCTTGATATATTTATTTAAGCAAATATTGTTAAACATAAGAGCAATATCATGTTTGATTATACTTTTCATGATTTCAATTTTTGTAACGCTTTTACGTGTGAAAACCGATAAGATTAATGAACCAAAAAGCTGGATAAAATGATATAATTTGAAATAGCAGCTGGAAACGCACATGTGAAGTCAGTTAAACGTCAGAAGAATGAACCAGTTCAATTCCAGGAGACATGTTAACGATGTAAATTCCGGATTAGCATCACCGGATGAATTGTATTGTGTTAAGCATTTTAAAATGCTGTTAATGGTTTCATACGTAATATTATTTTTTGTAGGTTACTAGGTTTTAATAAATATAGCTTCGAATATTTTAATCAAAGAAAATATTACAGAATGTGTTATTTTCGTTTCATGAACTAAATCATGTCTTAAATAAGAGCGGGTACTTTTTGTAAATGCTGTTAAATCGAGCTAACGTCTACACGGGTCATGGTGAGTCGGCGGGATCAGGTAGTAGTTGTAAAACGAATGTAGGTTTTTGCTATATTTTTATCATGAAAGTTGCATTCTTCTAAAAGCATTTGAATTTATGAATAAACTTCGTTTTTTCTAATGTGTTGTGTGGTAGGGGAGGATTTGTTTTTACTACAAGATGTTTTTCTTATAGTAAATAATGAGTCTAATTAATAATTATTGCTGATTAGGAACAATATCGGTGTATACTATTTCTATGGCGTTTTCCTCTAATCTCAAGTTTGGTTGCATACGATTACAATAGGATATGTTAATAGAGTTTAAGTTATGAGTATTTATATTATTATTATTATAGTATCTTTAAGAATTCAGATCATAATTTTTATTTGTTCATGAACAAATATATATAATTAAGGAATTTGTTATTAATAATGATTTACTATATATGTTTAATTCAATGAATACTCTTTTCTTAGTTGATGGAATTTGTTTTGCAAGATTTGGTGAGTTTTTAACAATGACTATTTTGTAGCGATTGTAATTTAAGAGATTTGTATTTCAAGAGACTAGAATTAAAGCTGGTTTTCTTTTCATAAGCGTAAGTATTGAACGTATTATTAGAGGCGTCAATAACAACATCAAATACTATACTTTTATTATGTACGTTTGATTTTTTGGTGGAATTTGAAAGTTAATTGGGAAATAAGGTTCTGTAGCTTGTACACTTTGTCATTATTATCTGCTAAAAAAGAATATCTTCAACATTCCGTACGTAAATAGAATATTTTTTTAATGATATGAAATATTTTTCTAGGTTTGCTACATAGAATGTGCAAAAGGTTTGCTCGAGAACCCATTGAAACTCCGTCAATTTAAGTGTAAATATTTCTTTTGAAGTAATAAAAATCCACTGCACTGTTTTCGTATGTCTTTTATTGATTTCAAGTGGAGTGGGATGCGATTTATTGTATGTATGATTGATGATTATAGCGATTTCTTATTTTTACAGTTCTATTATGAATGACGGTTCCAAATCAAAAGAAGCAATTATTGTATTGCCCAGTTGTTTGGTTTATAGCATTTGTAATAGTTGTCGTATGAATACATGCGAGTAGAAATGTGTAATAGTTGTCGTATGAATACATGCGAGTAGAAATGTGTAATAGTTGTCGTATAGACTGAACTATATATTTACTGAGAAACTACGAGCTGATGAGTTCATTTAGCGTTTTCCTAATGAATAAATGCGAGTAGAAATGTGTAATAGTTGTCGTATAGACTGAACTATACATTTACTGGGCAACTACGGGCTGATGAGTTTATTTAGCGTTTTCCTCATTAATACATGCGAGTAGAAATTTGTAATAGTTGTCGTATAAACTCAACTATATATTTACTGGGCAGCTACGAGCTGATGGGTTCATTTAGCGTTTTCCTAATGAATACATGCGAGTAGAAATATGTAAAAGTTGTCGTATAGACTCAACTATATATTCACTGGGCAGATACGAGCTGATGAGTTCATTTAGCGTTTTCCTAATGAATACATGCGAGTAGAGATTTGTAATAGTTGTCGTATAGACTCAACCATATATTCACTGGGCAGATACGAGCTGATGAGTTCATTTAGCGTTTTCCTAATGAATACATGCGAGTAGAGATTTGTAATAGTTGTCGTATAGACTCAACTATATATTTACTGGGCAAATACAAGCTGATGACTTCATTTAGCGTTTTTCTAATGAATACATGCGAGTAAAAAATTGTGATATGATAGGTCGGAGAAGAGAATAAGGTTCAGGTATCTTAACTGTTCCGGTATGAATAACCAAGTTTGGAATAACCAATTATTTTAGGAAGTCTGTACTAATCTATTTGTGCGTTATTGACTGTGATAAGACTGTTAACCCGTGTCTTTAATGTATTGGTATGGTTTGTTGTTAATTCTTTTGAATTTCCATGGACCATCAATAATTGTGTTTAGTTTAGTGTGATAGTCAGATTCATTAAGTACTACATCTATGTTAGACGTGTCCTCTCTTTATAATGATATATGGATAGTTGCGAGATTCACTGTCAACTGTTTTATAACTAGGGCTTTATAATAAATTAGATTGTTGTTTGCTATCGTGTCGAATTTTTATAGCTTCTGCAAAGATGTGTTGTAATTTTATTTTTTGTTTCTAGTTAAGGTATATTCTAATATAAGAATGCGATTTGTGCTGTTGTGTTTTCATGGTTGAATCGATTCAAAATTTGGTAATACGGCCCAACATTTAGAAATTCTTTTTAGTGTTTTGTAAGTTCGTGGTCAGAGAGATTAATATAGTATTCGGTGTGGTTCGGTAAAACATATATTTTTTGTATAGCGAGGTTTTGTGAATAGTTATCTTGAAAAAGTGTTCGTAATTGTTAATGATATATGCTAGTCGTTGTTGGAAATCCGTATATTTAATGTTAAAGATGAGGCCCTTCAGCTTGATTACGAATTCATCAAGTTCAACAGTATGTTTCTGAATTAATTCATTTTAATGCATGTTGACTTGTTTAATAAAATAAACTATGAACTCTCAGGTAATAGTGTCGTGGTGTCCTGAGGAATCATGCACTTTTAATTGTGTGTATTTAAGATACATTTTTTGATTTAAGAAAACATTTTTAAACATAGCTGAATTCTTTTGTTTGATTATATATTCTTTTATTTTTGAATGAACTTTATTGGGTAACAGTATAAGAAACAATTTAATATTCCATATATTTCACTAACGTATTCAATTCTTCATCAACTCATATAGCCAATAACAATTGTGCAGAATAGATAGGAACAGAAGAGAATTTCAAATAAGAATCGAGTACGCGCTTGTAAATTCAGTTAGACGTTAACAGAAAAAAACCCTATGCAGTTCCAGGAAACACGTAAACAATTTAAATTCCAAGACGCCATATATATATATATATATATATATATATATATATATATATATATATATATATATATATATATATATAGGGTGTTCAAAATAAGTTTAATATTTTTTTTATTTTATTTAACTTCAGAACCATTTAAATAATTTGATAGCGTGAAAGTGTTACCGCTACTTGTGAGTTTAAGAGCTGAAGATTATCGAGGATTGGAAAGCACTAGAATATTGGGTGTGATTGACGTGCATAATAATGATTCGCGGCGGATACAACATATCAGAAATCGTAATTGCAGCTGACCTTTCCTTGAATACCTTGAAAATCATGACTGTGTCCGCACGCATCACGAAATACCTCGGGAATACGAGAAAAGTTCCAAAAAGTCCCGGGCAAAGCGTTGCGGAACTTGGCAAGAGTGATTAGAATCAGAGGTTCACCTATAAAAAAAAAACGTTGTACGAGGATCTTTGTTACTTCCATGAAAGTATTTCGAAGGCAACCTGACGAAGTCTAGGAAACTTCTAAAAAAACTGAAACAACCATTCGAATTGAGGATTCTCTGGTTCTTCTAATGACTAGTTGTACAACAGGCGGTGGCTAGCTTACCGCCAACATAGTGTTCCCTGTGTTATTATGACTAAGTTTTGCACAAACTGTTATTGTCTTTGCCTGTGTGTTTCGAACGAAAGCCATGTTATGCCATCTCACATTTTCATTAATGTACACAGACACCATTCATATGGCTATATTCACTTGCCGTTCATTTTTATCCCACATTGGGTGAGAGGTGTTGCTGCAAGAAGGCAATAGGTTTGACAGGAAGTCTTATCTCCAAGTCATATTTTCGGTAACACTCAGATGTGGCTATCGATAAACTTCAACAACTTCACCAGTCAGAAATCTGAACCCATAACCAGCATGATTACAACCAAACCAACTATTATGCGTGGGTGTAGCTACGAAAGACAACCACTTTAAACTCTATAAAGCCAAGGAAGAGCTTATTGCCAAAATAAAACTGCTGTTCAGGCCTATCTCGACATACTCTGTGAAGGCCGCGTGCCCAGGTTTAGAGATATCATATGGGCTGTGGTAGCGACTAAGAGCGGTATGATTGTAAGAGCTGTTTCATATAAAATATCTCCTAAGACATGCGATTAGGATTTTGAGAAAACATAATTCATTTGCTAAGATATGACGTATTTTCTTTCCTTAAAGATTCACATTTTATTAATAACCTTCTTGCTTTCCAGCTCTCCCCTTTCTCTTGTCTCTCTCTCTCTCTCTTTCTCTCTGTTTCATTTTATCTCTCTCTTTTTCTCGCTCTTTCTATACCTTTCTTTCTCTTCCTCTCTCCCTCTCTCTCTCTCTCTCTCTCTCTCCATATATATATATATATATATATATATATATATATATATATATATATATATATATATATATATATATACTGCTCTTACATACACAATTCGGTCTTATAGTCACTTCCCCTGTACAAAAATACATCATTATACTATATATAGGTGTATATACATAAACTAAATGAAAGTTATATTTAAACAAGTTAATTTAAATAGAAAATCCGATTAGTAAATTGCCTGATATCATGCAGGTGCGTAAATTCGTATCTGACATGCACAATTAAGGTTTCTTGAATTTTACCAACATAAAAATAAACATGTGAATGTATTACAAAATTATTTTTAATCTATACTCATTATTTCTTTCGTGATATTTACTGGGTTTCATTCGTAAACAGTTAAAAAATACGTGCCCGAGGATCTATTTCCAGGTTTAAAAATGTACAATCTTTTTAATCTTGACGCAAACATAACCATTTTAATATTGATTTCGCATGAGTCTAAGGAAAAGAATGTTCAGTTTTACTATCATTTCTACACACAGTTTTACAAACATATTTACACACAGATATATACAAATGTCACTATTTCTATCTTCGTCCATTTTTAATGAACAAACCATGAAATAAAATGAAAATATTCAACATTGCTATATTTACGTTAAATATTTATGTGGCGTACTCACCATCGTGCATATTCGGTAATTACTATTTTTTAAATCTTGAATTATGCTAATGAATAGAAATTGTAATATTATTCACCACCTGAAAGTAGACGTTTCAATTCAAGAAAAAAAAACGAATAAATACCGTCGACACAGAATGTGAATAAACTTTCGGTGATCCGATGAGAACCGGTATTTCTACGCTACCTGCTTTTTAAGAAAACGATCTATTCGTATGCATATGCCCTACTTTAAGGTACTGATGAACTGTTCAAACTAATCAATGAAACAATTATGTATAGTCCGAAACATAGCAGGAAGCCAGACAAATTATTTAAAACAACACTTGCAATATTATGAAAAAATGCTGTCAGGTAATCATTCGGAGTTTAACAACTGTCACGTGCTGTGTCATTACTTGCACTATACAGTATACTACCGTGTGGGTCTTCTTCTAATAAATCTCACACAGTACGGAACACTTTTCCCTTCCTTCGCGGTTCAGAAATAATAGAAAGATTTTATAAGCTCCTCTGCTAGGTAGCATTGGATAGTTCATGTCTATGACATACGAATTTGAATTAGTATCTTAATGTCTAACTAAAATAATTTTCCCCGTAAAATCTAACCTGGCAGAGAAAACTTCGTTGTATAATATCATTTCTACACATTTCTGCCAAAACACGCTACAGTAGGAGCTTTGTATTATCATTTCTGTGAACCTTTTATCTTATTAATTACATTTACCATATATCCCAACATACTTTTACACTAACCTTACACAAACACACACCCCCACCCCCATCCCCTCCCACATATATATATATATATATATATATAAATCAATTTACTTTTTATGAATATAGAAGTAATCTATAGACACGTGTTTCTGGCTACCAGTCTTCGGATTAAGTGCAACTTAATGCAATATTCTGCATATTTTCCCGCTTAGGAAGTAGAAAAAAAAATTATTCTGTTTTTATGGCACCAATAATTTAATGGGAAACTAAATCCATCACAATGTTATTTAGTCTTAGTTATTTTTATTTAACATGAAAACACTATGATAATTGGCTGCATTATTTTAGACAAATGATACATCACAGTTTATAAAAGTGTATAACTTCATCCCCACTATTCGGACATCATCTTCAAAAACTTTATATCAGTCTTATAGGCAAACATTTAAGGAAATGTCTATAGATATATTCGAGGACGCCAGCCAAATTGTTTTAAAGTGTCATAGCTTTTGAGCAATTGTTTTGAATATGCTTAATGAAATAAAAATTAGGAAGGTCATGTTGAATATAATACTAATATCTTGAAGGAACTGTTAGCATATTTAATTAGAAACGTCGGTACTCTTAGAGAGAACGACCCGCGTTTCCGTGACTTCGCGTCGACAGCGTTCGTGCAGGTATCGGGAGCGCTCGAGAGTTGACGAAACTATTAACCAATGAGGCTGCAGCGGGTATTAAGCAATCAGTTTGCAGCAATAGACGATGACTTTTTGAAGAATTTAATTTCTACTATCTGCAGCGCGTTATAAAAAGTGAATTTATACTATTTGTGTCAACGCGTACAATCTCCCTAAGGACTAATTGAATTTTGTCAGCACCGGTCATACCTAGCAAAAGACTAACCCTAACCCTAAACTCCTAACTCCTAACCCATAACTCTAAACCTATCACTAAACCCTAATTTAGAAGATGTAAAAAAATAACATTGAAGAAAAATGAAAACAACAAACACAAAAGCAATCGGTTAAAAGCAGTTGTTTCGTTGTTGGTTATATCAAACAAATCATTTTTTTTTCAGTTTCGTTGCATAGTATTTTTTTAAATTTAAAACACATTTGCTTAACAATAGTTTCTTTTGCAAAAAATATCTTAAATGTAACAATTGTTTAGTTATTGTTTGTTCGTTCTTTATTTTAAAATGTATTTTACTTTTATTTCTGTTCGCTTTAATTTGTTCATTTGAAACCTTTCTTGAATGTATCGTCTGGCAATCTTCGCCTAGTCAACTCTCGGACGCTTCCCAGACCTATCGGAACGTTGACGACGCGAAGCTACGGAAACGTGGATATTTTCCTATAAGAGTACCGAAACGTTTAATAAAATGTATGATTATTTTATTTGTAGATGAGTGTTTTCTACTGTGATGAATGAGTATATCAATGCATTTTTAGAACCAAACGTATTGCAAGTATAACTTGTTTTTCGGCGATGGTTTGTTAATGTTTGTTTAGTATTTAATTGTATTTATCCTTAGCTGGATTAATTATATAATCTATAAACAATAATTTTAATGGATAAATGCGAATGTTCAACTTCCAGCACTAACGATAGAGTGAAACGCCCCTATTCTAAATTAATTCAACTTTACAATTTGGATGAACTATCTTTTTATATACTGCTTATGTGTATGCACTATCGGCCGCATAGTAATCTTAATTGCATATTCATTTTTTGAAAATTAAAGTGTATTAATTAATTATTATTTGTTATTTTTTAATTCAATGATTGTTTTGATTTTTATATAGCAACTATTTATGTTTCGCATATTGTTCTATTTCATGAACATATATTAAGCATTTGTGTTAAAATATTATTTTCTATAGTAAAACTGATTAGATTTAAAAAGGTTGTTATCTACTTCAAAAGCAAATTGATTTCTTTTTTCTATACCTTCCCTTACGGAACACAATTTCAACTGAAATAACCAAAATATTAATGTCTATCTAGCCATATGGATAAATGAGAAAGCTTTTACTTCGGCTTTACAACAGAGTTATAAATGAAATGCTTATTTTAGTTTATATAAATTCTTCACGTTTTTAAAGTAGCGACATTTGCGAAGCGATAACGAGATGGCAAATTATCTAGTATATAATAAGCGTGACGTTTCTCAATACGGCAGATTAACCACATTTACGCTCTATGTGTTTGCAAAGTCTGATGGATTGATAAAACTTGGTTTCGATTTTTAGAAGTGGAATTTCATACATATTAAATGCTAGCATGGAACCCCTGCGTTGCTAGGGATCGAATGAGGATTACTACTATGCACTTTTGCACGTTTCGTATAATAACATGTAAGGTCCTTAATTTTACTGCCCCATACTCCCTTTCGCATAACCCTCCACAATGTAGTTGGAAGAAGCTAAAATGTTAGAACACTGTTTACATTTTGTTTCTTATTCATATAGTTTTAATTTTATTCTAATCGGCTATACGTATTTCAAATTTTTAAAGGAAGTATCTCTTAATATGTCACTCAGAGGTTGGGTAACGTATATTATCGGCACATAGACGGGTACGTAAAGATTTAGGCTACCTTCAATTGTCTTACCCTTAAAAGTTTGTACATATGACATACACCTCTTCAAAATACGATATATTTGATGTTTTAAAGGTGTGTTTAGTGTCATAGCTCCTTTAGATTTAAAGAGATTACTAGTATCGTCATCTCCCGAAAATCTGATATATATGATTTACATATAATAAAACTAGTTTTC
>OY744515.1:230158237-230453237 GCA_963556195.1 Sepiola atlantica | reverse complement strand
CCTTGATTATGACTTCGTTGCAATAGCATTTTCTTAATTGTAACGGCCTACCTGTGTTAATGAAACTATGGTACATCTCTGAAATCTGTAATGTATAGTTTTTAAACTAATGATTTATATATATATATATATATATATATATATATACATATATATATATATAAATGTTTAGAGGTACAAAACTTTTAAATACATTTAAAAAGTATGCGCGGAAATCTCTCAAAAAACCCTTTCGACTATCATCTCGTCAGGAGAAAATCGATAGTTTATAATCAATCGTTGAAAGAAAGAGAAAATATAATACGATAGGTTATCTAGGAAAAGTAGAGAGTAAGAAGACAGCAGGTAACGTTTACGGAATGTTAAAAAGATGTCACCATGTCCGTTTATTTTTTTTGTCTATTCGTGTTCTTCAACTATTTCATAGAAACACAGAAACACTATATGCACACACAGATGCGCGCGCGCGTACACACACACACACACACACACACACACACACACACACACATATATATATATATATATATGTATATATATATATATATTTATAAAGGAACGGGTGTATGTGTATGTTTATTTATGTATATATACAGTTTTCACTCCAAAAGTAATTCACCGATCATTTTGTATTTTGATACACAACTGGCACGCGTAATGAGATCAAATATAATCTATATTTACTTCAACTTACTTCATGCAACAGGGGTAAAAAGTGGTTGGACGATCTTTTTAAATATTCAAATGAATCCAATTTTTGTGAAATTTAAAAAAAAAGTTATTAGTCATCAATTAATAAAACATTTTTATTATCGTGTCTCGTGACCAATAAACACACACAGCGCTGACTATTTAACATAGTGACGAGTTCTTTCCTAATTCATTTTAGGTAGCGTAGTTTATCTGGGGTTTCTAGTGTCTTGCTATTTTCTTTTCTCGCTTCTAATTACCAATTGTAATTGTTTCGTCCGAACTTAGAACAAGCCATTTGTTTTACTAACTAACTATTCCTTTCTGTTGACATGCTTGTTATATTAGGTTATACCATGATATCATTGCTTTATTTAGTCCATGGTACAGAGAATAAATAAATGAAAACCACAAGGTTGACATCAGATTTGTGCTTTTGGGTGTACTTTTATACCCCTAGCTCTGTGGATCAGTTTAACAGTTTAGTTAATAGTGACAACTACACAGACACGATATACCTATGCTTGATACAGGAAACCAGCACAAGAGTAGAAACTATAGGTTTGAAACACCAAGTGCAAATATACTAATAGCTAACTCTTTACAGTCTAAACATGACTAACATTTCGCATTATCTTTTAAGGTTTTAAGTAAACGATAATTTTATTGAGTATTTTATTTTTATAACAAAATGTGTAGGGGAGTAAAGGGTTAACGCCACGGACTGAAAATGTGGGTGTGGTAAGTTCGCATCTACTTCGTTCTATAGTACCACTCTCACGCAGAGAGAATCCGGGGGAAAACAGGTAAAACAGATTGTTTTATTATTCATACGAATGCACTAAGTTAATCCTTATAAAATTGCTTAATATTTATGAGTAAGTTGCGGTATTACTCATAAAAAAAACTTTCAATAAAAAAATATATATATACAGAATATATACAGAAATGGAGAAAGGAAATTTTGTAAAGCAATATACATCATGGTAATCTATTTACATTAGAGTTAAGCTGTCTTTCATAATTTAATGCTCAATTATATGCTGACCAACACCGACTGCACAGGTTTATCACCGACCCAGACGACATACCAGGGGCTGACCTGCTACGAAGGCAATGGACCAATCTGAACCGCCTGAGAACTGGTGTGGGCCGTTTTTCTGCCACAATGAGAGACTGGGGCCTGAGAGAGGGTGCTGCCTGTGAATGTGGCCACCCAGAACAGACAGTTGCGTACGTCATAGAAGAATGCCCGCTATTAAAACCACCCAATGGCGAGCGGGGCATAGCGGACCTTGATGACGAGACGAGAACCTGGCTTGCCAAGACCGAACTGCAGATTTGAGGGAGCTGGCACAAGAAAGAAGAAGATATGCTGTTTATCACCAGTTTTCATCGCTCTAATCTAAAGGAATAAGCGTTACCTACTGAAATGAAAGGATGCTTGTCTGTCGCAGTTTTGACCCAGGTATATATATCTGAGCATCTGGATGAAACTTCTTTCTTCTGCTATTCTGATATCTAAGTATTAACCAGGCAGAAGATTGCTTAATTTCGGTGATCCGATGAGAACGGGCATTTCTACGCTACCTGCTTTTTTATCCAACGATCTATTCGTATGCATATGCCCTACTTTAAGGAACTGATGAACTGTTCAAACTAATCAATGAAACAATTATGTATAATCCGAAACATAGCCGGAAGCCAGACAAATTATTTAAACCGAAATTTAAAATTGATTAATTTAAAATCCACATCAGCTGCAGAAGATTAATCATTTCATACAACTCTAGTAGCGCATCTAAAGAACAGTATATCGTACTTATATCTAAATGGTCGATTTCATATATTCATTCTCTCCTTTTTTCTCTTCTCTTTAATATGTTTCATATATATGTGATACACACGTAAGGTATATCAATATATATACACATAATATATATAGGTTTGGTTTGGTAGTTTTGTTTTACGGCATATCAACCCTTTTTGGGTTATTTAATGCCGAATCTAGTCTTGTTTTCTTCTCTTTTTTGTCTCTTTCCCCTTTTAATATCTGTTTCTATTTAACCCATAGTTGGGACCCTAACAGGTACTACCACTCCGGGTCAGGGTGGACCTCGGAGCAATGGTAATTAAGAGGAGGCTCCACATTCCTCAAAGTCCGTAAGCCGGATCTCACCATCGGATGTAGTTTAAGGTCATATCCAGGACCGGGAGTAGGGTAGGAAAAATAAAAATAAAAAAGGGGAGGGAGAAAGGGAGAGGGGCTGTTGTTTTTGTTTTTGGTTTTGTAGAACATAATTAAGTTTTACGAAAAAAAAAAAAAAACGTCAATGTAGGTGAATTTCGTCTCAGGGAGCCACAGGGCAGCCTGATCTGGTATCACCAGGTAATATATATATATATATATATATATATATATATATATATATATATATATATATATATATATATATATATATATATAAAATCACATAGAATAGTAATCACAAATTAGATTCACTCGACTCGGGCTAATACGAGGAATAGTGCATATTCTCCAAGTAATTTTACTTCAAATAACAACACACAGCTTGATACTCAAGCAGACCAGATGCATTCTTGTCCTGGTATCCGGTTATACCAAGATACCATGATATATAGATATACGATGACATTTTTAAATGGTCAATTAGAAAAGGAAAATGTATCTTCTTAATGTTTTACTATCTACACGTTTGAGCTATGGAGTAGAAATTTAATAGAATAGTCGAATATCTATGTATCTTATATAGAGATCAACTGTCAGGCTTAGGAATGGCCCCTTTATTTGTTAAAATTTTAACTGAGATAAAATGAAACAAATATATATATATATATATATATATATATATATATATATTAATATATAAGTATGAAAGTAGAAATTCCGAGGAAGAAGCAAAGCAATGGTGAACACCGGAATGTGGAATAGGGGATAGACAAGACTAAATGACAGGAGACAGTATAAGTGTATACATCTCAGATCAATTTATTCATATTTAAAAACAAATTTGATATAAAGACAGTAAATTGTCAAATGTGGGACTTACAACTAAATATTTAAAGGTCCGCAATGGTTGAAACGTTAATAATTTCGAAAGTAACAGGCTCTTGTTTTAAAAAGGAATAAAATAAGTACCAGACAAGTCGGGTGAAGAAAACCAACATAGACGCCGCTACTGCAAACATATATATATATATATATATATATATATATATATATATATATATATGCATGAGCCTGCGTTAAGATGAAACACCCACGTATGTTATTATTTTCAAATATTTACCATAAGAATAATTATTTAAAACCATTCTTCAAAGAAACTATAATAAGCTTGTAAGTAAAGCAACGTTGCAAAGTTCACCCGCTTTCGGAAGAACGAACACCTTTAAAACACATACTATGGTCGGAAAATTAATATTTTTAATTTTTATCTTCTCTTTTGTGTAGCCGTCTCAGCGGTCGTTTAAGCAAAATAGTACGTTAAAAGGCAAAGGTGTATTTCGTATGCATTGACCGGTAGTACACTTATAAATGACCACACTGACGAGTCTTGGTTTAGATAAAATATTATATTTACGTGGATATTAAAAAATATTTATCAAGAAAATAACTTTAAATGTATATATATTTATATATATATAAATATATATATATAAATATATATATATATATATATATATATATATATATATATATATATATATTAGGGTAGGTCGATTTTACACTTTTTTTTAAATATTAAAAAAAGGCACGTTCCGAAAGTTGTATATAGACCTATTAAATACTCATGCAAAAAATTAGATCAAAAACTTCAGCGGTTTTTTGAGCGTTTGGTATCAAAGATCGTAGACAAGAATATACTGAAAATTCCTCGTTTTTGCAAGATTTGCTTGAATATTGGTGTGAAAACCAAATAGTTTTAGCATTTAAAAGCAGGGAATGTCCTTTTATTTTATAAAAATGATATGAATTAAAGAAATCTTCAAATTGAAAATTTGCCCCCCCCTCATTTTCAGTATCTGCTTTTGTAAACTACCTTTTAACGTTATGAATTAAACAGTAATATTTGAATACCTAAAAAAATGATTTTTTCTGTTATTAGTGAAAATATAACAAGCAAAGAAATAAGGAAAAACCTAACACTATTTTAATGAAGCTTAATATAGAGAGTCAAATTGCTCCATATAAGACCCCTTAGACAAAAATGCTGGTCTCAATTTCTGACTCAAAACTTTGGCTGTAATGTGTTGATGCCTTGCTTCAAAACCATATACAGTTTGTGAAGCTTCTGTTATTAACTTAACTGCCCGTTCCACACCCTGAGAATGTGAGGGCAAATCTGGCAAGTCAAGCTTGGTTCCATTCATCAACGATTCTCGAAGTTCAGATTCAGTAAAATCTTCCGTCATTGGTGGTTCAAAAATGCCGCATAATTTTAAATCTATTAATTGTGTCCAATGTGTGGCATTAAAATTAATAGGTAGTATTCTTTTTAATCTTTTTCTGGTTGACTCCTCACTCCTGAAAGAACAAATTAATTAATTGAATTATTAAAAAATTCCAATCTGTACTGCTTTAATAATTATGGTGAAATTAGATAAAATCTTTAAAAATCATTCTATAAATTGGAATAAATAATTGAGTCAGAGATATATGAATAAATATTACTTACCTAATGGCCAAAATTCTTTTTAAAGCTTCTTCTCTTACTTCAATCTCCTCAGATTTAACCATGGAATATAGAATGTTTTCAGGCAGTAAACAAAATGTATTACCTTGTATATTTCTAAATGTGATATCTTGGATTTCCTGAGGCTTCTCCTTAATCCTCTGGGTCATATTAAAAATGTGCACTTACTGATTGTGGAATTTACTATTTCTTTTAATTTCAAACCAAAAAGTGGCATACATATTTACAATAAAATTTACTACATAGTGTAGTTTTGTTGTGTGCCTTTGTGGGTATGCACCACGAGTCCATAAACACATAAGCCTGATGGCCAAAGTTAACCATCTTGCTTGGTTTAAAGGACCAATTTTCCAGGAGGCATATCTAGAGTCAACCTTACCTCTAGAAATACCTACTGTGTATTCATAAAGGAGTCTTTGGTCAGAACTAAGATCATGTATTTCATCAATTTTGGAAAATGATATTTGGGGTAAATCATATCAATCATTTGAGCATAATTTCCCCAGAGGGCTACTGAATGTTGTAGGGCCCTTTGCGCAACCATCTATGTTTTTAAAAAGGGCTCTGAAAGGTAGTTCATTATGATGCAAAGAGCAACCAATTGTGTGAAGAGTTTTAAAAAGTTTTTTTTCTAAAATTGCAACCATTCCACCATCGCAACTTGTGTTGGTATTAGTGTTGTCAACAAGTATAGCCTTGATACTGTTCTCACTGTGGAATTCATGCAAAACATCCACCACTTGATCTGCATGAACAGCACCTGTTGCACCACTATTCGGAAGAACTCTATGTGTCAGATATTTACTTTCACATGGTGTTTCTTTTGTAAAAGTTAAATGGTGTTCTGGTCCCTTAGTTTTTTTCATAATTCTCTGTCTATTTTCATCCACAATTTCCTTATACATCAATGTGTCCTTATCCATTCTCCCATCAACTCCAATACATATATTTTAGGTGGGGTAAAAACTCCTGGCTGAAATAGTTTTATTTATCTACCTCCAACAAGGTAAGATGTGACACAAGGTCAGGAAAGTGGGATTAGATAACCCTGCGCTATAGAGGTGAGCACTCTGGCCATTAAAAAATTGACTGGGCAGCCCCGTCGGCATTCCCCTGTAGGGGCGCCTCAGACAGTTAGCAATAAACTTACTCCTCCCCAAAGAGGAAAGGCAAAGCCTGGGAAAATGCACCTCCTAGAATTGCACAGGACGGACAAGCCCCAATAGACGGGCGTAAATCCAGACCCAAAGGCCCGGACGATACCGGTTTATTTGGTGGGGTAAAAACCCCTGACTGAACTAGATTTTATTTATCTACCCCCAACAAGGTAAGATTGACAAAAGGTCAGGAAAGTGGGATGAGAAAGCCAGTGCTCGAGAAGTGAGCACTCTGGCCATTTAAAAATTGCCTGGGCAGCTTCGTCGGCATTCCCCGGTAGGGCCGCCTCAGAAAGTAAGCAATAAACTTACTCCTCCCCAAAGAGGGAAGGCAAAGCCTGGGAGATGCACCTCCTAGAACTGCACAGGACGGACAAGCCCCAATAGACGGGCGTGAATCCAGAACCCAAAGGCCCGGACGATACCGGTTTATTTGGTGGGGTAAAACCCCCTGGCTGAACTAGTTTTTATTTATCTAACTCCCACAAGGTAAGGTGTGACAAAAGGTCGGGAAAGTGGGATTAGATAAGCCAGCGCTCGACAATTCAATATATATGTGTGATAATTAAACAGACAATCAACACGGGAAGTCAAATTCGCCCGATGAATTTTCAACCGGTGAATACCATAAAAAATATCCAATAAATAAAACGCCTATGTAAACAAATAATTATTTATATATAACATTAAATATCATAGTGTTTTATTCCTTTTTAATTTGAATATGTACATTTAATTTCTTAAGAAAAATAATAATAAACATTAAAATATTTATTATTGAGTAATGTATTACTTTTTTTTGTTAAAACCCGGGTTTAATTTAAGGCGACACATCTGCCGGTGAAATCTCGGCAGTGAGAAAAAATCTCGATTTATTTGATCTTAAAGTTGCAATGCTCAAATAAATACAAAATTTTGAAGAAAAATATTTCTTGTGGTAACTTTTGACATTATTTGGCAACTATCTTCGAGTGCGATAATTTACAGTTTCAAAATCGACCTCCCCTAATATATATATATTGAATATGAACACTTTTATTCTATTTTATTATATTATGTATGTATTTTGTTTCAGTATTCTTTCATCAGTTCTTAATAAAGAGGTACACTTAGTATTGGTAAACATATATGTATAATAACTTATTTACTCAGATACGTTTGCGTTTTATTTCTACGAAGAAATACTTCAGGCTTGTGAATACCGTCTTTCTAATGAAAAACATATTTTCTGTGTAGTCTTCCTTCCATTATATATATATATCTATATATATATATATATATATATATATATATATATATATATATATATATATATATATATATATATATGTGTCAATTCTGCTTCGACAGTTTCATGAGCCTTGTATTTAATAAAGTAATTATGTTGCCTTTAACCTGTTAAGAAGCGGCAAGCTTAACATGATATGCACTTACATGTAGATTCTGTAAAATTAATTTTCCTTGTGGAGTTCATTTTCTTTATATTATAATATTAAACTGATGGATTTACATCCTCTTGACCGTTACAATTATTCTTATGCAAATCGCTCCAGTGTAAGCATTGATCAACGTGGTGTAATGAGCTAAAAAATACTACTTTAATATAAAAAACGTGTCAGGAATAAGTGTTATATTGATATATTCCGATATAGAAATCAGCAGTATATATCTCTTTGTCAGAAACGTCGCTCATGAAATGTGAGTACTGTAGGACAAAATAAGGAAAACGAGAGTAATAAGACTGCGAAAAAAAAGCCAACATCTACTTACTTTTCTCCATGATGACACAACTTTCCAGCAGAACTAGATGGGCTAGTACCAACAAACCCTTAATATCACCTGTAAGTTAACGTGTTTCACCGATCGTATTTGTATGGCTTTTAGAAATAAGTATTAACTTTGAGACTATCAATAAGATTTTCTACTGTAATATTTGTATTTATAAGTGTTTTAATTTTCAAAACTATTGTATAGTAAGTTTTTAATTTTTCTGAATAATTTGTTTTATTAGATTCAATTGAAATATAAAAGATTTTGAATCGTGTCTCAGCCCAAATTTAGCAAAAAAATCTATCAATAAAAATAAAGGAAGATATACAAACGTGAAAGTTCCGTGATGTTCAACAACGCTTGCTTATATATATATATATATATATATATATATATATATATATATATATATATATATATATATATATATATATATATGCATCCTTGAATAAAGACGACATCACTTTCTTTTTTCGCTCATATATAATTGGTTGTCTCGGCCCTTTAAGCTAGTTGTTGGGTCCCTGGTGTCAATTAGTTGAATATATGTATACTAGCGATACCACTAAGATGTCGCTCGAAGGGCTTTATATTCGTTTCTGTTGAACACATTTTGACCCTCCAACATTTATTATCAAAGTATATACTTTTTATAAAGATCACGCAATTGAAATACACAGAGTTTTAGAATAAAATCTGTAAAAGATATGAACAAAATGGCAAATACGATAACACGTTTTATAATTCTGCAAGAGTAAAACCCAAGTGTAATCGTTTGACCTATACAGCAAACATCGTCTGACTTTAGCCGCCAATAACGCAATATTATGATGTCTGCATTTACGTTTATACTTTTTGATAATAAATTTGTCAAATTAGGATATTCCGACGCTTTACTGTTTTAAATAGTTTTACGAAGATGGAATTAAGACAACCGTCTGAACCGTATTATATAATAGTTAACTGAAAGTACACGTATATCCTGAACACACAATATTTTCAGAGTTTAAAAAAAAATTCACACTAAACAAAACATATTTCACGGAAGCGTAACGGACTACTGTTTCCGCCGCCATATACATAAGAAGACATGTAGGTAGTGCGTTGGTAAGCAATATTTTTGTTAATATTACAATTAAAAATAGGCATGCTTATATGATTAGGAAAAGGGGGAGCAGAAATGCATGTGCATACATACTACTTTCCCCAGTTAAGTTTTGCTCGTGTATCCCAGGGATCGATCCTTAAACCAACTGGAAATGTGCAGGCGGTTGTGTGTCATTAATAGAAGACCGCGTGGGTGTGTGTCCATACGTATTACGCCCCTGTATTATTTTGTCAATGATACTCTATAATAGGTAAATACTAACAAAAGGTTGAAATTTGCTCAACAATATAATTGAGCGCTTTGTAATATTTGTATTGTATAAAAATGTACGAACTACTGACATTAATGTTTCTTTTCGAAATGTAAATGAAATATTTTGTAGTGATGTTATGTAACCACTCACGTGTATACAATACACATAAACACACGACTCAGCATTACCTTTTGCTGAAGGAATCTATATCCTATATCCACTTATGAATCTAATAGACACGTGAACTAGACTATCAGAACTTACTTGTGCAACTAGTATGGGAGAATGAAAAACTAGAAAGTAACACTAATCATGTGTTACCAGACATCATGAACTTCTCCTTGCCACTAAATGCAAGTAATGCCAGTTAGAAGAGGTGCGGCTCGGGATTGCACACTTTTGCGTCACTATAAGCTCCCGTGCAGGCTCTCTTTGATGAGTTTTTTTTCACGAAAATTTAAAGAAGTTGCCCTTCATATTTTATATCATTGGCTTCTTTCTCTCTTATTAAGGACACTCGATATTCTCTGAAAGAGTGCGTGTATGCGTTTATAGGGAAATTATTACATTATAACGAGCTAAACTTGTTTAAGTTCAGTGAAATTGACACATCAAGACACACATGAACTGATGTAATACTGTAGTTGTTTCCTACCAAGATTAGTAACCATACACACAGTTGTATGTTAAATTTACACAACTTTTAGACGCAAAACAAGGGAATATGTATTTATGCATTTCCAAATGTTATTAGAGAAATTGACTTTGCCGCCTTTTCTACATCTAAACATATGTAATTAATATTCCCAAATAGACACTCACCCAAGAGCATTTTCTAGCAATTTCAATTTTCGTTCAATTTAGTTTTACCTATTTAATAATCTGGATGAACTGAATGACACCGGGTGTTATTCGTTTATATACCTGTATAAATATATGTGTATGCATGATCATAAATATGACTTGTTCGAACAATATATAAACACAGAATAAAGTCAACAATAAACTGCTAATAAAAGAGAAATCGTTTTTTTTTATTAAGTATTATTCGTCACTGACAATTCTGTATTCTATTTTTAAATCCAAATTCGTCATAAACGGTATAATTACGTAGCCCCACATGTTCTCGTTAAGCCTGATCAGAACGTAACCATTTGTGTATATACGGTTCTGTATCTCTGACGATAGCGACACCTACTTACAATAACTAACGTCGTTAAAATTAAACAGCAAAATATAGTCTACATTGTCAATCTAAACTATATCAGGTTATGGTTCACAAGGTACATGTATGAATATATTTTCAATATTTACATTATATACAATCTCTTCAAAGACATCGCAAACGCAAGAAAATGGAATCCTGTTTTGTAATTTAAAGGGAATGGTAATATCCGCAAATAAACTACACAATATAATATCCAAAATGCTATTAACACAGATAATTAAACAGTACGAACACTCGTAAAATCGTAAAACATAAACGGCAAGAATATACGATCGTATAAAATAAACAAAAAACTTCAATTTAAATAATGTATATGTAAGATAGTAGAAACTTATATACTAATAAAGCTGTGCAGTAGATACATTCACGAATTCAGAAAACCTATAAATTAACTTACATAAACGTACATTGCAAATAAAAAAAATATGTATAAATTCTTATGAGTTTGTATTGAGATAATGTATACATTAAAAAACGGATAGCATCTGTAAAACCATTTTCTCAGAAAATAAATATTAGGATTTTTATTGGAAAGATCACTGTTTAATACATTTCCCATGTTTTTTCGTCCACGAGAAAGGCACAAGCGCCATATTATCTGGAATAAATGAGATACTGGAAGACATTACTTGAGGTTAAACAGTTCTTATTTAGTAAACAACCCACACATTATAAAGGAGGTAATTTGGCGTAGGTTGGGGAAGTATGTAAAAGTCGGGCGACATTTCCAGAAAAAAGAGGTAGTCAACAGCAAACTTAATTGTTATTACCGGCAACGCTCGTCATATTCCGACATATACGCGTATACACTTATATATAAAGAAAATTCCTATATTAGAAAATCTTATCTGTGGAACAACATACCACAAGACTGCTTCCTAACTGACTACAATATTGTTGTCTTCAAGTTTAATGTAAACAAATACTTGTTCAAACTATCGCTTGGATTATACAATTTTGCCTATTCTGTCTACTATTTCTACTCCTCTCGTGGTAGCGTTCATTATCCGACGGGCAATCTACTTAATTTATATCTCATTAGTAAGTATATATATATATATATATATATATATATATATATATATATATATATATATAATCATTTCATGTACCCATATAAAATGTTATAAGGAGATATAATATTTACTGTATCGACTTTCAATATTTACTTTCACAGTTCTAAATACTTACATAAAACTAGGTAATAATGCATTTATTGCAATTAAAATACACAGAGCCTTCTGCGTTAAATCCACGTACGTAATCGTTAGGCTGTACAATATTTGTTTTTAGCCTGACGATTCCCTGCGGTTGTTAAACGTGGAACCTCTGTGTATCTTAATTGCCATGAATGAATTTTCGTAACTTGCTATTTCTCTATTTCTCTCTCTCTCTATCTATCTATCTCACTATATATATATATATATATATATATATATATATATATATGTATATATATATATGTATATATATATATAGGTTTTCTCATATGGCACAATCGTGTCATTATTTCTTTCTTTCATTGTGTGCCTTCAAAATAAAATTAAATTGTTTCCAAATCTTCACTTTATCTGAAGACGTTCGATAATACGAACGAAATCGGTCAAATCTCTCTTTTTGTTTTTCTACTGCATTCTAATCGGTTTTCCGTTTTTTGTTTCAACTATATATATATATATATATATATATATATATATATATACATATATATATATATATATATATATATATATATATATATATATATATATATAGTTTTCAGGTTCGATTATATTCGATAGGATTTCGAATCAGAGAGCTCTATGTCCGTTCAAACAGAGCATGAATAAGTTATGAGGTTTAAAAAGACTAAATATACATTCGGATGTTACACATTATAAGTTATTTCGACCTTAACTAGGTCTCCTCGGATGTGTGTCCAACCACAATTGAATTGTGGTTGGAAACACATCCGAGGAGACCTAGTTATGGTCGAAATAACTTATAATGTGTACACTCCAAATGTATATTTAGTCTTTTTAAACCTCATAACTTATATATATATATATATATATATATATATATATATATAATTTACACACGGTAGTCTGCGAATAATATTTTATAGGGCAATATTTCCTCAATCGTGACTAATTCATAAGCCAGTAACTTATTCAGTTTACATTTAAACTTGATGCGTATTTTTGCACTAGTATGTACGTGTCCAAAACCTTTTTTGAACGTCAAGGAATTAACATTTGGTTAAGTAAAAAAAACGTCATTTTAAAATATGTGTGATCATCAAAAATAAAGATTACGCATCATATTCAATTTGAATCACCATAACTTTTTCATTTTAAATAAATATTTATTTATTTTATACCCAAATGTAGCGGACAGCACAAGGAATCTAAAAATATAGATATATCGAAAGGAATTTAACTATAGGCAAGAGATACGCAGCTTAAAATAACAAAAATGTCTATCGAGTAACGCTCGTTAACGTTTTAAATTATAAATATAATTCCATGATTGAACCCTACAAACATAACACCCGATGATTTAATTCGAAATATGTTACCATTAAAACTAGTAGGGGCATACACACCGAGCTGTGTCATATTTAGTAGAACCAAATATAGTAATTTACTATTATAGTAAAGTCGTTTTATTTTCAAAAACACGCCCACTTTGCGCCAATAGCCAATGGTCACTTTCATTTAAATACATTTTTAAAACACCAAGTATCTCAAACTCGAAACAACAATGTGTCTACTTAATTCGGAACGACAATTTCTCTTCAAAATTCGAAAAAACTAGTCTAATCAATTCGAAACAACAATTCGTCCCCAAAATTCGAACCAACAAGAATAAGAATCCACTTAACTCCTGTGTGTCTGTTCTATTTCGATGCCTGATTTTTTAAATGTGTATTCAAATTTTGAATAATAAGAAAATTAGAAAAATGAATATGACGAGCAGTGAATTCGATGAAGGAAAATTGAAGGAAAATAAACATACTGAAGCTTAAACTCTGAAACACAATGATTTCTAAAGCTTTGTTTCACTGATACCTGGAAATTTGCCTCTGTTTTACCAGTCTTCAAGAATTCTGGAGATAGAACTGACCATCAGAATTATCGCCCCATCAGTCTACTCTCGCTCTTCACTAACATCTATGAATTCTTAATCAATCAAGCGATCGTCGGCCACCTTGTTAATGTTGAACGTCTTTCTGACCAGCACTATCGGTTTAAGCAAGCACGGTCTACTGCGGATATCCTAAATCTTTAAATGCACATACAATACACTGGACAACTCAGGTGAAGCTAGATCAGTAGTGCATTATTTGGAAGATGATTTAATATAATTTGACCGTGTATATACAAAAGAAAGATTCAGAGTGTCCTTGATAGCCGTTCCTAAAAAAAACAACATGACATAAATGCTCGTTAATCCTCGGGATCGATCCTTAGACCTTTATTGTTCGTGATTTCCATAAAAAAACCTGATAGCAGTGTGTCTGAAATGAGCATATTTGCTGACGACAACACGCTCTCATCTCGTCATGTTGATAAAACGGACGCGCACACATTTGATGCAATAGCTAGATACTTAGAAAGGAACTGTCCATCTGTAGTGGAATAGTATCATAAATGGGTGGTAACAGTTAATGTTGCTAATCAAAGCTTCTTCCATTCAACAACTACAAGTATACCTCTTCAACCACCGATTGCCATGCCACATAATAACCTACCTAAGAGTCCAACTTTCGAACTCCTCAGCCTAATATTCACACGTTACATGGATTTACACAACTACATATAATACATTTGCACAACTGCTGAAAATAAAGTGGGCTCTCTCTACCGTGATAGAAAACCTCTCACACTTGACAGTGCCCTTCATCTCTACAAAGCCACCATACCCCCATGCATGAAGTATTGTTCTAACATCTGAGCTCGTGCCCCATTAACTAGCATCTCTCTCTTAGACGAGGCCCCAGAAGTCCTTAATTTAATAGGCACCCTTACAATCAACTAAGCTCCAGTAACAGAGCCATCACCACAATATTGCATCCTTGGGCGGGAATCATGTCTACGAATTTGGAATCTGGTAGCATTTGTATTATATTCCAATTCTGAAAGGAAACTTGCCCATGTACAAGAAATAGTGGAAAAAGACACAATTAATAAAACCAGTTCTTAAAGTATTGTGCATTTACCTAAGAGAGAAAATTAAATTGAACATTCTAAACCAAACATTGTCAACAAAACTTGTCATCTTATCTAAATTTCTAATAAAAAATGCAAAAAATTAAAACCAATTCTTGTGATATTTCAAAACAAAGACAATGTGATAGCGACTTAAACAACTGATCAATCGCATTGAAAAGGTGTCTGATGTCATTAAAGAAATTCATAATTTGTACTGTACTATTCTTATTTGAAAATAGAAAAAACATCTTAACTGACTTCAATCAATTGTCTTAAAGTTGGAAAATACACAAATAATTAGGAAAATTGGTTATTTATGAACACATTTTGCTATAAAGAGCCACATGTTTTATTAATGTGATACACTGGTTTCTTAAAATGAAAAGGACCATAGTCTCATATGTAGCCTGCAATCAAAGGAATTTCAATACATTTGCCAATTCCAATGGAGAATACCATCATGTAGTGGACACATTCGTATAAACAGAACACACTTCTTTGTATATTGTTGTTGCCTCATTCCCAACTAAAAACAAATTAATTTGAAAATCATTTGTCAGTATGCAAAATATGTGGAATTGAGTTCATTGAGGGAATAGAAGAATGACATTTACAAAGAAATTGCAATTGATGAAACTAATGATCTCATTGACATTGTCTTGTTTACTGGAGAGAACTGCACAACATATTCAGATCATTTGTTGATACATTTGACGAGGAAGGATGCTTTATCATTCTATGAGCATCACACTCTTAAAGAATGTACCCATATATCCAAAATAATATAGACCTTAAAATGTTAAGATAAATAAATGTAATGAGGATTTAATGAAAGACAACCCTTTTTAACTAGATTTTATATGCTCTCCCATATTAATTTCCTGTAAGAAAAATTAGATGCCTCAAGATAGAGAGTATGACAATGTCAGACCTCATGTATTTGTAAGAAACAGACATCGTCATTATGGCCCTAGATTTAGAAGTAACATTACATATCTTGTTTAACATATTGATGAGGCAGCCAAAATATATTTGGATGATGAGATTGTTACCATGATGAATCAATGAAAACAGTAACAAGTAAAGTTGCTTTTAATGGCAGGTATCCTCAAGAAATGTATATAGTTTTATTTGTAAAATGTTAATTTTTAATGATTGGGATATATCCATTTTTGCTTCGTTTTTTATCAGCAGTACTGCCTTATCTAGTAAGGCTATTCAGAAGAAAACAACAGTTTCACTTCATTATATTTTATAAGCACAATATTTTACTTGTTTAGATATACAAGTGCATTTATTATTCTTGCTATCTTCATGTTTAAAGTTCAATTCAAATGTATTATTGTATACTTTTTTGTGACTTTGTCTTCATGGGCAAAACTGAATCATGTAGTAGGGCTGTCTAAAAAAGTAATTTTTTTAAATAATTATAATTAATATACTTATTTTTTCTAAATTTTAGTAATGAAGATAACCAAGAGAATTTTAAATTGAGTATTTTTCCCGCGGGTAATAAGTAATAAATGCCAGGTTCGTTGACGAGTGAATTAGATGCTATCAGGTGTGTGATGTTATACTCTTTATTGGCGAAACTAAATTAGCAATTGGTTCTAATATTTCTAACTACTCAAAATACAAGTGACTCAAACTGCATCCAATAACTGGTGGTTTTGGCTTCTGTTAGTTTTTTTTATATTATAATAAAAAAAATACATTGTACATTCTCAAATGGCAATGCCTTCAAATAGTGGCAAGATTATAAAATGCGGACGCGTGTGTATTACTATTCTTTGATATGAACCTGTAAAAGTTCAGAACTAGTGGAATAAACTATTAAATTAGTTATTTTAAGTATAAAATGTAGAGCAAAATTAGAAATGTAAATAGAATGATACACAATAATAAGCATGATGATTAATTAAATAAAATATAATTTACTTAAGCATCATTCATCATGAGAAGAATAATGCTGACTCTTCTCAGCTATTAAATCTCCTTGTATTTAACAATGTTTTTATACTGCACGTGTCAGGAAATGAAGATTTATTTGTGTTACATGCAAAGCAGATATGATTTTCTTTTATTTTGATTAATAAAAAATGAATCACACTTTTACATATTTGAATTACATGAAAATCTTCCTAATAGTAAACTCTTTCCTATTGTCAGGACAATTTTGTTTTAACTTGTATTTGTTAACTTTCTTTATTGTAGTATTTTTTGCATTTATTTCCGGTGACAAATAGATTTAAAGAAAATTAAGAATTTTTATTAGAAAAATGTAACATTGTATTTCAAATTTTGTTTTAATCCAGTGATGATGAGATCACGTGATAAAAATTTACTGATGAAGTCACTAAATTCTCAGGTCACTAAATAAAGTAACAAAATAAGTTAGCCTAACTTGTTAATTTGCATAAGTCATCACATGTCTGCTTAGTTGAGGTAGTTATTTAGACGAACGCTTCTGTGTAATAAAAGAAAAACTATTTTGGGTGTCGTATGCCATTCTTGCGTAAATCAAATTATCAATATCCACGAAAGTGCTGAGAAACACCATTGTATATGTCTGCCAGTGATTAAGTGTGATTTTATTATTGAATATTGGCTCTTTAAAATCTCAATTCCATCTTTACTATTTAAGAATTTAATTCAACTTGTCATCTACTTTTCCAGGTTTATATTTAACAATATTAATACACATACGTCTGTACTTTTCAATCAAGTATACACATACAGGCAGTATATATATATATATATATATATATATATATATATATATATATATATATATATATATATTTATAGTAAAATACACTTATCGCAAGTAAGCACGACTGTGCACATCCAGCCTTGTTTGAACACTATTAAAGTAAATACTGAAACAATACACATACATAACTCTCTGTGTTAACAGACACTATAGACATCCTAGCTCTATGTATGCTTTCTATTTTTACATGAGTATTTTTGTCAAGCCTGTCAGGAAAATTAACTATTTTGTATTCTTCACATAATATATTTAATTTATACTAATGAAACTCCGTATTTCCATTTATAAAAGAGCTAAACTTATATATAAAGACATATATATTTATATATATATATATATATATATATATATATATATATATATATATATATATATATATATATATATATATATTTATATATATATGTACACTACTTAATTCGGGCTACAATAATCAAATTAAATACAATAATAATAATTTCATGCAGGAAAATAATTTTGAGTATACTCACACACAACATGGCAGTATAGGATAGAAATCAGATAAATACAACAATACCCAAGAAAACCAAAACATATATAAATATGCCCCCCACAAAACTACCAACATTGACAAACTAGCTGACCGTCAAGAACATAGTTAAATACAAGAATAAGAAGAAAGAATAGTATTTGGTTTACCCACTCTATAATTGTAATGTTAAAACAAGTATCCCTAAAGGATTCTTCAAAATTATAGATAACTCATTCAAGCACCGAATAGATGCAGCTCTATTTTAAATAACAATTCTATTAAAATGTTCTACTCCACAATAGCAAAATAGCGCAACCGATAATCTCATATAATAACTAAAAAATTAAATCTGCCCAGCAACCAGCACCTATTATACATCTACTAATAATTGTTACTGTCGGACATCCAGTAAATGCCGGTTATATAGCAATTGCATACAAAGTGACGTCATATACGCTTTTAATGTAAAACAATTCCCCCAAATGCCATTATGCGAACTAACACCAGCATGCAAACCCCTTCATTCTATAGCCTTCCACATAGCCAACTTCCTGTATTAAACAACACTCTAAATAGCATTACTTGTATTCACCAACGACCCCCGCTAAGTAACAATAACCTTTATCTCACCTCTCAATGTATCTTAGCTTAACAATTGTAACTTTATTTTGTCCCAGAGCTTGAACATGCAAAGACAAACTTCTGCCGATACTACAAATCACACAACTATCATAATAGCAACCCAATACACAATACGAACTTACATTAGGGCTAGTGCCTTCCCCATAAATACCCGAATCTCAAACAATATTTACTCCTTCAAACACAATAACAACACTGCCACCTCTCTATCCAATAAAATAACAAACTTTAACCGTATAAACACTACCTAAACGCAATATTAACAAGGTCTCACTTCTACACTCCAGGATTCGCTTTCTGACAACTATGTATATTAGAAACATTTACAGCAGCTAAAAGCATAACATATTACTAACTCTAAAAACGAACTTATATCAAATTGCAGGCACAAGCACATATTTAAATACATCAATTGCATTATTCCGCCTGACACCCCCTCCCAGCCCCCACTAAGATTAGATTAATTATTACATTTGATAATTTGTTAACTTTCTAACTTTAAAATAATAATTCCAATAAGATAGAATATCCTTCTTTTGTGCATCGAATAATTTTATTAACCCATCACGATTGATATAAATTATTCCTCTTCATTACCTCCTTATCTCCAACACTCTAATTCCTATACTCTTCTTTCAATTTCTATCCAACCCCCCTTTACATACTTATCCATTGCCTTTATTATCTCCATTCTGCATACACTCTATCGACTCTGTGGACGCAGCGCTCTACCGACAATCCTTTTCTCATAGATTCCATAACTCTCACCTTTAATCTGCACTACACGTATAATGGTCCATTTTCCCCGCACCCTCTTAAATCTATCTGTAATTTCAATACTCTATGTCATCACTTCAGTTACATTATCAACCCATAATCCTTGTACTAGAACCCACTTGTGGCAAACATATTGACGCTGTTCCAAGTCTTTACTTTAGTAATATATTAAAGTATCTCATTTATTCACACATCTAATATTTAATTAACTGGGAAATCTATAAATTATTTCAACATTAAACTCTGAAATACTATAAATGTACGGCTAATTACATCTTTAACACGTACATTCCAGATTTCCAAGCGTCTGAGCCGTTATTCCTGATTTGAACTTTTAAAAGACTTTCAGAATTATATATTATTTTGTCTAAAACATCCGTTTAAATACGGGAATATTCCCCTCGAACTGTTTTCTTACAGACCAGAAAGCTACTGTATTAGCTTATTAAAACCCACTCCAACTCTTAACTGAAGCCAGGCCAGCAAATAAACTGGCAGTAATTACATTATAGATTATTATTAGATGTAGAAATATTATAGGTGTCACCTCAAACGCGTTATGTACCCACATGATTTCTTTTGGTTATCACTTCAATACACAGATGGCCATTTCAATAAAATATATACACGACACTAAACTCCGCTGTCTCATAGAATCATGTATAATCCTACGTCATAATAACACAATTATTCACAGACCAGGATTCTATGTTTCTACATCTTCTGCCAGATCGATTCTAATCGAAATGAACTAAATCAATATGATAAAGGGTAACTTCTACAACTTTGAGCCCGCTTTCTTCCTCCGCATCCACCTCCTCCTCCTTATTTGTTTAATTCCTTGCTGTCATTTCTTTTAAATAACTACTAATATTCCTTCCCCACTTTTTTTAAATTACAGCATTTCCGATTGGCGTTTATCCGCTAACTGCTGATTTTAAAAAAAAATTACTTCCTTCTTTTTCTTTTTTAACATTTCATTCTTTCTTTCTCCCTCTCTACTGTTTATTATACGTGTCTATTTTTTTCCAAATTGCGTTCTTTGTATGAATATGAAAACGTTTCTGTTGTTAATTAAAGTTCTGCTACCAAGTGATGATGATTGTATTTTAACAATTGGAATATTTTAATAGAACTATTCAATATGTGTTTTTGCGTTTATTTTGCTAGTTGTTGATTTGCTTATCCTTTATTCTATTTTTATTTATATATATATATATATATATATATATATATATATATAATATTCACACACAGCTGTACTTTTCGTTTAGGTGTAATCAGCGTTACAATACGAAATATAACGTATTATTGCACACACATGTTTGAAAAAAAACACGTTCTCTATGTAGGATAATTCTATATATGACATTGATCATTCCCTGACTACCCTGAGTATACATACTTACTCCATCTAGGATATTGACCACTTTGGATAACCTAATACCACTTACCAAATATGATAATGCATTATTGCTATCATGGCTTTCGTGAAAACACCGAGTTAATTATCTGCGTGTGTGTTACCTTAAGAAAAATGGTAGAGTATCTAACTAAAATCTAAACGCTTATTCTCATGAAAACTTCGCCGGGGTAGATCACGAATGCATTCCGAATCGCTATGTGAACTGTTAAGAACGCTATGCGGCGTTTTATGTCAATAGGGGGGGGGGCAGTTTTTTTCAGCCATAATTAAGAACAAAAAAAAACACTGTACTTTATATGTATCTCTTCCGCTCGGCATTTTCTTTCTAAAATGATTTTACGTTTATTAAGCTTCGCTTCGGATCAGGGAGGTGTTAGCAACTCGAAAAGGGTGGTTTCAGCAGTGATGTTGCCGGATCTTTAATGTTGCTTGTGTGGTTTCAGTAGCGCTCTAAACGGGAGCAATACATATAAGATTACTGGGTTATATTTGGTAAGTAGGATATAGCAAACAGAAGTGCTCAAGATCCTAGATAAAGATGGTGTTTTTAAACGCAGCGTTGCCTGGGAGAAAAAAACTTGGGTGTATTTAGTTTACTCGGTGTTGCCCGGACACCATAATTGTAATAGTACTACATCACATTTTGTAAGTAGATAAAGTTTACTCAAAGTGTTCAATATCATATATAGAGCAAGTATGTTTAACAGACGTTTTTTTTTCCAGATGTCTTTAATGTTCTAGATAGATGAATTGTACATAAATCAGGTGTTTTAAAACGCCGCGTTGCCTGGAAGAAAGATTTCCACTGTATTGTGTTAGTATAACCAGTAAAAGCGTTGCTTTAGAGTCAATATTTTAGATAAAGAATGTGTGTGCAATAATGCAGTATACATTGTCAATGTGGTATATTCCTGACTGAGACGTGGAAGACAAGAAAATAAATACATAATTCATAATATTATTCAAGGGATAAGGAAGATAATAACTTCAGCGTTATTAAGCGACATGCACCTTAGATTGGTTGAACTGGCTTCATCTGAAAGAGGAAGTTACTATGAATATCAAATTCACAAGTAGTGCACGGTCGCAGGTATATCCTGGTCAGGAGAGATGACGACGTTAGTTTTTTTTTGTAGTTATTACAGGGATGTGTTTACGTGTTGTGCATACAGCGCTTGGTATATCCAAATGGTCACCCATCCGGTACTTAAAAGGCTAAATGTTGCTTACCTTCCGTACTCAAACGACATCTTGTGTGTTAACGTTAATGTGTCGCATATAAACTCGGTGTATCCGCGGAATGAATTAAAATAAATATAGATTTCATTATATATTAGAGGAAGGGATGGAAAACACTCATTCTCCAGGAGATGAATAACTTACATTATTATTTTCAAGGAATGAGTTTGGCGGATGGGTAAGAGTATGATGAGAGAGATGTAGAAAAACGGGTTAGGAGGAAAGAGAGAAAAATAAAGATACGGATTGAGATTAGTAAAAATATAGGAATTTTAATATCAAGATGCATCACACATTTTAAAACTTCTACTTTGTGTTTATGAACCTGGGCAACGGCGGTAATATCTGCTAGAATGTATATATAAATACACACACATATACATAACATGTATCACAGTTAGTCGGAAAAAATCGAAGTGCTCAATCATAGGTAATAGAGGAGTTTATATTCATTATTTAATTTAAAATATATATTTCATTATTTTATAGAGAATATGCGGGTGTTGTCAATTAGTTATCTTCTTATTAGGCAACATACAGGCTTGTCCTTTCAATAGAACAATTTTCTTGGTATTTAAATTTTTAAAAAGTTAATGGTTATCTGAAGAAACAAACCGGCCGTATTGTATTGTTATCTCAGGATGATCAAATAGACAAAATAGTAATGTAATATACACACACACACACATATATATATATATATATATATATATATATATATATACGTATATATATATATATATATATACATATATATACACATATATATATATACATATATACATATATATACATATATATATATATATATACATATATATATATATATACATACATATATATATATATATATATATATATATATATATTGATTCAGAAAATATTAAATCATTTTAAATTACTCTGTACAAGGATGTCAATTCTTTCTTGCATTTAACATGCATGTACTGTTCTGTGTAGATATACACACATACATGTATATATTTATATATATATATAGAGAGAGACAGATCTATAAAAATTAACATATCTATGTGTGTGTGTTTATTTTTGGGTTATATCCTGTTTAAAGACGACATTTGAATAAGAATGAAATAATTCCTCAGCTATTTGTATTTTTTAGAACTGCATTGCATAATGCCTGACAGGTGGTAAACATAATATTCAAATCACACTTCATATATTCTATCATTCAATCTTTCTTCTGCTATCCCTTTGTCTCCCAATCTCCCTCTCTCTCTTTCTCTCTCTCTCTCTCTCTCTCTCTCGGGCGAATACACGCTTCCATATACATAAATAACACGTATGTATGCAGTTAAGTATACATATATTTTCACGAGATACATACTAATATGGACGCATACATTCAGATATCGTTTTGCATTAAATTGGAACATCCGTTTATAAACGTTATCGCTATTTATTCTACATGAATTAACCCGAACGAATACGCAAGGGTGTCGGTGTGCGCATGCGTACTTCTGCGTCGTGTGTTCCAAACGAATAACAAGAAAATTAGAAAGATAAGCTATGGAGACAAAGGCAACAAATGGAAATGGTAAACAGAGGAAACGGAAACTGTTTTAACAAGTTATGCCCGGGAGAAAAAGCTTGCAAATTGAAATAAAATTGATATCAGTTTGACAGATTAGGAACGAAATAAATATTTTATAAAAAAAATGTATAGTGGGAACCTTTGAACGTCCTCTTTGCTTTACATCATAGCTTACAAGAAATTAAATAGACGATATTGCAGAGTGTAACATGCGAAAAGTGTTTGCACACTTTACGCCTTTTGAAAATATTGTTTTGTGTACAACATTTTTTTCCGACGGTTTTAATATCGTGCTTTCTGTGGAATAGCGGGATCGAATTTTTTGATCGTAAATATATTTTCTGTCTACAGACAGCTGTTTGTCCTTTTGATATAGTTGGTACCGTCAAGTTAAAACAAAATGATCGAAGTAATGATTTAGCAACCAGACATTTTGTGTGTCTTTATAGCTGCCATAATTTTACAACCTAAAAGACAAAACAACAACAATACGTAGTTACTCAATGACGTCATGCTTTTAAGCGCTTTATTATTGTACACATTGCGTTATATTTCTCTAGTTCGCTATCCGTTTTCGCGAATGAAGACAGGGCTTCGTAATATAGCGGTAATACACAGACCACTCACAAAGAATTAGATTTATCTTCTTCGCCACCTTCTATACCATACTTCCTCTCTGTGACGTCTGATCATGATACGAACGCTTATCTTCTAACTTGATTTCTAAATGGAAAAGTAAATTCTCTGCGAAATTTTTACTTAATGTGAAAAATACATTTTGTCATGTAACCTCTTAAATTACCGGATAGCATGTTTTCTGCGAATGTAGAAGTATAAAACAATGGGTTGATTTACATTCTGTTTTATATAGTAGAATCAATAAATTGTTCTTAAATAACTGCATCTGACATTTTACTTACAATGTCTAGGTAGAAATTACTATCGAATATGTCATAAATAATGACTATATGCACTTGACCCTAGGATACTATTGGATACATTTCTTATTGATCTGCTTAACGATAGTTGAATATTTGAATGATATTTTCGTAATTTTTCTGGTCGGCAATATTTTGAAAATTTGAATGTTTTTTCGTAATTTGTCTGGTCGACGATATTTTCAAAATTCGTATTTTCTTTTCATTATTTCTCTGCTCGTTGCTATTACAAAATCGAATGTTCTTTTGGTTTTTCTCTGCTCGAAGATATTTTAAAAACACGAACGATATTTTGAAAATTCGAATCCTTATTTTGTTATTCGTCTGGTAGACTATATTTTGAAAATTCGAATCTTAATTTCGTAATTCGTTCGGTCGACAATATTTTCAAAATTCGAATTTTTGAACATTCTAATGTTCTATTTCGTTGTTTATCAGATAGACGATTTAAAAAAAAATCTAATGTTTTTTTCTGAATTATAATTATACTAGTAATTAGTGTTTGCCTGTTTTGCCCACCTTTTATTGCTCGTAGGTAATTATCGAATATGTCAGTGTAGAGTCGGTGTAGAGTATGCACTATTTTCTATTCTGTTGAATTGCGAGATGATCTGTTTATAGAGTTGCATTGTGCTGGTTCTAGCTCGTGAAATTGTTAGAATTTTTCCCATTTAAAAAAAAAATGTTTACTAGTGTTTTGGTCATGGTGTAGTTAGACATTTACATCGTTAAAGTATTATCTATCCAGAATCGATTTCATTGGATATGCAAGAGAACATAGCAATATATTGCTTTAATATTTTACTGTTATTAAATGTAATTGTAGAACTTTTCACACGTTCATCTGTTTTCTAATGCCAGTTATATATTTTCATGTGACTCGTCAGAGTTTGCGAAGTGAACGATGTAATATTGTTGTTCGTCACAATTTCAATCAAACAGCGTTTGTGAAAAATAAAGTAATACATGTATTATAGTGTGTTTATATTTTTTCCGTCTTTCAATGTGTGGATATGTGTGGCACGCTGTAAGTTCATCGTAATCACGTAACCATGTGTAGGCAATGTCTACTCTGAACTTACACATAATTCCATGCACATTCACACATTCTCAATTTAACATCATTCACACGCACCCTTTTCTCCTACAGAATCATTCATTATTATTTCTTCTATACGCAAAGAAGTACAATTTAACTGCATGACCATTTGCATACAAATTTAAGCATTTACTCATACGGACTTTATAACTTGCAATTTCGTATATATATATATATATATATATATATATATATATATATATATATATGAGAAGAATGTTGTAGTTCGCTTGGAGCATTGTGTATAGTGTAAGAATAATATTATTTTTGAAGGCGATAACAATGCGTTGTTAAAGTGACACATACGACACGTGGAATCGAAAAACAAAACAAAGTGACAATATTGAAAAGTCAATAATTTTCAAATATTTTTTTTATTTACCAGTGTATCGTGACCGTAGTGTTGGGTTGGAGTGTGTTATAAAAAAATAAATAAACAAACTTCTGCGGACCTGCTACTAAAAACAAACAAATATTTCCGGCCCCGGCTTTTGGCAAAAAAAAAACACACTCCAACGAGTGGTAGTATTTATTTTATTCTGAGGATGAGGGATACCCTCGAAAATTAAAAAAAAAATAATAATGAAAAGGACACACTCCAACCCAACACCACGGTCACGATACACTGGTAAATAAAAAAAAAATATTTGAAAATTATTGACTTTTCAATATTGTCACTTTGTTTTGTTTTTCGATTCCACGTGTCGTATGTGTCACTTTAACAACGCATTGTTATCGCCTTCAAAAATAATATTATTCTTATATATATATATATATATATATATATATATATATATATATATATATATATATATATATATATATATATATATATATCTATATATATATATATGTATATATATATATATATATGTATATATATATATATATAAATATATAATATAATAAATAAGTTGAAAATAACACAACTTATGCGGTAGTAATTTCAACCATAAATTATATAAAGTATATTATTTAAAAACTAAACATCATAATATTTGTTTCTGATCGTCTACTCAATTCTCATGAAGATTTGGTTTACAATATGAGACCGTTCCTACAAAAGAAACGGCATGTCTAGACAGAGGAAACCCCAATACACAAATCAGGACTCTGTAATGTATGGTTGTTTCAAATCAAATTATATATATATATATATATATATATACATATATATATATATATATCTGTTGTCTTCCAATAATCATGATGTACTTTGCTGATATTCTTTAGCACACAATACATATTTCAATAACAGGATACAAGTAATAAACGACAAAAATGCTCAAAAATTATATAAAAATTAAAAAGTATTTAAAATGTTATTCAAATTTTATTGTTACAGAAAACAAGTTAATTTCCTTCATATTTGCTTTTGTTCTTTCTGATGATACTGAATAAACTGAAATGATACGTTTTTATTGGTTATCTCTTGTAAACTTTAACTATATTAAAATGCATATTCAATTCATTTTTATCGTATAATTATTTTTAATGCATTTTGATACGAACAATCGTTTCTAATCAAAGGTAAGTTCTAATCTATCCTATAGTAAAAAAGATTTGCAATGCATTTTCATAATAAAAGATTATAAAATATTTACTCTACTAAAACATTTTCTAATACATTTTCAATGCAAACAACCCTTTTTGTAGTATCATCATTTCTGTAGTTAGGCAGTGCAACAGATTAATTGTTATTGCCATTTCTTGAGAGTATTTGAAGGAGATGTAGAGAATACAACCGCTTGGCAAATTTATATAATCTAAATTTGTATAATATATGAAGCCTATATGTTAATTATATACCACTTTAGCTAGGTTCACATTATTTAAACTTCTAAAGATGATGGTAAAGGTTTGTGTTAGCATGTAAATGGGGTAATACACTGCTTTCTTTGTTGGAAAATTCAAATATTTTTGATTCGCACAGAAAAGTAATTTCCTAAATTCTACTTTGTCAGGAGTATTTATAGAATATGAAAAAAGAATGTTTCTATGATATTTGGGAAATTACATCATTTACGTAATCTGAATCTTATGTATTATACAACAGATCTTGATTGTTGAAATGGCACACTTGTGTGAATCCGTTCGAAGTATGTTATACCATCGATATTAGAACAGTTGCTTTTGTATAACTATAAGCAAAACAATGTCACAGATCTGCAAAGTATAACTAGACATTCTCACAATTATCTTTTTAAACGAATATTGAGGATAATCAAATATTATTCAAGATATGTGCGCTCCGTGCACAATATTTTTCTAGTGCATAATATAAATACACATGTCCAGTCTGTGCGTATGTGAAGTATACGCTCTTAAACTTCACCTACCCTGCTATGCCGAAAGATGCATGAACTCCACTGCTAGTACTACTAATAATAAGAATGCTATTTCTCTTGAAACAATAAAAACGTACTTCCAAAAATATCAAATCAACTTGGAATAACATTGACAGCAGTGCATGCCTAATATTTATAGAAGGTAACGTCCGTCCTGGAATAGTAGACTTAGAATAATTAATAAAAGAACAACTTATGATTGATGTACATATTTATAAATTCAAACATTTTTGTATATAAAAACAATACTTTTAACCAGTGACATTTTATTTACTAGTTTCGCAACGCATTATTACATATAAATCGAGCATTGCATATTACTCTGATGTGTTTTTGTTAATTATACAAACTAACTATTCGTTCGGTTAAAATGAGTTATTCACACTAAATTATGCTCCACCAAACTAGTCTTAAAACAGGTCGGTATTTCGCCGCCCAAGTCCTCAATATTATAGTTTCTCTTAACGTAATAATTGCCATAACGAAATGCAACCGTATGTATTATTGCTGCGCTTAAATTAACATGGTTTACGATGAACGTAATTTCGTTTAAAATGATTAACTTGTTATCGATCGCCTGTTTTACTGCAGATACATAGTTTCGAGGTGTTTGATGGCGAAACTATTCATTGCGTACGATTAATTGGACATGATTCGCTATATAAATTTCAGTAAAATTGCAGAGTCACACGTCTCAATTGATTATTAGTACATACATGATCATACTAGATTCCATAGGAGTAAGCAATGTTCAGTAACGATTTAATAGTAACATGACTGCATCTTAGAAACATTGCTTAAACATCAAATTACATCACCTGTGTTTAAAATAATGTATAATTTCGATATTAAACGAGGCGACAATGTAAACAGAACACACACATATACCATACACTTAAGACTCAATATAGTTGATCTCGTAATTGACAATGGAAGCCATTACACCAATCATGCACCCCAATATGTAATTATAATTACTAGCGGGACCCTGTGGAAATTCCACAGTGTTTTCTACATCAATCTGTATAATTTACTGTTAATTTTGCGTGACGGAATGGAAGTATATATATTTATTTATATTACTCGATTGCCGGGTCAAAAGCTGTCTCTTCACTAAATCTTCTTAAATAGGAGTGTCAGATCGTGACACACAAAATAAATAACACACACTCTATCGTATTAATATATAAATAATAATAATAATAATAAGAAGAAGAAGAAGAAGAAGAAGAAATTTTAAATATTAAAAAATAAAATAAATACATAAATAAATAAATACCGTAAGCCTGAAACCGGCCCATTTGGTAAGCGTTTCCGCTAATGAAACGGAATACCAGAGTTCTATCCTCAGTTGAGTCATAGCAAAGACTAAAACAAACATTGCTAAAACTCTCAGTATTATAAAGTCAGGATCAAGGACAATGAAGCAGTCCTGGGAAAAGAGTGGCGCCCTCCCCTACGTCTCGGGTTAGCCGCTAATGTAAAGGGATCCTCTACTGTAATCGGACAAGTTAGCTTTTTATAAAGTCTGAAATTAGCGACCACCTCACCTATAAGAAGCGAACGCCATTTTTGTTTGACGAATTTGACAATATAACTAAATAAATATTTGAAATAACAAAAAATAATTTCTAAGATGTTAACTATACAATATCATTGCCCTTGTCTTATTTTTACGTCTCTATTTGGTACTTTGTTACATGGGGACCCGGGCTAACTTTGACCCTGACCCTAACTTTAACCCTAACCCCAATGACCCTGAACTTTATAGGTAACCCTACTCCCCCCTGACCCTAACCCTAACGACGGGGTCAAAGTTAGCGCGGGTCCCAATCTAACAAAGCACCATCTATTTGTTAGTAAGTTACGCTTGTTTCATTATGAGCACCCCCCGGATAAGAGTGAAATATTTTTAAAAAATTAATAATTTGCATTCAAATAACGCGTGTACGATGGACACTCTACTAAAAAGGGTTGATATACCGTAAAAACTGGCAGGCTTCCGAAAGAAAACGAAATTATACTTGTTACTTTTTTTTTCGATTAGATTTTCTTTTTTATTTTGCTTTGAATCACGACTTTCCTCACTTTCGTTTTTGTTAAATTTTTTTTACTTTTTGCGATTTATTTATTTGTTTTTATTGCGTTTTCACTTTTCAATTACGTTTATTCTCTCTCTCTCTTTCTCTATCTTCTTCCTCTATCTCTCTCTTACGAACACAAACTTTCTCTTTCTTTCGTACGCGCTCTCTGTGTTTCACTGAAAAAAAAAGAAATTCCACAGTGTTTTCTACATCAATCTGTATAATTTACTGTTAATAATATTATCCGGTGGCTAGAAATATGCACATATCTTACTCACAAAAATTTTGCGTGACGGGATGGAAGTATATATATTTTTATATTACTCGGTTGTCGGGTAAAAGCTGTCTCTTCAGCAATCACTATCGGTCGCGACTCCCCTCCCCCGTTGTCAGGGGCAAAAGTAAATACTAATACTTATTAAATGGGAGTGTCAGATCGTGACACAAAATAAGAAACTTAACTTCTCAGATGTTAACTATACAATATCATTGTCATTGTCTTATTTTTTACGTCTCTGTTTGGTAGTTTGTTACATTGGGCCCTGACCCTAACTTTAACCCTAACCCCCAATGACCCTGAACTTTATAGCTAACCCTAACCCCTCACTGACCCTAACCCTAACGACGGGGTCACAGTTAGCGCGGGTCCTAATGTAACAAAGCACCTTCTATTTGTTAGTAAGTTTACTTTTTGCGATTTATTTATTTGTTTTTATTGCGTTTTCACTCTTTCTCTATCCCCCCTCCTCTCTTACGAACACACACTCTCTCTTTCTTTCGAGAACGCTCTCGGTGTTTCACTGAGAAAAAAAAACAAAACAAAACAAACATTGCTTATTGTCCGTTCAAAACATTTAAAAAATAAATACTGGTCCCTTACCATCCAAAAATAATAAATAAATGTTTTAACACTTTAAGAAGTGGTGCAAATAAAAAATAAATACTTAGTTTAAACTATCATTGAAAAAAAAAACATTGCTTAACGTCCGTTCAAAAAACAACAACAACAACACTTTCCTATATAAGTTATACGTAAAGTGAGCACGCATTTGTTGGCCACCGAATCTCACCACTCGTATTTCGACCCCTAAAAAACAAAAAGTTTCTACTTTTTTGGACAAATTACATGTAAACAGCCTCAACAAATATCCGCGCGCGGATATTTGTTGAGGCTGTTTACATGTAATTTGTCCAAAAAAGTGAAAAACTTATATAGGAAAGTGATCCCCCACCCCTCCTAACATCTAAAATAATAAAAAATTTCATTTTTTTTTTCATAGCGGATATTTGTTATGGATGGCTGTTTACATGTAATTTGCCAAAAAAAGTAGAAACTTTTTTTAAGGGGTCGAAACACGGGAGGTGAGATTCGGTGGCCAAGAAATGGGTGCTCACTTTACGTAAAACTTATATAGGAAAGTGACCCCCCTCCTAAAATCTAAAATAATAAAAACTTTCATAATTTTTTTTCATAGCGGATATTTGTTGAGGCTGTTTACATGTAATTTGCCCAAAAAAGTAGGATACTTTTTTTTTGGGGTCGAAATACGAAAGGTGCACTTCTATAAATTTACCAAAAAAAATGTTTTATTTATTCCGCTTCTGCTCGAAATGTAGAAAAAAAATCTTAGCGGTTGGTTGGGATCGAACTATAAACCAGTCGGGCCAAAGACTAAAAGACTACGTCGCTTACCGTTGCGCTAAAGGGAAATAATTAAATATGATGCAGAAATTAGGCTAATTAAATGTTGTTAATAATCTAGGTGCGGCACGCATGCGCAGAGCGTTTGCCGGAAGCGTAACACACGTACGTACACCTTAGCGTATTAATATATGGATAGATTCAGATAATAAGTTTATATTGTGCGCATATACATTATTACATCAAATCAGTCTACATATATATCAACTACCAGCGTATATACACATGGTGTTATACAGAAATACCTATAAATATGCAAATATATCAACACACGTTGATGCACACTCTACAGTTGAACATTATAAATTGGGATGGCTTTATGCAATTAATTACCTCCGCCTGAGGGGATATTTGTTTTCGTTCGAATTGGTTTCTTTGTATACAGTCTAGTGTAATAATAGTCACTGTTATCAAAAGGCATACCCTCTATACATCAAATTTCGAACATAGCTAAAGTTTTTAACATCAAGATAAAATAAGATGCGCGATCCCTTGACTATAATATAGACATAGTAACGAGTGTGTTTAATAGACACGATAGAAGTTGTCACGAAACGTGTGACTGTAACTTTCCTGGTCTTTTGCCTCTGTTATTTCACCAAAATATACCGAGATTAAGTACATTCTAGTTAAAGTAATGGCTGATATATTGGCCAAGATTTGCACCGATTGATTAAGCGATGTACACGCTAGGTTTACACAAGAATAGTGACAAAAAAACACGCCCTAAACGATATTCCTCTTTGGCCGAGATATATCCATATAATGTACCAGGCTAGGTTTCTCGGTCGGTTTGTCAAGGTTGCTCACTCTCACCCCTACTTTATTTTTATATAATGAAGCCCTTGTTTGCTATACAAATATGCCTGCAGACCACTTGGCGTCGCCTGTTTTTACACCTTTGTGGCAAGTCAGAAGCAACTAGTCAATAGACAGGTCTGCACTAAACGTCTGAACGAGGTGATGCCTTAACTGGCAAGTAATCGACATGCCGCGAAACTTTCATTCTAGACTCGAACTATGATGGATGCATCTGCATGGGGCCCCTTATTTGAGAACACTTTTTCAAACCTTATCCCAGACCACTTAATTGAATGCCGAATACTCAATCCCTGTTCTTCAACGAATTCCGAGCTGCGCTCAGAGTACAGCGAAGGTCCAGTGACTTTTAATTAGTAGAGAAAACCATTGCGTTCGATTAGATGCCAATCCAGTTCGCACATTCTCTTATATAGTAGTATATTTTTCTTTTGTGTGTACTAGAAATCGTCCGAGATGGCCACGCCCCTACAGTTATGTTTTCCTTTGCCCCACCCTCAAAATGTTACTTATTTTAGAGGACACAACTACACTCAGACAGGTTAAGGAGAATCTTAGCAACCACCGCACGTAATATTTTATTTGGTTATTTATCTCTTTTCTTTTGGAGGGCGGGTTAAGTAATCCACAATTCGATCATCAATAAAATTGTGTGGGCGTGTATATATATATATATATATATATATATATATATATATATATATATATATATATATATATATATATATATATATATACATATATATATATATATGTATATATATATATATATTGAAAAAAAAATATATATATATATTGAAAAAAAAAGTCACATCAAACAAAACCACTCCGTGTTATTTTATAATGTTTGCCTAAATGAAAATATGCTGCCTAGATGCATACAATATATATATATATATATATATATATATATATATATATATGTGTGTATACGTAAATTAAAAGCGCCAGAACAATCCCATGATATTAAAGTAGGTAAGCCCATACAGTCAATATGGAATTTTGGTGATTGAAACTAGTTTAGAGAATAGAGCAACTGGACGACTTCGACCCTCATCTCACCTCACACATTTTTGTCCCTGTGCTACATATTTTTATGAAAAATATTTATTTGTAAAATAAAAGATGAATAACAGCTACTTTGCCACCGCCCCCTCCCTGTATAGAATTGATGTTATAATAAGATCTGTTTATTTTCACGTGATTTTAAGATATGATAAAATCAAAATTACCTAAAAGTGAAGATCTTATTATCATATATAATGTTCTTTTTGTACTGAACCGTGCTGTGTATATGTGACGTCTTCGTGAGCAGAGAATTAAAGAATCGACTCCGGCTTCTTTGATGTTGTTAAAACACATTACTTGTATTTGTAACTCAAATCAAATCCTCTTTTGCATGAGTGTTCTTTAAAATATGTTGTATTTCGTATATATGTATATATATATACATATATATATATATATATATATAGAGAGAGAGAGAGAGAGAGAGAGATGTATACACAAAACATAATATATATATACATATATATATATATATATATATTATGTTTTTTAAAGACAAAAAGCTCGAAAGGAAATGTATGTTGGTTAATAATCGATTTTTGCCAATAAGAACAATTGATTTTTTTAGATCATATTCCTACGCATTACCTTTAGGTTGTTTGTTCGAAAAAATAACCGAGACAGATGAATACACATATATATTAATATTTACATTCCTATGTACTTATATTTATAAGAATGAAATGATATATCGGTGGAAATCGCATACACTATTCATAAAGAACATTCCACGTAAATAAACATGCAGCGTAAACGTTGCGTGTTTATAAAAGCGTAAGATATGATTAAATGTAATCATGTTTTATATTTCTTTTAAAATGTGACCTCAGGAAATCTTCATGTGTAGAACATATTTGCAAACGGAAACTAGATGACGTACTTGGTTTCGTTAAATACTATATATCAAGAGGAAATTACATCTCTCTCCGTACACTAAATAATTGCTCTCTAGGTTATATATTTTTGTTTTTTTACCTACCTTTTTACCTGTTTTTCCGTTTGTTTCATTTTTCACACATTTTGTCCACCACGGCTTTTCATTTTCATGAATTGCTCTTTAAAAACCTAATGTGTGACAAATTAGTAGACCTATCACTGTTTCATTCGTATTAATCATTTGGTTCTACCATCCAGTGTATCAAATTCATGCCAACCCCATTTGTTTACCTTAGCCAGCTTCTCTGTCCATTCTTCCCTCTTGTCGCCTTTCCCCCTCACCCACTGCCTTCTCCATACTAGCACATTAGGCAGGATAGCAAAATAGAGAAAGAAAATAAATAAAATATAAACAGAAGAATAAGAAACATAGAAGAATGTGTCACCAACTAATCATATTCCAACATCACTTAATCTTTTCTCATATGGTCCAATCAGATCATCCTTTCTCATCCCATGTTGTGCCTTCAAAATACAATCATCTCTATATCTTCATTTCTGGAGACGATCGTCACGAACGAAACCGGTCAACATCTCTTGTATTTGTTTTTCTCCTGCAATTTAACTTGTCTTCCGTTTGTCATTTTTTCACAAATTTTGTCCACCACGACATTTTATTTTCATGAATGATCGTGTCCCTTACCACATATATATATATATATATATATATATATATATATATATATATATATATATATAAAACAACAACACTATATATATATATATGTATCTTGTCGTTTTTAAATTTTTTCTCAACGAACACTGTGATTGATGTGACATTTCATATATGCGTTTCATGTAGGGCTCTGAGGAATAGCAAGACAATGAGTTTAATAGCTGCATTTTCCTCGTCGAGAAAAAATTGTAAGACCACAATAAATATTGCCATTGAAAAATCAAAATTAAAATTATAATAAATGATTTGATAAGCCTGACTTTTTGTGTCAGTAGAATAAAAAAACATTACTATATATATATATATATATATATATATATATATATATATATATATATATATATATGTGTGTGTGTGTGTGTCTTGGAAGTTTCTCAACTATTAAAACTATATTTTTAAAAACCAAAGAAAACACCCTTAAGTTCCAAGTCGTTCAATGGAAAATCACTCATGTAAGTCTATTTAATTTTTACATTAATTATATTAGTTTGCTTCTAATATTATTTAAGGGATCATCAGTTGTTTACCATGAAAAACTGTTTCGGGAATTTAAAAACAAGACAGTATTTTATTTCCTGGCTTCCCAGCAGAGTTGTTCAGACCCCGCTTCCCTTAAAATACAAAAACATAAACGTTCCGTATACTAAACCTAAGTTTTGTTTCTGCATAAATATTTTGCTAACTTATATTAGTTGTTAAAAAAAAGTCCTCCTTACCTGTGTTGTTCGTCTGTCTAATAAAATGTATCCGTTACTTACAAAAATTATGTATATATATATATATATATATATATATATATATATATATATATATATATATATATATGCTTATTTTTATTCCTGCAGACATGAACTAAAACTGCGACAGTGGCATGTCGATATCATCTATTTACAGCTGTTAAAAACACTGCGATCTCATCAAGGATAATTTAGAATGCGATCATACCCTCAGATCATACTTGGGGGGAACCTTTACCTGGATTACTATATATATATATATATATATATATATATATATATATATATATATATATATATATATATATATATATATATAAATTCAGTAAGGTTGTACTTGTGGCCTATTATTTATGAAAAAATTGAAAGCTTTTATTTATTTTTTGGATAAATTTGTGGCAAGGAAAATAAACAGTAAAACACTTTAAATACTACTTCAAGGCTCAAAACTAGCCAAATATATGCGTAGGATCCGCAAAAAAAACCCAATTCTTCCACTTTTGTCAGAAACATCGCTCATAGAATGTAAGGATTTAAAGACAAAATGAAGGAAGCGAGAGGTACGCGGCTGCCGTAAGTACACTCAAAGTCCACTTCCTTCTCTCCTTACAGTCGCTAATCATATCTGTCGGGGCTACTGATTATGTTTTACTCATATTCTTGGAAATGAATCGATACATCTTTAATCCAATTATGCATCACATATTCGGGTATACTAGATTCTCACTTAAATAAAAACTAGTCTTAGCAGAAAAGAACTCCAATATAACACTAGTCTTGATCTTTATTTAATCGTAGCATTGTTTCGCTTTCTATGATATTTCCTGCTAATCATTGCTTTACAATTTTCATCGCAATTCTCCAGCTCACAGAACACAACTTTCAAGTTTTTAATAACGTAAAGCCATAATGTGCAGCTTAGATTTTTGAACTTTTTGAATTCGGCGCGTATTCTCACCAATGAATGCGTATGTAACTTGGAGAAGATGTTCAAATCATGTTTACTAAAAGAAAATTAGGTATATAGACATTTTCTCTAATACGTAACAACGCGAGGCTGGAAGTGTACACGCTGACATAAAAACATTGTGTATATGGTTAAATACTTTATCTAATAGCCAAGTTGCAAGTTAGATATTTACTTATACAAGAATTACAGAAAAATCGCTATGAATATGGTATACCTTAGTATGGTATACTAACTGATACCTCTAGAATATATATCAAAAATAGACTCAACACAAACAACGAATCTCCGATATAAGTACCCCCAAAAATGAAAAGGTGATACTATTGAAAACCTGTGAGACATAGACTGCATCGCCGTCGAGAAAACCGCTATTAATGACAGAGTAAGTGACTATACAATACGGGGAGAATACTCGCATTAAACTATAAGTCATAATTAATTAACAGAAACACATACATCTCTAAACAGCAAATCAACGTTCATAAAATGCACATAGCGAGGCAAGTACAAGTAAGAAAATGTCAGCAACAACGACTTTCTTACGTTCAGGTTTGTTGATGTAAACTGTTGTTTATAATTTTAGATAAACAAACCTGAAACTCTACAAGAATTAAAGAAGAACATCAGGAATGAGGAGAATAATTGAATCGTAGTCAAGTGATATTGCAATCCGTCGTAAATAATGTTTTGGAAAAGTCGCGCATTTGTGAAGCTAACAATGAAACTATTTAAAATAAGTTATCTTTCATAAAAAAAGTTTAATTTTCGTTTTTGTACTTTTATGCAAATCAATCTCTATTGTCTTTGTCATATTATGTTAAAATTTCATCAAAGTGCAATCAAACATAAAGCATCTATTCAAATTAAAAATCACTTGAAGACCTCTTGGTCACCCTGTATAATCAAATAAATTGTAGATAATCTGATTTTACAGGACATCCCAATACATAAAGTATTAATAAAACAAAATAAATTATTAGATGGCGACGCAAGGGCAATACATAGCAGAACAGTGACACGGAAGTGAACAATAACAATAAACTATCTGATGACAGACACTGACTTTACTGAATCTGAATTACCGAGAGTATCTAAAATCCTTAGAATAAAATTTATAAAATAAAATCTGTATTTATTAACTGTATCAGATAATCATTTAGATAAGATAGAATAGAAAATACTTTCAATACGGAAGAGTATATAAATATAGAGAGCTTTTTCACGAAACAATGCATACTATTTAAACGGATTGTTTGTCGATAGAAACAGGAGAGAACATCGTTTGCAGCAAATGAACACCTGAATACGTTTTTCAAAATACCAATCCACCCATTTCTATATTGGTGATATTTTTACATATTCGCGTTTATTAAAATCATTTTCCAAGTGATACCTTATTCTAAGCGTTGTAAAGTTGTCTCACAGTAAATAATAAATAAAGGAAGTCAAGTCGAGGGTTTATTTAACAAGTGTATTAACAAAGTAAGACAGTGACTAGCACTTGGCTAGACAGTTACAAGACTGTGCTTTGTGTTCAGTGTCTCTGGTGACTCGCACTATTTATAGTGACAACCGGTGTAGTTTCTCCTGTGTAAGAACGGCCGGTGTAACACTAAGTTACTGACCCATATAATTGCATGAAGATACAAAGCAGAATCAGTAACAAGGTATGTCCCAAAGACATTGTATGGCTCAGAAAAGAAGCAAACACGCGAAAAGCTTACGTAGAAATGCTAAGGGACATTTCGTATTCTGACATTTACGTTTTAACGAAATCTTCGGGTATATCCTTCTTGGTCGCTATTTTGTGTGTTATGATATCGTGTATAACTCACACGCATATCTGAAGAAAAAGAGAAAAGTGAATAGTAAAGATATATTTCGATTTACATACGCATTTATCAAAAAATAAACATTTTGTGGAAGATAGTCGCAAATAGGCCTTCCTGAATAAAACTTGTGCTGTATATGTGTTGAAATAGCATACCGAGAGTGTACATTTTTTCTGGTGATTCCTTCAAGGCGTCGAACGTAATACGACCTACGACCCAACTTCTGCCTGATCTTTACAAACCCGAGCTTGGTATAAGCATTGTAACTTTCCTTGTAGTCTACAAAGATTTCCAGAACACAAACAGAATAGTGTAAGTAATGTTTACTTATTCATTGTTTACACATATTTCCCTGTCTCCGACTCTGGTCACATGCGTTCCTTCTTATTGCAATATAGACTTTCTCTGCTACGTATTCCCCTTGTTAATTCCTTTGTATATCATATTTTATACCTTGTTACATGTTCCATAACCCAAGCGATATTGTTACGAAATATGGGTGTGCCAGTGAAGGTTTCCTGACAATGGGCATATACCTTATACTCGATTCGGGTATTGCTGTTCGGTATTCATAGTTCCGAAATGCTCTTAAAATAATGTTCCTTGGCTTATATTTATTGACGAAAGATTAGAAAGATCGTTAGATCTAAAACTGTAAAAGTTATGACTGCATTACCTATTTATGAGTTACGTATGACTCTCTTTATAGCGGAAAAGTTCATCTATCTATCCGGATATGGAATTAGAATATTTCACATGTTAGTTCATGATGTTCTTTATTGTCACATAATTACAGAAATCAACCAAGCGAAAAATGAACCTGGATTTAAACCTTGTCAATTATACCTACAATGCTTTTGGCGAATCACTTTCATACTAAAGCCCAACAGAATGTGAACCCTTATAAAAAAATTGATTGACCAAGACTTGATGATATATTTTGCTCGTCTTTTATCGCCAAAACGGCATTGATCATCTTGAAACATCGGTTCTCGTAATAGAAGTTAAGCGACGTTCACCTAGGCCAGTAGTAAGTAAGTGACCATTTGGGAAGACAAGTTACTATATGTGACACGCATCTCTTAAAATCAAAATTAATCTAAAAACACATCGTATACGGAGACTTGTACAAATTAGGAAGAACATGACAGCACTTTGATCGATATGCTGTAGAACTCAATAAAATATATTTACCTATATGTATATGTGACACGTAAATTGTATAAGTAAACATATTCGGCATGGTAAAACTTCTCCTCGTTTTAGCGAACCGCTATTATGTGTGAATACATTATGGACTATCTGCTAATTTTCTTTATTTCTGTGTTAAATGTAATATGCGTAAAAGAGGGACAGAACTTGTGTATGTATACATATATAAATAATGGAATCGTCTAAGATTAGTACGAATAGTTTTTCTTTCTATTGTATCCACTTTGATTGTAAGAAAACATTGATATATATATATATATATATATATATATATATATATATATATATATATATATATATAGGACACATCGTCCTAGCTCTAGGGTAACTATCAAATATAATATAATGAATACTTTTCATGGGTATTATATCACGGCATTACATATGTCCCAGAGCTTGTATATGTCATAAAACAGACTACTAATAATGGTCAAAATATTAAAAGAAAGTTATGATATAACCGTCTCTATGAAAATACATTATGAATAACCACTTGAAAGCGCAACGGGTATATTTGAGTAATGATAGAACTACAGTCTATATAACAAGTGAAGTGATTGCCAGCTCAACGTTCAAGAATTTGTAATTTTAGAATACTCTTTTTCCTAGACGTATTAACTTAATTAGGGTTTTCTGCAAAAAATACAAACTATTCTTTCGAGCGTAATAATATAAAGACGAGTGTTATATGTGGTGCCTGTCTCACGTACTCTCTTTTGCTTTTATTTAAAGTTTTACATACAACATTCTAATTCATGAAGACAGACATATCTGTATAATGATGAGACTGTACCTCCATGTCTACCTTGTCACCCTATCTGTACTTGGAATTTCAAGTTTAGGAATAACAATTGGTATCTTAACAATTTTCGTCGTAGCCCTCAACTTGCGCATGTCATCATATCAATTCGTCACATATGTTCACGTTTGTCTGTTTACTCTCTTTTACTCTTTCATCAACAAAGCATGTTAATGACATGTTTTTCATTACAGTATTATTTCGATTATTCGGACAAGCTTTCTCGTCTTGTATGTTCTCATCAAAACGAATCGAACAATGTAACCTCAGACATTCTTCCGATGCGTCAAGTTAAACTCGGGAAACTTTATTTTGAACTCGGGAATCTGTACGGAATATTGAATGGATGCTTTCATTTAATCCATGGGATAGCTTGCTCTCTTTTCATTCAGTCATGACTGAGTACAAGTTTAAGTATTTCATAATTTAATTTTTTGTATCGCAGGTACTGAGACTTGAAAATTAAGTTTCAGAACATTGCCACTAAGAGTTGATTTTATTGCGCAACTGCTGTTGCGGGCATTTCTTTTCACTATACATACATATAATTTTCGATGTGACGTTATTGTACTGAATTGAGCTATGATAAAACATATGTTAGAAGTTACATTATTATTACTATTATACTATTATTATATCATAGTATATAACAGTTCTCACACATATGATTACAAGTGATCGCTGACTGACATAACTTGTTGAGTGCTCCAACGATGGCTGGTATCTGCTGCTTAAGATCATAACATCCGGTTACCATTGCGTTTTTTCTGATATCATCAATAACTTTCTATAAAGTTCCACTACAGTATCTCTCCAGTAGACATCGAAATGGTTTTCTCTTTTGAACCGATGCTGGTACTATCTCGCAATTTTTGGAGGCATTAATTTGAAATAACTACTCCAGCAGTGTCAGTTCTCTTCGATTCCCTATTTACTTGTATCCACAAGAAAGCAGAGTTAGACACAAGGCAAGCTGTTAATTTAGTGAAAATCTAGCTACTATCAAAACGGGCATTTTAGGTGTTGACTAAACAATATTTTCGTCTAGAGAGATTTTCCTTTACCTGACCTAAGGCTAAAAATATGAAACCCAGTATAACACGAAATAATACACGTAAAACTTAGCCAAATACTACGCCCCCTTGGATTCCTGTAATGTTTTTTCCTACATGTATATATTTATTCACGCAAGGTTATTCCAGTACAACCATACTTCTGATTTGTTAGTGTCATTCGAAAGTGAAAATATTTGGTTCAACTTATTTTATGAGTTTTGTTCTTAACACAGTGTCAATCGTCAATTGTATTCCATCTGCTACTATTTTTAATTTTAATGCGTTACTTTTGTTATCGTACACTTGCCCCCTAAATGTTGCTCAATCAGAGAAACCGGATGGATCCGAAGCGAAAAGGTTAAGCGTTGTCTATATCACATCGTGGAAAAACCATTTAGCAAACAAAATGTTATATGGTGTATTTGTGTAGCGCGGACTTCTAGCTGAACATTTCATTCGATACGTTAACCTACATCTGTGAAACTCAAAAGTAAAACTATAGGCTAAAAGGACTCATTTTACAATCAAAACTCTTTTACAGAATGGTACATTCTTTTCAGGATCAGATTCTCTGGCCGCACTGAGTGAGCAAGCCTGATGACGTACGAATTTATAAAAGTTTAACTGCAAATTGATGGTGACTGAGTACAGTTGAAATTAAAGAATAGTTTGTGTCTATATTCCCTTTATCTCAAAGTGACATGCATTTGCTTCGTTTCGCTGCACCATTCAGCTTAAACTTGTGAAATACTGGAAGGGAAACGCTACTACTTGTTTTCCTTATCGACTATTATTACGCTTAAATTGCTCTGTACGTAAGCATTTCCATGTCTCAGAAAATGTTATCACTTTTACTGTCTTTACACTTATTCTTGTCTGTCTCTGTACTAATTATCTGCATTTTCATAATACAGTCTATCGGTTTTTATACTCGTTTTTGTGTTTGCATGATGCAGTTTTGATCGGTTGCTCGTTTACTATAAGATAAGCGTTAACTGTTTCCCTGAGTATTGCCCCTTAAAAATTGTATACAGTTTATTATGATTAAGTTATTTGTACTTCTGTCAGTAACGATTCTATTTCACCGCTCAAGTGTACTATCTGTAGCTATGCCGATGTGTTTTTTTATGGCATATTTCTTTAATCGGTTTAATAAATTGCCATTCTACTCTTCTGATTTCGATTTTTGCGCTAGTTGTTTCCCGTTTCGCTACAATCTGTATTCTTTAATTTGATTATGCTTTTAGCGGTGCTAATCAGTGATTTTTTTAAATTTGAGTCACAAATTTTACTACTGATTCTATCGCATCTTTCAAATAGTTTTACATATTTGTGAGTTCCTTGTCTTTTCTTACTTTTTTATCATTCGTCGGGTGCAGTGCATTGTGCATGCTCATTAGTGTCCTAGTTCTTTGGTCCTATTATCTGAGTGTTTCTATTGTTGATTATATCAATAGTTAAATAGAATTCACGATGGTTACGTCTCAGGTATTTGTCTTTTTTCATGTTATTTCTACTTAATTTACTTTCATTGAACTTTTTTATTTTGCTGATATGTTACCTTTTAATTTTACTCCTTAATATTTGTTAATCTGAACGTGACCACTAATATATACCACAGGTACTTGTAGTTACACGGATAACAAGTAACCTCGACTGATTATTTCGTTTCGCGTTTTCCATTCTTCATGAAAAGTAGTGCACACTTTTGCATTTTTAATTACATTCGTATTCCCTAATTCAAGATGCTAGTGTTTCTCGCCCACAGTAGGTGCTTTTCATTGATGTATTGCTAATAAAGATCGTTTTCTTCCCCTGAAATTTGAGTGACAGTAAGCTTTCGAAGAATTCCAGCACGCTGAATTGTAGGTCTTGGTGGCTTTCTCAATCTTCGATATTTCAATCCGCTTGGATCATTGACTATACTTTTGTTTTACACTAACTGATACCTTCATCACTTCGCTTTTACACAACACCAACACCAAGATCCTAACTATTCCGAATAAGCAGTCTTGAGTAAGCTGTTCTGACTATGAAGGGAGACAACCGAAGCAGTTTTGACATTTACCGAGTCTGAACACAATCAATACAAATAAAAAGGCGAAGTTAAATCGACAGCCGACAATTTATCAGTCAAATTGAAATAGTTAAAGCGACATTTATTCAAGGTAAATGTTGTTCTAATAAATCATAACTAGAAACAATCGTAGATATTTCCTCATTAGTTTGATCTTTATTATCCATTGTGGCTATATTTGATCTGCATGGGCGAAGACACTGCCCTCTTTTCTATATTTATTATAGGTGCATTATGACATTTTCATATGATATATTCTGTCCTTCATGGATTTGATTGTTTGTTCTGAACTATTTATTTGTCCCCTCTTGTATGCAACTTAAAACACATATACACATATCAGCTCTCCTCTCCTTCAATCGAATGACTATCAAATAAATGGGTTAGTCAGATTAGAAACTACCTTGCATATTCTAGGTATCTTCAAAGAAGAAATACATCTGTTTATCCTTTCATGTGCATCGAACCGATATATAATACGTGCTCACACTGAATATATTTCTTCAGATCTTTTCATGAAATAATAAGAAATTTCCTGTTTTATAAAACAACTCTATAGCATTCTAGCGATATTTATTTTTATCGACAACTTGAAAGAATGAGAACGCACCTGCAGACAAAACATTACATGTTTCAGTAAAATGATTACAGTTAAAAAAGAAAAATAAATCGATGGAAAACTCATCTTCAGTATATTTGCTAACGTCGGCAGATTCCGTTGAGTAAAGTTTTATGCTGGGTCAAACGAGCTGTACGTTTAGTTGAAGTAAACACATTTATAGCTAGATTTTTTAGTAATTTCAGTAAAGTAATATAAATTTTAAACACAAAAGGTGTAATTAAAGCTTTCAACTTAAACTGAAATTTATTATATATACATAACCTTACATATAATATTGTACTAAAAACGGATTTAGCTCGGGTTAAAAAATAAGTCTCCGACCTTACATATACATTGTGCAACTAATGAACATTAATTTAATGTTTATAAAAAGACACATCTTCAAATGAGACGTGTCAAAATGTCAGCTCAATTGATTTATTAGTTTACACATTACGGTGATTTTAGTGAAGCTACTGTTAAAACATTTCAATACAAAGAAAAATATCTTAATCTCGTGTGTTGATAAAGCATTGCTCTCTAATGGTAAACATAGTGTTCAATCCAAGTTATGACTTTATAAGTGTGATTCAGACTCTGCTCTATTGGATACACAACAGTAAAGGTTTTGGAATGCTGCCTTAAATGGTTTAAACTTTAAGTACCAAAAAGTGTCATTAAAGATCGCAACACAAACTCCATATCAACGCATGTACATAATTTAATAATGCATGTTATAGTACTAAAATAGGTAATGCGTTAGGTCACCAGTTAAGATCGGTTTAGATTGTTGTGTTTTGAACAAACTGTTAATAAACTCAGTTAAATTTGAAATATAAGAAAACAATATTAGAAATAAGTCTTTTTTCTGCTCACTATATTTAAATATCTCACTTCTTCGTCCCTCGCCTTCTCTTTCTCTATCTCTCTCTCCCTCTCTCTCTCTCTCTCTCTCTGTCTCTCTCCGCGTTTCTTTACATTTCCAGATGAGGTTAAATAATAGTAGTAGTACTTGTAGATATAATTACTTTTATTTATAATAATAATTCTTATCTTGAATAGTATAGTTAGTTTATTAGCTTCATAAGGACACAAAGGAAAGGGAGAGAGAGACAGAAAGAGAAAGAGGGAGAGTGACAGAGCAAGATTAATTGACACTCTATACAATAATATGGAACTAGTAAGGAATATACGGTGAGAAAGTAATAGTGATAGACAGAATGTTCGTAAAAATACGTCACTTAATTGTAAATACCGACTTAGAACAATAAAAGTTAATATAATTTTACCATGTGAGAAAAAATATATAGCAGACAATACATTGTTTAACATAATAATATATATCTACACAAAATATTGCATACACACAACTCCCTTTCCTCTCTCCTATCTATCTATCTATCTGTCTATTTCTCTCTCGCTTTCTCTCTCTCTTTCTCTCTGTCTGTCTCTCTCTCTTTCTCTCTCTCTCTCTAGACATGTAGAATATATATATATAAAGAGAGGAAGAGAAAGGTGTGTGTCAGATCACAACCATTACAAGTATTTATTTTACCTTGATTTCATTCCAGAATTTTAAAGGTTCTAACATATTCATTCAAGTTATTCTTCTTAATTACACTCTTTACATTTATACTATTATTATCAATGTTATTATTATTATTATTATTATTATTATTATTATTATTATTATTATTATTATTATTATTATTATATAGGCGTACTTTGATTATCATTATTATACAGATGCATACATATTTTTCATTTTTCCATCCAATTATGATGCGTGTTTGTGATGTTTACAGACATACGTGTGTAAATCAGATGACTACGCTGAGAAGAGAAATTCACACTTTTCATGAATGCGTACATATATATTAATACATACTAGCGGGACCCTGTGGAAGTTCCACAGTGTTTTCTACATCAATCTGTATAATTTACTGTTAATAATATCATCCGGTGTCTAGAAATATGCTCATATTTTACTCACCAAAATTTTGCGAGACAGGAAAAAAGTATATATATTTATTTATGTTACTCGGTTGCCGGGGCAAAAGCTGTCACTTCAGAAGTCACCATCGGTCGCGACTCCCCTCTAACTCGCACCCACCCTCCTTTCTCTCTACCCCCACCCCGTTGTCAGGGGCAAATCTTAAATAGGAGTGTCAGATCGTGACGCACAAAATAAATAAAACACGCTCTATCGTATTAATATATAAATAATAATCATGAGAAAAAGAAGAAGAAGAAGAAGAAGAAGAAGAAAACATTTTAAATATTAAAAAAAAATGACAAATAAATATCGTAAGCCCGAGACCGGCCCATTTGGTAAGCGTTTCCGCGTCTCCTCCGCCTTCCACAATGCTCTCCACCTTCCACGCTGAAGCGACAGAGCCGCGTCAGTTAATACTTTAATTAAGTAAATGTTGATCTATTAAGCAACTCAATTTAGTTAGGTCAGTGGTAAAGATGCCGCTTTTCAGCTAGATGTTACGGTTTCGATTCCGAGTCTCTCCGTCCAATTTAGTTGTTGTTTATTTATTTATTGCATTTCTTTAGGAGCTTGACACACGAACACACACGCTATCATATTAATATATAGATTAAAGAGTGGGTGACAGTGAAGCAGGTGCGAGAAAACAGAATATATAGCTGAGAGATGCATATAGATAACTTGTTCAATTTATTATCAAATGAGCGTCAATACTATATTTGAGAGTTTTGCCTAGCATCGGATATTCCGTTTTCCACTGAATTACATAAATGTCAGCAAATATGAACGCTTCAACATGTAACATATAGATAGGCACCAGAACTAAAGTGTATTTATGAAATATTTTCTGTAATTAAAGTATATAATAATAATAAAGTCTTAGGGGGAATAAACGTTATTGAATTCACATTTAGTATACTATATCTATCTATTTCTCTCTCTCTCTCTCTCTCTCTCTCTCTTTCTCTTTCTCTCTCTCTCTCTCTCTCTATATATATATATATATATATATATATATATATATGAGTATTTTTATTTATACAGACATGCACAATACATGTCATACTGGCATGTCGATGTAATAGATCAACAGCTGTTAGAAGCTGGGATCTCATCAGGTTAAAATTAAAATCCGATCCTTACTTCCGATAATATTTGGGAATAATTTTGTACATGTCTGTATAAATAAAAATAGTCATATATATGAAAGCTCTATTTTATATTGACCACTTTTCATAAGCTCGGTTGAAATTCTTTGGATTCCTATCCTGTGCATGTTTACTTTGCCCTAATTTTATATATATATATATATATATATATATATATATATATATATATATATATATATATATATATATATATATATTTGTCATTGTTTATTATCTATGTACGTATACGTTTCGTCCTTTTTAAATCGGGACTCATCAGAATAGAGGTATGACTATTCACTCTCGGTCATGCGATTCGAAACCCCCGACCTACAAGTATTTTTCAACTCAAATCCGACGTCTTTAACCACTCTGCCAATTTTAAACAGCGAATAAACGATGATAATTTTAACACTTTATCGGCGGCTTAACGTCTAAGCATTCTACTTCTTTTAAGGGAAGGAACGATGCATTATAAAGCAAGTGACGTCATGCTGTGTTAATACAACCATTACAGTGTTCTACTTTTTCTAGGAGCGACAAATAATAAATATTTGTCATTGTTTATTATCTATGTACGTATACGTTTCGTCCTTTTTAAATCGGGACTCGTCAGTATAGAGATATGACTATTCACTACCGGTCAACACACTTCCATACACACACACACACACATACACATATATATATATATATATATATATATATATATATATATATATATATTTGTGTGGGGGCGGTGTGTGGTGACTGTCTAACAACTCACGGTAATTATTGAAATTACGCTTTATTATGTTACACGTGCACTCGTTGGTGATTCAATAAGACGCTGCGTTGCATGGTTACCAACTTGCAAGTTTGAGATGTTTGATGTAATATGTCTCAAAAGATTGATGGTACAGCAAATTGCACACATAGTTAGAACCTGCATCAAGATAAAATACTCAAAACGTACGAGCACAGCAAGAAAATTACCGCACGACACGAAGACCATTCTCTGAGTGTGGGTAATTATTAACCTAATGACAGACAAAAAGTCCGATATTCAGTAGTGACTTTAGCCACAGCTGTTTTATCAGAGTTTATTTTTCTGTGAGATGGCAGACTGGGTGTATCTTTAGTTTCTGAATCTAACTGACTTTTAAACACAGCTTTCCCAATTACAACCATCTTACCGGATCTCAACAGATAAGATAATGGGTCACATATTTAAGTACTATAATAGGCATTGATATATTTCCAAGTACTATTAAGTATATGTATATATATATATATATATATATATATATATATATATATATATATAGTGAGAGAGAGAAAGAGTGAGAGAGACATACATACAGACAGACAGACAGGCATAAGGACAGACAGACAGAGACAGAGTGAGTAACGGGTAATATGCCGCATTAGTGCAGTTCTAACGAGAAGAAAATGCATATTTAAAGAAGTGAGGCTACCAAAAATTGTAAAGAAAACTTTTTGCAACAAGTGTTATTTTATTATTTTATCATTTAATAATTTATAACACGATTCAAGCTTTGTGCGGCTCTCTTCAGATATATTTTCTATTTAAAAATACTTTTATTTTTAACAGTTGTATATTTCTGCACATGTGTTCGCGCGTATGTGTGCATGTGTGGGTGTGTATGAGTGTAGTTGTGGGGTGTGTTTTCATAGTGTTTGCTTCTCTGGGTAAAATTTATGTGTTTTACTTTTATCTTTCCGGTCATCCTCGTGTGCGGCTGTTGAGTACATTTTGTTCAGAATGCTTAGAGTTGCTTAAATCACACATACTTAAGGAACTTTGACCCAGAGAAGCAAACACAATACACATACATACACACACACACACACACGCACACAAACACACACACTTACGCGCGCACATGCGCAGAAACATCAAACTGTTAAAAATAAAAATATTTGTTTAAATGGAAAATATATCTTAAGAGAGCCACCCCAGGCTTGAAACCCGTTATAAAAAGATTTTTTACAAGTGTCGGTAGCCTCAATTTTGTGTCTCTCAATTCTCGATCTGATTTCTATTTCAGTTTCTGTTTTCTTTACTCTGTTTATGTTTGATCTATCTTTCTCTGTCGTCTATTTTGTTTTAAATTTCTTTCCCTCTTTTAATTTTTAATTTTTTGTCTTATTCGCTGATTATATTTGTATTAAATAAGCAACACGTATTATAAATACTTTATCCTTGATGTGTATTAAGGATTAATTTTCAAAATGTACATTATTAGTTATTCGATTATAAAATTTACAGTAATTCATTTAATTTATTAATATTATTTGATACTTTTATTTAATAATTGAAAATATTATTATTATGGAGACGTATTTCATGAGATTTTTATGAATAAAAAAACATTGCATTTTAATTTCAAAAAATTTATACACGGGAAATCAATAATAAACTCACAGAACGAACTTAAGTACAGTATAATATTCTCTGTTCTTATTTGCCTTTACATTGATTTAATTTCTATGTAATTATTTTAAAAAGCGATTCTTATAAATGGTACACATTTGTTCTTTTATCAATATTTTTTTGTATGAACATTTCAGGTTGTATCGCTCTATATATGTAAACAGCACTATGCCACTTCTGATGTTAAGAACACTTTCCATTTTATAATTCCTAAAATCGAGGATGTTATATTCTCTTGCTAAAATTGTCCACATATTTTACATAAAACTGTCCATAACTAACATTCATTATTTATTATGAAATGTTATTGGATAGAATATTCCATTAAGTTAGTAATTAAATAAATAGAATACCCTTTCCTTAAGGTTGATCTTTTTATTTTCTCAATTTACTAGTCTAAATATTCATTATAACATATTATGTATGTATTATGAATAAATATTGATAATTTTAGCATTTCTTATAGATATACAGATATATTTATATAGTTTGTATGCATCACCGCTTTTCTAGCCTAATTTTTCAGGTGTATGGCGAGACAGACACTTTGTGGATTGAAGACGATAATAGAAACTATGCACTATTCCCGTATTTATGAGGACAGCTTAACAAGTTTTTTTTTATATTTGACTTGAAAACGAACATTTTGATGTCAGATTTGAAGCAGCACCGCGGAATTGTTTTCCGGATATGTGTAGTGCTCAGAAACAAACTATACTTTTGGAATTTCTGTTTAACCTCATGCACATATAGTAAGAAAGAAACTGTTTGCTTTGGTTGTAAGTAGATAAGCTTTTGCTGTGAATATTTACAAAGGAGTATCAAAGAATGACGCTCAGTCGATGACCTTTCTATGTAAATAGGTATAGAATAGAAAGAGACTAGTAACGACTTTTCTGTCAGAAAGAGGCTGTATAAATACATAATTTACTTAGTAAATGTGATATTTACTTTAAATCTATCATTAAATGAGAAATAGATAAGCATTTATAAAAATAACAAAATCGTTTTATTTATTAATTTGTAACTACTTTTCAAGACACACGATAGATTGTCAGTTTAATGTTGAAAAATATTATTAAACTTTAAAAATGACAGATGGACAAAATTAGTTAAATTATGAAAACGGTTGATGAAAAGTGTGTGTTGACATTGGATTTGAAGAACGTTCGGTGGTAATGTGTTCCCAAAAAAGAGGAATATCTGCCTGATGGTCACTTTTTAATGTAATCTTTTAAAGATTGGTATTTATCGTAAAATAAGTGTAACGTCTTAATATTTAGAAGATTAAACTATTCGCCTAAATTAAGTTCTAAAAGTGAATAAATTAACCATGGAAATTAATGAAGCGAGAGTTTTATAATAATATTAGTGAGCCCCTTCTTTTTTACCGTTTTACTAATGTATTTTCTCATATCGATCATGGAATATTGTTGATAGGCTTAATATCTGGGTTTGATTTTAAGATGCTCTTTGAAATGTTTGAACAACAGCGTTGTAAGGACTCATAAATAATATCAAGATGAGGGGGACCATTGTACGTTAAACTTGTAGAGAAATCTGAACCCGCTGTTACAAATTAAACAATCGTTTTTTCATAAATAAAATAGTAATCCGTAAAGTAGCGCTAACAAATGTGATTAGCGGAATTAACAAAAACACTAATTACAATTTAATATTCAATGTGAAAAAATTAGAACATCTACTTAGAACGATTTTGAACGTATGTAAATCCATTAGCAAAAAATACTAAGATGCACTCATGGGAGTTCTTGTTATCTGGCTTTTTGACAGCCTACACCTACATCATTTTACACGTTCTAATTTTATGGATAATATTTAGTAACAGTTAACCCATATGTGTTGTAAAAATATTAAATGTAAAGATTCCCTTAACATTCACCGGATCATATAATATTCAAGTAAGTGTATTACCTTTATCTTTATTGATTCGGTAAAAAATAATGAGACATCAGGTTGTCAAAAAAACATTGTTTTATGAATACAATATTATTTATTTTATTTTAAAATATCTGAGAAAACTGCGAATTTATAGCTGAACCTTTTCTGACAAAATTAGAATATTTAAAATATAATAGGTATGATATTATTTCAAGTCGAATTACTTGCGATATAATTTGAAGTAAGAAAAAAGAAGTGGTCAACCATAGTCGAGGGCGACCGGAAAATTACCTTTTCATTAGGACATAGACGGAGATGTAGGTAAAGACGCCACTATTATCCCAGGATTAATCAACTTACCTTTAACCTCACGTTATTCTGCTGTGTATTTAGTAAGGTTATATCTAATACAATTTTACCGAGTCTTTGTAATTACTAGACCGTTGATTTAACCTTGACCCACGGAGAATTTGCATACACTATAGACATTATGCCAAGTAATGCATATTAATTAATTACTGCATAACAGTCTATTTGCTTATTAGTGATCACACCTATTTGTAAATACGTAAAAGAATGGTTATATTTCAGACTATTTTACTATAACTGTTATTCAAATGTAAAACAGTAATACTTATAAAAAGGGAATATGAATTTCGCATGTTGTTGTACTATGTAGAAATCGAACAAAAACATGAGCAAATTTGTCATAATTCTGACTGTCATTGATTTTTAAGATAGTTACCACAATTCTCAAAGGTCGATGTGGAATTTACAATGATAATCATACAAAACCATGAACGATACGTGTACGTTTCTGTTCAAATTCGAAGAATGGCATCTAAAGCGAAAGTTATAAATGTGTTTGATTATTTTCTTCATCTAAAAATAAATAATTCTAAATAAAAATTAACAGACGGTGAGTGTTCTTCTTGCTTTAAATGTTGCTTCATTATATTATCTGTTAGAATGCAACCTCGTTTTGAGTTTGACGCCATTCGTTTTCATTCAGCTTTTCCGGGTGTTTACGTAATTCTGCATCGATAAAAGTCGGTTTTGTCTGCTTTAAAAGCAACTTTTCTTTTAAGATCTCGAGCGACTGTGTGTAGCTAACTCATGATGTTTGGTAATTAAACAACGTCATTCCTTTTACAAGAAAGTTAAATAAATACTATCTTCAGCTTCTGGTAAAGCTTTTACTCAAGACTAAAAACGGACCGTTTTTTTACACTAACTCAACCCTAAAGTAACCCTTTAATTAACCTAACACAACCTTGACTTATTGTCTCTGTTAACAGTTATTATTTGACTATTTTTTGTAGTTCACCTTCCGTTTCTTGGTTCGAAACCTTTGACAATCGTCAATTTACAATTTATCTTGTCTGCTTTTCTCTCTTTCCGATTAGATGAGCACTTCGGCATCTTCCGGCTGTTTACGTAATCCGTCGGAAAAAAATGTGAACGTCCCGATTCAAAATCTGTACTTGAAATCTTATATAAGAGCAACATTTTCTAGCACTTATATGATATAAGATTCGGAAATGTCATAATAAATAAGAAATAAGTTTTTGATTTCTTTAGCGACAAGTACAATAAACCAAAATTTAAACTAAAAATATTTCTATGTATGCGAAAGGGTAACAAATTTTTTTTTAGGTGGGGGGGCAAAACATTTGTTTTTCTTTTTCTTTTTCATTTCAGGGGGGGGGGTACATTTTTTTTTCTTATTTAAAATAAAAATATTTATATATATGGCGGAAAAATAACATTTTTTTAGGGGGGTACAAAATGTTTGTTTTTTTTTTGTTTTAAATTGAAAATATTTCTAAGTATGGCGAGGATGAGAAAAAAAATTCTTGGGGGATGGAAAAATGTATTTTTTCAGTTTTTACTAAAACTATTTATATTCATTATAGTGACAATACATGAATGAACACTATTTTGTTTTTCTGACACGACAGGGGCGCATTAATATGAGTTCTTATTTGCACCGAGGCGGCGATCGGTACATATATAGCATGCGTTCCGGGGCGGCGATCGGTACGTATACAGCACGCGCACCGGGGCGGTGATAGGTACGTATATAGCATTCGCACCTGGGCGGCGGTAGGTACGTATTCATCATTAACACCGGGGCGGCGATAGGTACGTATTTAGCACGTGTATTGGGGCGGCGATAGGTACGTATTAGCATTCGAACCGAGGCGGTGATAGGTACGTATTTAGCATTCTAATCGGGGCTGCAATATGTACATATTTGGTATTCGCACTGCGGCAGCGATCAGTACTTATGTAGTATGCACACCGGGGCGGCAATAGGTACGTATTTAGCATTCGCACCGGGGCGGCGATCGGTTCGTATTTAGCATTCGCACCGAGGCGGCGATAGGTACGTAATTAGCATTCAGGGGTGGCGGAAATAAATATGTATAAAGCATATGCACATGGGCGGCAATAAGTATGTATTATGCATTCGCACCAGGGCGGTGATAGGTACATGATACTATATACGTATCTATCGCCGCCCTGGTGTTCTAACTATATACGTCCCTATTGCTGCCCCGGTGCGCACACTATATAAGTACCTATCGCCGCCTGGGTGCAGATGATATATAAGTACATATCGCCGCCCTGTTCGAATGCTGAATACATACACATCGCCGCCCCGGTGCAAATGCTAAATACGTACCTATCGCCGCCCCGGTATGAATACTATATACGTATCGATCCCCGCCCCGGGGCAGCAATAGGGACGTATATAGTTAGAACACCAGGGCGGCGATAGATACGTATATAGTATGAACACCAGAGCGGAGATAAGTACCTATATAGAAGGCGCAGACAGAGGTGGTACTATTTATAGAAATATGTCATACTATTGCCCTGGGCAACGTAGGAGAAATGGTGGGGAAGAAACAGCTTTCGCAAAAAGCAACATTAGAAAGTAGCGGTGAAATGGGGCGACCAGGGAAGAGAAAGGTAGAAAGATAAACAGACAGCTATAGAAAGAGGGAGAGAAATAGAAGTTTGAATATATAGATGTTGCACACGCGATTTTTCTTAAATTATATGTTTTTATTACTAAAACTATTATAGTCTTATATAAGAGTAACATTTTCTAGGATTTATATGAGATAAATTTCGGAAATGTCATAATGAATAAGAAAGAAGTGTTTGATTACTTTAGCGACAAGTACAACACACCAATGGACACCTTATCAATTACTATGTATATTATCTATAACGCTGCATTTTTGTATAAATAAGTATAAACCGTATTTGTTACCTATAATTATCATCCTGAAGATATCTTAAAAATAAAGACGAAACGTTGAAGAATATATAAAAAAACATCCTATTTGTTTTTTCCTTTTTCATTTCCCATGTATATATATATATATATATATATATATATATATATATATATATATATATATATATATATATATATATACAGGGTGTTTCAAAAGTCTTGGGAACATTACAAATGCGTATATCTCATGAACTATTCCAGGTAGAAAAATGAAACTGGTGCCATTTTAAAGCTTGCTTAATCAAGTTTTTGGTCATACTAATGATTTTCGTGTTATCTTTCCAGGTGCAGTAATGGCGTTCTCTAAACAAGACAAGGCATTTTGCGTCCTCCAATTTGCAAAGACTGAATCGTGGACATGTGTTCAGCGTGCATTTCGCAGGAAATTTAAAAAAGAAGCCACTGAAAGGAAATCCATTGTCAAATGGCATGCTAAATTTGTGAAAGATGGATGTTTGTGCCCACGTAAGCGAACAGGTCGCCCTTCAACTTCAGAAGATGCAGTTGAGCAAGTTCGGACAGCCTTTCAGCGGAGCCCCAGTAAATCAGAGAGAAGAGCCAGCAGGGAACTTCAGCTTGCTCCAGCAACTGTCTGGCGTGTCTTAAGGAAACGACTGCAAATGGTACCTTACAAGCTCAAGTTGGTCCAAAAGTTGAAGGACACTGATAAGCCACTTCGCCGTGACTTTTGCATTGCAATGTAAGAGAAGTTGGAAGATAACGGCTTTGATGACCGGCTTGTTTTTAGCGATGAGGCGACCTTCCATCTGAATGGCACATTTAACAAGCATAACACTCGCATATGGGGTACTGAGAATCCTCATGAACTTCTTGAGCACGAGCGAGATTCACCAAAAGTGAACGTGTTTTGTGCAATTTCCAAGAAAGGTGTCTATGGACCGTTCTTCTTTGAAGAGGCAACTATCACTGGTGAATCCTATCTCAACATGCTGGAAGACTGGTTAATGGCTCAGTTGGAACAAGCAGAATCTGATGACTTCATTTTTCAACAAGCTGGTGCACCACCACACTGGAGTCTTAGAGTAAGGCAGTTTCTTAATACAAGGCTGCCTGGTAGATGGATTGGGAGATCTGGGCGAGGTGATGACGTTCTCATGCCCTGGCCTCCTAGGTCTCCAGATCTTACCCCGTGTGACTTTTTCCTTTGGGGCTTTGTCAAGCAACAAGTCTATGTGCCGCCCCTCCCAAGAGATATTGACGAACTAAAGGCTCGAGTAACGGCAGTTGTGGGAACCATTGACGTCAAGATGCTGGAACGCGTTTGGCAGGAAATGGACTATCGACTAGATGTCTGCCGTGTGACGAATGGTGCTCATATTGAGCAACTTTGAAGATTCCCCACAAAACTTGAAACTTTAACCTTTCCAACGGTACCAATTTCATTTTTCAACTCCTAATAGTTTTTGAGTTATTAAAAATCGTTATGTTCCCAAAACTTTTGAAACACCCTGTATATATATATATATATATATATATATATATATATATATATATATATATATATATATATAGCCTGAAGTTTATTTGTATATCAAATAATTTTATATCAAATACATTTAATTTAAATAAAAGAAGTAACTACAACAGCGGAGAGAATAAAGTATTCGGTTTTAAATTCCCGTAATGTAAGCGGTATACAAAGAACGCACCTGTGTATCATTGGAGATTGGAAAAGCCGGAGCTGTGTCAATCAAAAACCATCTTAATTATTACCGTTCTCATCATTAAAATAATATTAAAAAGGAAATGCTATATTAACATTCTCAACTATTCCGGTTGGAATTCCCTATACAAACAAAAAGTTAGAAGATTAATAGAGTGGATATCTACACACGCTAAGCCGTATATTTGTGACTCTGCTGAAGTGATAAATAATGAAGCATTATGGTCTGGGTGTTCAATGTTCGAAACAAATCGGTGTCATTCCATCAGTTAAGCATCTTAATGTTAGTAACCTTCATCTGCGCCCTATTCTAAGTATCTCGTTCTAGAAGTAATCCTAGGGATAAAATAAAACAACTGATTAACGCCAGTAAAATATGTGTACCATACTGAGTGGTAATAATTAATTTGATGTTACTTCACCGTCAGTGCCGGTTTTATCAGTCGCAGAATCGATTCCTAGAAACTTTGCATTTCTATATCTATCAAATTTTTGACGATCATTAAAGAAACTACTAAAGTCCTATACTATCTAGCATTTCCTCTTAATTTCTTTTCTAGAATCTATCTAGAATCACTGTTATATCTAAGCTTGTTTCCTTATTCAAAATAAACCCTTCAAAAGTTGCGTCCGTCAATGTGAGTACACATTTCCTACTTATTGTAGAAATTAAAATGATTCACAGAGAAAAGAAGAAGAGGAAAATCTAGAAGAAAGTAGAATGAAACAATCGACGATAACGAATCATTGTTGTTTTTGTTTTTATGTGCAACTCAATAGGAAAAACAAAAGCTAACAGCGAAGAAAGATAATGGAAAAAGTGTTGGGAAACTTGATAAAAGGAGTGGAATATTTCAAGACGGAATATAAAGAAAGAAGACGTCTGCAGCAAATTACCGTTAATCACGTTTAAGGGATTGGCTTAGGATGGAATAACAAAACAATTTTCACTTGGAACATAATTGCATACAAAATATATATATAGCCAAGGGGAAAAACAAGTTCATATACATATATACTGGGATTGAAATAGCACACAGATTTCAAACACTTATATATATATATATATATATATAGAGAGAGAGAGAGAGAGAGAGCGAGAGAGAGAGAGAGAGAAAGAGAGAGACAGAGAGAGGAAGAGAGAGAGAAAACGAGAGAGATATAGACAGATAGATAGATAGATAGAGAGAGAGACAATGATAGATATATTGATAGATATATAGATATATGATTTTGTATTTTGACTATACATAGATAAGCTCACGATATACGTATAGCTATATCTATGTATAAGTTATTTCGCTTATATCGACATGTTACTGTGTGGCCCAATGTACTAATAAAGGCCTGATTATTTCTAAAATGATAAGTATATATATATATTGCTTATATTAACTTATCCAATTAATTAATATATTAATAAGGAAGGCTTTGTACACTGCCTCAAAAAAGGATCGATCCACTGTGATCAGGATAGGATGATATTTTTACATAAGGCAAGGCTTGATGACCAATGTTTTTAAAAAGATTTCTCAACAAAACGTGGAGGTTCTGTCACACTGATGTAGAGCGTGTGAGCCATCTGAAATATAGTTGTATAGATATGCTTGGTGACGGCTACTATAACATGCGACACAATAAAGTGTCTCATAATTTTATTTTATTTATTTATTTAGGTTTATTTTTATGTTTTTACATGTCTATCTATTTATATTGACAAATGTGCATACGTTTTGTGTTTACAAGAAACTGATGAATAAAATGTTTTATTTTAAATTAGGTTTTCAAGTATTCAAAGTAGTAAAATTTGCAAACCTAACAAAAGCTGGCAAAGCTAACTAGTATAAGAACACAGCAACATACACACACTCGCACCCCCACCCCCCCACACACATATATATATATATATATATATATATATATATATATATATATATATATATATATATATATACATATATATATATATATATATATATATATATATATATATATATGGGTGTGTACGTGTATGTTAGTGTCTTTCTTTACGTGCGTACATATATGCACATTAAGATATGATAATAGTAATAAACCAAACTACAACATATTAGAATATTGCGTGTATATACATATATGCGCTAGCACGTTTTAATCATACATAACATGCATTAAATGTGTACATCAGTGAAACCATTTATATGAAACGCACACACATATATAAATAATATATCTACATAAAAATACGTTATATAAACAAATAGACACTCATGCGTTTATGTATATTAATACATTTTTATTTACCTTTTCCTTATTGAGTTTAGTGTTTACTTCGGAAGATAGGTTGTGTACATGTTGTAAAAACACCTTTAGTAAAAACAAATAGAATTTACTTTTCATTTAAACGAAAAATTTGCATAAACACAAAGGTAAACAATAAATCACATGAAAAAGTTTATTTAATATCAGTGAATAGAATCTCACATCGCTTTATATTTTAATCATTTATTTAATCGTATCTATCTTTACTGTATGAATTATGCGCTTTTCAATATGTAGTATCTACAGGTTACATGAGCATCCATAGTGCTGATGTTTCTGTAAATACAAATCACATACCAATAATAGCTCTTTCATATATATATATATATATATATATATATATATATATATATATATATATATATATATATATATATATACATATATACATATATATATATATATATATATATATATATATATATATATATATATATATATGTATATACATATATATACATATATATATACACATATACAGGGTGGGCAAAAATAAGAATCCTATTTTTAAAAATTCATAACTTTTTTATTTATTGATTTTTTTTATTTATTAGAATAAGTAAAGGACCCCTTCCGAAGCAAGCATGAGCCGTATTAGCCCTAAGGAACGTACCCTCATTTAGAGAACATTGTTTTTGCTTAAAAAACTCAAAACAGTGTAAAAAACAATACTTTAGTTTTTGTAAGTTTTAAGAAGTCTTTTTCGGCTAAAATTTGTTTTGTTTATTTCAAAAAATCTCGGAAGGGTCAGTCTACACACACATAAAGTTAGGTGAGTTTAACTTTTATTTTGTGGAAGTTATTCAAATTCAAGTTATTCAAATTTAAAGATAGGACCCTTATTTTGGCCCACCCTGAATATATACATATATATATATATATACATATATATACATATATATATATATATATATATATATATATATATATATATATATGTATATATATATATATATATATATATATATATATATATATATATATATATATATATATATACATACATATATATGTATATAGTTTCCAGTATGTGTTATTGTATTAACACTACAATCGATATTAATTAAATATCAACTCCTGTTTTAATTTAAACACTCATTACTAATGATCAATAAACGGACGATAATAACAAAATGCCGTAATACACACATCTTATTGGAAACACAATATCTTCCTATGTCAATTTCATACAACAATGAGTCACATTCGCAATTTAACATTTCTTTTCATATTTAATGCTTTCATATATCATTAATCATATTTGTATTGCGTTTTTTGTTTTCTCATGTTGTTACCTATTTACGTTCAAGACAACCCATATATATCAGAAAGTTAATGAATGAATATAAAGTATATCTAATTATAAACAATAATGTAAACAATAGGTTATATTTGATAATTATCGAAATAGTTCATCTATATATAATATATAATTGCAGAAATAATATTAGAACACCAAGATACGTGATTTTCTTCATATCGTTTGATAATAACACCCGCTTTACTGCAATAATTAAGTTGCAATCTAACTATTGTAAAAACGTGAAGTTAAACTATTATTGAAAGACATACTATTTTTTTCAAGTGATCTTCTTCTAAAATAAAATACATATTATTTTAGTTTTTGTATTTTCAGGTAAATATTCAGTGTAATACAGTGTTACGCATTCGTATATTTTGATGACATTTGATCTAAATATATATTTTAAATGAATTAAGTATATGTATTAATATTATCACATTATTACTATATAAATTTTAAATTATTTGTTTAAATAGGCTTTCAATATATTATTGCAAGGAAAACCTATGTATGTATCGTTACAACATCTTTACTACGATCACTACATAAACTACACATATTCTAACAGACAAATAATATATCTATAAAACAGGTATATATATATATATATATATATATATATATATATATATATATATATATGTGTGTGTGTGTTTGAATTAAAATAATTTACTGAGGCGCCGTATGCGTTTTATGCACAATATATATTTATTGACGATTTATTAAATTTAAAAGATGTAATTATTTATTTTTCTAATATTCAGTCTATAATGATAACATTAGCAAACGGCTACTATGTGTACATATTTTCATGATTAACAAAATGGCATTACGCCTTATTTATCGAATGAGGCATCATTGAAAACTTTTCAGAAAGCATCCGATGCTTTGAAATATATTTGTGTGGTAGATTTCTATAGTCTCTACAAAAATAATAAGAAAAAGTTAATAGCAGGGCAATCATGTTTCGTATTCATATCAAGCATAACATAATTGTCTTGATTTTATAGCACTGAAAACACACAAACAAGGTTTTGTAACTATCTTCAACTATCTGATGTAAGATTGAACATTATTGGGTCGTACTTTTGTGTGGTTCATTTTATCGTAGATTTGCAACTCTTCAATAACTCAGTCGGTTATCTATTTATCAGTAGAGCAACCAGAGAAAACATGTGGGTAATCACAGAAACAATTATTTGAATGAGCTTAAAATTACTGAGACAAAAAACATTTCTAGATGAAGAATACTATAACAAATAGTTATCGTCCGATAACCACTAACTGAATACATGCAGATACAATTGAAAGTTACTGCAAAATGTACCGTTTATTTAGCAATAAGAGAGGTTGGACACCATCTTGAGTGTATTTTCTTTTTTCTGGTGTTGTCAAGACAACCTGATATCAGGATACTTTACTCTACAATTAAATGCTGATCCAACATTCAAAATAACATCGTTCTTGAATCCTAAATAAGATCCTCTCGACACGGCTATACATACGTTCATACGAGGAATAGTATGTATTCTCTATTTGATGTTTCCTCAAGTAACAACACTTATCACGACACTCAAGAAGAGCAGATGAGTTTTCGTCCTTGAATCGTGCAAAACGAAGAAAATACACTAATAATGTTAACCTACGAGACAGATAACTGGTAAATTAGGGAGAGAAAAATGAATGTGTTTCACTGATTTTCTAACGCAAATTAATGCACAAGTATGTATTAAGTAACAGTAACAATACACATTAACAGACAGTTGTGGTAAGATATCTCTGTCTTTTGATGAGAGTGTTAATACGAAAGAGCCTCCTATAATCTAAAAAAAAGTATTATACCATAACTGGATAAGAGATCACATCCCCCAAAACAAACGATATAGTGAATGAAATAGCGTAAACATTATAACCCATTTTTTGCTAAAAAATCCAAGATTACAGAAACAAGAAAGTCTAAAACCAGCTTTGGAATCCTCTCAAAATCAACAACCATTGATTTGATGAAATAACAATTACGTCCGGAAACGTGATGTAAGTTTCGTACTAATCCACAATTTAACAATGTCCTACGATACAGTTTGCAAGCATTACGGTGTTCTCAGTTTCTAGAAACTATATTGGATTCTGGCAGGTTTGCTTTATATGATCTATTCATTACTGCCATTACTTATCTCAGATATCTCGTGTGAAGTGAAGTCAATCAAGTTTCCGATTTGGCAATCCATTTAAATTCCGATGAACATAAATATAGACACAACTATGTTTTACACACAATCTGTCTCGTATCTTCTATCGTTATGAATTGTACAACCATACATTCTGCTCAACATTGACTAAGGTAGTATACTCCTAGAATATAGTAAACCCAGACGATTTTAGATACATTATCTCATTTTAATATAGGTGAATTAAATATATCTACGTTACATAAAACGTAAATACTGTCAACACTCCTATTGTTTATACAGTGTGCCCTACAAAACGCAAATCTGTAACACATTTAATTTACACGTATGTAGTTAAGTGTCGAAAGTAACAATTGTTTATTACGAAAGTATTGTTAAAAAAAGGAATACGAATTTTCAGTCGAGATATTCAATATAATATACGCTAGCAGTTTCAAAAAAACTTAGACGGGATGTCCAACTTCCAGTTCCTCAATATATATTCTAAAATATGATACTGTTCTAAGCTACCATCAGTCGAGTTTATAAATCAAGTTTTATATGTGACCACGCCCCTCTGTAATTTAAGTTGATATAATAGTACACTTCAAAACATTTAAACATCTTATGTTGAGATCTTGTATTTTAAGGGCCATTCCTTTCGTTCAATGTCGTGTTAATATTGGTTCTTAACCAGTCAGCCATTGGTATGCGTGCATTTTCTTTATGTTGTTCTCATGTGCATGCATCTCTTAATGTAAACGCCTGTAGTAAAATAGTAAAATAATATATGGTAACATGCGCGTGGAACTACATAATTTTTGTCTAAATATAATATTCTTCATGTCTAAGAAATATATATCACTTTTAAACAACTTTTGTGTATTTATTTATTTACATGTTATGACACTTATAACATTAGATGATTAGATTATTTTTATATTCTTTTACGCTTTAGATTAAACAATAATTCCATCCATCTAACATTATTATCACTTGAGTAAACTCTCCTGCTGCTGAGATGAAATATATATATATATATATATATACATATATATATATATATATATCGCTTTATAAAAACATCGTATATTTGTTAATTTTAACGCTCCACATTTATTAAAAATAAATGTGCATGAATAATGTGAAACTGTTCTAACAGAATCGTCGATTGTATCTACTAATAGTCTACTTTGATAATCATTTTTAGCATTGTTTAGGGGTAACATTTGTTATTCAGTATTCTAAACAGATTTTCAGAATTTTCATGACAACTCAGACTATTGAGAGTTCATAAACAGATACTACTACAACTTATTGGCGACGAAAATTTAAAAAAAAACTATTAATAGTTGCTCAGATTTTAGTTAATAGATCTCACGTTTGTAATGTAATGTATTTTAACTTGTGTCGAAAAAGTAGTTTATTTATGTTCAGATGAAATAATTCCAGAAATTGCGAGATGTATCAAATAATGTTCTTGTGTAATTAAATAATTATATTTTGATAATTTATAAAAATCGCATTTTAATTTGGGGAAATAGCTAATAGAATGAATAATTAAGCATGTTGTAATATAAGTATTATACACTTATTCAACACATAATATCCGATTCACAAAATTAAAATTCATAAAATACAAACCAACACTAATTATTTATGTAAGATCATTTTTTTTATAAAAGATTTGATAATTTACTCTCTTAAATAGATAGGGTATTATAGTATGAGGCAAAATGCTCATTTGAAAGTGATCGATGATAAATTGAAAAACACATTACAGGAAGCATACATCCAATGCCTGATAATGAAAACCAGCATCAAACATGTACAATTCGATTTTTTCTAACTGTTATATAAAGTTTATCTGTAAAATCATAAATAAAATGTCACATATAGCTTTTGCCTTGATCTTTTCAAGACTAAGGTCGATATCATCTCCGCCTTTGCGATACTCATAATTTGTTATGTTCTGCTCCTTACATAGAGTTACTTAATAACGTATGTGAAACGATGACCATAACAACATTCTATAATTCCAATTACTTTGGGGTAAAGGAAACAATCTTACAAATTTACTGTAACCTATTATTGCCAATGAGAATTCTTGAAAACAAGAGAACATCCTCAGAAATCACATTGCTATTCTAAACATTTCTCATATTTTCATGATAACGTGTGTGATATATGTTAAACTCTGTTAGGCTTTTTAATATTGTACACTATTTCTGAGATGATTTTATGTATTAAACTGCGTTGGTATGCTAATATTCTGCGAAAATATTTGGATAAAGAGTGGCGTAATACATAGTATAATAATGTATACAATGGTTCGCTCTATTTTATGATAAGGATTGCTCATTTGCATTGTAGAAAAGGTAAACACTGTTCTAAGTGACAAGCAGCAAGAGGTGGACGGTGTAATCGGTACTATGGGCGTGACAACTAATAATAACATAACAATAAATGCACTTTCTACACAACCCATGCTTAGGGCAATACACCACGTTCATAATTCTCTATGAGTGTCCTACTTATACACAAAGATTCCTAAGTGCGCGAAATTGCAACTTACAGCACCTGACACTTTGTAAATAGAACCACCAAAATTAGAATAATACAATATATAAATATATTTGTCTTCTCCCTACATACTCGGGAAGTACTGCTTGCATTTCAAACACCTTTGGTATACAGATAGGATAAGTATACTGTGATATAAGAGAGTTCCTATCAAATAATCTCATACAATGAACTGGTAGATGTATATTTCAGTTTGCACTATGAACTGCTCTTGTACGTAGACATATGAATTATTAACATTGTCATCAATTACATTGATTATTGTCTTATCTTGTTTATCTCCTACTTTATTGCGTATCACAACCTTGTCATTTTCAAGAGGAGCGATCAGAAATTTGAGCAAAGCATTAGACTAAAGAAAAAAAAGAGAAAAACACAGAACACCGAAATACTATTATTATCGTTATATGTAGGAGATATTATGCGAGTGTATTCGAATCGAAACCGGTAATTTTATAACATTATCAAACACGATTAGAATGTATATTTCCAAATATAACACTAAGATTATTAGGAGAGAGTCGTCGGATATTTCTTGTAGAATTACTGATTATATTGACTTACAAAAAAGGAAACCCGGCGTCATCCGTAAGAAATAACAGTACATTGAAGGTTTTTAGCAAATTTACGTTTTTCGTTAGCTTTTTCTATTTTGTTTCTATTTGATAAAATATAGTGTTAAAGCTCCTTATAGAAAATAAATAAACGTTATTTAGTATTTCATATGTATAGATACATGTGTAGGGCATACAGTATATAGACACGAACCTGATTTTGGACATTTTTTATTAATCATAGCAAACATGCTATCTGAATATGCATTGTGTTGAAGAAGCATTTGAGGATTTTTATGTTTTTCAAGTATTTAATAGTGATAAACTACAACGCATAGGTGGTATTGAGTAATTGACATACTACATTGCTGGAAACCACCGGAATATCATGATTATTTGTGCCAGATTAAAAACAAAATTCAGACATCTTAGCTCCTTGAATAACGTGAAGGATGTGAGATGTGAGTAACATAATTTGACGGTTTGTGGAAGCGTTGGTAAGTAAAAACGAACATAATTGAAGTTAAAAGTTGTCCACTCAAAGAAACACCCGGGTAAGCTTCAGAATCAAGTGGCACGATAGAGAGAAGGCAATGCAGATATTGGCAAGAAAAATGTCCGCCATAGTTGCTACTATGAAAAGAAAAACGTCGCAATATGCTACTACACATATAAGTGTCGCAAAAGACAACTACGAACCGCCAAGTACCTAGAAAAGATCATTATGAAATTAAAGAGACGCATCAAAACGTGTGAGAACCCAGTAGCAAGCATGCATTCACCACGAATTTTATGTATGTATATTTAAGTTGAACGTCATTTCCTGTCGCACTACATTTTGAGATGATGTACACAGAGAGTAAATTCCGATGACTATATTGATTTGCTATGAACTGTTGTAAAAAGCTGTGTGGAGGTAGTGGTTGCGGCATTGCCATAAGCTGATGTTTAAAAACTTTCACCACTTCACCAGTCTCAAAATTTGCTCCCCTTGACTTGCATGATTGTCAACTATAGATTGTTATGTGTACGCTGCAGTTGACAGGCACACACAATTTACTGCCTGCCACACCAAAAACGAGATGATTGTCAGGATCAAACTGATGATCAGGTGAATTTCGGAGGGCACTGTTACAACCACGTCCTCCAGGTTCAGTTTCTCCCTGGAGGCTGTAGTGCAGTCTCAGTGCTTTCGATTCAGAAAAGTTTTCCACGGTTAAATTCATTTTGAATTTTTAGCCCGAATATGACATTGGTCCTTTCTAATATGTGCCAAATTCATCACGATACACTGCATGCTGATATTTTAGGGGACGCTTTTTATCAGTGACTAATCTTCATTATCCATATGAACCGTAAATCCTGATTTGGGGAGGGGTATATAGGTGTTGTATTTGCGTCTGATCTAATTCATTGACAAATATTTTAAAAATTATTTTAACATAATCATATACTTTTTGGTAATAACCAGGTCACCAAACTTGCAATTTCTGCTTTTATGTGTTGCTGTTATTCGGGAATTTATGTAATAGAGTAATCATTTTCGAGTTTTCTTTTCAGATATTAGGCGAATATGCTACTATATTTTCAACATACACTGTTCTAGCCTATGGTTAGTTTGTCTTTCGTTTTGTTAAGTGTTCTTTTTTTGCAATTAAGCATTTGGTCCATATATTTTTCTAATATTTGCTTTAATAATAACTTAGCATTTACCGTTATGCCATATCTTTACACTCAGTGCATTATGTCGTCTTCCGTAGTGAAATGACTTTCCAGCGTTTCATAACTTTACTATCGATAGGTTGACAACATTTGAAATGTCACGCCTGATTAGGTCAAACGCAAATGGAATTAGGTTAATTACTTATCTTTCAAAGTTCTAAGAGGTGACCATAAGAATCGTTCTGTACTCTATTTTATGTATACGTTATGTCCATTTCCCTTCCTTGCATTCATTCATAATAAAAAAATGACCAAAACTACAAAAAATGCACTTTCAAACAGTAGGTTGCATCCATTTTAACTCGCTACTATTCATTTACTTTCACCGCAACCATATTTACTGTGTGGTATATTTAATCGAATAGAAAATAAACAAACACCGCTTATTCTAAAATACTTAACGAACGCTTAAAATTCTTCTTCTTGAAAAACAACATATATTCGATAATTGTAAGGCGCCAGTAAGCTTAAACCATTATTTTAAATGGAAGTTATTTTTTTCGTCTCATATTATTTATGTTAACAAATAACATTCACTATTTATTTTAATTTACACATATTCTGTTAACATATCCGGTATATCTTTTACACATTTCAGAATAGAGCGGGATATACCAATTAACCAAAATGGCAGCATCTAATGTCGTCTTTCGCGTACGTTTATTAGTACGAATTTATACTTTTTCAGAAAACAACTTACATTTTAGATGGTAAGAAATATAATGTCCATACAAGCGCTGGAAACATGTCAGATTTGTTGTTTATCATCATCAGTTGTCGTGTTAAGTCTCCACTAAAATGTCCGATCCCACTATTAGTGTCCGATTATATAAACAGGTAAAGGAAGATTCATGAATATTTTTTTTAGTTCATTTCATTTTTTCTACAGTATTTATAATTATCACGAAGAGTATAACATGGGGTCCTTTGCTATTTGAAGGTCAACATCATTCCATTGTAAGTAATTTAGGTGACTGCTATAGGATGTATCTATATTCGCCCATACTTAACACTTCACACCGGAGAGTAGATATATCTTTTTTGCTTGATTCAAAATAATAAATATTTATTTTACAGCTCGTATTTTAATAACCTTAATTACTTACAAACAATTGGGTTCTTTTCTGAGTTTTTTCAAATTTAATACTTTAAGCGAAAGCAAGTTGGTTTCTAGGACTCATTTTGTAGTTTCCAAATATGTAAATTGTTTTTATTAACACAAATAAGCACAAACATTCATAGTATAAGGTTACGACGAAACAAACACAAGTGTTTAAGAATTATCTTGTTCTATACAAATATATAAAGTTTTTTTTTAGAAACGCAAAGAAGTTGGTTTCTAAGAACTATTTTGTTGTTTAAAAATATATACGAATGTTTTACAAACTTTTTGTTTTATTGTTTAATATCCCTAAACCACCACTTTAAAAAATAAGATTCTACTTTGATTGATTACATGTAAAATTGCTGCTAAATATACGCAAAGAAAGTAATTTTAGAATAATTAAAACATGTTTTATTATAGAGCAGGTATGACTTTCCTATATACATTAAACGCTACATCAGCACTTATTTCCTTGTCAGTTAGCGGTAACCCCATTTCTTGAATTTGATTAATCTAAAAGAATAACTACTTATTTAAAAACCATATTATAACCTCCTGAAATACTTACATACAAATGGCTTTTATTTAGAATCAATACCTTAATACTTATATTTAAAAAAATAAATTATAACATTACAGTTCTAGGAAGAACCCCCGGAACAAAGGTGCTGCTAGTTAAATATACATTCTAACTTTAGGTTTGAAATTCGACTTTATCCTAAAATATTTTTCTAATCAGTAGCTGTGAAAATTCTTCGTGCTCTAAACTATAGTTGATGTTTTTTAAATATTAGAACATATTGTGTCCGTAGAACACAATACAACGGGACTGCTTCTCAGCTGACTAAATAGTCGTTTTACAAGTCCAATCCAAGCAGATTCCTGTCGAGTCGTTCTCTGTAATAATTAAATTGTGCCCAGTATCAACGCCTCTAATCTTTAAGATTTGTCTTCCCTCACCTGGACAATTTATTAACTCTCATCCTCGAGTTGTTTTCGGCCCTTGATAAGCGGTGATTTATTAATTCAAGACAACCCCTAAATCTATCTAATTCCTTTTTTACGTAATTGTTATGAGAACTTCGTATGATATTCAATATTTATATGTTTTATATCTTGTCGTAGTTTAATCCGCATCTGTGTCAGTTAATGTTTATGTCATCTTTATAGAACTCATTTCAAATTTACTTCGCTTTGGGTTTCGATTCTTCTAAAGTAATTTCCGAACAAATATATTACTATGATATTTTATGAGTATTTTTATCTTTCCCAATAAACCTTTTCAATAGCCGTTTGAAAATATAGCGAAATCATTGTGCCAAACAACAGATGATTCCTTGAATATATCGTCGATTGCAATCTCATAGTATAGTGTTCTAGGATCAGCATTTGCATCTATTTTATTCTTGCCAATTCATGAGCCCCAGTTTTAATATTTGGCAATAGAAACGAGTGCGACAATTTGGCGATTCGCCTCTCGTAAACAACACACATTTTATCAGTGTTTTCTATGCCCCAAAACCGTACGATACAATTTCTAGATACTCGCGCGAAACTCACTAGCCTTATTGTCCCTATCACTATTTAAGAAAATGAGTACTACCATATGCACGATATTACGTGGCACTATTTAAGATTCTGAATAGCTTGAGTGATTTTTCCATGTGAAGAGATGATCACCTTACAGTATCTCAAATTCCTATTTTAGTTTGTCTTCTTTTATAGAATTAATGACGGTGTTTGGTATCTTCTTTAAAAACGCCAGTTTCTAATGATTCAGGATATGTATTACATGCCAACAGTGAACGTGTGTGTATTTGTTCTGATCGCTCCTTAAAAAATTGCCCATTATTGTCTCATCAGCGTTGTCTATTTGCTTCGAATTTCTATTTTTCTCATAGTATCGAAACGCCGAGTTTAACTCAGATGTACTTTAATATTACTATAACACACTACCTTTCATAAACTAGCATGGAGAACATATATACCATTAAGCTTCATATATTCCCCCTGAGTTTGCTGAGTATTCTTCATGCAAATATCTTAGCATATTATGATGGTGTCTGTGTATTGACACATTTTTATTCATGTTTGTAATTACATACCGCCTAAAATAATCTCCTATTAGAAAATATTTTCCCATGGCGAAGAATGTACTGCTTCGCATTATTTCCATTCAATCACTAATATTTTGTGCTGTGCAGTACATTTTTAGTTATTAATTAAAGTAGTATAATTCTACGTGTGCCTATACATTGATCTGTAAACTGTTATATATGTAACGTTAGTACTATATGCTTTACGTATCTTCTATTTATTTAGCGATAATTAATTCAGCTTCCATAATTCTTTTAACTCGATATTAATTATTTTTGTTTAATTCGTGTCCTCATAATTCGTATCTCATAATTCGTGTCTTCTATAGTACTATAACTTATCTTCATTAATTAAAGTATTTACTTAATTCTAGGAGTAGTATAATTCTATGTGTGCCTATACATTGATCTGTAAACTGTTATAAATGTACTGCTCCACATTATTTCCATTCAATCACTAATATTTTGTGCTGTGCAGTACGTTTTTAGTTAATACTTAAAGTAGTATAATTCTACGTGTGCCTATACATTGATCTGTAAACTGTTATAAATGTAACGTTAGTACTATATGCTTTACGTGTCTTCTATTAATTTAGAGATAATTAATTCAGCTTTCATAATTCCTTTAACTTGATATTAATTATTTTCGTTTACTGCGTAGAAAAACATGGCTTCCATTTGGAAAAGCTTTCACATTGTTTCATGTTCTTTACTCCCTATTCTTAAGAATACAATTACATGCATGTAAATTAATTCGAAAAGATTTAAATAAATTTGAAATATATTAAATTTTATAAAACATTGTATAATATAACTCATGTGTTATAGGGAAATATAATTGTTTATATGTGCTTGATTTTAGATCCTATCAGATGTCTTAATAGTAAACACGATGAACAGATCCTGCCACATCTTAAATTTTTCCGTTCCAGCAGTCCACAGAGTGGCGATTAAAGAGATGGAAAAACAAAGTAAATACACGGAACTAGCCTGTAAATTGAAAGGGATAAAGAGCATGGATAACGTCAATATAATATCAATAATCATAGAAGCACAAGGAACACACCTCAAGGAAGATTAATGGAAATACTGGTAGAAATTGGAATTAAACAGCTGCAATCTTAAGGAAAATTATCGAATGCGGAAACCAACCCACATAAGCTACGAAACGTTAACCAGTCACATGGATATTACAATAGGAAGACATCAGAACCACAGGCAGAACACACCGAACGTACCAAGAAACAGAAACTGCAATAAATATTATAAACTCCCCCCCCCAACGAAAAATAATAACGGAACACAAAATAGTCGTGAAGAACCAACGAAAATAGGAAAACCGAGGAGGGATGGCACCAACAAGACCTCCATATTAAGAGTGTGGAGAGTGCCGGGACATTTGTGAGGCTTATTGCCAACCATATCCTAGAGAGCACCAATGGTCGTTGTCAGCGAGAAGTTAAAGGAATGCGGCCCTTTGCTACACCGCAAGGTGGTTTGCGGTGGTGATCAAAAAGAGGTGGAGAGTACTGGGCATCTGCGGACGCTTGTTGTCAGTCAGACTCTAGCGAACACAACGGGCTGTTGTCTGTGAACAATCACTGACGGTCAGTTAGGTGATAACTCCTAGTGAGTACAAATAATAATAATAATAATAATAATAATAATAATAATAATAATAATAATAATAATAATAATAATAATAATAATAATAATAATAATAATAATAATAAGTAGGATATCACATATAGGAACCCCTGCTAAAAGAGTGTCTAAAAATATTGGATAAGAAACTAGATTGACACCAAAAAAAGGAATACAGGTTTACAATATTAATAAGGTGAAAGGAGCTGACATTAATTGGTGAGGACACATATAAGGAAAAGCAAAGGTTTTTAAAAATCATAACATAGAGCAAGTGATGTTATACTATATGCCATTTCCGAATAATAAAAGTAAGTTTCTGAAAACACACGGGTTGGAATGTCACAGTGATATAAACCAGACCTGCACGGTTCTAGACACTATTGGAGTAATACATTGGGTAAACTAAAAGTTTATAAGTGGAAAGCAGAATATTAGCAAGAAGGACATAATCTATTGGCAACTAAATACATGAATTCTGATTCAAGAAATATACTACATTACGTAAAAGAATAAGAGGAAAAAATTAGAAGTATACACCCGACAAACTTACCGAATCGGTTAGCTTAAAAAGAGCAGAACACATATTGATCCAAACGAGAAGCGAAAGAATCCTTGAAAATGACGTGAAAAACAAATGTTTATCCATACAACACCAGAATATACAGATTTAAGAAAAAGTAAAATTGCCATGGTAAGGTTTGATTACACAAATTTTTACAAGATGATTTTCTCAAAAATGATAGACAGTTTATGGCAAAACTAGCATATAATTATACAAAGAGACATTTCCGGTGGAACTCCCTATTGTCACTACTGTTAGTGTTGCTATGATTCAATTCATCAACATACTAAGGAGATGCAGGAAAAGCTTAAACTATACGGGTAAAGAGGTTGATGTAAATCAGCTCCTGTATCTGAATAAAAATAAAACTGAAATAGAAATGCGGATAGTAACAACTAAATAGAAATATAATTGTATCATAGTTTTAGATAAAGGTTGCGGGACATAATTCTCACGAGCTCGTTTGGCCAACATCTCGTCAAAAAGCAACATTTGGTTAACAAAATATATAATAAACGAGTGCAAACATCAGGATATTTAATAGCCAGAAACATTGTATAGTAATTGTTTTAAATTAAATACATTTAATACATCGAATAAAAAAATAAAATTAAAAAGCAGTTGGTTTTAAAGAAGGAAAACAAAGCCAAAATAAATTACTCCACACAAAACCCGTAACTTGACAAAGTCATTTTGCTTATAAAGAGAAGGCTTACGCAAGACCATAGCGACGAATTCCAACATTTTCAAAGGTGAGACGCCACTGCCCTTTTGCACTACATTAAATAACTCTATTGCCTACTTATTTCCTCAGTAAATAATATCAGCTGATACAATATTGCAAAGCCAAAGTTGTTGTGTAACACAAGGAGCAAGATCTGCTCTGCCTGATTTTGGATATGATGTCTTTCGAGTCTTCCAAAATCATTGTATACCCCCTCCCAATATCACCTGCATTGTAATGGCAATTGAATTCGTATACATTATTACTATTTTTAATCTAAGCACAACTACCTTTTGAGAAAGACCGACAATAACAGCTTAAAAAATATGAATCAAAATGTGTGCACAACTTAAGTTTAAGTAGGATAACACAAAAACAAAAAGGATTGAGCGACACAAGTAAGTATAACAAGAACACATGCATATATTATATAAGAAAATTACAAAGAGTTACTGAGAGAAACGACACATCTATTTAAAACTAAATTATATATCGAAAATATAATAAAAGAATAAACGAGAAACACTCATAAAATACTCATAAATTTGACAAAAGAAGAACTCATTAACATTGATAAGAAAACATGAAATGTAAGATTATGCATAAAGCTCGACACCGGACAGTCGATGTTAATTGAAGAGGTTGTTGTATAGGAGTGAGTTTTTGGGGGTTACTGGACAGGAACCTCTTTGCTAATGATAGTAATCTGTGTGAGAACGGCAGGCGAGGGGAGTATTCATTTATTTGTTACTGGCACGAATGTGTATTTGGATAGAGATTGAATGATGTACCGTAATTTTATATGTAATTTTAACTTCTAACGTCTTTACTATTTTCATTAAGCGATATATATATATATATATATATATATATATATATATATATATATATATATATATATGTATGTATGTATGTATGTATACAAATTGCGCAGAGAGCTGCAGCGGCTAATACTTATATAAATATACTTTGTAGATATAATTTACGAGCGCTTCTTCCGTTGGCCTTATTGAAATAGCTGACGACTATTAAATAGATGATTAATGCTACGATCCTAGACGAATGAGAAGTGCTTGTCTAGTTGCACTGATAAGGTGTTAGACAGCGAAACATTTTGTCTTTCGATGACTATATATATATATATATGTATATATTTATATATATTTATATATATACATACATATATGTATATATATATTTATATATATATATATATATATATATATATATATATATATATATATACGAAAATGTAATGATGTCTAGAACTTCACTATTTTAGACGTACACACTTGGTCGAACCCTATCTACGATTTTATTTTATCTCGTATTTTCTCGTCGTATACTAGTTATTTTTTTCTGACCTCTGCTTTTCATATCCCTTATAGTTATTCGCATTAATTTGAGAACAGCGGAAATTACCCATCTCGGGTGTATTATTCTACATATTGTGGATTGAACTGTCTGATCTAAACTGATAACTCCTTCTGAATGTTTCGTTTAATATCCGACTCAGGCCAAGTATCTTATAACGTCATAGCATTTAACATTACTTCTCAAAACTGTTTTACATGAATACATCTGATATAATGTGTTTCTATACATTAGTAGGCAATTCCCTTTGGTGATTATGATAAAATAAACAAATAAATGTTATTCAGCCGAATAACACAGTTGTGTGTAATGTAGATTGATCTACAATAATATTATCGCCGTGACAAATTTTGAATGACCCAAAACATTAAACATCTTCATTTAAACGTGTCATAGAAAAGGATATTCTGCTTTATTTCTACTTTAAAGCATCGCCATCAGAACACAATTTAGTAATACCTTAATCTATTTAACTATTCATAAGACTTCACTATGTTATCGATTACTTCAATCATGATTCGAAGTTGTTAGAATCAACAAAATCAATTAGATTTCTGGAAATTGTTCATCGGTCTCATTTAAATTTTGCATGTTGTTTTGTAACAGCTCGGAATACATTTACAAATTATCCACCATCTCTGCGTACTTTTACACCGATTATAATATAGAAATAGTTTATAATGCTTCATTCCTTTACATTTAGTATATCTAATGGGAAGTGATGGTGGCAATGTGTTTAACGACACGGCCTTAAATCATAGGTGTGCAAAGTTCAAATCCAGTTTGTGCTCAGAAACATTTTAACTTAGGATGTTCGCCCCTCCTGTATTTCTAAAAATAATTTTAACTAGAAACATATAAAAAAAAACAATGTTTACAATATAATCATTCAATTCATACGTCATTAATGAATGATATCTAATAAAATATGTACCCATAGAAAATTAAACTAATTACTTGTCTTACTATGTTGTAATAAACAACATGACCCTGTATTAGAATGTCAGTACATATATCGTGCACTCGGTAATACTATCACCTAACATTATTTCACAATCTTATCTAGAGGGCATTTGCTACGCATTAAATATGCATTTATTAAGTTGTCGTATTATGTAATAGTGTGGTCAACAATAACACACATCTGAATATGAATTGAATGTTTCATATGTAATAGTTGTGTCATTTTGTAATATCAGTAAAGTACTACAGAGAAAAATGTATGATAATAGATTAACAAGAAAGACAGATAGAAAAGTTGACAGTAAAGAACAGTCGAATAAAAAGTTAAAAAGAGAGACGGATCAGCTGTAAAGGAAAAAGGGGAGATAACTAAAAAGTGAAGATGAACTAATAGAGGAAGAAAAGGATAAGAAAATAGAAAAAGAAGGAAGATAGATCAAGAAGAAAACGAAAAAGGGCAAGGAAAAAAGGGAACTTGACTAATAATAATAATAATAATAATAATAATAATAATAATAATAATAATAATAATAATAAGAAGAAGAAGAAGAAGAAGAAGAAGAAGAAGAAAAAGAATAAGAAGGAGAAGGAAGAAGAAAAACGACGCCATGTTCGTCGTGGGTAGAGTTGAAAGGCTACGATTAATGACGATGGGGACGTGCCAATAATTGCCTGTCACTGGCCTCACTGCTCACTAACTACCCACATATACGCGATGCTTGACTTATTTTCTGGCTATTTGCCAATTCTTTTGTCTACGTTACTCGCGTCACAAGATGATTTCGGTGGCTACCAATGTTGATTGGCATCTTCCAAATTTCCCTCGATAAGGAAAAGAAGAAAAAACACACAAAATGAGTACATCAGTGATTTATTCATCTTTTTATTGTTTCGTACCAAGTGATATATCGGTGAAATTAAATGGCTCAGATTCGCTGTCTCTTTCTTTTTTTAAATGTAAGCTTAAGTTCTGAATAAAAGTAATAGGAAGTGGAGATTTGAGACGCAAAGAAACTAGAATAGGTATTTCTATGCTGTAATACTATGACAAATAGTGTATATAAACAAACAAGATACCCGTCCCAGGACAAATAAAATTAATTTTCCGAACAAAAAAGTTTTGACCAACTTCTAATGTTATATATTTTTACAACGCTTAAAATACTAAAACATATTTCTTGAATACTTTATTCTAATTTTGATTAAAATCTATCACATAATTTTGATTCTAGAAAAGGTCTAAGATTTCAGACTACAACCTAAGTAATCTCATAAGGAAATTAGAAATTAAGAAAATCTGGTTCCATCTGTGTCTCATAAAAATAGATACCTTTCAAAAGAAGTCGTAAAAATTTGATTCTCGAATAGAATCTTGCCCCTTTAAAAACACTTTCAAATACTCAAGGAAACTGACATTTCGGGTGTATATATTAATTGATATATCACACCTATTGTTAAGATTTTAACAGTATCAGAGGTATCAGAAATTTTACAGAGAGCTTCACCCGCCTTTATACCTTATGTTATACAACTAAATGATACTTAATATGGCCAACATTCTGATAACTTACGCCTAGCGCGCGTGTTACAACATTCATAATTTACGCTTTAACGTAAATCCTATGCATACACATTGATAAATAGGGCTAACGTTATGTATATCTCTCCCTACACACACACACGCGCACACACACATATATATATATATATATATATATACAAACGCACACCCACATTGCTGTTTTTCCATAACTGTTGCAAACACTATCATCTGTCGTATGTTTCTATTAAAATCACTCACTACCGAGAGTAAAGGTAATAATAGCGTTATGCACTTTCTTCTCTTATATATTTTCATATAACGATAATTAAATGTACGTTGCAATGTATATATAATATATAATATATATATATATATATATATGCATATGTATATGAATATTATATATATATATATAAATATATATATACAATATAATGTAATATATATATATATATATATATATATATATAAATATGCCTATATGTATATATTCTATTGGCATTTAACATATTAACATAATGTTGTGTAAGAGACCAAGATGTACACTAATTAGCAACAGTTTTCAATTTCCTTAGCGATTAGCATTTCACTATGTGAAATCTCAATAGATTAAGCGATATATAAACACACATATTTTCTATCTATCTATACATCTATCTATATATCTATATATATATATATATATATAAGCATACATATATATATATATATATATATATATATATATATATATATATATATATATATATATATATATATATATATATGTTTACATCCCGTATACGTAATTGACATTTAACATATACACATACTGCTGGGTTTATTATTACTATGGCAAATTAGTCTATTTTAATAACTTGATGTCCACAAATTATACTGATGAATGCAGAACTTAATTCAAACGTAATATATGTGTTATGCAACGATTTACAAGAAAATGTATCTGGTTTACCATCGGGATATTGCATTCCTGCCTACACGAGATTTAATAATATACGAGGGATAGGCGCTTCCTCGTGATACCCTGACGTTTCAATATAATATCCCGTATTCTTAAAGACATGTTCAGATATAAGAACCAGTTAAATAACTTTTTATCTAGGGTTGCATTTGATTAATTCCGTGATTAGCAAGCAACCGCCATATGTATTATTTCCAAAGTATGGTGCAGTATCTTTCCGATTTGACCTAATGCTTAGTGTTATATGGAATTGTTTGGCTAGCAGCTATTCTTTTTTCACATGACGTTTGTTTTATACATTATTCTATAAAGGCAGTTCTCAGATCGAAGTAGATGTAACTGAGGAGCCCGGCGAAGATAAGATACAGACATAGAGAAATAATAACTGTTGCCGCTTTTTCATCTGAGTAGTGAATGACATACACGTCGATAGTCATCAATATATATGAAGCCCTAGCTTCGACGGATGTTGTACCTTCAAATCGGATGAAATGTTTCGAAAGGCATGCTGTCGTTATTCAGGATCCCTTATTAAAACTTGTCGAACCATGTTTTTCTTTTAAATACTTTACAGATCTTTTTACGTATTCGACTGGCAATTGTGTGTATGTTATTCAGATCATATTTACTATTGTCCTTGTCTGGGTTGCGGAATTTCCAATGTTGTTTTAGGATGTAATTGCCGGTAAGGGCGGTGCACACCATAGAGAGTCGACCGCCGAGTGTTTAAACATACACACAACACATTTACTTTGTTATGTAATTTTTCAGCTGAAGAAGCATATCGTTGATAAACTACTAATCGGTTGGAAGGGCTTCTAATATAAAGAGTCGCCATTTCCATTCGTGTATCGCTAAATGAATGTGTGTCATTTTCTATCAAATCAAACATCGATAATGTTTTATTAATACACGGGATATCTGCATGAAAGCGTCAGTCTAACTCATTAGGGTTGTTGTAGGCTATTTCACAATGAAAATTTATTTCGTCATGTTCTATATCATATATTTGAACGGGCCGAGCGTGAAAAGAAGGGCCAACTGAATTGAAAGATAGTGCTAATAACGTATGTGATAATAATTGTATTATTAACAGTTGCAGGAAGGCCAAACATGATAGAAAGTGTGCAGAATGCGCAATTACACATAGCGCTTGTCGGATAAGCTGTAAGTTATGAAGGATTAGCAAATCAGAAATTCCTTCCCTGTAACCTTTACTATTACGTACTATTGTACAACATACACACCATCATTGCTTGAGAGTTCTACTTTCGCGCTCATTGTTTCAGCATGCAATTGTATTATCTATATAAGTGAAAGTTCCATGAATTAAACAAATAAAATATATTACTCTTTAGACTATAACTGTACAGTTTTATAAAACGAAAAAAGATTCGATTAAAAGAGCCGACATCTTACATTGGTTTTCACTTGGTTTTTTTTTATGGTCAATATACAGAGTATTTTACATCTATATTAAGTAATGCGGCTGTTCATCTCATCGATATGTGAACACCGGTTGGCTTTTAGAGATGTGAACATCTTAATGGCCTGTGAATAATCGGTACACATTATTTTGCGTGAGACGTCTTTACTTTGTCATATAGATATTCACGTTTATATGATTCCTTCTTTAAACATTGGGTTAATCCGTACGTTGTCTTTATTGCAATTTGCTTGCAGTTTAATGTTAAATTTGTCATTTGTGACAATAAAAGGGAATACCTACCCGCTGAAAAGTGTATGGCATTCTTCGCATGAAGTGATTGTCTATCCGCCTAAGTAGGAGGAGTAATCTCTTCGAAGATATAAACGTTTGTAGTTGCAACTAATAAAAGTATGTTGGGATCAGCGTAGGTAAATAGAAGGACTAAAATGGAAGGCGTCGGTTTAATTTTTGACAACCGAGAAAGAAAATTGAAGTTAAAAGTCGTCAGTGTTCGTTGCGCTGTTATTGAACAAGAGTTCGTTTATTTTCATTACAGTAATACAGGAAGTTATTTCGTTGAAGCAGGAATACTGGTTGTTAACAATTGTTACTAATGTCAGACGATAGAGCACCTCCTAGAGCTCGGCGTGCATGAAGTATGGAACCGACTGGGCATAAGCATCCTGCACTACAACGTGATCCCTAGTCGTGATTTTTGCTGATGATGACAGTGCACTCTGTAGTAAACAACTAATGGAGGTTCATGAATATGTGAGCTATCAACTTCCGACCACGCTGTGCATGATGTCTATCTAGAAAAGGTATACTAGAAAGGTGTCATAAGACATGAAAGCGAATTGCTGCACGAAGGAGGTACCCTATTATAGAAGGCTGTGTGTTGGTACGATGTTACGCCCAAGGATTGTGTATTTGCCTTGTCAGAACCCGTCAATCTGTTGGATTCATACCACATCACAATGGAATAGATCAATGTTGTTCTCCATCCGGATCAAGAAATAATCGCTACACATTATAAAGAGATAACCACAGTTGCTTAGTGCAAAGTCTGTGATTGTCAATGCCACGCCTCGGCATGTGAGAGACGTGCGACTATGTCTCAGTTAAGCACCGATTGTAGACAATGACAGACTATCAGAACGTGGTAAATGGAGGAAACTAGAATACGATGCAAGTAGTAGTGGTAACACATTTGAGACAGAGGAAGAGGCCGTCCTATCTTTGATTCAGCTGAGTTATTCCATTACCAATTTCGATCTTGGTACTTCTGATGCTTTAGTCAGATATGAATAAATAACTGCCCCAGCACAAATGAGTACAAGCGTAAAACGACCAGCCACCCACTGTCACTCGTGTGATCATACAACCAGGGGGCGTGTATCAATAAATAGGAACGGTTACCGGCTGAGGTGAAAATGCGATGCTTCGTATGTCGTGGGAAGAGGGTTCTTTTCGCAGATGCAAACGTGTGTAGTTGCAACTAATTAGCAAATGTCGGGATGAGCTTAAGTGAATGCTAGGACTATAATAGAAGTCGGCATTTGTTTTTTGACAGTTTAGAGAGAACATTAAATATGAGATGTGTCGGCGTTCATTGCAATGCTGTTGAAGAGGAGTTCTTTTTTAAATTCATGACACTATTACAAGAGAAGTATTGACGGGTAAGAAACCTTACTTGTGTTTAGAGTTCGTATCAGTCCACGAAAGTGGTATTGAAGAAGTGCATGCTCCATGTTACAGGAGTTTTACTTTATTAGTAAATTATTCGCTGACATGTTTTGTTCATTTGTTATTCAACTATACGTCACTCGGGAATATACACCGATAATGTTACATTAATTATTTTTAACGCAGACAGTGCATAGCTCAAAGCTTTCACATTTCCAACCTCTAATAGATTGTCTCAGTCAGGCAATCACTTAATTGTCATTTCACAGGGTTTAATTTACTTTGCCGCTTTCCCAGTAAAATGACAACCAATAATGTCTTTCTCATAGACTTATTTTTTTATTTAAATATTAAACAATGTTGTAGTTCAGAAAAAGAAAGAATAAACCCGATCGGGTATTTGACTTTGCGTCAGTATACCTTATGTTATCACATTTTCTACATGGGTAGGGCCAGCTGTAAGACATTTCGTTTTTGGAAGGATTGTGAAAAAGTCAGTAAGGCACTTGTTAGTAGGTGTTAATGAATGTTTGCTGCTCGTCGTTCGTTAATAAATGCATATCTTACGAGATAGCGCGAAACTGTTTGACGATAACAACTGACAAGGGATATAACTCTTGTGAATTTGTTCAGCTCTAAAAGCTACTCGTCTATTTTTCTTTCATTTTATATCAAATTTCAAGGGTTTCTACATGTGGTGCTTTTTATAAGTGCTCGCATACGCCAGTTGATCCGTATTTTGGTTGGTATTGTAAGCTTTCCGAATGTCCTTCACATGATAACCAACGGAAGTTGTTAGATCTTTGTGCTAGATACGGTATTCCTTTGTTGCGTCTTGCAAATGTACATTCATGGTTAGATTTCCAAAATAGCGAAAATTTTCTTGCAAGGTCAGGTGAATGAAGTGTAATAAAAATAAATCAGTATTACCACTTGAAATAAGCATCATAAATAAACGGCTTAATGTTTATAATTACACACTAAACACTTACACACAGGGATACATTGCCGAATTCAATATTATACATGAGACTATAATCGATGTAAGAAATGGTATGTTTCATTTGGGGTTGGATTCCAACCTCTGAAATATCGTGATAGCTATCTACTTATTACTGTTTCTTTTATTGAATAAACCACGTCTTAACTATTGTAAGATAAGAAAGTGAACACACAAAAAAATGTTACATTATAAACATATCAGTACATGTTATTCAATAAAGATAAAACGATAACACACATGGCCACGTTTTGATAAGCGAATATAGAAGTAGATTAGTGAAAGTTGATCTAGTCAAACAGATACAGATATAGTATATTTACTGCGGCAAAAATTGGTTAAAGCTTGAATTGAATAATTATCAGCCAGGAAAAGGGGGCCTATAAATTGTTGATTCAAAACGTAGATGTGTTGCAGCCATTAACATAGCGTCAAATTGTTCGACAATTCTACTGCAGAGTAATTATCACTCTTGTAGTTGGCAGCTTCTCTAAGAGGATTGATGCGATTTAATGGATGACCTCTGTCTGGAATAAAGGTCAGAAAATTGTATTAGATAATTAATTGAAGAATCAAATCATAGAAATTCTTGGCTTACACGACTTTCTTCTCATCAGAGATGTCACACATGAGAATAACAGACAGAACAGAGTCAGTGGAGAATCAATAAAACAACGAATCTCAATAGATATTAATAGAAATTAAAAGAAGTAAGTAAGTTTAGCCGTTGGACTCTCAAGAAAGTATCAAATATCAGGTTGAGATACACAGAAAAAAGCTGTTCTTTATGAACTATAACTAAGGAATCTTAATGTAAATTCACCACAACTGCATTACATATCTCTAACTAACGAATAATAGAACATTCTTACTTATTTCATAGAGCATCTGTTTCTTTTAATAAGGAACACAATAACGTTTTCTATAAATGCTTTTTAAATGATGGCAGATGTAGCAACAATACTCCATGCATGGGTGAATGGTGGCTTTGTAGAGAAATAAGATAATGGCAGGTGTGAGAAGTTTACTGGCACGGTAGAGGGACGCCCCCCTCGTTTGCAGTAGCCATGACAATATTTTCAATGTATTTATTCCAATTCATGTTATCTGTGAAAGTTAGGCCGATGAGTTAGAATAATGAACGCTCAGGCAGGGTGCTATTTGCCATTACAATCGGTGGTTCGAGAGGTTTCTTGTAGAAGTTTTGACCTTGCGGCATTAAAAGTTACCATCTATTTTTGACACCATTTTACTACACACTTGGAGGTCATTTTCTAAGGATTCAGCCATTGCCTCATATATGCGCGCGTTGGTTTTTCCCACATGACGATAGTAGAGCGTCGTGTTGTCAGCAAATATTCCTATCTCAGTCGCAATGGCATCAGGGAAATAATTTATGAAAATCAGGAACAGTAGAGGTACAAGCATAGACCCCTAGGGTAAACCATCACGTATGAGGAACGGCCATCGAGTACAACCTGAATCTTTCGTTTTGTTTGGAAGGATCTAATTATATTAAATATTTGTCCAGTAATATCATATGAGTACAGTTTAATGAGAAACCCTTCATGCCAGACCTTGTCAAAGGCCTTGGATATATCGAGAGCGACCGCTCTAACTTCACCTGCCTTTTCCAGTGTAGGCTATATGTCTTTAGAGATGGGCGTTAGGATATCTTGTTGTATAGTTTTGAGAGGACAGTGGTCAGCTCAGCAAAGCAATATTTTATTACTATTACTAGTATAAGATCAGAACCACAGGCTTTGGATGTGTTAAGGTGTTTTATGATATCTCTCACTCAAGACGGGGTGATGACCAGGTTTCCAAGTGTGGCTTGAGGCCGCAATGGTCATTTAAGGGGGGTTGTTTGCCAAGTCCAGAGTAGAGTTTAAGGCGAAACGCTGGGTTAGTAGTTCAGCCTTATCAGTTGCCGTGCAAACACCATCATTGTGATTTGATAGCGGAGAAATTGTCGATTATCCATTGTTCATCACACTATTGTAAATTTACCAAAAGTCAGGAGTACCTAGTTTCCGTGACTAAATGCGTTTTTGGTTATCTCTGTATACATTCTCTTTGCTTTATCTATCACTACTTTGCAATCATTTCTTTCCTCGACAAAGTTTTTTTTTCTGTTCGGAGTTGACTTATGGCGAACGAATTTTCGGAATGCCTTCTGGCAGTAAACTTCTCACACCTGACATTATCCTATATCTCTACAAAGCCACTATTCGCCCATTCATGGAGTATTGTTGCCACATCGGGGCTGGTGCAATAGCATCTGCACATTCTGAGGTAAACCATTGAGGAGAGTAAGGTTTGCTGAAGAATTTTCGCGTAGGAACATAAGCATCAATGCCTGCTTTGATCCATTCGACTAGCTCATTTGTACACTGAGCTGTAAGGAGTGAGAATGTTACACCACATGGGGCGTCGCTGGTGTGATCTCTGAGAGATTCAAAATTAGGCTGCCATAGTAGCTCGTCGTTTTAAGCAACGACTCTTCAGCTTTTGAACAGGTTTTTAAAGGGATGAGTACCATTACCACGACGTGACCAGAGTCCATTCTCTACATAATTCTCAGATAGTGATGTCAGTACAGGTCAGGAAGTCGGGCTTGCTGATCCGCGCGATCCTGTGAGAGGTAGTGAGCTTAGGAGAAATGAAATGTAGCGTTCCCAGCTGCATCAGTAACGCTGGAAAATCCCAACTAGTCACGGTGGTGTGCATTAAAATCCCCAAATACATGTATTTGGGCATCCGAGACGAGTGAGAGTGCTCTATTTAAGCTTTCAGAAACAGAGCCGAGTAGTGAACAGGCCTGGGTCAAAGGAGAACGATATAAGAATTATAAGTAACTCACTCTGTGATGTAACGTCAATCTAAATCATAGGTAGGCTTGGTCATCTGATTCGAACATATGTTCTCTAGTGAAGGGGAGGGTGTTCTGAACATAAATCGTAGCCCAGGCATATGTTTTCCAGAGTCCGTACAGTAAAGTAGAAGGTAATAAGTCATGTCAAAGTGGTAAGAAGGAATTGAAGAGTGATGGTTCGTTTCACTTAGAGCTAGGATATCCGTGGAGTTTGTCAAGAGAAAGGTTTTTACGTCGTTCATGTTGGTCCTAAATCCCCGGATATGTTTGAATGCGAGCCTCAAGGGCGGAGGCGAATATGTTTTGTGTTGGGTGTCCGGTTTACGTTTTTTCATTTTGTAAATTCATATTTGTTTATAGTTAGAGTGTGGTGGACAAAGTGGGTGGCTGTTAGATGCCAATAAGCTCACACAACCAGTCCATTAATCGTGACCTGGTCCATGGGGGTGACCTTGGGGAAAAATTACGGCTCCTAACTACCTGTCGGAAACAGCAGCCAGACAAGCTGTCTAACATGTACCCTCCACTTGTCGGAACAAGAGCGACCCAAACTAGTAATGTAAGACTTAGTGACAAAAACTTTCCCCAAGTTGCCAGGATAGAGAAAAAAGGAGACGGCGTTCATTTCCCTAGTCAGGAAACAAGGGCAAGTACAAGTCGTCTTTAGAGGCGTCCAAAGCTTGTCCTTTTTCGCCTGGCCAATAGACAAAGAAGGAGTGCAATTATAGTTTTGCCAACCGGATACTTTGTTCGAGATTACAGCTCTAGTTAGGTTGTCAATCAAAACTAAGCAGGCTTTCCTCCCCAACGGTTTGTTGCCAAGACGTAAATTGTTATTTGCAATGTTTCCTTCTCTTAGATGGATGACATGACAAGGTCTACGAGTCTAGCACTTCGAGAGAGGATAGACTGCAGGTAAATAAATCCCTCCACATATGCACATCTCTCTCTCTCTCTCTCTCTCTCTCTCTCTCTATATATATATATATATATATATATATATATATATATATATATATATATATATATATATACATATATATACATGTACAATGAAGTTAGGAATATGTTCACTGTACACTTATCAGAGGGAACAAAACTGTAAAATATGTTTCCCTCTCACAAGTTAGCACAAATAAGAGATAGACAGCTAGTAGTGTAACAGCTGAGAACAAAAAACTTGTTAACGCTTCATACAATGAAACCTACGGAGAAAAATAGGTACATTGAAACTAAAAATGAAATTAAAAAGCACAAGGATAATACAAGTACATTTAGTAACATGATTTAATTAGAAATTTTTTAGCCAGAGACAATTCAGGAATAAAGAAAAAATAAAGAACTTTAAATTACACACATAAGCTTCAGTTAAAATGTTGGTCTCCATTCGCGGTCGGTGCCAGATATTAATGTCTTATCTCGTGGTGAAAAGTATAGTTCCAACAAAACACAGTAGTTTGACGTAGTTAAACTACGTCAGACTAGTGTATTTTGTTGGGACTATACTTTTCTTTTTATCTACATTTGCTAGTGGACTCCTCCCCACCCTTTCTTTTTCTCTCTTTCATCCCAGAACGCGTTGACTTCTCTAAAACCTAGCAGAAAATTAGCAAGAAAAAAAAAGAAAGACAAAATAATGATTTTTGGAACAGGCAAATGTAGCCAAAACCTAGAAAATAATGTTTTTAACTAAATACTCATCGCAACGTGAATGCATGGAGTATTTCTTAGAGAGACATTTCAGGAATGAAAGAAAATTAAGAACTGAACTTTCTTCTTAAAATTACACCTATAAGCTTCAGTTGAAATTTTGGCCTCCATTTGAGGTCGGTGGCAGATATAAATATGTCTTATCTGGTGGTTCTTTAACTACGTCATAGTGTGTGTTTGGTTGGAACTATACTTTCCTTTTTTATCTATATTTGCTAGTGGTGTCCTCCACCCACCCTATCTGTTTTCTCTCTTTCAACCCCGAACGCGTTGACCTCTCTAAAACCTAGCAGAATATTAGCTAGAAAAAAGGACGACAAAATAAAGATTTGTGGAACAGGTAAAGAAACCAAAAACAGTACCAAACTAATTTCATTCTTGATGAATTCCCTCTACACACTCTTAAAAACGGAGGAGGTAATTCATGGGAGGACAGTCTCATGAAAACAGAACCGATGCTACGCTACATCGTCCATTATAAAATCTTCCAATTTAATCAATTTTCTTTTTAAATTTAAAAATGTTTAGTCAGAAAAAATGTTTTTATGATTCCGCGGCTTTTTGATTAAGATCAAAGTGTAGTATCCGTTCGACATCTCAGAGATAATTGACACTTTACTAAAGCCGGAAGTAAATTATCTCCTTTGAAAATTAAATTCTAAATAAGTTTTTCAACGCTATAATTTTCTTGATAACATCTCTTTATCATATTTTATTTATAATGTTAATAAAAGTATTAATAAAAACGAGTGCATATGTCAAAGACCATTTGACAATACAAAGTGGAAATTTATGTTACAAAATATTAATTTATTAAAAACTTTTAAATAAGTAAATATGCTAATAAGCAAAATAGAGATTTGTTTAAGTGAGTATGAGATGTCTATATACATATATAGGATATTTCAATATAGTTTTATATCATTAGAATGAAATAATCCTTACGTTATTTAATGTTAATCTAGTTTGGATGTATCAAAAAAACTTTCGCATATATATATATATATATATATATATATATATATATATAATTCAAATAAAATGAAGAAGAAAATAAATTTCGTCATTAATTAATTTCTAAATAATTATTGAGTTGGTAGGATAAGCACGTACAACATACGTAAGAGAGAAGGGGGAGATAAAATCGGAGAAAAGTAGAGGAATCGCAAGGGATTGAGGAAGAGGAATGTGGGATATTAAATCCTGCCAAGAATGTCGATATGTTCGACACGGGTAGTAAAATAACATCTGTTCGTCATAAGTTAAGTGAAATAGAATGTAATGAGTTATGTTTTAAAAGTTTGTTTTATATATGATTTTGATATTTAGAGGCAACCATAACATTTTACTTTCTCCTTCGCTCTTACATATGTAGTAACTAAAAATCACCATTTTTCATCATATTTAATTATTTATTCATATTTTGTCAACGCAATCATTTATTTATTCCTATATTTACGGCTTATGTTATGTTTATATTTATTCCCATATATACTTCGTATTTCATATGAAATATGCCAAAAAACTTTCTTATAATGTGTAATGTTTAATTAATGTCTTTAATTTATATTGCAACTCTTTTACTTTTTTAATATTTAACTGAATTCCAGTATTAAACAATTAACAGTTTACTTCATCAATTTACTTTTGTAACACACTTTATTAGTGGTTTATCTAGTTTTTCTTAGGTTTTTATCAGTAGTTCCTCAGAGAATAGACTTTTAAAAATATATATATATTTATATATATATATATATATATATATATATATATATATATATATATATATATGTATATATATACATATATATATATATATATATATATATATATATATATATTTATATATTTATGATAGCGTCATTTAAGACTTATGAACTGTCTCTTTTTGTGATTCTTTTTCTTAGCTCCCCGACGCGGCGAGTGAGTTTTATGCTTTCAGATTAAACAACGTGGCCCCGAGTTTTGTTCAATAATCAGGAGGTTGTGTCTTATTGTTTGTCATTGTGCTATTAGCCTTTTTATAGTATTGTTCTCTTATTTTAATTTTTGATTATATTGAAATTATAGAATACGGATAGGGCGTAAGTGACAATATGACTTTATTTGTCATTAATGTTGGGTTGTACTTTTTTAACTTATAAGGTTTAGAGGGTTTGCAGTTTGCGTGTACACTTATTTTTGTGAATTATTTTAATGTTAAGGTTTAGTATCTTCCTTATTTCAGCTGATAGTATAGTTTTTTTTGCGTCAGATGATATGCCGTGGAATGTTGCTTGTATGGTTTAGGTGTTACGCAAAACGTTTTTTATCATGTGCCCAATATAAGTTCTGTATTTTTCCGTTTGAGTATGAGTAAAACATTCCGCAAAGGGGCATTTGAATACATACTGTACCTTTGTTTGGTTTAGGGGGTGTTACTAGTGTTATTGTTTTTGATTATTAAGTTAGAGGTGTTGAATGTTGTGTTGTAAATTCTTCATTTTATTTTTGTTGCTGTTTAATAGGTTTAGTGTATCTGTTTGTTACGTTATATATAGCTTTTTATCGAGTGTGTAGTTGAAGTGCATTTAGTGTTTGTAATATAAGAAAAAATGTCACATTTATTGTTCTTTTTTCTGATGCTTTAGGTATAGGGAGATTATATTGTGGATATTGGTATTAACTAGGGTGTGTTTTATGTTAGTTAGTTTTTTGTAGAATATTTCGTAGATGAAGATATTGTGTGCGCGCGATGGACGAGGTTTGGTATTAAAACGGGTTTATATTTTAGGGGCATTCACTGTGGTATTTGAGCAGATTGGAGTTATTGTTCTTGAGGTTTTCTCTGTAGATGTCGTGTATTGCATGGGGTTGTTAGAGTCGATTATTATGTTTAAGGAGGGTTTTTATAGTATCGTCTATCGGTACGTTTGTGAAATGATTTTCGAGGCTGTTATGTATTTGGGAGTAAGGAACAAGCGTTTAGCATGTGTATGAAGTCGGTTGTGGATTTTATACTATATTTGTTTGGTATGTATGGTTGGATAATGTTGCTTATAGTGTTAGCAATGTGGTATACGTTTGTGGCGATTTGACAAAGTATGGGTCGTAAGGGTTTTATGTATTGTGTGTTTTTATTTAAACATATATATATATATATATATATATATATATATATATATATATATATAACCAGGTCTGTAGTCGCTTACACTTTAAGTGAATTTTATTCTCTATATTACAGCATTGTTCGCTGCTATTATGTGATTAATTGGCGTGTTTAATTGGTCGGTGGGGTGTTTTGTTAGTCGTTTAAATTTTGTTTTATTTGAGATGATGTTGTTTATTTTAGTGCTATAATTTGTTTCATTTTAGATACTGTAAGTGTTTCATATGTCGGCCATTTAGATGGTGTTGTCGTTGTTATGTAATTCTGTAGCGGTTTCTTTTAGTTCTGGGGTATATATATATATATATATATATATATATATATATATATATATATATATATATATATATACACACATATATATATATATGTATATATACACACATATATATATATATATATATATATGCATATACATATATATATATATATATATATATGTGTGTGTGTGTGTGGGTGTGTGTGTGTGTGTCCAGACATCAATACCGACGTTTCCATTGATTGAATGAGGATCACTACTATTTATATTTACACTATGCTAATAGCACTGTATCACTTTGTTTATTTGTATCGAACCTCCTCCCGTGGTGCTTACTATGTTAGAAAATACTCTAAATTAGTGTGTCATACGATTTAAATTCCATTAAAAGCATTTGGAATGTCACTTAGAGGTCGAACCACGTAGATATTCAGCACATAGAGCATAACATAACTATTAAGTTTAATAGATATCTCAGCCTAACATTCGATTAACTTCAATTGTAATTTGTTTCTATCACACATTTATTTTTATTTCTACATTCGTTATAATTACGAAAATACTTATAAACACATATTTAACTTACAACTTATTTTCACACATATATCAGCTTTCTTGAAAATTCATCCATTGCAATTTTTATTTAATTATATATTTTATGGTTATTAAACTTAATTTACTCATTTAATTATTTATTTATTTTAATTTTATATTTAGTTTTAATATTTCATAGTCTGATATATTTAATATATGTTCATTTTACTTATTTTAACTTTAATTATATTTCTTATTATATCTTTATTTTTATTTGATATATTTTATTTTAAGAAATTATTTATATTTTTCATTTATTCTCTTCTGTCTAGTTAAGTATTCAACTGTCTCATATTTACGACATTATACTAACTAACTAATAAATAATGTGTACATTTTCAAGCCCAATGAACTTGATTTCCACTTGAAACCGCCGGTATCACTCAATGTATAATCACATTTTAACTGTATCACTTTATATATCGTAAATACATTATACACTTAAATCGAAATTAGCAATCGTAATAATTTCTCTGAAACCACGTAACAATATTCTATATACATGTATGCATAATAAGACATACTTAATTAGTGTTGTAATTACCTTTTATAACTCGATATTTTCATTCAATCTTGCCTCAGATTGAGGCAGTTACATGTGAACTTATTTGACAACAATTAACCCACAGCTGACCAGAGGTTAACGCTATTTACTAATAGCATAAAGAGTGGTAACAACATTTGACCGATAAATAAACGTTGTCTCATAAACATTTGCAGAGGGTCGGGTTATTCGTGGCATTTACTATTTCCTTCGCTTCCTTAGAAATTCTAGTGTAGACTAATATCCGTATATATTGTGCAAGCAGGAATAAAATCACCATGACGTTGGGAATGCAAACTAAGACAACTACGGTACTCTTATGTTGAATCTTGCCCATTTGTCATATGCACTGCAAAGCAGGTATGGCTCTTGACATTCAATATTATTAGAGTACAGGGGTAATAATGTAATCTGCATAAATTTGTCTCAAGTAGACTGGTACATACGTAGATAAGGTCACAAAAACATTTTACCAAAACTATCATTTGTTTAAAATGCATACCGATTCCGTTTAATTATTCGTTAATCCAGGTAAAATCATCCCTATATAAGGCTCAGTGCGTCTATGCATTAGAGTCTAATATACATGTATGTATGTATGTATCTTTTTTAAATTGAATGCGATATTATACTGCAAATCTATTCATATTAGATACTTTAACTAACTAGTCAATGTATTCTTGGACAAGATGTCACATGTGTCTTTTATATATATATATATATATATATATATATATATATATTTATATATACATACATATATACATACATAGAGAGAGAGAATGAAAAGTCACACATAGAAAGCGTTGACGAAATGGCAATAATAAGAATATTTTGAAAAAAATATTTTTAAAACCTAGACAACACATTTAATTATGTTTTTAAAAATAAATTATTTATTTACTTTAAAAACTTGAGTACTTTCGGTGATATACACTCTTGTCAAAAGTATAAGCATATATTTTGTTCTTCTTTTTTCGATTAATCCTCCTTAATTGAGACATATTTATCGCAGTAAAGTTGCAATTCGTCTTGATGTTATCGACGATATTCCGCTGTGTGTAGCATGTGGTTACGTGAATGATGTAGAATGAAAAATCACACATATAAAACATTGATAAAATGCAATAATAAAAGGAATATTTTTAAAAAAATATTTCGGATACCGGGACAACGCATTTAATTATTTGTTTGAAATAAATTATTTATTAACTTTAAAAAGATGAGGACTTTCGGTGATATACACCTTTATCAAAGTATAAGCATATTTTTTCTCTTCGTTTTTGTTTAATGCTCCTTGATTTTTATAAATATTCTCCTTATTATATATATATATATATATATATATATATATATATATATATATATATATATATATATATATATATACAGAGGGGCGGAAAACACTTTACAATGTACGTTAAGTTGTTTTTTCTCAGCGTTCACTAACTCAATTGTTATGAACCTTAGTATATATGTATGGCATAATCATACCGAATATGACTATCATCACCTTGTTCGAAACATTTGCTTATATAAATAATCGGAAATACAAACGTCAAAGAGTGACTGATATGTTGAATCCACCCGTCACACAAAACGATATTTCAATAATAGTTGGAGTGTCCATAAAGACTATTTATAATATTAATAATAGAATGATTACGATGAAGTCTGGAAGTGGGGGAATAAAAAAGAAGTGCAATAGCTTTATTAACACTCTCAAATAACGAATCTTAATGGAGCTAACAAAATACATGAGAAAAATAACAATCGAGCTTTAGGTAAACAACCCGATCATTAGAACTGCAGTAACATATGATTTGAAATTAGAATTTTACACAGAGACGCGAACACTTGTAGATAAAAGCTATGAAGGAACATATACTAAAAAGGTTCAATAAACTAAATACATGATTCAAGAAAAAAGTTATTTTTTAGGTAACGGTCTTTTCAGATGAAATAATCTTCACTGTCAATGCTGATGGATGCAAAATGTCTATAAACTTCTAGAAAGCTTATTAAAATATATTGTTAATAATACAACACGATCTTGACTTACATGGTATTGGTATAGCTTTGAACAAACAGCTAATATGGTAATTATGTATGGGCATGCTTATAGCCGCAGTATAATAGCATGATAGAAAATGATAACAATATTATATTTAAGGAACACTTGTGCAGGTTCTAAGAAAACGTGTTAAAGCGGTTATTGCAAAAAAATGATCACACAGATAATTAAAAACAACATTTTCTACTTTTAGACGGGTGAGTATACTTACTGACCACAAAAATCGCAACATTTTGTTTTTTGATGGTTCTGTCCTAAGTTGTGTCTAATCTACAACGTACTAAAAGTTAGACAATATCCGAGTATTGAAATGTGTCAAATTTCGTATCTGACTTTTTGGTTTACAAGTCATTTTCCATTTACATGTGAATAACTAATTCGGTCATTTTTCTTTATCAATCAATACATCTTGCATTTTCACCCAAGGTTTCACAGTTAATCTTTCACATGAAAGGTTTACCAATGATGCCGAATAAACCCTTATACAATATAAATTGGTACCCTTACAACTATTACCCTTGTTATATCCATCTTTATTAACTTACGTCACAGTGCTTTTTCAAAACTTTCAACTGCTCATAATCATCTTAAACTGGATAACTTTTCATATTGTCACAATCTCGTCTTAGAAATATTTACACGCACCTTCACATTATAGTCCATTTCTCTAGTCGGTACACCTTAGGTTATTGCATCCTTCTAAACAGTTGCAATAAATTATCTGAATAAGTGCATCTGAAGCAGAGATTTTACCCGTCAATACTGGAACAAGTTTGCTCCCTTCCACCTTCCACTCCCACTCAGATGGCACCATTTCATCACTATGTCTTATCTACTAAATAATCTGGTATTAAGTCAGCGTTGGTGGAAGTCGTTTTGACGTAGAGAACGTTATTACCTGTCGCAACTTTCTTGCCAAGCATATTTCATCTACTAGATGCCAGTGAGTTTTTCTCTGTCCACATTGAACAAAACTACCATTGCCTTACAACGATTGGTTTCCACAACATACTGGCTTTGTTTTATTACAGAAACTGCTTTTAGAACAGTCTGTCATTGTCTTCCCTTACTTGATTATTCGTTGGTGCCACAACGTCTTTCCTATTCCGAATACCCTGCACCCGAATCGAATCTCGTAAAGGCATGCGTAAACAACAGATCATTACAAACTGCTTCGCCAAGAACCTGCTTCAGAACCGTTATATTGTAGATGTCGCCTTGATGGAGCAAATATAAAACGCAGTACATTTAGAAACATATGCACAGAAAAGCAAGAGAAGATTCCTGTCTTCTCCAGTGAGGGTGATTGATTTGAAAGCAGACATATTGATGGCTGCCTTTGAAATATCAACATCGGCATCTCCTTCCGCTTGAATAACGCCACAGCCTTTCTACCGCATTCATGTCATGATCGTCTGGATCAGCGCCTGCTTGTTTGCCACATTTGACAAGAAGCCCCCCTTTTTCACAGCAAATTATGTTACCTCGGTAATATTAAACTTTCTTGCATTCATCATTCGACTTCGCAGCTTATGAGTGCACCCCTTTATACTTGGTCAAACTTAATAACCACCAAACACAACATTTGCTCTTGAATAATGTTCAACAGCAAATGAGGCATAGTTATTTGCAATCGAGTCGTAGGTACTCCTCTCCTTTTATTTCAGACAGCGAAGAACAGATCCTCCGTCTAGTAAATTGTGCTCTGTCACTTGAACGGTTTGTGTCCCAGCTCTGTCCAATTTTGTTTTATTATAATTTGCTGTGGTTTGCCTGCTTGAAGTAATATGTGCTTTCCTTCAAACAAAGACATCGGGTTGAGTAAATAAGACATGAGATCATCTCGCTTTAAATAACCCATCTGTGAGCCCACGAGAAAACTCTGGAATAAAAGTAATGGATCAATGCTACGATCTGCAGAAACTGACATTCTTGCTCGATACTAAATGTTTGCTTTCAAACTACGTTTGTATGTTACCATGCTTACGTAAATGAAAATCAACTTTTCCAATATACATATATATATATATATTTTGCGGGTTTGGTTTATTAAGTTTCTGAGCTTTTGATTAACCCTATATGTTGGAGAAAGAGTAAACCATGCAATATATATAAATACAGAGACAACTGTGATTTAAACAGTACTCAGACTGAACACTACAAGTAATTAGTATACCGTTGGTAAATATTTTAATCACAAACGAATACCAAACAAGTGCAATGGTGAAGAGGTCAGGAGATTAATAGTTTAGTAATAGCAGAGAGACGGACTAACGAGTCAACTCAGGTGAAGGTATGACATTATTTACTATATATATATGGGTGTTTTTATTGTTCATGATATTTACTCATACACATTTAGCTATTTAGTTAATTGCAATTTAACTGATTCATAACTTTCCTCAATGTAATATATAATTGAAAAAAAATATTTTGTTAACGTAATACATAATGCAATATTAACTTCCGTAAACAATGTAACACAATAACTTTCGTAGAGAAGCTAACGCCTCATTTTCTTTGACATTTGATTTGTTTTCTTTTATTAAATAAATACGTCATACCTCTCATTTTTGTTGCTGCTTGCGTTCTTTGACTCATTAAGATTCAAGAATCGTACCCAAAACGGGAGTGACGTCTTTAACTGCTGTATTGCAAAAGGCAATTTACGTCTTTGTGCAACCAAAATGAACCATATTAAATTAGGACCAATTATAAATAGATTTTGTCATGAATTATAATTTGTCAGTAATAGACTGCTGCAAATAAATGTAGCTAATCTAATTGTAAGTAAAAGCTTTTTTTAAGGATAGACATTGCGAAATACAATTCGCATTATTTGTTCATTTCTTGAAATATAAACAAAATGAATCATATGTATTTGATCGTTTATAGTAGTAGGACATTACAAGGCTAGTGAGTGTATCGATAAAATACGTAATTTTATATATATATATATATATATATATATATATATATATATATATATATATATATTAACAGCATGAACCACATAAACATAATCCACCAAGAGAAATACATTACTTTCAAGTTTGAGCAGTTAAAGCTTCATAAATAAGTGTTAACATTTATTTTACTCATTTGATCTGAAATTTTAATATGAACGAACTGCTTCGTCTAGATTTTTGAAATTAGTGATATTCATTCGAAATATTAATATATGTTAAAACTATGAAGACACTGCTCATCAATGCCATATGCCACTCAAGGAAAATGTTAATGATATTGCCGGTTGAATGGTGACAAATAATATGAGAGGATTAGGAAAAATGTCTGGAATAAGCCAAACATGTATTTACTTAAGACTACGTCTCGATATATATCTGTTGAGATTCGATTGAAAGATGCCTATGTTATAGTCAGCAAGGATGCAGTCCCATTGTATTCTGTGACACATATAAGCTGGTCTTGGAACTACAATATGTTCAGACAATGTTTTGGGTGGTTTTAGGATAAAAGAAAGATAATTAAACTCATCTTACATGGGGAAAGCTAGATACTTACTTGTTCTGAAAGTTTGTTATGAGAAACCAGAGAGTATAGCTCAGTCGAGCACTACAATTAAAATGACGATATAATAGAAAATTATTAGCACCATAAATTCTGTGATCTATAGGATGTAAGGAAAAAAGTTAATCGCCTACATGATTTCATAGAAAGTTTATTATTGGGAAAATGAAAAATAATTTCATGCCTATATACATATGCATATACTTGAACAATATACCTCATCGGATTGGTAGAACTCATTTCTCGAAAGTGTGGCAACAGGTTTATGTTCCCGTACGTAGATTGAAATGAAAATATAATGATTGTAAATCTAATAACGATAATTCTTATTCTAATTTTAAACAAAATCCATTATATGATTTTGATTATAAAATTATGTTGAAAACTTTTGGCTTAAGCTCGAGAAAATGTAAAAAAATTAAAATTGAATGAACCTAGCTTATTTAGGTTCTAATAATTATGCATCAAATTTAGTAAATATCTGGTATATTTTAATTTTAAAACGAAACGTTGTGTCTTTATTATATTCCTTAACACATGTTAAAATACAAGGAAACTAACATTTTAGAATAGTAATTATTTGACATATAATGCCTCTTCTAAAATATTCACATTCATCGGAGTTATCTGAATTTTTACGAAGATTCCCAAGATTCCCTTGCCTATTTTTTCATTAAACAGATTAAACGTAATATTGATACAGTTGAGTTCCAAAATTCATGATAATCGGTCGATTAGTTTTGGAGTCAATGCAATGTCTAGAAATATATAAACATATAGACATGCCGAGCTTATACACATATACATCCTAATGACTAAACATGAGTAATGTACTCATGTTTCCCACCGTGTCCCCGATAATATATATTCGAAAATTCATAATAAACGGCCCCTTAGTTTGGAGTTTATTCTGTACCCCAATATATATATATATATATATATATATATATATATATATATATATATATATATATATATATATATATATATATATATGTGTGTGTGTGTGTATGTGTGTGTGTGTGTGTGTGTAGTTCGGCAGCGTCATTAAATACCACGGTGTTCTCTTTCTTTACAATCGTTTTTGTCAATTTCTCGACGCGGCAAGCGATTCTGCGGTTTTCGGGTGTTAATTGTACGTATAAAATAAATATATATATATATATATATATATATATATATACCGCACTTATGAGCTGGGAAACAGCGAAACAGTCTGTATGTGGATGACTATAAAAGCTCCCTCCGGGTAGAGCTTACTTTTGTAAGGATATCGTCAACGACCATTAGCTTTAAGGCAATGCTCATTAGGTAAAAACCAAATTCGAGCTTAGGCATTTGCAATGTTTACATTTCGTTACATTGAGATATCTCTTACATTCAGTCAGTGTCGCATGATGGCGTAGGGGTTAGCATCGCCGACTGCGACGGTTGCGTTTCGATCCCGGCTTGAGACACTAACTGGTCTCGTCGCACTGATGAGCTGTGAAACAGCGAAACAGTCTGTATGTGGATGACTATATATATATATATATATATATATATATATATATATATATATATATATATATATTATACGTACCCGAAAGTAATTCATGGAGACGTGTTTCTGGCTGAGAGTCGTCATAGCTTACTTATACAATAATAGAACCTCCGATATTGATGTCGATAGTCCAGATGCCCTGTTTAGAAATATGTATGATTTGTATCACCTATCATTGTTGTCTCATAACAAATAATTACATAAAAATACATCATATATATATATATATATATATATATATATATACACTGGACTTTATATACATAACCCCTATATGTTTACATTGACAAAATAAATGTAACAATTTAACTCACCGTGTGTCGCTAATATATACTTCACATTCATAACGACGCGTTGATAAGTTTAGAAAATTATTATGTACATAGACAAATATAAATATATACACATATCTAACATATATTTACTAGCAGGAACGCCCGATGTTGCTGGGGATCGAATGATGATCACTATTATGTGCGTTCTTACAACATTACTTTATTTTCTTACTGCTCCTCTTTCCGTTTTACCCATAATGTAGTCGAAAAAGCTGAAATGTTAGAAAGCTAACTGAATTAATGCCTTTAATAGTTTAATAATCGCTAAATCGTATATACGTATTTGAAGTTTAAAGGGGGTCTTGTTCAATGGCTCAGTTAAAAATGGAGGCACGTATATTTGTCACATACATAGTAACGTAGAGATTCTGTGCCACTTACATTGTAATCTTCTGATATGAATTTGATGAAATTAGGAGATTAATAAGTTTTGCAAGTGGGTCAACTCAAATAACTCTGTTAGGTTAAGATGAACCTTAGAAGTTCGGTACCACTTTTATTGTATTCTTAGAAAATCGGATACATCTGATTGATATTTTATAAAAATAAGATGCATGTGAAAATGTTAGGGGTAATGCTCTTATAGACTCCTAAGGAGTACACTTAGAGATTCAGTAACATTTCCATTGTCTGCCGAAATAAATTTAACACAATAACACACTTTCAGATTTTATGTAGATTCTCTAACCCTTACTTCTATTAGGGTCACATAAATTCACGCATATTGAAAGTTCTACATATATATATATATATATATATATATATATATATATATATATTACTAAAGAGTTACTACTTAACAAAGAACAATAGCAAACATGATAATGGTTTTCTAAGTGAACAGTTACATAACACCGTGATAATTGCTAACGGTGGTTTAAATTGGGCAGAAGTTAAGTATGTAAAAGGACAGCTTCACAATAATTTCTTTACATAGGACTTGAAAACGACTATGTTATAGTCAGCTGGGAAACAACCCCGCAGATTGTGTTCCACAGACGATTAGTTCTAGGAATGTAACTCTGCTCATGGAAGGTATGTTTAATTTTAGATAAACAGATAGAGAAAATAAAAATTGTTGACAGTGGTTGCTGCGAGACAAGCTTTTGATGTGATAACGATACACCATGGAGATACTAGCAACGTATCTTCTGTGAGATTTCGAAGTCGGTTTTTTCTATGTAAAGGCAGGAAAGAGTACTCTAAATACTCTTTCCGAGATGTGGCCACAGTACTTTATCGTAGAACGTTTGTGTATCTTATACAAATAGAGGATTATGTGAGGTGTGAGATACCTTCTGGACCAGTAGAATGATATAACAATGTGTAAGCGACCTAAGCAAATGATTTAATGCACGTCTTTGATTTCAACTCTGAACTGCAAGTCTACCTTAACAATTTATCAAAGCAGCCGACTTTCTCAAGCGAAAGGCTATTCATTTAAATTAATGCAACGTAAGAATCCGAGCGTTGGTGGTGAAATAAGAGAAGCTTGTTTGCAGCATTAAAAGCAACAAGCAACCATTGTTCTGTTGCCCTACGCGCTTCAGGTAGGAAGAAAGAGAATCAGAAATATATTGATTATTAATGATTTGTTATATGTTGCCGGATGATCTAAACACGTGTTTAAGAAGATCATTGCTGAATATCAGGAAGAGGGTTTGGCCCAGAATGGATCCCTGAAGTACGCTGCCATTGATGCTATGTGCTTCGGACTTCTGCACATCAACGACTACTTTCCTGAAATTATCTGAAAGAATGGATTTAATTTTTGAGTGTGCATTTCCAGATATTCCATAGCAAACCCTATCATGTGTAGTTTGTATTTACGCTCTAAAGGCGAATCCCCTATGTCTATAGATTCACTTGTCTTGTGTGATATTACAGTCAGCATATCAGCTGTTTATCTTGCAGGGCGACATCTATAGTGCCTGTTGCTGAGTAGACTATTTATATCGAGATGATTAACAACTTTCTGATTCATCACAGATTCAAGCAACTTACTTTTGAAGCACAAGAAATCTGATTGGTCTATACTGAGATGCAAATAACCGATTTCCAGCATTTTTAAATAATCGGCAGACTGACGAAGTTTTCCAAGGTTATAGGAAGCATGTATCCTTTAAGAAACGATTGAGCAGCTTTGTTAGAATATGAACTAGTGCTGTTGCAGTTTTTTTTAATACTATATTAGTATGTTTTCAGGGGCATTTGGTTTGAATAAAAAAAAGTGGAATTTGATGCAAAGTTCTTTGCAAAATGGTGTGCTTCATCAGATGCTGAGGAAATCACTATTAGTTTATTGGTGAATGTTGGAATAGAGGACACGCATCTGTTCCTGACTTTGTAGTTCGTCCACTCTCGTGGAAACCAAACTTCTGTTCCGCCACTCTAGTTTTAACGTGTTAAGCAATTGATTTTCTCGGGTTTACAATAAGCATTTTGCAGTGGTTGCTGGCAATCGTAAAGGTGGCTTTTGTTGTGGAACCTCTATTTTGTAGAAAGCAATTAAAATAGTGGTGTATGTGAGCAATGACAACGGCACATCACGAGGTGTACCACGGCTGGAAGTTTGATTTTTGTTGGAATTTTCCTGTAGGATATAGAGCAATGGTTAACTAATCAGTTTAATCGGATGTTATACAGTACACATTCTTTTCAAACATTGCCTACAGAAATATTATGTTCAGAAAGATCTGGAGCTGTCCCAGTCAGTCAACGAGTATCGATACACGGTGCGATTTGAGATGGGCTTGAGAGGTGTTATTGCACTTTGTGTTGATCTTAATGTAGACAACTGAGGAAGAACAGTTGATGAGCTCAAGTTGTTAGGAAATATCAAGAACACTTGCAAAATGTCCGTCAGCATCGGGTGCGTGAGTAGGTTTGTCAGCAATCTGTATTAGATCATAAGCTAGGAATAAAATCGTGACAACGCCTCTCTTCATCATTAGGCATGTTATTATAGACTAAGAAACAACATTGTGAATAGACAAGTCACCACAGACATGAATGCTAGCAAAAAGGTTGGAAGCGTATGATCTTGGCAATTTTATCAAGAAGAGCAAATATTTCAGTGTATATATATATATATATATATATATATATATATATATATATATATATATATATACACATGTCTGTGTGTGTGTATATGTGTATTATAAAATGTGTGTGGTCTTGTGTGTGCGTATCTATTATGTGGTGTTGTTTAGCAAAGTCGATTCGCTCGTAATACATGTTAGAGACGTGTTTCATGAACATCTCGAATACGTGTTCTTTAAAAAAAATATAACTTTCGTCTTTTTATAACATGTTATTTGAATAAAGATAGAAATACTCCCGTGCATTGGAGTAAGTTACGTATCTGGATTAAAATGAATTGTTAGCTTCTTTTGTTTTTAATCTTAGTTTCTTTTTTATGAATTCTTGAACGAAATATTATCTATTCAATTCAGAAACCACGCAGACGATCAATCACAAATCATGAAATATTCTGTAATAAATTAAGTGAAAGAATAAGTACGGAAAACTGATAATAAACATGTGCGGCTTGCTGCAATCGCCCGAGTGCATTATTAACGCAGCTTCGAAAAGATCTGTTATCCAACGATATTTTATTCGGTCTGCGTCATCAATTACCCGGCTATCAATAATAATATATTCAGTGTTAACTTTATGTTATATTTCAGGAATAAAAAACAGAACAAAAATGACTAGAAGTGAGGACACATAGATACCTTTTATAATACGAGTGAGAGCCATAGTTGTTAAATCAGTATACTGTCAATGCTACGATAATAATAATAAGATAACATACAGTATATCAAGTTCGAAAAAAAGAAATACTATCATACGAAATCAATTGAAAGAAAATAAAAATGACAAAAAATGAAGCAGCAAATACGCACAATACGTTTCACACTGACGGAAAGAGAATGTATATTCTCTGTTAAATAATATATATATATATATATATAAATATTAAATATAAATATATAAATATATATATGTGTGTGTGTGTGTTAGTGTGTGGGTGTGTAGGTGTGCGTGTGTATGTGTGTGGGTGTATGTGTCGGCGTGCTATGTCGCTAGCGTAATTCATAACTATTTCTTAATAAAAAAATGAGCAATGTAAAGCGGCGATCAATGTTTATATAAATAGACATTGTAGATATAACTCAGGAGCCCTTATCTCGTAGCTTAGTGGTAATAGTTGCCGATTGCCAACTAGATGGTTGAAAGTTCGAACTTAAGAACCGTAATACAGCGAAACATTTTTCTCTGGATAGCTATATATATATATATATATATATATATATATATATATATATATATATATATATATACAGAGAGAGAAAGAGAGTGAGAGAGATGAAATTAAGAGAAAGAGAGATACAAAAGAAGCAAATACACACCTTACTGATGTAGACTGCTGTTAGAGTATCATGATGTAGCTAGTCAATTAATTTAGATTATTTGCCTCATTAGTAAATTGGACAGTTTACGCCATGAAATGGAATCGGGAGGTTAAAAGATATTTGATGGTTATTATGTCTTCCTTTCGTATTAATGTATAATATGCCACCTCTTAAAATGTTATTACTAATGTTCCGTGGGTCGCTTAATATTTATACGGTAATATATATATATATATATATATATATATATATATATATATATATATATATATATATATATATATTAAATTCCCGAAACAGTTTTTCATGGTAAACAACTGATGATCCCTTAAAATAGTGTTCGAAACTAACTAATATAATAACTGTAAAAAATAAATTGACTTACATGAGTGATTTTCCACTGGAAGACTTGGGACTATAGGTTTTTATTTTTTATTTATTTTTTTATTTTTATTTTTTTATATATAGTTTTAATGGTTGAGAAACTTCCGAGACTATATATATATATATATATATATATATATATATATATATATATATATATATATATGAATTATTTCGTGGGTATTTCAAGCGCTTCCGCCCTAGCTTAAACTGCGTTATGATGTGTATGATGTATGCGATCCGGGATTACCGTTAGGATATCCGCAGTAGAACGGAAGTAACTGAATATATACTTCGTTTTAACTAACGGCGCTTCGGTTTGATGTCGGAGGTTTAAATGGTTATAAACAATTATTACAAAGTGATCACCATTCTTGAGTAGGTTATGGGAACTCCTTACACAAGCAACATGTATTGTTGTGAAGAATAGTTCGAGATGTGATGGTTGCAGATATCCACCACCTTGGAGGCGGGTCGTAAATGTCACGGTTTTACTTATTTAATTATTCGCGCTCTTACCAGCCGTGTCTGTGTTGCTTGAGAAAACAAACTATTTAAAGTGGTGGTTTTTAAAGTCCTAAAATAAATAGATTTGTCCACTCGTATCCTAGGAAAATGTTGCGTCTAAACTATCGTAGATATAGTTGAATAGGGTTAGGCCAGGGTCGAAGTAAAACAGTAGAGGAAATATAGTTAACATACGCTGTATAGTAAGGTTGATGTACAACACATATATGCCAGTCTCCTGGCATGTGCTAAAGTGTACTGTTTAACTTACATATGGGGTAGATAACCACCATCCCCCTGAAATCAATGCTTAGTGTTGGTGTATTAACAAACAATGAAAAATATGTCAGTCGATGTACTGTGAATATTCATTCTTTTTTATTTTAGATACCAGTATACAAATAAATAAATATGATCAGCACAAAGCTATGACACCTATAAAAGTAATTAACTAATAATAGAGTGCTATTATAATAACAACCTTCACAGAAAGAAGCTCCTGAAACTATGCAACCAATATATATATATATATATATATATATATATATAATAAAATATAAACTAAAAGTAAACTTTTAGTAAATAGAACCTATGTGAAATGGTTTAAGGTCAATATACGAGATAGCGCAATAATAAAGGTAGAAGAAATAAGAGTAATAAACATGTACGAATGTCCAGATTTATTTCGAATTAAATTGTTCAATGCAAGGTATATTCTTTAATAAACTAATGTGTATTGTTCTTTCCTTAAGCCAAGGCTTTTCAAAAATCGAAATCTTATCATCAGAGTTGCTACAGATTTATAAGTTGAATATTTCACCACTAAAGTCATCTACTTTTCTACTGTTGGCCCAGGAAAATTTTAGAATGGCCAGATTTCTCATATAAATTCCGTTTAAGTGCTCTCCATCAAGGATTTAAATTTGACTTCTCACTACTGGAGTTACTTCATTTTGAACACTTTTCCATACTGCCTCTACGAAAAAAAGTGTTTGCTCCCTCTTCAAAATATCCTTTTCATTTGACACTTTAGTAACGGACAATTACCATCTGGATAAATCCCATATCTTTTTCACACGAACTCTTTTTCACTCCATTTTTAATAATATTTTTTCAAATGTTTGAACTTTGGCTTTTCACAGTCAACTTATCTATCTGTATCTATATCTATCATAATAATAATAATAATAATAATAATAATAATAATAATAATAATAATAATAATAATAATAATAATATCAATATCGGTAATAACTTAGAAATGCTGAATACTACTATTAGCAAGCATTATTATTATTATTAATAATAAAATAATAATAATTAACAAGCATTATTAGTATTATTATTAATAATAAAACAATAAAATTCTAAATGACAATAAAACTACTGAAAGTAAAAAAAAAACATAAACCAAGGCACTGCACAACAAAACAGAATGCCCCTTACAACAAAACTGGCAAATAACTCAAACAATATACCAAGCTACAATTTCAACTAAAGAAAATCCAACCTTGAAAAAAATACTATATAGGTATAGCTGGTAATACTTTCAAAGAAAGATATACAGGCCATAAATGTTCATTTAATAACTCTACTTACAAAAACATGACTCACTCTCTATATATTATTGGAAATTAATCCACAAAAATCAATCACCATCAGTGATTTCGAATACCATTAGAAGAACCAGCACCTGCAGTTCTCTGAACTCACCATGTTTCCTTTGCTTTACCAAAAAACTTGAAATAATAAAATTTAGTGATAAAGGCAAACTCCTAAACAAAAAAACAACAAACCTCAATTAAGTGTAGGAACAATAGATCACACCGTCTTTGTAATTCATATATAACCTCTCAAGCTAATATTACTTCATAAAAAATACTTATCCACTAATGGTAATCTGATAACATAACTATCTATTTATACCATATTCTGTACTATACTAAATACATTTAATTAGAGTCTATTACTAACTATTGGCATTGAAACCATTATCACAAGTAGCATAGGAGTGTATATATATGTATATATTCATATATATATATATATATATATATATATATATATATATTTATATATATGTGTGTGTGTTTGTTTTTGTATATATATATATGTGTATGTGTATGTGTATATAATTCATGTGTATGCATGTATATATGTATATGTATATTATTAGTATTATTGTCATTATTTTAATTAATTTTTTAAAAAATGTTTATTTATAACTAATATTTATGGCCACCAGTATATCAATTATTACCATAACCACCTCTACTATTATAATTAGTTTCATGAATTAATATTATCATTACTAATATTAGCATGATTAATACTACGAATATTCTTATTATCATCATTACCATTATTATAATTATTGTGATTATTGTGGTTACCATTGTTATCATTATGGTAGTTATCATTAATATTTTTACTATTATAAATATTATTATATATAATTACAACAAATAATTTCTCTATTATATGATTATTTATTTTAGTTATCATATTTGCAACTACTATGATTAGTGTTACTTGCTGCCTTCTTTATTTTACTTTATCTTCGAATTTTCCCTAATTATGTTTATCCAACTATTGCTTACTATTATGGATTACTATAATTGATTATCATGATTATTATTATTATTATTATCAATATTTCTAAATATTTTTAAATATCGTTATTTGCCATTTCTCCAGTATTATCGAGATTATTATTATTAATTCACTAGGAGTTATCACACTGGTCATCGTCAGTGGTCACCCACTGCCGACAACCTGTGGTATTCCCTGGAGTCTGAGTGACAACAAGTCTCCTCAGGCCTCCAGTATGCTCCACCTCTTTTCGTTCATCACCGCTGATGACCTTGCGGTAATCGCAACAGCCACCTACCAACGATTTCCCGCTGATAAGGGCCATTGATCCCCTCTGGGGCCCGAGTGGCAACAAGCCTTCCCAAGGTCCCAGAGCTGTCCGCGCTCTTCCAGTGGAGGTCTGGTTTGGCGCTTTCCCTCCTCGACCCTCTGTCCATAATTTTCGTGGCGTCAGCCTATGCTTGCGCCTCTCTCGTGCGGTTGTATTTTCCCCGGTTCTGTTGTTTTGTGCTTCCATGTGTTTGTTCTCCATTCGTTGCTTATGTGGGTTGGTTTCCGCATTCGAGGACATTTCTCAGGATTGTAGCTGTTTTGATCATTACTGTCCTTTGTATGGTCTCAGTTATCCCTTTGATTCCTATTTCTCCTAGTCTTTTCTCCATGTTTTTGGGGACTGTTCCTAGTGCTCCTATGATTATTGGTATTATACTGACTTTCTTCATGTTCCATATTCCTTTCAATTCTCTGGCAAGTTCAGTATATTTGCTTCTCTTTTCCGTCTCTTTGATCTTCACTCTGTGGTCTGCTGGAACGGCAAAGTCCACAATTTTGCAGGATTTTTCTTTCTTGTTGATTATTATCATATCCGGTCTCCTTGCTGTTATGGGTTTGTCTGTTTGTACATTCATATCCCATATGATTTTGTGTTTTTCGTTTTCTAGTACAGTTTCTGGTTTGTGTTTGTACCGTTTTCTTGCATATTCGAAATTCAGTTGTTTGCACATTTCCCGGTGTACTTCTTTCCCCATGCTGTCATGTCTGTTCTTGTATTCCCTTTGTGCTAGCTTGCTGCATTACCTTATTATATGATTTATCGTTTCGTCTCTTTGTCCACACAATCTGCATTTGCTGTTTTCCTGGGTTTTATCTATCTTTGCTTTAATAAAGTTTGTCCTAATCGCATTGTTCTGTGCGGCCGTCAGCAGAGATTCCGTTTCTCTGTTCAGGTTTCCTTTTCTTAGCCATGCCCAGCTGTTTTCATTGGCTTCATCGCTTGTGAGTCTTATAAAGCGTCCATGTAGTTGTTTTTCTTCCCACTTTTCCTTTCTTGTCTTTTTGTTTCTGGGTTCAGTGCTTCCGGGGTTGTTTGTTGGGCTGGTGTCTCTTGCTGTGGTGATCAGTCTTTCCGTGTTCTGGGTTACATATTTCTCCAGCTCTTTTTTGGTGTTTTCCACACAGTCTTCTATACTTACCAGTCCTCTACCTCCTTCATTTCTTTTCACGTAGAGTCTGTCCGTGTCGTCTTTTGGGTGCAAAGCATTGTGCATAGTCATTAGTTTTCTTGTTCTTTGGTCAAAATGCCTGAGTTCTACTTTGGTCCAGCCTATGAATGGTCCAGAGTATCTTATTAGTGATACAGCCCAGGTGTTTATCCCTTTTACTAGGTTTCTGCTATATAGTTTAGTTTCTAAGAGTTTCCTTGTTCTTCGTAGATATTCTTTTCCAATCTTCTCTTTCTATTTCTGTATATTTGATTGTGTCTGCTTCCAGAACTTCCAGGTATTTGTAGCTATCTTGTTCTCCTAGCGCCCTCATCTCCTCTTGGTTGGGGAGTTCTATACCTTCTGTCGTCTCCAATTTTCCTTTTTTGATCTCTAGCAGTGCACATTTTTCTATTCCAAAATCTATTTGGATATCCTGGCTGAATATCCTGGTTGTGTTTATCAGCTTTTCCAGTTCTTTTTTGTTTTTTGCAAACAGTTTAAGGTCATCCATGTACATCAGGTGGTTTATTCTTTGTTCTGTATCCGTAAACCTGTATCCGGCATCACACTTTCTGAGTATGTAGTTGAGTGGCATCATGGCTATTATAAACAGTAGTGGTGATAGGGAGTCTCCTTGAAAAATGCCTCTCTGTATTTTTATCTCAGACAGGTATTGTCCTCCGGCTGTCAGTTTTAGTCTCCATGTTTCCATCGCTTTCTGGATGAGATTAATACTCCTGTCTGGTATCTTATATATCTTTAAGCATTCAATTATCCATGTTTGGGTGATTCTGTCGTAGGCTTTCTTGTATTTTATTATTATTATTATTATTATTATTATTATTATTATTATTATTATTATTATTATTATTATTATTATTAATTATATCAATGTTTTTACCTTTACTATTATTATCATCATTATTAAAAATAATGTTTGCTAATAGTAGTACTCAGCATTTCTAAATTATTACCGATGTTATTATTATTATTATTATTAATATCATTACTATCATTCTAATTATTATCATAATAGTTATTATTATCATCATTATCATTACAACTAGCTGTGTAAACTAAATTCATCTGATAGTTATTTTGTTTGATTTATTAGTTGATTAATGATCACTTTATAAGTTTAAGGGAAAGTGAAACAATTAGATATTTATACTGCATTAGCGGCCAAATGTGTTCACGACACCCCCTCAACACACACACATACGCACGTGCGTACACGTACAAACGCGCTGCTACTGATTGCTGCTGATTTGAAATTATGTTGTTCTTAGCCGATGAGAAAAACATTTTTTCGAGTTTTTTTTGACACATTATGTTGTATGTACCTCCCTCCCCTACTCTCCGTCTGAACCGAAAATGACTTATTTCTTCATACTTATCTATCTATCTATCTATCTATCTATCTATCTATCTTTTTTAATTCTACCTTTCTTTTCTACTTGATTTTATATTTTATATTTAATATTAATATTTTAAAAATTATTTTTTGTATTTTGGTTTTTGACTTGAATATTTTGATTCTTAACTGTCCCAACCACGTGACTCTCTAGATTTTGAAATTTAAATTTCTTTTCTTTTTCTTTCTTTCTCCATTTCATTCTTTACAAATATGATCTAGGGTTAAGATCGGATTCTAACTCTGCCTGATGAGACCTCAGTTTGTAATAGCTGTTGATCGATAACATCGACATGGCAGTGTCGCAGATTTTGTGCATGTCTTTGTAAATAAAAATAATCATATCTCTCTCTCTCTCTCTCTCTCTCTCTATATATATATATATATATATATATATATATATATATCATATATATATATATATAGATAGATATATATATATATATATATATAAGCAACATAAAAATGGAATTGAGGATGAGCGAATCAACACAAACTAACAAAATTATAAACTCAAACACATATGACAGCTCTACCAAAATATTTTAGTTGCTAAAGAGCAACCATGATCGGTTGGAAATCAGAACTTTTATGAACAGAAAGTCAAATTGTACATGACGCGTCCGACAAAATAGATACATTGAAGATATTTTAATGTTTCTACATAACGTTTTAAAAATAGACACGTTAGCACAAACATTTAACAAACTTGAACCTCTTCATCAAGTTTACTCTCGAGAGTGAACACACTAATTCATTGCATCCCTTGACATTCTCATCCACAAGAACAATAGTATTCTTTAATTTCAAGTTTATCGTAAACCAACTAACAAAAATGATTAGATTCATTATTAGTCACACCATAATCACTACAGCAAAAATAGTATTATTATAGGTCTTTATCTCAGAGTTCAACGCATTTGTAGCCCTGGATATCTGTCTCAAGAATACAGTAGAGTTGACTCCTCTCTTACACCATTAAAGTACTCCAAACGCGTTATTTTCTCTGCAAAGCTACCAAGATACATTTAAAAAATACAAAAAATATCCCATAATATTACACCACCCATACTAAGAAATGTTTTCCTTCCAACTCATTCACGCAACAAACATATTTTTTCTTCTTTTCTCCAACATGGTTTCAATATAATCCAAGCTACCTCAGTCCTTATAAAAATCACATTTTACAAAGACATGAAAAGAAAAATAAGGATTCCATAGCTGCTACTCAAGGAGGAATATATATCATACCATATGCTGATTGTGGGAAAATATATTTAGGTGAAACTAAGCGTCCTTTTAATAAAATAATTTATGAACATAACAGTGCAATAAAAAACGGTTATACATCGAACGCGTTGTGTGCCTACAATCATTATTTCAACACACGTTTGGCCAGTTCGATAAAATATATACACGCTGTTAAACTTCGTCGTCTTATTGAGTATAGTCTTATCCAGCGACACATGATTGGAATTGTTCAGAGATCCAGGTTCTTTCACATTAATACCGTCATTGCAAAACACACTTTATTTGAACAAAACCTAGCTCGATACAACGATGGTTAATAAGCTATTCCTTTGACTTTCTCATCCACCCCCACCCCCTATCTTCCCCAATTGTTTTTTTACGCACGCCTCAATTCGTGTTTGCATACCTACTATGTTCATGTTTATTCCTCCTTTTTCCTTCCTTCCTTGTATCTAAACCTGCTGTGTCTTTGCCTATTTGACAATTACGTCAAATGCTGGTACACATCTTTTCTTTCTTTCTTTCTACTGTTCCTGACTTGCGTCTTTAAGTTTTTTTCGGACGCGTTTGCACGATTTGAATTTCTGTTAATTAAAGTGTACATTTCCAACCGCTGATGGTTGCTTTCTAGCAACTGAACTATCTTGGTAGAGCTTGTATATATGTTTGAGTTCATAATTTTGTAAGTTTGTTGATTCGCTTATCCTCAATTCTATTTTCATTTTGGATTTTGTCTGAAACATTGTTTCTATTTTTCCGCATATATATATATATATATATATATATATATATATATATATATATATATATATATATATATATATATATATAAACGAGACCCGTCTCCCAGCTTTCCCAGGTTAAGTTATAGTCACTCAAGATATTCCCGTCCCTTACATTAGACTATTGATTTTTTGCTACTTATGTTTGTCCCGCGAATCCACACCCCACAATGATAGTGTAAAGCGTTTTTGGAGAGTATTCCTGACCGGACTTATTGGGGTAGTTTATTGTCAGCACTTAAGGTTTAAGGTTAGTGTTTGATTAGACGATGAGAATGTTATGCTTATAAAAAGAGATGCGCTGTAAAGATTAAATTTCACTAAACTTAAATTAAAAATTCCCCAAAATAAATTAGTAAGAAAATTAATTCATTTGTTTGTATTGCTTGTCCGATGCGAACGCAGACACCAAGATGAAGATGAACAGATTTTGTAGCGGGAGGCAGCAAAATAAAAGATAATGTGTAAAAAAATGAAAACATGAAAAAAGAAACGAATAAATACGTAACATGTCTGAAATAGAATGGAGCTCATTCTATAAAACTATTGTTAAGGAAAACGTTAAAGCTGAAAACTGAAGGAGTAAAATATTTGTGCATAAACGAATGCTATAAACAGTGAGTCTTTAAAGGATACATGTACGTGTTATTTGCTGGCGAAATGATGACTGCTTTTTCTTTGTTGGTGAAAATTTTTCTACAAACAGAATAGTAGAAAAATAAATAAAATACAAAAAGTAGGAATTAAGCGAATTGAAACGAATTTAGGAGCATAGACAGTTTTCAGTTTACTATACATTCGTATGTTTTATTTTTAGTATATTCCGTAATTTAAATGTGACGTACGAATGTAATTTTTATTGAAATACTAACATCAGTATATAAATGTGAATAACATTCAACAAGTACATTTAATATAAAAAATGATAGTTGGTTCTGTATTCTATATTCGTTATCGTAAACCATAATTCCTGTATTCTGCCATTGTATAACACGCCTAGAAAAAGATGAACAGTACTTGAAAAGAGTAATCCGTATGTAAATTAAAAATGTAGTGTAGTATATAAACAAAGGTAAAAGTAAAAAATAATTAAAAAAATAGCCCCGATTAAGCAAAAAATCATCCAAGTAAGAACAGTTCTCCGGTGACAGTGCGGGGGGTAAGAGTAAATATAAGCTTGAGAGTAAAAATAGCTGCTAACTCTTCTCTAAAAGTCTGTCTTAAGAGAAGCAGCTTCTCCGTAAGAAAAATGCAAGAAAGTGTCAAAGGGATCCAAGCGTACACATATTTTCTAATAATATGCATCACAAATAGGCCTAAGTGGCTGACGAAGTGGATTAGCATATGAATGTTTTGGTTAAAAATATATAGTAATCTATGAAATTAGAAATAATATATTTACTTTATTAATACACCCATATATATTTAATTAATTTATAAACCAATTGTCGTGGATACATATTTTTTATAATTAATTTACACATGAATTGTTTGCGTGCACAAAAGTTAGACGTGGACGCGCGTTTCTGGCTATAAGTGGTCATCAGCATGTCTTCCAGGGCAGGGATCCAACATTTGATATTAATATTCGTAGGTAGCGCTCTACCGACTAGACGTGAACGACCTGCCCGATCCGTGCGCGACTTTTTATCGACTATAATGTTACGTAAATTATTTGTGATTTCTTTTGTTTTTTTAGCGATAGCTTAAGGTATTCTTTTACGGTGCGTTTTTAAAATTTTCGGCACACTGAGCGTTCATTTTTTTAAGAGAAAGAGAGTGATGCGTGAGAAGGTGGATATTGAGATATAATCGGAGAGCTGAACTCAAAAGAGCAAATAAAAGAAAGAAAACGTAAGTATGTGTGCTGTCTTACTAAGTGCCTATACTAAATATACACTTTTTATTCACGCAGTTTGTTTTATGAGAATACTATCTTATTTAAGCTATTATTAAAAAAAAAACGTAATCAACAACAACGTATGTATACACACACATATATATATATATATATGTATACATATATATATATATATATGTATATATATATATATATATACATATATATATATATATTCCTTTTTTCTTATACTGAAAACGAACCTCTTTAAATGTAATCACTTTGACAATCTATAATGGGGATTCAGTATTAAATCACTTTTTATTAAATAAATAATAAGCACTCGGAGTATATTATCGTATAATTCACGTCAGAAAATTCATGATAATAGACTTCGGTTTTAAGTTCGCGGGAATATATCGTCTAATTTGATATTATTACGCAATTTACACAATTATGCGTCATTGCTCCTTAAGGCATTAACTCGTTTTTGTTTTAAAATCGATGTTTTACCCAATGATTTACCGTACCTAAAGCTTATTCCTCTTAATCTTCCAGTGTGCTTAATTCTGCATTTGCAGAGTCCGAAACCAGTTATTTTTATGCTTATTATTTAAAATTGATGTGGACTACCGTGACCCTTGTTGTCTCAACTGCCAAGAGGGAGGATGTTGAGTTTCTTTGAGGCAAAGATACACCGTGGTATGACTTCTTATATAGAAGGAAATGAGCTCAGAACAAGACAGCATACTATCCATTTACAGACAACGCAATAACACTGCTGCACACGGTTCGATAACATAGCGTATACATGCTATTACTTTCTACATCTCTGACAGACGAGTATTCTGTTACAGACTGTTCTTTTTTTAATCGGAAACTAGTGATTAAACATGACCTCACTTGCGTGTGTCTTATTTATATATGGCTATACTTCGACAATCTATCCGACTGACTCCAGACTATATGTGAGTTGGTGACATTACTTACCTTTGCCTACGTTTTGGGGGTAGTTTATAGCTAGCCACCCTATGCGCCTTAACCGGAAATACCTATATTCGCGGTTTGTGCAGTTTTATGGCCCAAAGTACATACGCCTTTTGTGCGCTGACTTTTCCATTCAGACCTTCTAACCTTGTGTCGCATCTTTATGCTGTAAGAGGGAGTTACATACTAATATGATAATTATCTAGGCAGAAAGTTAGCAAATATGCACCTAATATACCCGGCAAAAATATAACAGCATCAAATTCTAGCGTGCATTTTAAGTTGTGTACATATATTTAGATTCATATTATTCTTTTATGTTGTTTGTTATAGCCCATAAATTATGACGTGTTCTCTTAAAATCCTTTTTTTCTATTTTCTTTGTCCAGACGCACACTATAACACAAGTAAACAACGAGTTAGTCATAGCAAAAAGATATTGCTCATTGCTACCTTTGAATCGGTTATTAAATGATTCCTCAATTAGTTTGATGTTAATCTAATTTTCTAAAAATTGATGTTTTGGATCGACAACAAGCTAAACAAGATGAGTGCGTAGAGGAAAGGAAGAAATCATTTGCATGACGATATCCTAATCTAATTTTGCGAATAAGTTTTACGAGCAATAATGTTTTGATTTGCTCAAATTAATATATATATATATATATATATATATATATATATATATATATATATATATATATGCTATCTTGAATATAGGGCACTTAGAACCTGAATGTTCAAGGGAACTCTTTGAATGCATTTTATACTAATCAGAAATACATTGATATCATATAAAGTGTGAGAAAATAGAGATTACGATAACTGAATGTTGGAATTCGATTATCTTGAATCGTATTAATTCAAGTGTTTATGATGAGTTAAGAATGTTATATTCTTAAATTTCGAGATACTTTACTTTTGTCGTAGTTTCTATGTTTGAAATATTCTTTAATATAAAGGTAAATTAGAATGAGTGGAGTTAGTTCCATAACCCCTATTTAGTAAATTTAAAGGATGAATATACATTACCGTTGTATGACAAATGATATAATAAGGAGATTGATCCCATACTGTTAATTGCCTAGATCAGTAAGCAAACATGCTCATACAGTTTTTCATTAACTTCATAATACGAAGATTAGAATCAAGATAAAATGGTACTTACTCTTATGTACACGATCTTTATTCTAGTTATATAAAAACCCATTAAAGCATTGTGAGTCTAAAACTATAATTAGTGCAGACATATACTTACTGTGCCTAAAGAATAATAGGATATTTTGATTGATGTAATACTATGGATCAAAATAAATCCAAGTCCGACAAATTTGAATTTTTAAATTGAAAGTTGTGCATATATTATGCCCCCTAAAAATACTGTAGTAATTCTCAAGAAACTAGAATTGCAGGAATATTTGTTAATTAACGTCTCATAACTATTTTTGTACATTTTATAAAAATCGGATGTCTCAGAATTTACATTACGTTTTTGCGCCCTTTGCATACACCTTAATTAAATTCCATATTGCTACCATTTAGACTGCTGACGACTATCAGCTGCATTCTGAAATTCATAATTATCGGTTACTACCAGCCACAGTAGTCCTTGCTCACCGGCATCTTTCCAGTTCTTCCCCACTCATTTTCATCAACATTCAATTTTCACTCCTCACCAAGTACGGACGTCCACCCAGTAGTGGCCATTATTTTCTTCCTTTTTCCCAATATGTCAACCCCACATGTGTCTGTACTTGCATGACATTTTTCTCTATATTATCATCCTGATGAAGTCTTATAAAAAAGACGAAACGTTGATGTACACATAAAAAAACATCCATTTTTTGGTTTTCCATTTTCATTTCCCATATATATATATATATATATATATATATAGGACAGTTTTCTTTATATTCCGATAACCATAGTTTGTTTATTACTTTTGTTGTATTTTTTCACATTTCCAAAAATGTAAAATTTCTGTTAGATATATTTTTGGAAATGTTAAAAAATAAAATGAAAGTAATAAAACACACAATATTCATTGGAGTATAATACAAAAAACTGTCCTATATGTTGCTCTGTAATCTATAACTGACAAACATTGAGCTGAATCTTCAAAGGAGACTACAAAGTAAAAGGATCTGATGATATATGGTAGTAGATATATTGTCTTTAATAATTATATATATATATATATATATATATATATATAGAGAGAGAGAGAGAGAGAGAGAGATATTTATATATATATATATATGAGGATAAAATGCACGATATATCATAAAATAAAATTCCATGAGAGACAGTATGACTGAAAAAAACTTGTAATATATAACGCAACTGCTTAAATAACGGCAATATTGGTTAAAGTATTTTTTTTACTACTTTTCATCTATGTTTCCATTCCTTACTTATTTATTCTATATTTTTCTTTCTACCCTCATTTTCCTTTTTATGTCTCTGTCAGACATGTTTTATTATTATTAAACACGTACCAATAACATCCCGTTGCGCCTTATTACTTTTTCTTATTTTTTTTTTACCGTGATCTAATACATTTAAAATCTTCACTTTTACTGAAGACGTTCGTTGATCCGAAATAAAACCAGTAACATCTCTTCCGTTAATTATTTATCTCTGTATGTATATGTTTTTTTCTCTCGCTTGTATTTTACATACACACACACACACCCACACACACGCGCGCGCGCGTACACACGCCACACCCCCATATATATATATATATATATATATATATATATATATACATATATATATATATATATATATAATAACAAAATTCCCTCAATAATTCACAAGAATATATCAGTATTTATAGAGAGGCCTATTTCATAATGTTTTATGATGCATCAATCTGTAGATAAAAAAGAACTTAAATAATGTAGTTGTAATAAAAACTGGAACCGGAACATAAGTTAATGATACGTTTTATTTAACTATTCGATGCTTACTGCGACAAATAGTATTCAATATTCACTCTTAATAAATACACGAATGTAGAACATTCCATCATTAATCAAAGGGGTGAGATGGGCATCAATTAACTTTGATACTACAGTATTCTTTTTAAATATTGGTTTTTAATTTTCCAGTATATATACGCCAGAGGGTTGATTTGAGCAACATCAACTAAATATCTACACACCAAACCTAAAATCTCGTGAGAGTTTTTCACAAGTGATAAAAAAGTAACAATCTTCCGAATAGCGGAGAAAGGTTAGTGGCATTTCAGAGTATTCCATTACATAGATTACTTGCACGCGTCGAGCCTACTATATCCTTAAATTCTATCGGCAATAGTTAGGAATTCAAACAATTGCTAACGGTATACGAAAACACGTCTTAACAGTCTTGATTAACTTTGAACGGGATTTAAGCCTCGGTAAACGTTACACAATTTACACTCATACGTATATAATAACTCTATTTAAGTCGTTTATGATCTTAAACAGTTGACGCTTGATTCACGTCGGATCATGGATTGTTATTGTGGAAAACAGTAAAAACTAAAATAAAACTGAACACTAAGCAAAAAAATAAATGCCGGAAAATATAACTCATCCTTTATTTGGGGTTTAAACATGTAATGTGTTATTTTAAAGAATGCATTTTACAAAATCCGCAAACAAAAGGCTTACAAAGAATAAATCCTGTAATTCAAAAAAAATATTTTTACAATAAAACATAAACGCTGAGTCTCTTTTATAGTTTTATGTATAATCCTTTTGTTTAAGCTTTAAAGAATCTCGTATCGATTTAAATCTTTCTCGTTAAAAACAAATTCAATAAATAAATGAATAACGCGATTAGGATTGAGGAGTGGCTTTTCGCTGCAAAACACTTCCATATTTCATTATTTATTTGTTTCTTATAAAATAGAGATGTTTTCGTCAAAATGGTGAATGCGCAAAAATAAACGAAAGATCAGCCATGATAGAAATATATAAGCTTTTATATTACATACTAATGAAAAAAATAAGCATATATATAAATATATATATATATATATATATATATATATATATATATATATATATATATATATATATATATACATATATATATATATACTTTAAATGTTTATAAAGAGGTTTACGCATATATATATATATATATATATATATATATGATTATTTTTATTTACACAGACATGTACAAAATCTGCGACACTGACATGTCTGTGTAAATAAAATCATAATATATAAAGCTCTATTTGATATTGAGCACTTTTTATAAACCCGGTTGAAATTCTTTGGATTACTACCCTGTGGATGTTTTTACCTGGATTATTACCATTATTATTATAATATATATATATATATATATATATATATATATATATATATATATATATATATATATATATATATATACTTTTTCTAATTATTTCATGAATATAAAAATATAATATTATTAGGTGATATGATATATATATATTTTTCAATATTTACTTAACAGAGCTCAATACGTGAGTAGAGCTTAGTATCATTATTATCATTCGCAGTAGTAGTATTTCTGGTAGTAATAGTTGCGGTAGTTATAATATAAAAATATATGTATAGAAATAAGCTGCACAGAAGCGTGCATGTGCTTTGCCACAGGTAATCTTAAAAGTAATTGATTTTATTTTACCCTAATGATTTTCTGGGAGAAATAAAACAATTACGCTTATGTGTAGCTTAATAGTCATGCATATAAATATATTAAATATATTAAATATGTTTAAAATAAATCAGCGGATTTCATCCAAAAGGATTTACAATTAGTATGTTAAATCAACTACTACTAAAGAAAATGGTTAAACAATTTATAAATATAGATGCACTTTAAATAACACAGGAGTTTAGTATGACATAACTCTTTAGGGTTATAACCTATTATGGCATGTTGATTTGATTTTATCTTAATATTATGAATAAATAGTATGATTTTATAAAATAATGGAACTCTATGAATATATATATATATATATATATATATATATATATATGTGTGTGTGTGTGTGTGTGTGTAGAAACAAAACTAGAACTATATATATATATATATATATATATATATATATATATAGTCTCGGAAGTATCTCAACCATTAAACCCATATAAGAAACAAAAAAACAACCGTAAGTCCGAAGTCGTTCAGTGGAAACCCACTCATGGAAGTCAAATTAATTTTTACAGTTATTATATTAGTTTGCTTCTAACATTATTTAAGGGATCATTAGTTGTTTACCATGAAAAACTGTTTCGGGAATTTAAAAACAAGACAGTATTCAATTTCATGGCTTCCCAGCAGAGCTGATCAGACCCCACTTCCCTTAAAAGACAAACACATAAACGTTCCGTCTACTAAATCTAAGTTTTGTTCCGTATAAATGTTTTGCTTACCTATATTAGTTAAAAAAAAGTCCTCCTTACCTGTGTTGTTCGTCTGTCTATTAAAATGTATCCGTTAGTTACAAAATGTTGCTGCATTTTAAAGTGTTTTGACGAATCTATTACACTACTTTTTAGTTGATTAATGTATTTTTAGTTTGAGTTTTATATTAAAAATATTTAAAAAATATCAACGTATCAAAATATAACAAACATTATATATATATACATTTAGTCCTTTTTTCTCCCCCTCCTCCTTCACCGCCTCCTCCCCTTTATTGTTTAATTCTATGTCATCAATTTAAAATGAATACTAATTTGCCTTACCCACTCACAGCGTTCATAAGCTTAACTGTCGATTTTTTTCTCTCTTTCTTCTTCTTCTTTTTCTTTTTCTTTTTTTAAACTCACAGCGTTTCCAATCGGCGTTCATAAGCTTAACTGCCGATTTTTTCTCTTTCTTCTTTTTCTTCTTCTTCTACTTCTTTTTTTAACATTTCTTTCTTAATATATATATATATATGTATGTAAGTGTTCGTTTACTTTAGTATAAATACTTTTACAGCGTGTTCGATTATTGGATTATGATAGCATACTATTTATTTATACTTATTTATACTATTAAAGAAAATCAAATAACACTAACATCGAACTATGCTAAAATTCATTGTGTTCTCTAATGTTTGATTTACATTTATGAATCGCTTACCGGTTTTCTTGAACACTATTTGATTTAGAATGATAATGGTAAGTCATGTTGAGTGAAATTCGATGTTTTAGTTTTAATATATTTGTTTCTCTTTTCTACAGTTTACTAAATAATGAAGCACCTGAAACTGCAGTTTAAGAAAATCATTCATACAATTCAAAACCACGCCATTATTTCTACAACACAATATATGTTACCCGCAGCCAGTCTCGCTTAACACCAACTATGCGTTATTTCATTGTAAACTACTTGATTAGAATATTCTATATACAACATGAGTTACAAAAGTTATTCAATAGAAATACAATGAAAATCAGAAATTCAAAAGAAAATAAAATGTCTTCCAAAGCAAAAACACATGAACCTCAATTTGATTTTGTTGAATTGCAGAAAACATACACTTAAACAGCAATAGCAAGGTTACATCTATTATATATAAGGCAACCATCACTTACAAGTCTATCAGCAAGACTGAAATATACATAGCTATTACACAATTAGATATTTACCAAAAGACTATACATACTCAGGCATGCTTTCAAAACGATAAATAAAGCGAACACAACACTTGCAACTCGAGTATAGCAATTGAAGACAACAGGATCTTATTGACCATCAAATCTAAACTATTGCACTCTCTGTGCATAAAGGAAATCTCATATACTACGAGCGGTTAGTTAGCCAAACAACAATTGCATGAAGAGAAGCGGTGATGTTTTTAAGGCGTGCATCGATAAGACACTTTAAATAACTGGTCACACCTAATACCAGATAAGGCCTACATTTTTAAATCAAATACAATCTCAGAAAAAAATGTTAATAAAATTTACTCTAAAGAACTAATTTAAGGAAGTTTTTCTGAGTTTTCTTTAACTATTTGAGTAACGTTTACAGTTTTTATATCATGATACTTTTTTATGTGTTTTAACGTTAGTTAAAATGGATGACGAAATATTTTTGAATGATTTTTACAGTTTTTATATCATTATATATTTATTTTTTATGTGTTTTAACGTTAGTAAAAATGGATGAGGAAATATCTTTTAAGGATCTTGAAGGTATTTTAGTTTTTTTAAAAATTAATTTTGATAGTGGGTCTAGTTGTTTTGAGGGAAGCTTTAAAGGGTTTTAAGATTTTTTAAATTAAACAAAAACCATGTTAGAAGATTTTGAAAGTTTGTTTAAATATTTAATTTCTTTAATTTTTTAATGTTTTTCTAAGGCTTGTATATATTTTAAAGTGTTCCTAATAACTTTCTTTTTAATTCATGAATTGTTCTCATTTAAAATATAAGACATATAATAACATGTGTTTTGTAAAAGAGTTGTTAAAATAAGTTTTACCATGAAGACCCTCTTTTGTAAATATATTAAGACATTATTTAAGTATATACTCCCCTTTTTGTAAGTGATTAAAAGAAATACGTATCAATATTTAGTTTTAATTTATAGTATTTACTAATTTAGGTGTTTTTAAAAATTATTTGCAAAAATACTTTTTGAATGAAATTTTTACAAAAGTTCTTTGAAAATGTTTATAATTCTTCATAGTGTTGATAATCTTTTAATGATTTTTCAGTTTTTATGTCCCATGTCCAAACACAATCAATGATAATAAATTAATACATACAATGAATTGTAGGACCCACAAAGACAATAACTTAGAAGACATACTTTTTAAACTATAATTTTCTTTTAATAAATAAAGTTTGATCTATATTTAGAAATATTCAAGGATATTTATAAACATAATCCCTTTAATAGATATTTAATATTTTGGACAGATAATGTAAACACTCACTTAAATATATACCTTTATTTCTATTATTTACATTTATAACATGTAATTAGTGAAATCAAACACTATTTCCTAAGCTTTGTAAAACGTTTTAATACTATAAAACAAAAGACTTTGCAAGAGTTTATACGTAAGAAGATAGTTTTCTTATGCAAAGGACAAATGCCAATTTTAAGATTACCAACTTTTCAAATAAACATGGATATTAATTTAAAATAAAACAGGCCACTGATTCAGATTAATTCCGTTTTTTTACAGACACAAATATCATATATTCCGATTTCTTGGATATTAATAGAAATGACGATGCTGATGTTTTATTAGAGAAACATATCAGAAATATATAATGGCGGTAGAAGTAATAAAACGCGACAAGATTGTTTCGGGATCGACTTTAAGAATGCATTAGAAGTATTAAATATTGTGTGCGACCATTTCATCCTTTCCGCTCTTCCCCTTGTGTTGGTTCCTTAATTATAATTTTGACAGGCCTCTTTTTGAAGTCTTTTAGACATTTCACCGTACCAGTGTACATCTAGAAGGGTAAACAATTCCTTCAAAATCGATAACAGCGAATTTCTCTAAGAATGACCGACCATTTTCCTTATAGATCAATAATGGCTGAAGACAGCCGGTGACCGATTAATAAATATCATTAAAAGACAAAAGGCAGTGTGCTGTTTAGAGGAGGTCCGCTTTATAACCCTGAAAACTATGTTAGCATGTTTATTTGATCTTATTTTATGTAATATTATTCATATATATATATATATATATATATATATATATATATATATCGTGTCAGGAGCATAATAAGTCATGGAAATAGACTGCCGTGGTAGAGAAAATGTGTGAAAAAAGACAAACGGAAAACAGGTAAAAATGCAGGAGAAAAAAAAAAGAGAGTTGACCGGTTTCGTTCGTATTAACGTTTTCAGAAAAACAATTTTATTTTGAAAACAAATACAGAGGAGAAGGACAAAATGATCCGATTGGACCTTATGAGAAGACTTTTAGCGACATTGAAATATGATTTGACAAGTATGTGCCAAACTTACAATAAGACAGATAAACAGACCTATCTTTGATATTTTCCGGTTTATTTTTCGGGGCTTGCGTTACGTGTCTAAATTTCATGCCTGTTCCTATATGTAGTAGGTTGGGTTGTGTTTATTTATACTTATATATGTTTCATACATAATCGTATGCATGTATACATATATATATATATGTATATATATATATATATATATATATATATATATATATATATATATATATATATATACCTTCCACTTTATGTGTGCTTATCCTGTTTCTATGTCTTCTTCCCTCTTACAGCCGTCACCCCCTTCATCATACCGCCTCCAAAATACTGGCTAGGAAGGTGCGAAGAAGAAAAAGGAAAGGAAAATAAATAAAAACAACAAAAAATTAAAAAAGAATGACAAAAAAGAAATAAAGAAGAATATGCACCTACTTGTCAAATCATATTTCAGTGTCTCTAAAAGTATTCTCATACGCTCCAATCTGATTATTTTTTCTTTCTCCTATGTGTGTGTCTTCAAAATAAAATTGTTTCCAAATCTTCACTTTTCTGAAGATGTTAGTTTATACGAACGAACCCGGTCATATATCTTGTTTTGGTTATTCTCTTGCATTTTAACCTGTTTTCCGTTTGTCTTTTTTTCACACATTTTGTTTACCAAGGCATTTCATTTCGATGACTTATCGTGGACCTTACCCCGTACTGTCGGCATGGAAAACAATTGCATGAATGGTACACTCATGGGAAGACACTAACATGCTTTCTCTTGCACCTGCCTCTCATCATTACAGAATAGTTTACCTCAACCGTAGCATTGAAGAAATGTACATCCCAAAAAGTTCACCTAAACTATTCAAAACCTCCTAACACATCTTTTCAAGCTACATTAAAGATTTCCTCCACGCTTCCGGAACTGAACTACAAGACAACGAACTATCTCCTCGTAAAAAAAGCCAACGACAGAAACAAAACGACTTCACGACGTCATCGCTTACACACGTAAAAGCTGACATTAAGAAAAAAGCGACCAACAAAAACATAACTTAAACAAGAACTACACACACTATATGACAACAGCACATGCAAAACGTTATGAAACGAAAATCACATCCTCAAATTATCCAAACAAACAATCAGGCATACAGAACGGGAAGCCCTTAGTCTAAGCGTAAAATTCGCCATCGGCTTACGTAAAGGTGACATTGTTGACACTCTCACAAGAAATGACAGACATGGCGACTCTGACTTTCAAAAAGGCTACGTTCAAGCGCTCATCATAACATCAGCTGGTCTACCAAACAACAGCTCTATACCTCGGAGATTCTCTGACGCCATCAAACAGCTTACTCAAAAGAATGACATCCACATCAGCCATGCTGATAACGGTGGTGATGTTGTAATTATGGACGCAGATGAATACCAACACGAAGTCATGCTCTTACTAAATGATGACAACATCTACAAAAACCAACTGACAACAAATAACCAAACACACACAACACTTCAAACGCGAAGTAAGAAGATTTCGTCGAATTAGCCTTCCTGGATAAGACCCATGCAACATCACCCTTGAAGTCCAAGACTTTATGACCTACCAAAAACACACAAAAAGGACATCCCCATGAAACCTATCATATCAGGCATCGACAGCACACCCGACAAGCTTGCAGAAATACTTACCACCCTTCCTCAGTTCTGTTAGTTCTGCCCATTTAAAAAAAATCCGAATACCTGCTACAAAGACTCCAACACATCAACATAAATAAATACCTGTTTAGATATTAAATCTCTTTATACTAACGTACCTATATCTAAATACCTTATATTCTTAAAAATAATCTAATAAAATCCAAAATTAAACTCCCCCTTCTCATTACTCAAATCATCAAACTATGCCATTTAATAACACAACAATGCCACTTTACCTTTCACAAGAGACTATATAAGCAAACAATTGGTTTACCCATGGGCTCCCCTCTTAGCAGAGTCCTCGCCTTTCTTTTCCTAGAAGTCATAGAGAACGGTCCATTCAAATCAATCCTACCCAAGCACTTGCACTACTTTAGATACATAGAAGACACACACCTTATTTACCCACATCACGTTAATCTCACCGACATAGTCGAAACACACAGGACAATAAAACACATCATTTCATTCACCTCCGAACTAGAAAATAACCACCTCCTCAACACATCTAACGGCCTGAACTTCTCAGTCTTTAGAAAAGCAACTAAGAAAAATGATCTTATACATTTCTACTCTGACCACAACACAACTATTGAATCCGGAATGATCATAGAATCGTTTCTCAGAGCTCTCAGAATGTGCAGCCCCGCCCATCTCCGCAATGAAGAAACCTACATTAGAAAACATACCAAGCTCTAAAATATTATTAATCCTTAATACTAAACGCCAAACGAAAAACCTTCAACATCCACAGCAAAAAAAAAAGAATGACTCCACAGAATTATATCCTCACAAAATAACCAACACAACTAACACTGACACAACGGAAGAAAATTCATTTTACATAGTTCTCCCCAATAACCCTATATCTATGTACTTACAAAAACAACTTCAACCCGACATAAATATAGTAACATCAACCTCTAAAACAATTACAAATCTACACAATACCAAATCCTGCTTCCGACTACCCCGGCAGACACCTCTTCCTCTTTCGGCATTTACAAAATAAAATGTGCCGCATGTCCGGTGTTTTACATTCTGGAAACGTCCAGACTCTTTAAATCTCGCATATACGAACACAAGCTGCACCTCAAACGCGACAATTCCACAAACGCTCTAGTAATACACAGGAACACTTTCACCCACAATTTGGTACTTTTCCGACTGCACTCTTCTACAAAAGCGAACACTCTCTCTCACGCCGCAAATGCATTGAAAGCGCGACTATACTTCTTCTATCACCATCGAACATTAAACTCAGACTCAGATCTCATATCCTAAGCAGGCACCTTGCAAAACTAACACTAAAACAATGCAGTGTATTACACCACTGCAACCCTGATGAAATATTAAGAAAAAAGTTTTTTTAAATTGTTGAGATAATAGAAAGGTTTATAGCTAATTAAGTAATTTTAAATGCATTTCTCTCAAACTTAACACTGTCCAAAAACTAAGGATGTTTCTTACATGTATTTCAGAACATCATATACTTTTAAAAAGCCATTGAGAAATATAAGCTGGCCTACCCAACATTCTTATAATAAGATATTAAAGTAGATTTTTCTAGACTGTCAATTCAAGATTTGTATTGTTTTATAAAACTTGCAATGAGATGTATAAGCATACCTATCTTTGATGTTTTCCGGTTTGTTTTGGGGGTTAGCATTCGGTGTATCGATTTCATGCCTGCTCCTAAATGGTATAGGTTGGGTTGTGTTTATTTACACTTATATATATATATATATATTTACATACATAATTGTATGCATACATATATATATATATATATATATATATATATATATATATATATATATATCTTCCACTTTATGTGTGCTTATCCTGGCTAGCTTCTCTGTTTTCTCTCCTCCTACCGCCTCCCTAATACTAGCTCGGTAATTGCGTAAAGGAAAAATAAAAATAAATAAATAAAAATAAAAAAGAAAAAAGAAAAATTAGGAAAAAGAAATAAAAAAGAATATGTCACCTACTTGTCAAATCATATTTCAATGTCGCTAAAAGTTTTCTCATATGGTTCAATATGACTATAGTTTCCTTCTCCCATGTCTGTGCATTTAAAATAAAATTGTTTCCAAATCTTTTTTCTGAAGATGTTCGTTAATACGAACGCAACCGGTCAAATCTCTAGTTTTTTATCCTGCATTTTATCCTGTTTTCAGTTATTCTTTCCCCCCACACACACACACACATACACCCACACACACACACACACACACACACACACACACACACACACACACACACATATATATATATATATATATATATATATATATATATATATATATATATATACATACTTCTTTCATCACCATCGAACATTACACTCAGGCTCGGATTTCATACCCTAAGCAGGCATTAATATATATATATATATATATATATATATATATATATATATATATATATATATATATATATAAAGGAATATACTCAAGCGCAAGTTAACGTGCCTCTTATACGGCAACAACATCACACATACACCCGGACAGGACAACCTAGCACTCAACAATAACGCACTCCTAGTCACGCATACCCTTGTCACAGATTCCCTCACACATGATGAAAAAGAACTCCTCAGCCTCTGTCCTAAATTCATCACTACTCAATAAGCCAACGACAACACTTTGTTAAACATTGAAACACATTTCTGTTGAGCGGCTTACCACCTCAAATGGCTACCTGTAATTAACACTACTACACTCAACAACCCCATTGATAACTTCCCTGTATATCAACTCGACCATACATTACACCCACCACTTAACAACCATGAATTAGACATTAAGCTCTCAAGACTGAAACGCAACATTTGTTAATCATTAAACGTGAACACACAAGAAGCGTTTCTAACATCACGAGTCTACAACGTCTCACACTTGAAAGACTTACCGACAAAGACTTTATCTTCTTACCTTCTGACAAAGGAAAATAATTCTGTGTCATACCACGTGAAACTTACGACAATCTTGCGCACACACACTTAAGTAATGATACTATCTACTTACCTGTCAGTAACATCTCCTCTATGCAAATCCAAGACCACATTAACTCTGCCTGGACTGCCATATGTAGAAGAAGAAACCTCCCGAATAAATACAAATATAATTTAGTTACTAGAAATAGTAGACGCCCTACTTTCTATCGCCTCATCAAGACACACAAAGCAAACACAACTACACAGATTATGCCTATAGTATCAAGTATTGAAGGACCTCTATACGAAATCTCATGGCTCCTCTCTCAACTACTTAAACCCCTACTCTCTATTTTTCCTAGGCATGTCAATAGTGCTGATGAGGTCATCCGCCGTCTGCACACACTTCAACCACATCAGTTAAGACAAAACCAATACGCCTTCAGCCTAGATGTCGTCGCTCTTTATACCTCAGTACCTGCACATCCAGCTGTCGATTTAATTACTGACTGCATCTCTTCCAACGACCTTTACTGCTTTGGCCTCACGGCCACTGATATTCACGAACTATTACACATAATAGTCGATACTACTTATTTTACCTTCGGACAACTTACTTACAGACAAATAACAGGACTTCCAATGGTATCCAGTCTCTCAGGATTACTTGCTATATCATATATGGATAGATTGGAGCGTCAATCCCTTGACACCTGCTACTCGGCTATTTTACTTTCGAGATACGTCGACGACGTTCTGATCATGACATCATCACGGGATGAAGCTGAGAATATTTACACAACATTCTCTATATATACGGTTCATTGTTGAACATCCTGATGCCTCTGGATCACTATCACTTCTGGATTTTAACTTATAGATTTCTGATGAGGAAAATCTCATAAAATTCTACTGGAAGGCAGCTAGCAGAACCATCTTTGTGCATTACAAGTCGGCCCTCCCTTAAAGAGCCAAAATAGGAAATGCGATGAATGAAATGACACGCATCCGGGACAAGTGTAGTGTATTAGCAGACAAAACCGCATGCACTAGGCAATTCCATCAGGTGATGGACTTGAATGGATACCCCAACACAGGCATCGGGCACCTTGAGAACCCTAAAAAACAGATGAGACGCTCTACAGCCAACACCTGCTTTTTTAAGCTGCCTCATCTCAGTGATAACATCACAACAGCAATCCGCAAGGCGATGAGACTAGAGGGCTTGAACATACAGCTTGCTCATTCGGGTCCATCACTAAGGAAGCAGCTAGCTACGTCCAAACACCAATTTAACCCAACACAGTGCACCATAGCTAACTGTCATTTGTGACCGCACATATACAGTTTACAGATTAGAATGCACCATATCCAGCAAATGTTATATAGGTAGTACCATGAGACCCCTACATATCAGGGGTAAGGAACACACAGAGACACAAGCATCATCATTCTTACAACACCTAAAAACATGCAAAACACTAACAGCCGTATCAACGTTAACATCCTGCCCACGGAGAGGGACATTGGAAATCTTCTAATTAAAGAAGCTCTATTCATCTCTAGATTAGGTCCTGAACTTAATAGTAGGCTTGAATTGAATTCCTCATTTTTATATAATATATAATATAGTATATCTCGTATTTAGCACAATTCTAAATAGACTTGAATCAGTTTTAAATATATAGATTAAAGAATCATCAGTAAACTAATACACTAGGTTTTTGGATTTACAATTACTCCCTTTATGTTTGACTCCGCCGTTGAGGTGTTACATATTTATACTGCATGCTACTTTCACATTCACTGTTATATGCAATATTACAGCATTGCGGTTAAGATTAATAAATTATGTAATAAGTATATAAATACATTGAAATAAACAAAAATTAATTTTCTCATGTTAATAGAATAACACAGCTAGTGGATAGATACACAGTTCATCTTTTTCCTCTACAAAATATTTAAGGTAACCCCCAAATAAACTCTATGAATAAAAAAAGAGAAAATAATAAACTTTAAAAATAAAATAATAAAATATGTATGTATATATATATATATATATATTTATATTTAAAAAATTAAATAAATAATGATAATAATATTAAGATAAATGAAGAAACAAATATATGTAGGTGTGTGTATATGTATATATAGACATATTTATACAAATGAATAAATAAATGATAATAATAAATAAATGAAGAAACAAGTATATTAATAAATATATAAGTTATATAATATATATATATATATAAGGAGATTGTAGTCTGCTTGAAAAAAAAAAAAAATAAATAAAAAATGTAATAATAGAATATTAGAACATCATAAAAAATGTACTATATTGATTCACTTTTACCCTTATACAATTGAATGGCATATATCCAAAAGTAAGGTTAAAGATTTAGAAATGTCAAATAAGTATTGAGAATCCAGTAAAAGAAAAAATATTATATATTTGAGATTTATATTAGATTTAATTTAAGTTAATTTTATATTTGTGTGTATAAGGGAGATAATTCATTACTTTATTACTGTTTTACAAGAGTTATCTATCCTACCTTCTCGGAAGGGAAAAAAATAACAATAAAAAATAGAAGATTAAACTGAATTTTAATTTAAATTTTTTTTTTAAATCGTTACTGAATTAAACTATAAATTTTAATAACATTGTACTAAATCATAACATCATTAAATAATTTCAGATACAGTATATAATAATATTTTTAAAATAAACTAAACAAGAATTCAAGAGTTAGTTTCGTACATGAAATTTACTGCGTGCTACAAATTATATAAATGCAAACATATTTAGCCGTTAGTCATAAAATAAATTTAAAATTTAAAAAAATAATAAATGAAAACACTTTTTCTTTTTGCAAAAAAGTAATGAAATAACTATTGTTTGATTAAAATAAGATAACAACAGTATACATAAAAAATATTAAATAAGTATTGGAAAAAAATAATAAATAGATTGCACTTCATCGGTGGGTTCAAATTAAAAAAATAATGTTTAAAAAATTAAATATTCAGAGAAAAAATACATAAATAAATAAATTTAATCAGTAATTAAAATCATAAAAAATGTTAAAAATAAATTCAGTTTTAGTTTTCGTTCCTTTTTTAACATTTGCTGCAGATATTAATATTTGCTGCGTTATAAGCAATATTGACAGTAAAACGTTTTTCGAGATTAAAACACCTACAATTTAATAAAGAGGTCTTCCTCGAAATATATTATCGAACTCTGTCACACAGACTACATAAGTGTTGAAGTCTTGCCTAATCAAGTAAAATTTGTTATATAGAAAAACATTATTAAAAAAGATAAAAAAAATATATAATCAAAGTCACTACTTACTTCTCAACGCCGACATTATTTCCATTTCTTGCATTGTGATAGCCTTGTAATACTTATCTCTCTCTCCCCCTCTCTCTCTCTCTCTCTCTCTCTCTCTCTATATATATATATATATATATATATATATATCCGAAACAGTTCCATGGTAAACAGCTGGTAGTCCCTTTTCAATATTTCACAATTTAAGTTAAGGTTCCATGTGTTTGGTTTCACTGTTATATATATGAATCGCCTTTTGTTTTTTTATATTGTACAGCTGTAAGTCTTCGATGGTTTGGATGTAGTTAATATCTCTAGGAATTGAAGTGCATTTTCTTTCTTTGTTTAAAATGTCTCTCATCTTTTTTAGACGATATATGTATATATATATATATATATATATATATATATATATATATATATATATATATATATATATATGTGTGTGTGCGTGTGTGCGTGTGTGTGGTACTATCGACTAGAGGTCACTTTCAGCAATACCTCGGATATGTGCGCCGCGTCCGTTTTACTCACCTTCTGAGAGTAAAGCTTGGTGTTGTCATCAAATATACCCATCTCATCCACAATGTCAGCAGGGAGGTCGCTTATGAAAATCAGGAACAATAAAGGTTAAGTTAGCGATCCCTGGGAAACACTAGCATTTACCTTATGTTATTTTTTATGAACGGCTATCAATGACAACTTAGAGCTTTCATTTTGATATGTAATATTCATCCAGTAATGCCATATAAATAAATTCTCTGCGAAAACCTTCCTGCCAGACCTTGTCAAAAGCTTTGGGTATATCAAGCGCTACCGCACTGGCTTGACCTGCCTTGCCAAATCTATGCTTATGCATTCAGAGATATGTGGCTTCAGTGGGCAATGGGAAATTCGGGACAGAGATGTTTGTAGAGTCAAGTATTGAGTTTAAGGCGACACGCTGGGTCTTTATCAGTTGTTGTTTGATAGCAGGGAACTTGTTTATTGCCAATTATTTCCCACACTATTGACTATATTCCTGGAATCGCGATTACCTAGTTACTGTGACTTAATGTGTTTTCCGGTCATCACTGTCTACTTATTCTTTCCTTCATGTATCACAGTCTTACAACGAGTTCTTGCTGATATAAATTTATGTTTATTTGTAGTTGACTTGTGGCGGTTTGTCAGAATGCTAGCAGATGTACAGTTCGATTGAACCATTCTTGAGAGTGAGGTGTCCTGTTAAATTTTCGCATGATGTCTTGTGCTTCAGTGCCTGTTTTGCTCCATTCAGTTAACAGACTTGCGCTCTGATCAGCAGGTTGAAAAGAAGGTAAACCCCATGGGGCATCTCTGATGTGATCTCTGGTGGATTCCTAATAAGCCAGCTTGTAGTATCTCGTCGTTTCGAGCAACGGCTCATCAGCTTTGGGACTTTATTCTAAGTTTTTATCAATCATTACCACAAGGTTACCAGCGTTTCTGAACGGGCTATGGGCATTCTTCGAACAAGCCTCGGAAAGTGAGGTCAAGAAAAAGTTAAGAAATGAGACTTGCTGGTTCAAACGATCTGGGAGAATGAGCGGGAAACTGCCAGTCTTTGAGAGGAAGTTTGCTTTGAAGAAACTATACGTGGAGTTAACAGCTGCGTCTGTATAGCTTGAGAATATAATACAGTCATGTAGTTGGGCACTCGGGTGAACTGAGAGTGCTGTATCTAGTTCTATGCCTTCAGAGACCATGTCAAACAGGGTACAGTAATGGGTTGAAACAAAACGGTATATGAAATGTAATTAACTAATGCTTTGCTTTAAGGTTAATCTAAAGCACATGTAGGCTTGATCATCTTATTATAGCCTATGTTCTCTACTCAGAACACAGACGCCTAGCCCATGCATGTGTTATTCAGATGATTCCCGGTAGAGTAGGATGTATTTAGTCATGTAAAAAAGACGTGAGGTAATTAAGGATCGTATATTTCTTTCACTTAGTGCGAGCATATCCGGAGAGTTTACTATGGGAAAAATTTTACATCATTAATGAATAATTGTGAATGCTAGCCTCAAACACGGAGGTGAAGTTGCTGTTTGCTAGGTGTCTGGGTTAGGTTTGTTATATTTTATTTGTACTGCCATTTTCGATTTACCTAGAGCTGGAAGGGTAAATTGGGTGCTTATTTAGTGTCATTAAGCTCACACAATTAGCCCGTTGATCGAGACTTAATACGTGAGGGCTGTGTCATCGGGAAAGACCACTGGAAATAGGGTCCCAATTTCGATGCACGACATGATACGTACAGTTACTTACGATATTATACAACTATTCATGGAGTAGCCGCTCTTAACGCTATCTGAAAAGTAGGTTTCCTGAACTACCAGTCAGAAACAGCAGCCAGACTTGTTGTCAACCTCTACGTATAATATGTCAGAATATGAGCGAGCGAAACTAGTCATGTGAGACTTAATGACAAAAAAATTCCCATGTCACCCAAATAGAGAGAAAGAGGGACGGCGTTCATTGTCATAGTCAGGAAACTAGACCAATCACCGGGTGGTTTTGAGGTTTATCTGCATTACTCTGGCGAATAGACAAAGAAAGAGTTCAAGGACCAGGCGATAGGCATAGACCATCTACTCATTAAGCAAGTTTAAGTTTGCAAATCGGATAGTTTGTGCGAGGCTCCAACGCTTGGGAGGTTGTCGATCAGGACTTAGGAATACTCCCCCAGAATATCTATCTATCTATCTATCTATCTATCTATCTATCTATCTATCAATCTCTCTCTCTCTATGTATATATATATATATATATATATATATATATATATATATATATATATATATATATATATATCTGTGTGTGTGTATGTATGTATGTTTGCATATATATATATATATATATATATGTGTATACATAAAGATATATTGATAGCTAGATATATTTATAGCTAGGGGAATATCAGGTATCGGACAACACAAGATTATAATAAGGAACAGTAAACACACAGCAGCACCAAGAACCTTGATTTATCTGCTGACTGCCATTCCTCCGTCCAGCGACGTTTCAGCCAGATTCGTTTTGTGAGGTCACCGGGTGTTGAAAGCAGGAGCTGGTGGGCATGCTCCGAGAATGGACATCGTGACTTGTGGAGTGGTCTCTCTGGCAAGCTTGTGAAGAAAATGGCCCTCATCGATAGTGGTCTTTCTTGACAGTGCAAGGACAGCCGCCTCACGGCGCAGGGTTGGTGGTGCGATGCCGGCGAGAGTCGGTAGTTGGTTGATTGGTGTGGCGCACAAGCAACCAGAGACTGTGCGTAAGCGGTGTTGAGGGTTACGTCCAGCTTCTTGGTGTGGGTGCTCGTGCAACAGGCTCAGGTGCAGTACTCAGCGGCGGAGAAGACCAATGCCTGGGTAGATATGCGCAGTGTTTTGGTTGAGGCACCCAGGTGGTACCAGCTAGGCGGCGTATTAGAGCGACACGGGCCGATGTCTTGACAGGTTTTCCAGGTGTTGCCGGAACGTCAGCGTGCGATCAAGCTTGACCCCGAGGTACGTCGGGGCAGCCTTGAACTGGAGTCTTTTGTTGTCAACTATGATGATAAATGAAGGTTGCACAGATTTGTGGAGGACCCGGATAACCTACCAGGCATGCACCTCCCTCGCCGGCAGTGGACAATTCTCAACCGGCTCAGGACAGGTGTCGGCCGTTTCGCCGCGACTATGAAAGGATGGAGACTCAGGGACTCGGCTGTCTGCGACTGTGGTCACTCTGAACAGACAGTAGACCACATCATCGAGTTATGCCTTAAATATCGAACACCCAACGGCAAAGCTGGCATAGCTGCGCTAGACATCAACACATTAGCATGGTTTCTCAACCGAGCTGGTGATCTAACAGGGAGATGCTGTGAAGCAAACGAAAGAAGAAGAAGCACCAAGAAAAGAGGACATTTCACTAGTCACATGCTGGAAAATAACTGTTCAAAATCGAAATGTCACTGCAGTAATTAAGCAGTTTTCTGAGAAATGTGTAAGCACGAAATGTAAGTAAATTACTCTGTGTAGCTGTATGGTAGAATTGCTGCATGGAAACACAAAAACACAGGAGCACAAAGAGCATATGAATTTGTAATAACACTATTTGACTGACAAATAATGGTTTAGTATTTAGTAGAATAAAAAGCATGTGTTCAACAAAGTGAATGCTAAAGAACTGTAAACGCATGTATGCAACTAACTGTAAATCATGAATGAAGCTGTTATCGTGTGTGTATGTGGAGATAAGGACGTTTTGAAGTTGATGACTGGTAATTAAATCCGACCGACTATCACAGCATGATAGAACATCACGGAGCTCGATCTTGGACGCAGTTTGTGGGTGAACTATTAGTACCAAACAAAATAATGGTCTACAAGTTAACTCTGTGATGAATACGCTAAAATTAAAGAGGTACAATATGTCCTTAAACTGATGTACTTGCTGGTGCATACAGCTGAGTTTAAACAGCGTCGCGATGAACTTGACCGAAAATCACAGGTAAACAACACACAAGTGTACCTCATTTCTAGCAGCTCTTGCAGGAAAGATGGGCAGAAATATATTAATCTTACACAAAATAACAACGAACTCAGAACGCAGAGAGAAAAAGAAGACAAATTAGCGAGAAGGAAGACCTGGAAAGAGAAAAAAGTACAAAATGGGATTTTTTTGTTGCATTCTCGCTCACCACTGTGTACCCGGGTTTTGGTCTAACCGGCTGGGGTATATTGTCTTTCGGCCGCGGCGATAATACACTGACTCCAGAGTTTAGTTTAAGAACATTTATTTAACATAACATACGACACATATTGTTTAATTGTTTTCCACGGGAGAGAAAAAAAGGGAATACTAGAAAAAAGTTGGCAAGCCATTTGGCGCAACTGCTCCCCCATCGCCGGCCACTAACACGGACCGATCGACCTTTTCATGTATGCTTCTCACGATCAGTCATACAATAAAAAGAGGGCGAAAAAGACTTATAATTTCTTGACGCCGCTTGTGATTTCTCTTCTACTCCTACCCCCTTCTAGAAAGTCCTCCTACTCACTGCTCCCTTCCAATATGCAACATTGTTATTTTCATGTTTACAAAGTGACATTCATAATTTAGTAGAAATGAAGAGATAAATATGTGTATTAAAATACATGTGTATATGTATAAATATTTTTTATTAAATATGCACTATTTTACACTATCCAAGAAAAAATAATGGTTATATGTTCAGAAAGTAGACCCCACGAAACACCCCAACGAGTAAAGATATTTTCGAGATGTATTTATGTAAAAAGCTTGGTTGTTTATATACACTTTTAAACACGACTATACGCGATGGCAGTATAATTATCTATTATGCTTCTTTATTAACAATATTTTGTTGCTAGTCATGCACATCTTTTAAGCTGATATTCACACTCTGTTCTGGTTTTATTTGACTTTCCTAGCTCGATTTGAACCGAACCCTCTTATATATATATATATATATATATATATATATATATATATATATATATATATATATAAATATAACATAAATATAAATTATAATTCAGGAAATTAAACTTTCTCTGCTTAGCGATGTTGATATAATAGTTTTTTTTATCTGGTTACATGTTAATTAGTACTATTCTGAATACAAATGAACTAATTTGTATAATTTCTCATGTAAATTAAACAGACGGAAAACCGATAAAGCAAGTACATACAAAGATGTAAAAACAAAATTATGGATGTTTAATTATGTATAATAATTGAAACACGTTGCCATTACTCGATAAAATGCAGTGAACAGTTCGTTCTACTTCGACACTTCCTACGACTACTATATATGTTCTTACTTACAAAATGGGATGTATAAGATTCGATTCTATTATTCCTACAATATATCTCCAGGGATCGAGCTATCCAATTTGTTAGATGAGTGGTGAAGCGTGATAACCTACGAACATCTATAAAAAAGTCTTAACATTTTATTATAAAGATAATAATAATAATAAACTGAAATAGGACAAAAAGGAAAATGGAATAAAAATCGAAGAATAACATGAAACCATATAGATAATTACAATCTTAATATAAAATATTAATGACAACGGTAAATGTAGGCAGGTACTAGTATACCCGCTAATAATGAGTACAGAACGTGTGCGCTTTGAGAAAGAAAATGATGACTAATCTTGGAAGATCGTCAATTTTCACAGCATGCAGGCTGTAAAAATGATATCATTCTCCCTCGGTGTATTGTTAGAAAATATATTTCACAAGAAAACGATGAGCAGAGAAATGCTGAGTTGTTGGCCTTGTTTGTCCTTGTCGTATCAGATACATATCTGCAGAACATACAAAAATATTCCAGACTAGAATAATCGTGCATCACGTCGGAAATATACGTGTGATTAGTTTAATGTCAGATCAATTTTGTTGACCACTCCACTAATTCACAATATGGAATCTCGAATGTCCTGTTTCTTATGCGTTTTCTTTTTACTATGTAAGGAAACATCGTTGTTATTTACATTCATCAACCGACTGCGACTGCGATTCCTAGAAATAGATAGCGAAAAGTAGGTTGAAAATTCCGTAATAAAAATTAGCCCACAATATATGTATTCCGAAGTAATATACTATCACAAGTATGTGAGGTAAGAGGTTTCAAAAACTGTTATGGTATCTTAACCTTATAATTATCAATTATAGTCTAATCTAGTCTCTTAACTTTAGTATTATAAGGTTTACCCTGCTCATCAGGAGAGATTGTCATGCCAGCTTTTGGTAAGTACTTCAAGATTAGCACAATCGAAACTGCATGAAGATGAATACGTTGTGTTTTTATGTGCTTCTTTCCCAAATGCATTATAAGGCAAATACTTCTCATACTATGACACATTTAACATCCTTATGTATCAAAGTAGGGTGTTGTTGAGCATACTTAAATTGGCTTCACTATACACCTATGGATAAAAGAAGAGATGTGAATTTAATATATATTGGCTTATTCTATCATCGAATCCGTGCCCGTGCAGTAAATGATCAGGTAGTACCGGGTGTTAAGTTGTAATTTTATCTTCGCAATTTGACGCGTTTTCTAAACTCCTATGACATCCTGCTGTCATTTACAAGCAACATTAAAATACTTTCCCATTGTTGGCTCTTTAGCAAGTGTTTATTGTGCTATGATTTCAAGCTAACAGTTTGAATATTGTTAAACTAACATATGCCTTATTATCATTTACTCTTTTTATGGGTTAGAATATCTGGGTGAGATGTGAATACATGCTATAAAATGTTGCACTATAACAAGATTGGCTCGACTATTATTGATTATTTCTCCCTTTCTAAATGATATCAAATTTATAAAAGAGTGCAAACATCTGTAGAATAAACGAGAGAAGAGAGAAAGACGAGAGGGAAGACAACGAGAGACAGAGGGAAGTAGAGATGGAGAAGATTACATCTAATATTTTATAGGGTCTAATAATTCTTTAGAGTTTCTGTTTGACGAATTATTAAGTGTTATCCTTCCTTGCGATATCCTCAACAAACTGAGAGCCTTCACAAGCATGCTGGTGTGAAAATAGTCAATCGATAAACGTAAAGCATTATAAATACATGGTTGGTCTAAGGGAATACTGAACTAGTGTTTACTTGCACATTTTAATAGTAGGTAAAAAATGTTTTAGGAGTCAACTACTTTTAACCTCATTATTTTTGGATCTTCGAAATTTGTTACAAAGGCGCACAGTTGAATGTTGTGATAGGTGTGATCACTAGTGGCACTTTAGGGTACTGTAAATTTAATCTTCACATCCCTAAATCCAAAAACAGTACCATGAAAATTGCGTTCCAGATAGTAGGATAGTTTATGAATATCATTATCAGGAACACGAGTGCGGAAGGTTACAATTTGAGGCAAGTAATTAGACATAACATTTTAGACATATTTCACCAGTTATATCTGTGCAGTTAGAGTGAGAGAGCCAGTGAGAATGATGAGCACTGAATTTATTAATAATAGCAGCACATCAGAATACAATTGAAAGAACGTCAAAATGAAACGAATAGATAATTGATCAATCTGAACAGGAATATATCGGTAATGTTGCAAAACGAAGCAAACATGTAATAAGCTGAAGCACAAAGAGAACATGTTCATTGTTTAAAGGTGCAAAAATGTTCTGTTGTTGCATGAAAATAAAAATGTTCATTTGTTGAAAAGTGAAAGAATTATAAATGTTTTCAAAAATGGAAAAGGGGGCATTCAAAAAGAGAATTCTACACATGCGGATGCACAATTGTAGAAGTGGTAGTTAATTGTTTCAGGAAATTGAAATGTTCAGATATATTGAGTCTAAAAAAGCACATGTCTACCAGAACGTGTAGTGGTAACGTGAGTGAGTATCAAGAGTTAAATACTTTTTTGTTACGATCGAGCATCCAATTAAGACAGGAACAACAGTGGTAGTTAAACGGGTCACTACGAACAAGAACGCATGTTCATAATAACATATTTAAGGCTGACCTGATGCTTTGATAACGAGCGTACATGGGTGGTAAACTGTTGAAAGAGGATCTTAGTCTATTTACACAGACTTACCAATCCACCACCGGTGATTCGGGAGGAGTGAATAGGCCATACAATATCTAGTAAATGTTTTATAGAGGTCGTTGACAACTATATATATATATATATATATATATATATATATATATATATATATATATATGTGTGTGTGTGTGTGTTTGTGTGTATACATTATTTGTAGCTCCTAACAAAACCGTTTAGATGGGCACTGTAAGTGTAGTATTAACACATCATGACGTCGCGAGCTATAAATGCATCGTTCCTTTCATTAAGTCAAACGCTTTTATGACGTCAAGCCGCCGGATAAAGTGTTAAAATTATCACTGTTTATCAGTTATTTAGCATGGCCGAGTGATTCTAGACGTCGGGATGGAGAGACCGACAGAATAAGATGCAATTATGCGTAGCCGAACTGAAAAATAATATGCCATCTCTTCTACGTTTTTGATTTAAACTAGTTCCACACTTACGGTTCGTTGGTCTATTTTATGATATGTAAGTATTCATATATATATATATATATATATATATATATATATATATATATATATATATATAAATATATATATATATGAGAGAGTATGCACATTCTATTTGATAAATAGTCTTATTAACCTGTAGTGGTGGTGCCTCTCATATAATATATTCTTAGTAAATACTCGAATGATTTAAGATATGAGAATCTGAAAGAAAGGCATTGTTTTACACGCGAGACTTCATTCTTTTTCTAGGTTAGATTGAGGATTAAGGTCGAAGGCTGACCGAAATGCGATAAAAATACTTCAAGGCTATTGTTAACAAAGAAGAACCCTGTCATAAATCACTGATTTTGTGACCGTAGTTCAAAAGATCGAATATTGCATGTATACACAGGATAAGCGGATAAATTGTCATTATTAAATAAACAATTTTTCGTGGTTTATTTGATATTTTTTCCTCGCTGCGCATTCCGCTCTCTCTATATCATTGTTTACATTTTTTATGTCCCTGTCAGTTTGTGATGATCTCGAAGTTTGCCTCAGTAGGAAACGATTCGCTTAGTTACGTGCTCAATTTGCAATGATGTTGAATTTTGTACATATTAATCCATAAGTAACGGGAAATGCCTTATTTCCAGAAAAATGTAATAGCCTCCTAGGTTATATGTTGTAATTGTAAACAAATCTAAATTGACGGAACATCATATTCATTGTGGGCTTCTTTGTAACATGACTAATAGTTGTGCTAGTACTACCAATATATAAATATTGCTACTACTACTACTACTACTACTACTACTACTACTACTACTACTACTACTGCTACTACTACTACTACTACTACTACTACTACTACTACTACTACTACTACCTGTGATTCTAAAATAAGTATAATAATAATAATAAACATATGTTCCAAAGAAATTGTAGATGATTGTACCACATATTGCATGAAGGCCCCGTGGCGTGTCGAATATATTATAGCGGTAAAACAACAACACTTATAACTACTACTACTGCTACTACTACTACTACTACTACTACTACTACTACTATTACTATTACTATTCCTACTACTACTACTACTACTAATAATAATAATAATAGTACTACTACTATTACTACTACTACCGTTACTACTACTACTACTACTACTACTACTACTGGTACAACTGTTGTATATTGGTCAGGAGTCACTGTCTGTCGAAGTAAATTTGGTCAAGTTTGACAAGCGTTTTGAAATAGAAAGAGTATGTAGCCAAGTAACGTCATAAGATAACCCCGGGTAATTTTCTAAGTGTGACGTCGCGCAACTACTAGACTAAACCGAATGTTTTATTGAAGTCGCTCCAGAGAATGTATTAATCTACTTGATGTAAGTAACATGACAGGTGATAAACGCTTAAACAGGAGATGCCTATTGATGTTAGTCTTGAAAAGACAAAAGTTATACGTAGTATTTAAACAATTAGTAGGAATAGAGTTCAACGATACTGTAGTCTTTAGAAAAGAAGAAGTATATGTAAAGTGAATTATAACGAGGTACTGTTACATGGAATTGATAAATACCACTAGACAACCGAGTCAAACAGACTAGTAAATAGGAAGCAAGGGATTCTTACCAATACATGACATACTTGTGTTCATCAAACAGACTGACAAAAGCATGTGTGCAGGAAATAGAGTACAGAGAAAGATTGGTGCTAACCAAATTACATATACGCTTGTAAAGCTTTTCAACCACCCTACAATTAGACATGAATTCACCAGCCTAAATATCGTAACGGTACTCGATACAACGTGTAATAGTAGATTTGTAGAGATGTAGAATAGCATCAGGTGTTAGGAAGTGTTTGGTACGATAGAGAAAACAAGATTCATGAGAAGCAGAAACAGCAATGAATCTAATTTATGAACTTCAAAAACGATTGGATTGGAAAAAAAGCTAATAAGTTTCAGAGTCGTTTTCTTTGCAAGAACAGAACAATCGATAAAATCTCAGGAAGAAAACCGTGACGCCCACGATAAAAATACAGAAGCTTAATAAAATAAGGTCTACACGTCATAACCAACATCTCACTGAGTTTATATCATACGCTTTTCTCACCGAACATTGGCAATGACTAGCACCGAATGTAAGCTCAGAAACTCTTCTTCTATCTCTTTGGCCATTAAATAAGAGTCAAATACAACCTTTAATAGAGCACTTCTACCATCCGTGGAGATGCGCCGCTCATAACGCCATGTTTGTTAATTGATTAAAATTTACAGAAAAATGATTAGTTTCGTTTTACTCAACAATAAGTCATTATTTCTTTCAGAGTTCAGTATCAAATGATGTTCATCCATACCGCGCCATGTAGACATATTATTCAAATATACTTATAATTTAGATATGCACTCTTTTAAGCAACACATTTTAGATAGATAAACAACCTCGATATTTATTAACCCTTACGAGAAAGATAAAAGTTGAATTATCAAATCTTTATATTATCATGAGATGATGTTCTTACATTAAAATCTCAAGTTAATACTACACCTCTTATACATACTAACTGTATGCGAATCATAAATAAATTACGATTTTGAATAATCACTGATTATAAAGGGTTACTGAGAATTTGGGTGTGAGTTTTAGGTGTCACCCCAGGTTAGAATCAGTGTAGTGAGATATCTGTTTACATTAGTTTAAAACCTATGCATGTCGGTACTGTCGAGGGAACATAGAGCAGGAAGGAAGTTCCAGAGACAAGCATCATGAGGAAAGAAGCTACAGTTAGTGGATGGCATTTAGCTGATTGCTCTAGTGAATTTACGTTGATGAGGCACTAAAGTAGCCCGTTCATCGGAGCACACTCCATTGAAGTATTTGTAAAACAAACACAAGGATGCAACATTGCGGCAATGGGACAGAAGCTGGAGCTTGGTTTACAGTGTGAAAATTAGTAAGTTGGCAACTCTTTTTGGAACCTTGTCAAGGAGAGGAAGACAAGTGGGTGATGCACCAGCCCAGATGTGAAAACAGTACTAAATACTGGCGGAATTGTAGAGATACAATGTAATGTCAGATGTGATGAGTTTACTAGCGCGGTAGAAGGAGCCCCCTTCTTTACTGCAGCTTTGGCAATGTCTTCAATATATTTGTTCCAATTGATGTTACCTGTACAGGTTAGACCGAGGAGTTTGGATGTTGAACTCCCAGGTAGGGTGTTATTTGCCATGACACCCGGTGGTTGGAGAGGTTTATTGTAGTTATTAAATGATTAGGGCGTTGTCTTTGCGGCATTTAAAGTTACCAACCATGAATGACCCCACTCCACTACAGCCTGCAGCTCATGTTCTAAGTATTCAACCATTGCCGCAGATATTATCGCGTCCGTTTTACCCACATGACGAGAGTAAAGCGTGGTGTCGTTAGCAAATAAACCAATCTCAGACTCAATGTTATCAGGGATATCGTTTATGAAGATCAGGAACTATAAAGATCCAAGGATAGGTCCCTAGGGTACACCAAAATGTATGTAATGTTCTTTAGGTGAACGGCTCTCGAGGACAACCTGATTCTTTCTTATAGTAAGGAAGGATCTAATTACATTAAGTAATAGTCCAGTAATAGCATATGAGCGTATTTTCAGGAGAATCCCTTTATACCATACCTTGTCAAAGTTCTTGGATATGTCAAGCGCTACTGCCCTAGCTTCACCTGCCTTGTTTAGTGCATGGTATATGCGTTCAGAGATGCCTGTTAGGATTTCTGCAGGAGATAGTGCATGTCTAAATCCATTTCCTAAGTGCCGGACTATCGCTAGATTTATTAAGGATTCAAAGATTTTAGCAAAGATCGGGAGTAGACAGATACATCGGTAGTTCTGATGATCGGTTTTCTTCCCAGAATTCTTGTAGACTGGTACCACAGAGGCACTTTTCCAGGTATCAGGGGAAGCAAGACTCAGCTAGTCATTTGTTATAGAGTTTGGAGAGAGCAAGGACCAGTTCAGCAGAGCATTTCTTTATTACTATTACAGGTATAAGATCAGACCCACAAGCTTTAGAGGTGTCAAGGTTATTTATGATGTCTTTGACCTGGGATGGGGTGATGACCAGGTTATCAAGTGTGACTTAATCCGCAATATGACTTTGGGGAGGGGGTGGTATTCTGTGTCCAAAGTTGAGTTTGAGGCAAAACGCTGGGCAATTAGTTCAGCCTTATCAGTTGCCGTGCAAACAACATAATTGTGGTTTGATAGTGGGGGAATCGTTTATTGCCCATTGTAGATCGCACTATTGTAGATTTTCCAGAAATCGCGAGTACCTAGTTTCTGTGACTGAATGCGTTTTTGTTAACTTAGTGTACCTTCTCTTTGCTTCAACTATCACGGCCTTACAATTATTTCTTGACTCTCTAAATTCCGGTCTATTAGTAGCTCAATTATGGCGGCCGAATTTACGGAATCCTTGCTGCCTATCTGAGGTGAACCATTGCGGAGAGTGGGGATTGCAAAAGAATGTTCGCATGGCGATATAGGCTTCAATGTATGCTTTTACTTATTCACTTAACTCATTTGCACACTGGTCAGCAGTGAGTGAGAATGTTTCTACTCCATGGTGTGTCGCTGATGTGATCTCTGATTGACTCAAAATAGCCTGCTCGTAGTTTCTTGTTATTTTGAGCAACGGCTCATCAGCTTTTGGACGACTTTTTAGGGTGATATGAATCATTAGCACAATGTGATCAGAATTCTCGACGAGCTATGAGCTTTGGTCACACAAGCCTCGGTCATTGAGGGCAAGAACAGGTCAAGAAATGAGGCTTGCTGGTCCACTCGAGCGGGGATGCGGATCGGGAAATCGACAGTCAGTAAGGGAGCGAGCTGAGGATAGATTATACGTAGAGTTGTTGGCTGGAGAATCCAAACTAGTCGCGGTGGTGTGCATTAAAATTCCCAAATCGAGGTATTTGAGCATTCGAATCTAGTATGAGTGCTCTATCTATGCTTTCAGAGACAAAGTTTAGCAGATTACAGCCGTGGGTCGAAGGGGAACGATTAAAGAAATATAAGTAACTAACGCTGTGATGTAAAGTAAATATAAAGCGCACGAAGTCTTGGTCATGCATATCGTTAAACGCACATCTTGAAGAAAGTGCATTTCATTTTCTAAGCATCTATGTAAGAGAATCTCTCTATAGATCGGTATATCTAGCTTTTGTAAAAAATTGTATGTTTCTCTGTCTGTAATTCTTATTAAGTTGGTTGCTCATACTTAAATCTAATGGGTTACGTGCGTTGTTATATTTTGACACATATAACGTGTCATTTTGCCTTACCATTGACCAGACTTGACTTAAACATTTTGCTTTCAAACAAATTAAAAGGAAATGTGGTCTGACTCTGAGAAATTACTGAGAGTAAAGTCAGTCAATCAGTCAATCCATGTTTCCGTACTGAGTTGATTAACTTGTGATAGCTGCAAACAAACCAAAAGTTAAGCTGCCATTCCGGGGTCATGGCTTTCTCTGATGTCGAAGATGGCGGGCGGATTGCTTTGCCTAAGGAACAGTTTCATTTCTATATTTCTGTGTTTGCAGCTTTCATCAGCTTGAAAGAGGCACATATATGACGCCTAATGCTAACAACTAACGTACACGCCATTGTTAGCGAGAGTAATAAGAGATCTTAATGAAAAAAAAAAATATGCTTTAAGGAAAATACAAAAGTCTTTTTTTTTATTCATAACTAGAAAGCGTGTAACCTTTAATAGTTAAGTAAACCGCTAAAGTGGAAGTTATTAAAGCTGTCTCAAGGTTGTATATCTGTTCAGACATGAATCTCGGACTTATATTAGCCGTTGATAGGTTGGAATAGAAGTAGGCCTTAATAAAGTTAAACCCTACCAAATTAAATTTAAAGAGTAAGTAAACCACTAAATAGTTATAAATTTATATTTACTAAATTGAAAAAATCCATTACCCCTATGCACTGCTAACGCATTCTCTGTTAAATCAGCTTATAACAAATAAGCCAATAAGAATCATAGCTCGCACTATTGAACCCGAATCTAATAAAGTAAGCTATCATGCGTATTTGTTAAATTTTTAATAGGCCTGTAACAGCGATTTGTTATGCTTAATCGTCAACAAGTACTTTTATTGCTGAATGTGCCAATTTAGTTCAAGCAAAATAAGATACTTTCTTCATTTTCTTCTATAGCGACTCAAAAATACTACCACCAATTCAAGAGCAAGTCAGGCTTTGGATATGTATATGAATTGTATTACATCTTCATCCGTTTAAAATCTATTACTTATCATTAAAATCTTAATTATTAAAAGAAGGGGACTGAAAAGTTCCTAAAACTTTATTTTTATTGCTAGAAATAAACATAGTAAATAATGAAAACAGCTATAGAAAATTAACATGTTATACATATAAAAATAGTTGCACAGTAATTTATCGATAATCCCGTCTTATTTATCCGATCAGAAAGAAATTCCAGGTACAGAAATCAAGTCGATGTCTTACACACCACTTATGTGGATTGTCTCGGAAAGATGTTTACCGTATTTGATAATAATTTTATCTTTTTACAGATAATATATTTTTGTTTTAGTTAAGGTAATCATATTTTTAGAATATATAGATAGTACTTCGGGGTTTTCTACGAAATTGTACTTACATTTCATCGTTTTTTCGAATTATAATTCATCTACTACTGTTGTTGTTATTATTAGGCGGGCCGGACTTCTGAAGATCGTGCCTCAGAATTGTCTGCATGCAATTATCTTCGTTGATCATCGCTGTTAAAACACGTTCAAGATTGCAGGTTTTTACCCCCGACACTGAGAGCGACAATGTTCAGCAGTTGAATACGGAGTCGTGGATGGTTTAGCTAAAACACACACAAAGGAATGGCGCAGAAGCAACATATTCTCTTTCTATTTCTTTACGGTTTCGCCCCTGCTACATCTTAGCTAGACTCATTAGAATGAGAGACGACAATAGGATGACAGATCTTAATAACGACTTTTACTGGATTTATACCAGAATACTGTTAGCTACGTTCCACTGTTGGGAAGGGTTGAACTTTAGGGATATACATCTGTTGACAGTTTAATAGGAGCAAACTGAGCAACGTCTTAGCGTTCAAATTATTCCATGTAATGCCATTTGTGTACATCCACATCGCCTGAAAAGTTGAGATCATTGAAAATTTCTGATGTGTTGGAAGTTATGAAATATGGATATTCTATTATTACTTCCTTCATCATTTTGTTGCTTGAAGCGTAATACACCGCTCTCATTGTTATGTACAGTTCTGCTTGTGCGCGTACATTAAGTTTACTTTTGAGAAACGTATGAAAGCCAATCATACTTTTACTCATTATTAATTTAAAGAGACACGATTTTACGAAGAATCTCGAGAATAGGCAATGTCTTAGGATAAAATAAATGAAACATAGTAGAAGAAAGAAAATAGATGATTACATGTTGTAAAATGTTAACAATCGTTTTCTGTAAACATATACCTGATCTACCTTTTTCCTTGTCTGTATGGACTATTCGTGACTATGAATATAGTCGTCATAACCAATCAGTAAAACTGACGACACAACCACCGTACACCCATTACTTCTGTACTATTTGTTAATACAATTTGTTTTCAATTAGATTTATGTTTGTGTAATTTCTTTACGGTCCTTTAACACCACACCATAAATGTATGTAAATTTATAGTATGTACTATTAATACAGGCTATGTCTGAAAAGTAACGGCACTGGGATCACCAAACAATCTCTTCTAATGCTAAACAATAAACTATAAGTTTTAGCTAGAGTCTAATATGCTTTGTTACTTCTCTTTCGCATACTTTTACACATTAGGAAGGATTTTTTTGTAATGTCTCTCAGCTCTATCGTAATGATCCTCATAACGAAATTCATACCATCGAGACGGGTGCATTTGATGATCCCTTCAAGCGCAGGGAAATAATTTTAAGAATCTCCGGAGATACATGATCTAGTGAACAAGCGCTTTTACTTAATGAACAAACCGTTTCAACAAAATCATATTTAAGGTAATACATATGTTACAGTAAAAAAGATGACAATTACATATTTACAAAATACAATTTGTGAGGATAATATAAGCTGCCTATATATCTTTTATAAGTAGCGAACACAGCACATCCAGTCACAACACTTTTCAAATGGGGCTTGTATATTCTGTAAATTAATTATATTTTTATATTGAAAACATGTCATATAAGAAATTTGACGATGTGTAATACAAAAACAAAATAAATGTATCATGGAGAAATACGCAACTGCATTATATACACTAATAAATGGTGCACTTAACTTTTTTCAACATATAACATGATATTTATTAAAACAGTTTTTATAGCTCCGTGCCCTCTTCATAAAGCTCAATGCACGTTGCTAATGTTTGAAGAGCTGAGCGCTGTGGTTTTGAACACAGCTCACACGTTACTTGAGCTATTGCAGGCGGATGTTATAAAAGTATACATTTCCAGTTTCTCAATTGCACATGAAATCGAATAAATGCTATAGTATAAGCAGAGTTATACACACACAAAAAATAAACAGTTAATAATTGCGGAATATATATATATATATATATATATATATATATATATATATATATATATATATATATATATATATATATATTGATCTAATATAGATTTGGTCCGAATAAGTCCTATAGAATGTCTTGATTTTTATTGCTCACTGCAATTAGCACAACTATAACTTAATTTCTAAATATAACGTGACAATTGTCTATGGCCGAAAAAATAGCGGAAAAGTGTGTGGAGTCAAATGTTACGCCAATGTGAACGTCTGAAATTATAACTTCCCTTCACTGATCAGAGCCAAACCGTTAAACCATGTTGTCACTAGGTAAATATAATTTAATATTTATTATAATACATTATTAAAGCATATTTAATGAGAATTAAGCACAATTAAGATATATTAAAAATAAAAATTCACTTAAGCTACAGATCGAGACACCGATTATGTTCGTAGAAGCACTATAGAATGACTTGATGCTCACCCCTCGCCGCAATGAAAATAAATATAACTTAATTTCACCGTATCACGTGACAATTTTCTAGAGCGAAAGCGTGTTGAGTAAAACGGGACTATGTGAACAAGATATGTGACTGGTAACCGTCAAAAATACTCACTTCTCTGCACCGATTAGAGCTAAAGCTCGAAACAACGTTGTCCGTAGGTGAATATCATTTGATATTTATATATATATATATATAAACGGAAAATGAACAATCTATTTTCACCTTCATCATGTCAGTAATTTTGTGTTAAATATAGAGCGCATTTCAAATGCGGGGAAAACTTTTTTAATCCTTAGTCTTAATCTTGCCCGAAATATGCAAAGTATGCGACACGCCAACCAAGAGGCTGTAACCTTGGGAAAGCATGTAAAGATTTTCACCCGAAAATGTGCAAGGATTCTCTGAGAAGAGGAGAGTGTCTGAACGAATCATGCACTTACAACCATGTTAAGGGTACTAGACGCCAACCAATCTCGACTAGGAATGAACAAGCAAGGGAAATTTCACAGCGCAGCTCCGTCCCAACCACGAGTCAGGAGTCAGTTGAGAATTCGTCCCCAGTTATATCCACACCTCGAGAGAATGGAAGAGATACGTACAATTTTTTAGAAGTGATCCGCCTATTGAAGGCGGAAATCCTCCACACTTTGGACCAGAGGATGTTGTTGGTGTCGAATCAAATCAACGCACTACACAACCAACAACAAGATGTGCCAACTCCTCGAATGCCAATGCAATTCACGTGGCAACAGCCAGCCGAAGTTCCCAATCAAATCCATCAACCAATGTTTATGATTCCGAACCAACAACTCACTCGGCCCAGAATAAATCTAGTGGACTATCAAGAATTCCCTCGACCCAGAATGAATTTGGTGAATCCAGTTCACCACTCTTAAATAACTTTGCTTTTGTAAATATTCAAGGTCTTTGTCCTCAGACCGTTCCAAGCAAAGTACCGTTTATCAAAAATGAACTTAACAGTGACAATTCTCTTTTTATTGGCTTATCGGAAACTTGGTTAAATTCGCACAGAGATGCTGAACTTGAAATAGAAGGTTTTACACTCTTCCGATGCGACACATCAAGAAAAGCCAAAACACGTGGAAGGCACACCGGCGGTGTTGCTCTTTATGTCCGTGATGATATTGGATGTTCCTGTAATGTAATTTTTTCTCATGCGTCTGAATGTGTGCAGATGTTATGCCTTTACTCCTCCTATGAAGATTTAGCCATTCTTGTTACTTATAGAAAACCTGATGACAGCTACCATGGACACCCATCCACACCAAATGATTTTAGTTCTCCTCTTAATAAAGTCAGGCTATTCCAGGAGCATCAAATGCTGAGCGATTGATGATAAATTCACTGAACGAATTCTGCAATGAGCTTTTTTTTTTTTTTTTTTTTTTCTTTTTTTGTCACAGCATGTGCTGTCTCCCACGCACAAAGATGGGAATATCCTTGATCTTGTTTTCACCAATAATTCTGATTTGATTCATGAGAGCATCAATGTACCCTTACTGCAAAGCACATCTCACCACAGTCTCATCCAGCTTCAAACAACATATAAAGTTAAATATAAAAGTGAGGTATTGAATAATCGTGCACCAAGAACAATGTTCAATGCACTAAACTTTTTCAGCGAGGAAGTCGATTGGACTGCTCTTTCAGAGGAACTAAGCCATGCTGATTGGGAAGACTCATTAAGAGACATGGGTGCATCTGCAATGCTGGACACTTTTTATTTAATTGTCTACACTGCCTGCTGCAAGCATGTGCCATTGCGTAAATCAGAATGCGAGAAAAGAACGCCCAAGGTGGTAAGATACCGTCACTCACTTTCTAAAAGAAGACGGAAGATAAAAAAGCGTCTTTTGAAAGTGTCATCGCCTGCTGTTATTTCCAAACTGTCCAAGGAATGTTTGGATATTGAAAGGAAACTGCAGAAGTCTTTTGCTGACTCTAACGCTTTTATGGAGGGAAAGGCTGTCAACTCCATTAAAAGTAATTCAAAATATTTCTTTTCATATGTCAAGAAAAAGTCCAAAGTCAAGACAAAAGTTGGTCCATTGGTGGACCAGAATGGTGTTCTTACTGGTAACAGTACTGAGATGGCAGAAATTTTGTCAAAACAATACACAGACGTTTTTAGCAAACCAATGCAAAGCAGTCAAGCTTCACATAATCGCACTTTTGATATAAGTTCTATACTGTCAACTGTTACTCTAACTGCAGCCGATTTTGAGCTTGCAATTGATGAACTCTCTCCGTCAGCTGCTGCGGGTCCTGACGGCTTTCCTGCATTACTACTGAAAAACTGCAGGGCCCATTTGGTCCATGCTCTCGTATTTCTATGGACGAAAAGTCTTGAAGAAGAGGTCGTTCCAAGCAAACTAAAGAATTCTCTTATTACACCCATTCACAAAGGTGGAAGCAAGTCGGTGGCTGCCAATTATAGACCAATAGCTTTGACCTCCCACCTCATTAAACTTTTTGAGAAAGTCATACGGAAACACATAGTTAGACACATGAATGAAAATAACCTGTTCAATGACAGTCAGCATGGGATGAGATCTGGAAGATCTTGTTTAAGTCAACTCCTTGAGCAGTTTGACACCATTCTATCAATTCTTGATGATGGCGCTAATGCAGATGTTGTCTACTTAGATTTTGCCAAAGCTTTTGACAAAGTTGACCACAAAATAGTTCTGCAGAAAATATTTGATCTTGGCATTCGTGGAAGCATCTTCAAATGGATCGAATCCTTCCTGAGTAACCGCCTCCAAACAGTTATGGTTGATGGTGCAACCTCGAAGCCACAACCTGTCATTTCTGGAGTTCCCCAGGGAAGTGTATTGGGACCCATAATCTTCCTAATCCTTATTGGGGACATTGATGAAGATATCGCCATGTCAATAGTCAGGTCATTCGCCGATGATACAAGGGCCACAAAATCCGTTCGGTCTCCCGAGGATGCTGTGTTGTTTCAAAAGGATCTCGATCAGATCTACAAATGGACGGAGGACAATAACATGGAGCTAAATGACGTGAAATTTGAGCTTCTCCGCTATGGTAATAACGACCAGCTAAAAAGCGAGATATCATACCACACTCCGTCAGGAAAAATGATAAACATAAAGCAAGAAGTAAAGGACCTCGGTGTATCTATGTCTAGTGATTGTCTTTTTAGCAATCAAATAAACAAAGTTGTGGAAAAAGCCAAGAACCTCATTGCCTGGATCCTGAGGACATTTAAAACCAGAGAATATCGTGCAATGGTCACGCTGTATAAATCCTTGGTCATTCCAGTTTTGGAATACTGTTCTGTCTTGTGGAACCCAAGTAGCCCTAGGCTCATCCAAAAGCTTGAAGCCATTCAGTGGTCCTTTCTACGGAAAATTCAAGCTGATCGGAACTACTGGTCATGTCTGAAGAAGACAAAAATGTTCTCGCTGCAAAGACGACGTGAAAGGTACCGGATAATTTACATCTGGAAGATATTGGAAGGAAAGGTACCGAACATTAATGGCCACATTCAAGCCCGAGACAATGAACGCCGCGGGAGGCACTGTATTGTTCCCTCGCTAAAAACTGGTGGGAAAATACGAACCATTTTTGAAACGAGCTTACCTGTACAGGGGTCACAACTCTTCAATGCCATGCCTAGGTGTATTCGGGATATAAAAAATGCTGCTGTGGAACAATTTAAGCGCTCTCTTGATGCCTACCTCGCTAATATCCCGGACCAACCCCAAATTGTCGGATACACGGCGTGCAGGCAAGCCGACACCAATTCTATCGTGCACATGCAAGCACATGCTGGTGCGGTTCCTTTGTCTCACAGGATCCTCACATCAGCCAGGGCGAGTTGAACAACCAGCAAGCCTGAACACGCCTGTTCGAAGCACCAGACAAAAAAAAAAAAAAAAAAAAAAGAGTTAATATATATTTCGAAATACAAGTATACTTTGAATGACTATTCAATACATTTTCAAAAATGTGTGTTAGAAACAAACTGATGCAACTCCTTCTCAATATGGTTTTAATTTAGTTCCAGTATTAAATCAATACGCCGCGAACGTCAAACCACAACGATGTTTAGTTCTTCACAACTGAAACGTGTGCGATCTTCAATGCGACTTACAAGTTTTGTCGAGATTTTGTAGCTACTGGTAGTGAAACACTTAAGCTTTGGAAGGAAACCGGGGTGAACTTAAGTTAGTCATGCTTCCAAAGTATATGTCATCGTCTTGTGTTCAACTTCTCTACTGCGAATGCTGCTTCTGAAAATTACATTAAAGTACTTGATTTGAACTTTCTATATTTAAACTGACTGCCATAAAAAATCAATTGATTATTTTCACCGATTAGAAGTATTTTTGTCGCGTTGAGATATGCTTTAATTTATCTATTTTTTGTATGCTTCGATTAAACTTATTAAACCATCAACACGTTTTTCACTATTTCGATTCTGCGCTGTGCATAGTAATGTATTTATTAAATATAATGTTTAATTTTCTATTAATTAAAGATATATAAAATAATGTAGCATATGTATTTTTATTAAATTATACATATAATCTGTTACATGTACAAATGAATATATTATTCTTTAATAAGTATATATTCGAATTTCGTGTATATATATATACAAAATTTAAAGTTCATATTTTTAAGCATCTATTTGACATTTATTAAAGAATAAGGTAAAAATAAATACCTTTTTTAGCATATAAAGATGCGATATCATTTTTAAAGAAAAATAAATCGAAACCGATTTTTTTTTCTTCTTTATATAAACCTTCATTTTTTTTTTGGGGGGGGGGGTTATAGTGATACAAATAATTTCGCCAGTTGAAAACCTGACCTCATCAGTGATACACTGCGATATCATTTTTAAAGAAAAAAATCGAAACCGATTTTTTTTCTTTAAAAATGATATTGCATCTTTATATGCTTAAAAAGGTATTTCTTTTTACCTTATTCTTTAATAAATGTCAAATAGATGCTTAAAAAAATATGAACTTTAAATTTTATATCTGTCTCGCGAGCATACGCGCCTTCATATTTGAAAACGGATAACAACAACTTCCGCTAAGCCCGTGTACCACAACAGTAGTCGGGAAACATCCAAATCTATTAACATCGGGATATAGACACACTGATGATGCCAGGTTTTCAACTGGCGAAATTATTTGTAACACTATAAACCAAAAAAAAAATGAAGGTTTACATAAAAAAGAAAAAAAATCGGTTTCGATTTATTTTTCTTTAAAAATGATATCGCATCTTTATATGCTTAAAAAGGTATTTCTTTTTACCTTATTCTTTAATATATATATATATATATATATATATATATATATATATATATATATATATATATATATATATATATATGTGTGTGTGTGTGTGTGCGTGTGTCTCCAGAAAATATATTTACTATTTAAATAGAAATTGTGTCTTCTCTTCAGAAGTAGCCTTTTATATGGGTTCTCTTTCCAGTTGTCTTCTCAGTAACACAATATCTCAAATAAAATTTCTTATTGTTGATAATCACTTCAATACACACTAATTAAAACAAAAAAAATCTGGTCAGATATCCCATCGATATATTCGTAATATTATTTTACATTGCAAAGAAACTCAATGGACACATTCTGTCTATATTTCATTGTTCTATTCATTATATATTGTGTTTCAGTTGCCGTCTGTCAGCGTATGCTCGTGTAAGTAAGAATCACTTGTTTTAAATGTGTGTTCGCATTACCGTTTATATCGTTTGTCTATAGAAGTTAGATGTTACGCGGTACTTGATATGAAAGACTTGCACTAGTATTCTTATTGTGTAAGACTTGACTCTATAATTAAGTTCATACCCTTTGGCCAACATTCCTTTTAAATTTCAGACAAAGAAATAACTACATAAAAACATCTAAATTAATTAATATAAATAAAAAATCTAATAGACAAACATTTTACGCAGTTTTTAAGAAATATGACTCATTTCATATCATGCCGCCGTGATGGATATATGTTGTTCCGAAGAGGTCTGACTATTTGGCTCTGATCGAAATGTGTCTGAAATGGGTAGACACATAATGTTTCTTTAAATAAAATATTGTATACGTTATAAGAAGTTCTTTACGTTAACACACAGTTATATATAATACGTGAATATTGTACAATGACACTAGAGCTTAAACCATGATATGAAATTATACTAATTATTAAAACAATATTTAAGATTTCTTCAAAAAACACGTTTTTTAACATAATTGTTTCTGCCCATTCCCAAAATATATCATTCAGGAAAACTTTAAAAAAAGATTTGATGGTCATCAAATAGGTAAAAAATTTAGGACAAGTGAATAGTGTACACATTTGTCTTTGGTTTAAAGTAAAATATAAAGCATAAAATGGATTATAAATGAAAATAATACTGTTGATTTTAATTTCAGCCAAGTTGTGTTGAATTTAGACAGATAAAGACATGTCCTTAGTGTTTATAATATTTTGTATATAATAATAATTTTCGGAATGGGCGGAAACAATTGTTCGAATATAAAATCTTTTGTGATTAAATCTTGAAATTTTTTTCAAAAAAAAAAATATATATATATATATATATATATATATATATATATATATATATGATATTTTTTTTCAAAAAATATTGTTATAGGCATACTTGCATGTATTACTTTTATGTCTATTTTGACCAAATATAATATTCAGTTTGAATACAACAAATCATGACATGCCATAAATAATTCTAAAACAAAGAAAACACTCAACGAACTGATACAAAATATTGATTAATATTTAAAGAATTCATTTCTTTCGTTCAAGTCTTCGCGAAGAGTGAATTTTTTTTTCATTTGCTATTCGAAAACAGAACATCAAAATGACACGTTGAGAAAACTGTATTCGAACATTCCCAATTGCCCAAACGAGAGAAATGACGTGAATTCTTGAAACTAAGAACGAGAGCTAAAGGAATCTCTGACGGCAACATCGGAGCAACAAAATAACGCAGCGACGGAATACATGAATAAATAATGAATCATTTGGATACCTTTTTGAGACTTTCATATTGTAAAACTATTCACATCATGTCTTGTAAGTTATCCACTTTTTATATATTGACGCTTATTCAGAATGAAGTTGTCTGCCAATTAGTAAAAGCGTTTGTTGCAAGGAAATACAATAAGCTGTACACTGATTTGACTTTTTACGATTTAAATACCGACTTCATTGGCATGATTTATGCTATTCTTACTGTTCAGTGTAGCAATGGGACTATTAATAGCTTTTTTAGCATTACTAGTTTCTAATAATCTCGAGACGAATATTACTGGGGAGCAAATATCTATTTGTTTGGCTTCTGTCTCTCCACACAGTTGCTATAGTTTATCTTCGAGCCAAACCATTGTAATATTTGCATCGATACGTTTAAGTCTCTTTTTAAATAATTACAACTGTTTAAACAACATTTCTTAAGTTAACATTGCTATAAGTTGTCCGTACGCACGTTTCGAAACATATTTAATCTGAAATAGACTGGAATAACAAAGAAAACATAAAATTAAATACAGCAATATATTAAAGAGTAAATAATTTTTTCTAAACCTGCGTCGTAAACACATCTTATATGAATGTGTTCTTCTTAGACATGATTGAAATGAATTATTAATGTGCAAATCGTTAAGTATAAATCTCTATTTTTAAATATGAAGACACAATGAGCCGTCGCTGTTTAAAAGTTCGCAATAATTCGCATAGATAGCCCTAAGCGAGACTTTTAAAAATGATTTTCGTGTAAACTATGTGAATTGGGATAATGGTAAGAGTATTCGCTCATGAGTCGGGCGATCGGGGTTCAATCCACAGACAAGTCACACCAAAGACTCAAAAAGTGTACTTAATGCCTTATTGCTAAACACTTAATATTGCTTAATATTATAAGGTGAATATAAAGTGTACGTGAAGTAATCCTGGTAACGTTGTTGCGCCAACCCTAAATCTCGATGTAGTAGCTAACAAAAAAGAAACATTTTTGTTATTCTCGACTATGGTCGTCATTTTAATTTAATTCATCTCTATTTGTCTGCTTCTCATCTCTCTCTCATCTCTTTATAGATATATACTAATAAAAAATGTGACACATGGCGTCACCTATTAAGCTTGCGTTAGATTGTTCGAACCATATAACAAGCAAACAAAGGAAAATGTAATCCTTGAGACAACGATCTCTTTGGATCCAATGGAACTATACGTATCCAATATCAAAGGGGTAAGCCCTTTTCGAATGAACCCCTAAAATCAGAATGTGTGAAAAAGAGTTGTGTGAAAAGAAGAGCTGCAAGAATCTCTTTTATTGACGTGTCCTATACGGTAGTAAGAAGTGACACTAGGAAAAACAAATTCATTTATGTTGCACGATTTACTAAATCAGGCGAGAGACAATTAAAAAATCTGCAGTTCGTAGGAGCAGATTATGCTTTGGACCGAAAATGGAACTCCCAAGAAACAGGGATACAGTTTTCTAATATCATGTCAATAATTCCGCTAGTTATTCTGACGAAAGTGAGTTGGCAAAGGCAGTTTAATTTAAAGAAAAACCAACTCTAAAATGAGTTATTCTCTTATTCCTTACTCTATCTTTTCTCTTTCTTTCTCTTTCCTTCTTGGACTGAGTAGTTATTTACCAGGAGGTTAGGCACAATCCCAGTTTTATCTTACTCCCACAAGTTAGATGTGACCCAAGGTCGGGTCGGGAAAGTGAGGGTTGAAAAGCCAGCGCCCTAGAAAGTGAGCACTCTGGCCATTAGAAATTGCCTGGGCAGCCTCGTCGACATTCCCCGGTAGGGGCGCCTCAGGCAGTAAGCAATAAACTTACTTCTCCCCAAAGAGGGGCAGCAAAGCCTGGGAGGGTGGACCTCCTAGAACTGCACAGGACCGACCCATAGACCGGCGTAAATCAAGCCCCGAAGGCCAAGACCATACCGGTCTATGGGATGTAGTATCCATCGGAACAGATACTACACTTTGATCTCAGCCAAAATGCCAAGAACTTAGACTGCGTAGCAGAATTAAAGATTTCGTGTTCAGCTTTCGTAAAAGGGAATTGAAGGAGAAATTCGCGTAGGAAGTTTAATGTAGGCATTTGTCTAATAAATTTCGTCTACAGTTTAAAAAGAGATGCAGTGAAAATAAAAGAGACGTAAACTGTAAAAGCTGTATTGAAATGTGTACATTTGTGAGTTACCGTATTTATCGCATAGACATCTATATACCAGCTTCATTCATATAAGCAACATAATGATAATATACATATATACTTAGTGAACCAGTCTTGAATCATCGGTGTTTGTCTCAGCTATTTACTATAAACCACCTCAAAGCTTAAATTTTTTACATGCTTATAATTCACAATTCTTAGCACAGTTTAGTCGAAGAATGATTAACTTGTTTTTATAATGAAATTTTATCGTTTATAGGAATTTCGTATTTCTGCTCGAATTTTTAATTAAAATCTTTAAAAAAATGTCAACGATTATAATCATCGATCAGCTTTTTATCAATAAACATTGCATTTTTTGCCTTTGATTTAAAATTAAGTGATGGAAATCTATTTTGCTTTTAACTACAGACACCCTGAGTGCTTTTTTGCTTTCATTAAAAATACACAATATAAAAAAACCACGCTGTTCTTTTATTTTAATTACGTTTCACAATCTGGTTTCGCAGCTCGTTTACTAGAACGATTGCTACCAATATGCATATTCGTTTGTCAAACATTTAATGCTGGCGTTTGTCTATTTAATCGATTTGTATTTCAGAAATGGATCAACCTGAAATAAATGCACAAAAAATATTTTTTCACGATCAAAGAAAGATGCATATGTTAATTATTTTGTATCGCTTACTCATCTGTCGTATACACGCATATCATGTTATATAGTCTCTGCATCTATATTATAGAATACATCCATTGCACTGCCAGTAAACCATAAGTTTACCATCTAAGAAATAATCCTAGCCATTACGCTATGACTATACTATCGATTACGTTATACACATGTGAAACTTAAATAACATTCCTTTAAACACGAATATCTTGTAGAAATAATATGTTAATATTGCCATATGTTTTTGAAATTTACTAATGAATATTTTTTCTATGGTCGGGGTTTAAAATGCACTTAATTATTTTTATTTATTATATAGCGTATCTACGTTGATTTGTCGCTAAGACGAGGAATAATTGAGAGAGTAAAAAGTTAGATAGATGAATAGATAAATAGAAAATTAAAGAGTATAGTACGAAAGAAATAAAAGCCCATTCAGTTTCGCGGTAAGAGACAAAAATAATCTCAATGTTTTCTCTACTTGTCCTCCACTGATTCTTTAACAACTTGGCGTAATCTAAACACAGCTTCATAATAACTGCCCTTATTTGACCAGTGCATCACCTCGCATCTTCCGGAGCTTCAGTATCGCATCTTCACGCCTTGCCATCCTATGTTCAGTACCTTTTGTTATTTTCAATGTTTGCACACGCCGTAATCAGATACACACTTCTGTACTCAGTCGTCGCTTCAGTCGCTGCTGAATTACATCTTCCTATTACGCTTCTATTCTGGTCATAGACCCATAAATGATTGGCTGTATATTGGAAGGCTATCATCATTTGAGTCAGCAACACAAAGGTCAGAAATTTATCATGTGCAGAAGTAATCGGGAATATAATTGTTCGTCATATCAGACTATACGAAGGAGTACACATTGCATCTGCCGCCTATTGAACTCGGCTGAACATAACTATAGCATATTGGTTAGCTTTTATACCTCATTTGTTTTTACAGGACTTTACCATTATGCATTACAGCACTTCTCACAATCGAATGGTTCTACCCAAATATTTTCTCAGAGTATGCATTCAAGGTGAAAAGTTGACAATGTAGTCGCCATCTTACCCTAATGTGAACCCGATTTGAAATATTGATATATGAGAAGACGATATTTGTATTGCGATGGAAGTCAATTTAATGGACAAAATCATGTAACACCATCATTATTGGAGAAAATCTATCCAAGGTTCCACCATTAAAAGATAGGCGGATTCCATGGGTCAGAAAGCTATTCATATAATAAAATGTCTATAGTAATCACGTGAGAAATTATGTTGTTGTTCACTATCTTGTGTTTTTCCAACGATTTATAAACATTGAATTGATCTTTATTATCTATGTTTATTCCTTATTTACACACATACATTGACTTTTCTTTGTAAAGAGATTATCTCCGGTCACTCAAAATTGAATCATTTCGATAAATATCTTCTTTTATTTCCAAATATAAACTTCCGGTTTAAGTCACACTTTTGACAAAAATATTGTCAATAAATGTCATATTTTCTGAAATTGTTTCACAGAAAATGAAAACAATGTGTTCTTTTCTTATCAAACTATTATCAGTTGTAGGAGGTCCACCTTAAAAAAGGAAACATTGTGCGTCAACTAATTTAAAGTTATAAGACATCGATTACTAGAAATAGGGAGACGTTTATATTAGTAGTGCACTTAAAAATGTCAGAATTATGTTATTGTCTACCACGGTAACTGTATAAGAAAACACACGCCAGACACAGACAAAAAACAAGTATGTCATAATACATAATTCTGTTAATTATGATTTCAAAAACTATCTGAACTTTTCTTCTTACAATGGATAAACAATTACATTCGTTATCGTTCATACAAAAAAAATATCGATATGCCAAACTTTTTCCATTTAGTTTGTATTACTTGAACTTTATATATGATTGAGAACCAATACATTTATAAAATATTAAATGTCGCATTCAGAAAGTTTAAGTTATGAAATGATTCGTTTCTACTTCAGGCATCATGACTTAATATATCATACATTCTGATTAGAGCCGGCATTAAAATTGGGAACTCCGACGCATATGTCAGTATGTGACATGAATTGAGATTTGTTAATTACCCGCCACTGTCCTTATACGTTGGTCACTTCCCGGCCAATGAGACGACGACGGAGTTAGAACGGCTGAAAGATAAGTAGCGAAGTTAAGTGAACATTTCGTCGTAAAACTGGTGGAATAGCGGAAAATGAGTCTGGCCGGTGTCGGCCTGATCGATTGATAATTTCTAATGTGAGACTTTTATGTCAATTATCGTTACTTAACTGTCTGTGATTGTGTTGAAAATGTCTTTAGTCGACGTGAGGAGCATACAAAGAGACGTTCTCCAGTCACTTTTTCTTTTACATTGTCCGTGATCGCTTTCAGTCTTCAAAGCCATGTAATATAAATTTTAAACTAACCATTCCTTTATTTCAATAAAAGAAGACAACTATTTCCATTCTAAATTCGATTAGAAAGCTTTAATGTATATACAACTAATGAAATTATATATATATATATATATATATATAGTAAGATAAATATAATATATATATATATATATATATATATATATATATATATATATATATAATTAATATGATATATGTATATGTTGCGAAGTTGTCCAACAGTAAATAATAAATAAAGGAAGTCACGTCAAGTGTATTAACAAGTGTATTAACAAGTGTATTAACAAAGTAAAAAGTGACTAGCACTTGGCTAGACAGTTACAAGACTGTGCTTTGACTTCTCTGTGTCTCTGGTGACTCGCACTATTTATAGTGACAACCGGTGTAGTTTCTCCTGTGTAAGAACGGCCGGTGTAACACCCCCTTTGAAAATATCCCCTCTGGGGATTAATAACGTGTTTGTTTGGGAATCACCATCATCTAGTTGGCTATTGTTTATTTTTTCTTTCGTGCTTATGATAAATTCATCCACCTCTACCTTACTCTTAATCTCATCAAGCGTTACTGGAAGTTCTCTTATTGTGTCACATAACGTATTTCTTACTTCAGCATTCGCTTGAATGGCTGCTATCACCATGTCCTCCAATGGTTCTGTCTGCTTAGGTATCAACCTTGATAACCCGTCTGCATGACCAAATTTATCAGATGGTACATACTCCATTTGAAAATTGTAGTTAAGAAGAATGGTACACCATCTTTGGAGTCTATTCGCAGTGTGTTGTGGTAGTCACTTTTTCGATCCGAAAATCGTTAATAAGGGTTTGTGGTCTGTTTGTAACAGAAATTGTCTACCGTGCAGGAAACGATGACATTTCTTTACCGCGAATATAATGCTTAGAGCCTCTTTCTCAATTTGAGATTTTTTTTTCGGCTGGTAGAAGTGTTCGGGATGCATGGGCTATGAGTTTTAATTTTCCATCATCCATTTTGTGCAATATGCATGTTCCTATACCATAGTTGCTGGCATCGCTTGCAACTACAGTATAACGCTTGGGATTATAATGTGCCAGAAACAAGTCAGACGTTGAGATATCTTTAATTTTCTGAAACGCTTCTTCGCACTCTTGCGTCCAGACCCATTGTTGGTCCTTCTTTAACAGTTCATTTAAGGGTGATCTTAGTTTATGCATGCTTGGTACGAACACATTGTAGTAATTCGCCAACCCTAAGAAGCTTTGTAGGAATGCAGTATTTTCTGGAGCAGGCATGTTCCTTATCGCCATTCCCCTATCTGGGTCTCGCCTTCTTCCTTGCTCATCGATGATTTGCCCTAAGTATTTTATTTTTTCCATGAAAAAAGTACATTTCTCATCTTTGATTTTAAACCCATAATCCTGGATTTTTTTGAATACTTGGTTTATATGAGTCTTGTGTTGTTCTTTGCTAACGCTGTTTATTAACACATCGTCCAGGTACCCTACTGCGAAATCCATCCCATTTAACATCATGTCCATAATTTGTTGAAAAATCGCAGGGGCGACCTTCCCCCCAAAAGGAAGTCGGTTAAATTTGAATAATCCCTTATGGGTATTAATTCATGGCAGTTTTGAACACTCTTCATCGACAAAGATTTGAAGATAAGCGTCGCTGAGATCGATTTTAGAAAAATATTTTCCTCCACTCAGTTTCGCAAATATTTCTTCAGGGCTTGGAAGAGGGTAATGGTGATCTGTTAATGCCTTGTTCAAGCCTGTGGAAAAGTCGGCACAAACCTGAATCTCCTTGTTCTTTTTCTTAACATAAACTGTAGGTGAAGCCCACTCATTGTGATCAATTTTTGAAATGACAGCCATGTTCTCGAGTCTTTCTAATTCACCGGCTATTTGCTCTATAGCGGCGTATGGAACATTTCTTTTCTTTCTGAACACAGATAGTTCATTTTACTCCAAACTTTGCTACCGCTTTTGTACACCTTCCAAGATCGCTGAAAATACATCTGGAAAATTTTCTTTTAATTCCCTCTTGAGTTTTTCTGCCTCCACATTCGAATCCTCAACCTTTTGGCAAAAGGAGCTTAAAGGATGATCTCATAGGCTAAACTTTTAAATCAGATCAGTTCCATAAAGGTTATTCGATTTTCCCATAACAAAAAATGTGGCTTTTACGGTCTTATTCTGGAAAGAAATATTCGTCAATAATTTCCCTTCGAAGGTTATTTTTTCACCACTGACGCTTCTCGCCGTTTTTTGTGATTTGATCATAGTGGGTCTCCCAAGCTTCTTCCATGTCTGTACATTAATGATGGAAATGTCAAACCCACTATCAAACTGTCTTGCTTTTTTTAAAGCATTTTGACCTGTACATATTTCCGGATATTTTGTTCTTCAGGTTCAATTTTTGTCAGTTTAATGGCTGTCTTTCTACCATACTTTTCCTACAACGTGATGCCTTATGTCCTTTCCGGTGGCAGTTGTCAAATATTTTGAATATGTAGAGACACTCATTGTACAAATGGTTCTCTCCACACCTCCAACACGGTCCAGGTGGATATTTTCCATGTTTTTTTCTCTGGTTATTCATTGAAGTCAATTTCTTCTTCTGATGGATTTTTTTAATGTGCGACACTCCGTTTTCCTCGATATCACGACTGTCTTGTTTCAACGCAACAAAACGTTCACAGTCTTCCGCTAAGTTTTGTATTGTTAGACATGGCTCATTTTCGAGTTTATTTAAAACACGACGTCTGATTTCAGAGTCTTTATTTAAGACCAGACCTTGCAAGAATATTAGACATTTAGCATTATCCGATGATAATTCCTCTAATTTAATATCGTCGCAAAGTTTATTTACTATACTTTACATACGTAGTGTAGTCGTCTTCCTCTCTTCTAGTGACATTCATACACTTATATCTCCTGTGGAAAAGAGAAGTTTTTGTAGAAAACAGTTATGTTAGTAAAGTAACTGCCTCCTGGACGTTCAACTCACTGGTCTTTTTTGGAAGTATAAAATTCACGAACTTTGTATGCTCGGCAGCTCCTTATTTTCTTAGCAAAAATCTAACTTTTTTAGAGTCTGTCCATGTACTGCAGTCCGATACAAAAATATCCTCATATCTTCTATAGAAGTGAGCAAAAGTGACATCGTCTTCTGGATTATAATTGAAAATTTCGATAGCGCTCCACACAGCCGTCTGGGAGAATGCATTATGATTCTCGTTTGCTTTGGTTAACTGTGTTGCCTCCAGAAAATTCCTCTGTTCCGCCTGTGTTTTTATCAAGAGTTCTTCGAAGTGTGTTTGCTGTTGTAGCAGTCTTTCTTGGAATCTTTCTTCTCGTGTTGTCGTCAGCTCTTTTTGTTCAGCATGCATTTTTCTTTGGGCTTTTTGCTGTTCCAACAACCTTCTTTTAAATTTCTCCTCAATTTCAACTTGTTTTCTTTGAAGTTCCATTTGTTGTTCAACTTGCTGTCTTTGTAACGCAACATTTTGTTCCGTTCGGAATTTAAGTAATTGAAAAAGAGAATCTTTGACTTCAGTGTCCATCATTCACGAATTCAAATTATGCACCACACAATTACCACTTGTAAAAATAAATCAGTTTTCCCCACAACGTGCTTAATATAATTAGTTTGCTCAACTAATACACAAAACAAGAAATATATTATTTCTTAGTAAAAAAAAGATTCAATCTCAGTTCTTTTGTTTGATAAACAAAACTAAGACATTTTTTTATTTTATTTTTTTTTTTTTTATATGTGTACGTAGTTTTACAAAACCAAGTCCGTCGCTATAAGCCTAATAAGACTAGTGTTATGGGTAATCTTTTAAACCCCTTTTCATTTTGCAAAAATGCGACTTGCTTATTAAACAGTTCTTTGTTAGAAGCACAAATGACTTACGCGAATATATTTTTTACTGTTCGTCCTTTGCTCTCGACAATTCTGTGGTAGACCGTTTTAATAAATAGTATATCCGGATCTTGCTCAAATATCAGATGTTGTCCTAATAATAACGACAAACTTACACAATATCTGTAATAATTGACGCGGATAACATTTATCTTAACGAGTCAGTGAAACTTGAAGAGAAAAAAATAAGGGTATCAGTGTATTCAATTATTTCAATAATTGAAAATGTCTTTAGCGTTTTCTAGTTTTCGATTTTTGGTAGCAAGTTTTGAGTTTGTGTTTTTTTTTTCGCTTAACAACTCAGTAGTTAATTTGCTGTTAATCCTTGCGAATCCAAATATCTGACAAAGATGGGTTTTTTTCCCTGAAGATCTTGCGAATCACTTTGGGTGATTTTTTGCAGTGAAATCGTTTCGATTCCTCGTCACCAATCTGTTGTGAAGTTGTCCAACAGTAAATAATAAATAAAGGAAGTCAAGTCGAGGGTTGGTTTAACAAGTGTATTAACAAAGTAAGAAAGTGACTAGCACTTGGCTAGACAGTTACAAGACTGTGCTTTGTCTTCTCTGAGTCTCTTGTGACTCGCACTATTTGATAGTGACAACCGGTGTAGTTTCTCCTGTGTAAGAACGGCCGGTGTAACAGTATATATATTATAATTATATGCATGATATATATATATATACATATATATATATATATATATATATATATATATATATATATATATAGTTAGCATGTTAATAAGTTACTCTATACACATAAACAAACAGATTATTATTAACTAACCGTTACCTCCTAACACTGTAAGACATGACTTTTTATCAACTTAACAATTACGTCTATGAATAAAATCGCAGACTGCCTGCAGGTAACCACCTTACAAGAATTCCCAGAATTTCTTGAATCTGTCACCTTTTAATTTGGACTTCCCTAAATTCTGACTACTTTACATATACTGGCATGTATTTCTCTATCTGAAATATGCAAATCTGAAACCTTTGAAACCAATTAGACACACGTTAACCCTCAAGAAACGTTAACTTTTACACACAGAAACAAAACTTGATACTAGTTCTAGACAAACTTATAATAGAATACAACAGCAATCTAACATAAAAACTTAATCGCAGAACCACACACAGGAATAGGTACACACATTTCTACTCCCACCATGATAAATATTTAAACAAAACCCTGATAATTGTTTTTTTACCTCCGCGCATTAAAGATGTGTTCCTATAATATCCAAAAGAAGAATTCAATTACATTACAAATGCATACAATACATTGCAATATCCAACATATTTCACGTTAAATGCAAAGAAAAAAAGCCGTATATGTTTTCCAGAAGCAGGAAACACGACTTTTATAAAGATACATGTTCTTTCACCAAACTACGCCAATGATACAATAATCAAAACCGCGGTAAATAAAGTATGGAATTCTTACAATAAATACTACATAAAAAGCATTAAAAAACACAAAAAAAACAATAGTTCCTAAGACACTCGCATCTACAGCAAACACATATATTACCCTATGCAATAATTCCGATCAGATATATGTTGGTGAAACACAACGTTAACTAAAAATAGTCTTAATGTATATTAAATATGTATTAAAATTACACTTCCCAAAATACACCAATATCTCATGCATTGAAATATTATCATTTCTTTTTAATCACACAAGCTAGACTCTTTATATTCATTTTAAATAAATTTAATCGAATAGTTCTTAAATCTGCATTCATTACAAATTCTAACACAATTTATCTCCTTTAATCATAAAAAGTACTAACCGCACATAACTAAAATTAGATCTGCGCTAGCTAGTTAAAACATATTCCTCACGAAACGTTCTACATGATATTGATATTAAAAAATAATTCGCCATTCATAACCGCATTACATATTTCTGATGTTAGATGTCTATGTTTCGGTTCTAAAAAAAGAATACTGACATTATATCGATGTCTTAGATGCACAACGTATTTACAAAAAAGGTTGTTCTCCAAATAAGTTATATTATAATATATATTTACGTCAATTAACATATAAACAACTTGCTTTTGTTTATATTAAGTAATAATATACATATATATATATATTTATATATTTAAGATTTTTACAATACGTATTAGACATCAACTAATAATTACTTGTACGATGGCTGTTTCATTGGCGTATTTTGAAAGAGTTTAAATGGGGAATTATATGGACATAACCTCCAATTCGAAAATTCAAATGTATAAGATTTAAATCAATTTCTTTCTTCGTAATTGTTGTGGTTGCAAGGTTGAACAATAATTAGTGAGGAATACAATGAAGACGCAAACAACAAGGAGTATGCAATAATAAGTGTATTAAAGAAAAGGTATAGTTACAGTATGTATAAATGAAGGTGTCGAGTCAGAGAGTCTTGGTGGGAGGACATGTACGCTCTTCGGCGTCACTTCCGGTGGCATTTAGGTAACACACACTAAGGCCAACCTAGGCTTGCCATTTATAGTGTAACGTTATTCGTATATGCAAATGAATGGTTGCCACCACAACACCCCCCTCCCAAGATTTGAAGTCACACAGATTTCAATATCTTTTTCTTTTTGGGTTTACCATCAATGGTTCATTAAATTTTCTTTTTCTACCTGATCTTCGGGGTTCAGGTGTATATTGAGGCCGTTCCAAATTAAAGGATTCGTATATGATATCTATGGTTTCCTCCTCTTCGACTGTTGTCGTATAATCATCATCTTGGATATGACGTTTTTTTATCTGATTTAGGTGCCTTTTATGTATACTCTGTGGACCTCTAATCATATATGTACAATCACCAATGCGTTTATCCACTACTCCACATTCCCAGTAAGATGTGTTATTCTTGTAGCACTTAAAATATACTCGATCTCCCGAGTTATATTTCTTTCTTCTCGTGTGTGTAGTGTTTCGGATAATTGCCTGTCTTGGCAACAGTTTATCAAACGCTGATTTTACCTTTCTGGCAAACATTAGATCAGCTGGTGATATGTTTGATGGTGTACTAGGATGTGGTGTGATCCTATAAACTTGCAAGAATTGTTGCAAAGCTTTTTCTGTTGGTGTTCCAATGGATTTCTTTAACGCTCGTTTTAGCGTGTCCACGAACCTTTCCGCAAGGCCGTTCGATCTTGGATGATACGGCAGAGTCGTGATGTGCTTCACTCGGAACGTGTCGCAAAATTCCTTAAACTCTGCGGATGTGAACTGCGTTCCGTTGTCAGTGACCAGTGTGTCTGGTACACCGAATCTTGCAAACAACTCGTGTAGGAACCCTATTGAGTTGTTCGTTGTTGGATTCCTGCAACGCATTACCTCCGGCCATTTTGTGTAACTATCCACTACAATTAAATAATAGTTTTCTCCTACTGGACCAGCGAAGTCCATGTGGATTCTCGACCATTGTTGGTCGGTTTTCGGCCAAGGTTTGTGTACTATAGGGGGGAATTTTACTGCTAACTGGCATCCTTTACATTTATTTATTGTTGCTGCTATGTCAGTGTCCATGTTACGCCAGTACACGTAGCTTCTCATTAACGACTTCATTCGATTTATCCCCGGATGTCCCGTATGGAAATCTCTTAACATCCTATTGTGTAATGTTTTGGGTATTACTACTCTCTCACTGTACAGTAACACATCGTTACATATGGAGAAAACTTCCTGCACCTTTGTGTCCGTTATAATTTTCTTTTTTATGTCCTTTATGTATTCGTCTTCTTTGGCTTCCCTTTTAATGTCCGACAAAGTTACGGGTAGTTCCTTAATGATGTTTGCTACCATATTTTTTACTTCCACATTTGTCCGAATTGCTGCAATGACTGATTCTTCCAGATTGTGTTTCTGTGGTATCAGTCTTGACAGTCCATCCGCATGGCAAATCTTTGTTGATGCTAGATGTTGTAGCTGGAAATCGTAATTAAGTAAGATTGTACCCCAGCGCAGCAATCTATTTGCGGGGTATACCGGCAATCCTTTTTTTGATCCATAGATCGTGACTAACGCTTTATGGTCGGTTTCAAGTAAGAATTGTCTACCATATAAATATCGGTGAAATTTAGTCACGGAAAAGATTATGCTCAATGCTTCTTTTTCGATTTGTGAATATGCCCTCTCGGCTGGTATCAGCGTTCTCGACGCGTGTGCTATTGGTTTTCTAGACCCATCCGGCATAATATGTTGAATGCATGCTCCTAAGCCGTAGGAACTAGCGTCACTAGCGACGACGATTTTAAATTTTGTGTCAAAATGCGTTAAGAATAATTCGGATGTTAGTGCGCTCTTTATTTTGTTAAAAGCGGTTTGACATTCTTGCGTCCAGTTCCAAGGTGTATCCTTTTTAAGCAGATTATTTAAGGGGGCTCGCAAGTTATGCATTCCTTCAATAAAAGATTGATAATAATTTGCGAGTCCTAAGAAACTCTGCAAGGTTGTTACGTTATCAGGTGCTGGCATATTTTTTATTGCCGCAGATCTGTCTGGGTCTGGACGTCGTCCATGTTTGTTTATTATGTGTCCAAGATACTTAATCTCGCTCATACAAAAGTCACATTTACCACTTTTACTTTAAAGCCGAATTCTTGTATTCGAGTAAATACTTGTTTCAAATGTTCCTTATGTTCTTGTAGAGATTTGCTCCTGAAAACAATGTCGTCCAGGTATGCACATGCGCACTCAATAACCACTTAGCATTGTGTGCATCGCTTGCTGAAAAATGACAGGCGCTACTTTGATGCCAAAGGGCAATCGGTTGTATTTGAATAATCCCTTATGCGTATTGATGCATAGTATTTTTGAGCCATTTTCCTCGACCGGTATTTGCAAATATGCATCGCCCAAGTCTATCTTGGAGAAGATATTACCACCATTTAACTTCGTGAATATTTCCTCTGGGCTTGGTAGAGGGTAATGGTGATCTTTTAATAGGGAGTTAACCCGGTCGAAAAATCTGCGCACACTCTAACTTCGTCATTCTTTTTCTTTAGGTATACGGTGGGGGCTGCCCACTCGCTGTGTTCTATTTTTGATAGAATTTCTGTCTGTTCCAATCTATCTAATTCTGTATTAATCTTTTCCAACCCAGCGAACGGAACGTTTCGCTTTTTTCTAAAAATTGGGCTGGCGTTTTCTTTAAGTTCAAACGAGGCCTTGAATTTATTACAGCGACCTAAGTTAGTCGTGAATGCTTCAGGAAATAATTCTTTTAAATCGTCTTTTATATTTACTGTTGTTGGAGAAGAACATTCTATTTTTTTACAGAATGTATTGATTGGCTTATCCCATAGTCCAAATTTCTCTACAATTGCTCTATCTCGTATATTGAGCTAATAGGTTCCATCTTCACAATAGGTTCCATCTACTAAAGGTTTTTACTTTGGTTTATATTTGATCCTATATTTATTTATATATATGATATGAATTATATATATATATATAAATATACATATATATATATATATATATATATATATGTATATATATATATATATATATATATATATATATATATATATATATATATATATATATATATATATACATACCGATAAATATATGTGTTTTATGCGATCGTGACTTCATGAACATAGCTATATTAAGAGATATCTAAGTTTGAAGTGTCTAAAATAACATTATACTACATACTATGATTGGCAGTTTTTCGACTCTATCTGACAATTAATGCTTTTCAATGATATAATAAGATCTCTTACGCCTATAGTAAGACTCCTATTACTGTAGAAACAAACAAATATGTTTATATATATATATATATATATATATATATATATATATATATATATATATATATATATATGAGAAAGGAAGGATGAGAGTAATCCGACGTAATGGCAAATGAAAAAGGAAACACCAAGATATATTCTTTATATATTCATCAACGTTTTGTCTTTATTTGCAAGACTTCCCCAGGATGATAATTAAAAAAATCTGTAGTGCAAGTACATCGAAATATTGGGTTTACATGAATTGTCGATGAGAAAAAGTAGTAGCACGATCATGATTTCAATTTTGAACAGGCCAAAATCATCAAGTACATTCATAACAAACACGGCGAAGACTACTGGAAACTGCACTGCCTCCAACACCATCAGACAACGAAATGGTTTCGACAATCTATCCCCGTTAATAAGAAAAATGATCTTGACCGAACAAAAACAAAACGTATATCATGGCTAACCTTTCTTCTCTTCGTTCTCAATTGTACTTGTATACAAGTCCCCGCATACAGACAAACACACACACTCCTCCTCACATACATTTTCATTCACCACGAATCTAAACCACTTAACCACAAATAACAGCCTTACCAATGAACAACATCTAGACATCCTCACAAATATTTAGATAATTAAACCTCTTTTGCCCTCAATTTAACTTCAAACATTCAACACTGCCTGAACAAAACTACATTTAACCTATTTCTCGCAAAAATTAGCATAACTTTTCTTCTTTTCTTTCTTTCTCTTCATTGTCGTATTCACAACACATTTAAACACTTTCCTTCTTACTCACTTATATTCACACATTCCTGACATAGCCAGGTCAATACGCCTACCCTCCAAAAATTACACACCTGACCACCTCCTCCATCTCACTCTTTTGTCTACTTTTTTACACTCTCACCCACCCTTTTTTACACTCTCACCCACCCATCACGCCAACTTTCAAATTATCTTCATTTCTTCAAATCTTTTTCTAAAACTATGACACTACTTACATACTAAAGACACAGAGTTCTCCCTGAGGAAGTCTTACCAATAAAGACGAAACGTTGATGAATATATATAAAAAATATCTCTTGGTTTTCCGTTTTTCATTGTATATATATATATATATATATACATGTGTGTGTAATATTAACTTAATAAACTTTTTTTTTTAAATAAAAAAAATCATGTCATGTAAAATGTTTGTATTATTTATCTTTCCGACTTGATTACCATCATTAGAAGAAATATCGCATGTAAATGTTAGTAGGATAATACTACATTTTTTAATGTCAATAGAGAAAATAAATAAGGTGGGAGGATTATAGGACGGATGTTAATTTATTTGTAGTAGAAAAAATTATGTACTTTTAAAATTGTAATATGTGTGAAAGTATAATATATACACTAGTAAGTATTATATCTGAACTGTCTTTGTCTTAAATAATCCATGTATTTATGTTGAGATGACTACTTAGTAAAACAATATTTTTCCAGGCAATTCAACTTTTTTCCTGTGCACGGTTCTTGATGTGTCTATTTCTTTATTTTGTTGCTTATATTCTTCAGTTTTAGAGGGGTCAACGCGTACGAGGTTTAAATGGGGGAAGGATTCCACTATCAAATGTAGTTAAAAAAAAGAAGGGTAAGCCCCACCCAATCGCACTTGAGACATATTTATATCCGCCACCGACAAGGAATCGATATCTCAATTGAAGTAAATTTTCAATAAAACAGCTACGTTCTTCATTTCTTATTTCTGAACTGTCTCCCTCTTACATACTCCATGTATTTACGTTGCGAAAACTACTTTGTAAAACAATATATTTTTCCAGGTATGTGCATATTTTGCCTGTGCACGATTCTCTATTTGTTTGTCTGTTTATTTTGTCGGACCTTTCCAATAGTAGATCAATCCCTCACACATACCATAATGCCCGATGAAATGTCCCTGCAATAAATTTGCTTCTAATAGAGTAATTGGGGAACTTATCTTTAAATAGATAACACTGAACAACAAATTTCAGAAAAAAAATATTACTGGAGATGTGTTAAGTGATTTAGACTAATTTGGGTACGCTGATTTCAAAATTCATAACCGTTTTGCTGTATCACGTCAGGATTTTGAGTTTCAGAAATACTCCCATTGTCTAGAAGTCAGGGTTTCAATGAAATTTACAAAAATTCATTTATTCATTTATTTCATCATAAATGCTTCAACGGTCGCTTTTCCGAACCGTCTCCCCGATCAAGTAGACCAGCAAGTCTACCTCCCGACCTGTTCCTCACTTCACTGCTCAAGGATTCTGTGACTGAACCCCATAGCCCACTCGGGAACGCTAATCACGTCGTGGTTATTATTACTATCACCCTAAACACTCGTTTTAAACTGATGAGCTATTGCCCAAAACAACGAGATTCTCCGAGCAAGCTTATTTTGAGTCCATCAGAGATCCCATCAGCGATGATCCTTGATGATCAGTGTGCAAATGAGTTAACTGAATGGGTCACAGCAGACATTGAAGGCTATGCCCCATTACGAAAATTATTCAGTAAACCCAACCCCCGTCAATTTTCCACCTCAGAATGTGCAGCTGCCATTGCTAAGAGGCGGCAAGGATTACGAGAGTCCGTCCACCATAAGCCAACTGCGAATAGACAGAAATTCATAGAATCAATAAATAATTCTAAGGCAGTTATAGGTGAGGCAAAGAGAAGGTATACAGAGATAACAAAATAAACGCATTCAGTAACAGAAACTAGCGACTTTCGATTTCTGGAAAATCTCTAATAGTTTTGCGAACAATGGACAATCAACGATTCCCCCGCTACTAAACCACAATAATGTCGTTTACACGGCAGCTCATAAGCTGATAAGAGTGTCCAGCGTTTCGTCATAAACTCCACTTTGGACTCGGAAAACCACCATCACTCTTAAGTCGTATTGCGGACTAAAGCCACACTTAAAAACCTGGCCATCATCCCCTCTCACCTCCGGGTCATCATCAGAAAACCTCGACATATCCAAAACATGTGGGCCTGATCTTATACCGGTAAGAGTAATACAGAAATGCTCTAGAGAACTGGCCTTTGTCCTTTCCAAAGTCTACATCAAATGCATAGCTGAATCTTGCTTCTCTGATAGCTGGAAAATTGCCTCTGTGGTCCCTGCCTTACAGAATTCTGGGAATAGAACAGATCGTGAGAACTATCGCTTAATCAGCCGACTCCCGAGCTTTACTAAAATCATTGAATCCTTAATTAATCTAGCGATAGTCCGGCACCTAGTTAATGCTAAACTTCTTTCTGACCGTCAGTATTGATTTAGACAAGCCCGATCTACTGTGAATATCTTAAAGGTTATCTCTGAACGCATATATCATGCACTGGACAATACAGGTGAAGCTAGGGCAGTAGCGCTAGATATAACCAAGTCCGTTGACAATGTATGACATGATAGGCCTTTTCTAAAAATTCACTCATATGGTATTACTGAAAAAAATATTTTATATAATTAAAAACGATCCAAGTAGTCCTCGTTGGCCGTTTATCTAAGCAACATTACATAAATGCAGGAGTACCCTAGGGATCGATCCTCAGACCTTTATTGTTCCTGGTTTTCATAAACGACCTCCCTGATGACATCGAGTTTGAGATAGGTATATTTTCTGACGATACAACTCTCTACTCTCGTAATGTGGGCAAAACGGACGCGAACATATCCGAGGAAAGGGCTGAACCTTAGAAAGTGACCTCAAGACTGTAGTAGAATGTAGGCAGAAATGGTTGGCAACTTTTAAGGCCGCAAAAACAAATCTCTGTTCCTGTCATAACTAGATGAATGTCTTTAACCACCGATTGTTATGGGAAATAACACTCTACCTGAGGGTTCAAGATTCAAACTAATCGGTTTAACATTTACAAATAAGATCAATTGAAACAATATATTGAAGACATTGCCAAGGCTGCTACAAAAAAAGGTGGGCTCCCGTATACCGTATTAGTAAACTCCACACACCTGAGACGATCCCATATCTCTACAAAGCCACGATCCACCTATGTATGGGGTATTGTTGTCACATCTGGGCTGGTGTACAGTGGCGACCTGCCTTGTTTAGGTTGAAATATATCAAATTAAAAAAAAATCTATAAAACACGTTAAAGGCAAACTCTACTTATTTTGATGATTTTCTGTTATTATTCCAAAATCCGACTTGTTAATGTCTATGTAATAATGAATCTTGTAAGCATAAGAAAACGATGGTTTCAAGGTAGAAAGGTTATTCTTACATGTTAAAATATTAAGTACTATTAGTTTAAATACCGTTTAGTGTGTTCTTGTATAATGTTCCTGACATGATGCAGATGCTCATAGGTAAATTATATTATGATTTCTTAGATTACATTTGTAATAGATATTAAAGTAGTATTTGTGATTGATGTATGTGTGGTTAATTCGATTTCAAAATTAACTCACTTGTTTTAACATTTAAAACTGTATATTTTGTGTATTATTTATGACTTTGTGATCTACACTTTTAGTATGCCTTATATAAGATGGCTAATTATTAGTTAAGTCTTGTTGTACTGTCTTCTCCTATAAAACATAAAAACGATGTCAAACATTTATAACAACAAAACAAATCTAACAAACAAATTTAGAATCACATCAGTTAACACGTGGCAAAGAGCGAATATACGCTCTTATCCGTGTAGGGTTATTATAGTGTTTTCAGTTCTATTTTAACCGATAATGAAACAAAACATATATTTTTTTATTTCTATGGATTCTTTACCACAACGGAAGAGTGTTAATCAGTCAATTTTTAATAATTACAATAAATTATATATATATATATATATATATATATATATATATATATATATATATATATATATATGTGTGTGTGTGTGAAGAGTTCGAATAAAAACCGCGATGAACACCATTTTTTAAATATCGAAACTGCCCCTACAAAAAGTGTTGCGCGTCAACACTCCGTGACACTTCAAAACTATTTGTTACATAATATGATACATAAATAATTTCTTTTTGATTTCAATTGAAATTAGCTTTCATTCCAAGTCTAGATTTAATATATTCGTGTTTTTATTGCGCATTGTCTCAATTTAAACGAATTGGATATCTCGCGTGTTGTATATACTACAATTTGTCAAAAACACTCGATGGTTCATCTGAAAAAATAAAAAAAGACTTATTAAGTAGAAGCATTCCCTGTTGTTTAATAGCTTTTTTCTCAAGTGTATATATATATATATATATATATATATATATATATATAGTCAAATAAAGAATGCATGTCGCTTATCTTGGTGGCTTATTATTTTGCTAGGAGCTCTTATTGTTTTGCTATGAGCAATAGTAAAAAGAGACCCTAACCTAAGGGGCAAACAGATCATAACCAAACTTATGAACGTATCTACCAATGTGGCACTGGATATTAATTTTAAATAAGCTAAGATCTGCACTTTTGTTGGAAGCATAACCGATAGAATAACTCAGCCAATATATAGTCAAATAAATAATTCATTTTTTCTCATCTGCGATACATGGACATTTAAAACCCTTATTTCCTTGTCTCTCCGGCTGTCTTTCTGTTCGTCAAATATTTTAAGTCTATTCGACTAGTTAGAGATGTCATACATTTAGTAAAAAAGATTCTCTTTATGAAGGTTTGACGTAAAGAAGTCATTACACTCTCATTTCTTCCTTCGAGATATAGTTGAACAACACAAAATATGGTATAGGCAGGAAATTCGAGCACATTGTAATTATTTTTATCGGTATTATTTATATTAAACGTCGAAGGAGACAACCTTTTACCACCTGTAACGACTTCAGATACGTAATTTATATTTTTTCGCAGTTTTCACAATCTAGTATGTTTTTATTTTTTAAAGTATTTTCAAGGGCTAACTTTATTATTTATTAAAGCGTTCAATGATGTTTTAATTTGAACAATTCGTCCAGGAACGAATATTCGACACCATATATATATATGAGCATTAACAGCTAGGAATATACACCGTAAATGTTATAATATTCGTCTGCGAATTATATATAAGTGTTCGGTAAAAATAGAAAAACGACGTTCAACTGATTTTTGTTCATAATTAAATCTAGTCTATATGCTGAATATGTTTTTTTCGAATTTCACATATTTGCAATATATGTGTTGTAAATGAATAACAGGTTATTATTAATTTGTCTGAATACTAAACGGCGATTTCACTCTGACTAATGTTACTTATTTCTTGAATGTTACACTAATTCATTAATTGGGCCTATGTCAAAAATGCTATCTGAGAACAGCCGTCTACTTGAGATGAGTTTGATTTAATTATTAGAATACATCAGTTTATAACCAGATTCTATCACTGCTTTTCATTTGATTGCCGTAGTTAAGAATTTTGATATCTTATTCCTATTTAATTTTAGCACCACGAGGATATACTTGGCACCAAGGTGCGTTTTTATGAGGGAAACATCCAGCATCTAATAAAGTGGCACTCTGCATTGAAAAGTGCCTACGTCTACAGTGGATGCTCTTACACTGACAATGACACAAAGCGTGAAGTGTTGCATCAGAACTACTACTTTGTCATTACTTTACTTTGTAGCTAGTTAGAGATGTCAGACACGTTAAATAATATTACTATGTTATCGTCAGTTCTAATTGGGTTGCTTGCTGGCAAGCAGACCATAACTCCTCCTATGTTCTATTATATAGTGTCGATCAACTAAATAAACCACAAATTGTTAGCAGATACAGGTCAATCAAGCTGCGAACTATCACGTCATCGACCAATAGTTATGTGACAAAATCAAGCAAGTTCTTATACATAACAAAAACATGGCGTTAACAATCAATCATCTATTTTCGATAGAATACTGTCCAAAATTTCATTACATATAACATATCATCAGGCCAGTCGAGACGAATGATTGCCTGATTGCCTGGAGGCTATAAGGTTTGTTGAAAAGAAAGTTTTGACTGAAGGGCATACAGGTCGCAATTTGCAATGCAATTCGTTTAGAAAACCCGAGTTTCTAACATTTACTTCTTGCGGACACACACTGTCCTTCTATCTAGCACCTTTAAAATGATACATCAATGTATTTACCTTCAACCACAGTAAGACTAATGTATTTCAAAGTATGTTGAAACAAATAATGTATATGCACAACTGTCTTCTCATATTTCCTGGAGTATGCTTGTTCTCTAAGCATGATTAATGTTTTACTCAAATGTTTCCGTATTTCAAGCTTATTTTCAAGCACACAGTTAAACCTCTATCCTTAAACTGTATTTTAAACCAAAATCTGTAAGAGTAGGCAAATGGAAAAAATATGGTAACAGCTGCCATTATATTTAGGTTCACTAGTCATGATATAATGCGATTATTAAAATTGCAGTCGCAATCTAAAGGTTATGAGACGATTATTACCATTATTAGTATTCCTGTTTTAAACCATTTATCATACAGTATTGGATAGCAAATACTATTTATAAATACCAGTTCTTTCCAGTCCAATATAGATTATATCCATGGTGTTTTAAATCTATCAGAATCGGAAATAAAAAACGAAAGTATGTTACATCTGCCAATACATTTGTAGCACAACAAGATAGATCTTATTAGTGTGAGCAAGCGATCCTGACACCTGGAAGCCTTGCGTCAGATATTCCGTTTACTTTTAGGAAGACTAGCACACTCGTTACGCGCTTTGCACTTTACCAATGTAAGCTGCATGGTCGTTCATTGTTTTAACTTTCGTCGGTATCTCGGTAAGATTTAATATGTCAACTTGAATATCAAAAAAACATTGTCGGATGCTGGGTGAAAAAGCGAACACACTGTCATCCAAGATCTGTTGAGAACTAGGAAGATTAACGACTGTATTCCCTGTTCTTCTTTCTTTATATATTTCTCATTTTCCCTTTAATTGTCGATACCTCTCTCTCCCTCGCAAGGTATTAAAGCGGTTTTGTATGTTAGCAAGGCGACGAGACCGTCGAACGCGCCAAACTCCTACTTATTTTTGAGTATCTAATTTATTGTTATGTAAATATGATATAATACATTTTTGATATATAAAATGTTTTTTTTCCTCATTATAAATTCTTGATTTTCAGAAGCCGATTTTCCCAGCAAATAGTTAATTCTAAGGAGAGAATTAATGAATCAGCTTAATGACGCCGACATGCAAACTGACCAAGTACCCAACCGGGTATGGACCATTTCATTCAAGAGATGTGCCTATCGTTGTCACTCGGGGATCTGTGTACTAGGTCAGCACGTTAACTGCCTTTTCAAAGACGTCCTCACGGTGAGAATCATCGAGTTTACACTCTCTCGGTAAGCGATAGTACGACATATTCAGTAATTTAAGTTGTTATATGAAGTTCGTCCTTGCAATTTTTACTGTTTCAGTGGCAGCTGAAGGTGATAAGTCGATCATTAATAGATAACTGTTCCTGTTTAAATTCCTGTATTTTGCAGAAATTGATAGCAAATTAGACGCACGATCATTCTCAGTCAATATCCGGATTCGGCAATACGGTCTCCATGGAGCTTTAACTATGTTGTAGTGATCAAATTTAATAGGAAATAAATCCGTCTGCTGTTCATATATGTCTGCCCAATTATGTCTGACGGAGAACGTGAATTCCATCGTATTTGGTTACATATTCCGGGTTCCGGACTGAGTTTTCACTGATGCTTGTTACAAGTTTGTAAGAGAGCGAACTTGTTTACCCGAGAGACGTTCAAGCCGATATGATTAATATTATTGGTGACCATTTCATTAAAATACTTGCAAGGCATTTGCCACACAACTAACAATTGTGTTACTAACACCACTTTCTTACATCGATATTATTCAATAGCATGGACCGGTCGGGAAAATCAACATCCAAGGTGCTAGGAGGTGTGCATATCTTGGTTCTAAAGAATGCCACGTACACTGGACTATTTAACAAATATCTGGAGCAGAGACAAATGCAACCATCCTAAGCGCAGATCGAGCTTCAACATTAGACACTAAGGAGTGTGCTTACTCAACATAATTCGCTTCAGGAAATTGCATCATCGAGTGAAGGGGTATGGCATGAAAGATGTGATATATTCATACTAAACCCACTGTCATGAAAGAGCACGTATAATCTAATTATTATTTCAAGTGTTGGTTCTAAAAGTGCGATATTATTTCGATTTAAGTATTGATCTAAGTGCATTGATTATTTTAGTTGTTCGTGATTTTACAAAAAGGTAGCTGTCTATTGCGATAGCAGATAGTAGCCAATAGGTGTTCATCATTAAACATCCAACATAATAAAACGTTGATCTCAACGTAGAAAATTTCCAAAACAATGTTCTCACAATTTTAAAAAACCCTGAAATCTGCCTATCATAAGTCTTATTTATTCTCAGCATTTTCTCACTAGATATAAAGTTTATTATAGCAATTATAATTGAAACAGAATCGAACCATTTATAATATCAGGCAGTATGTATGCCTGCTAATTAAATTCTAATTATGGTGCTTAATTTTTCAACATTTTACAGCGTTATTGAACAGATTGGCATTATTATATTCTGTGGCGAATAGCAATTAAAAATAATACGAGAAAATGATATTTGTAATCTATATATGTACTGACTTTGCAAATAAGTCGTAAGCGTTTTTGTTATATTTAAAAATATTTTGGAAGACACATATTTAACAAATGTGTTAGGTGTGTAATGTTTCATACGTTTCCATCTATTTGAGACCCCGGAATGGAATATTGTGTAAATAAACGTGATAACTTTCGACAACTAATCATTGCGTGTAATTTCCGTGTTAAACCAGCTCAATCAGTTTTCGAGGTGTACGACACAGTGCATTAAGGTTTCAACTAGTGTTTGTTTTTACGTCACAAAACTAAGATCTTAGCTGGATAATGGGGAGCGCCTCAGTCGACAAGTTGAATTCGATGATAAATGATTAAATAAGATCCCTCACCAAAAAGCCACGTAAGACCGTCCGAAAATTGACCTGAGAGATAAATAGCAGTAAAAGAAATTGTAAATCAAATTTATTCAATGAGAAAGTATTTGAAAAATGTTATATTCATGCCGCACACGTTGGATAATCACAACAAGAATTAGCAACTAACATATTACAGTTGACTAATCTTATATAATTTAATGCCGTGAAGCAATTTTCATGAACGCTCAAGGGGTATTCCCTGACCGAATAAAATTGCGAGATACAATTCCAGTAACATAATGGATGTGTGTATCTGAAGAACGATAGAACGATTACCTCAGCTAGTATGGATTTTTTATCGAGATGGACTAGTGAAAAATGTTGACACGAAAATCTGGGGAACTATTTCGCTCTCGAACTTAAAAGATAAACATATCTGAACTCTGACCTGTCCCGGATCTGAGATCTAACAGGTGCGTGGTCACCGGCTCAGGGTCCCTATTTCAAGCAATTACGTCACAATCGTGGAAACGAGTAAAGAAAGAAGCGTTTTAGTCAGTCCGTGTATTATAGATGGGTGGTGCACATATGCAACATCGGATGTAATTAATCAAAAAAGAAAATGGGAATTTAATTCCTAGATGAGTAATATCGAGTGGGTACTTCCTTCTTTTCTATCCCCGTAACGAAGTAGATCTCAGTGAAGAAGAACAATTTGGTCCCTCTCTGCCCGTTAATGAAGGTATTAGCTTTATAATTATGGCGAGCAAATATCTCTTAAATAAAGATGGTTTAATGTAATGACGAACTCGCCTTTTTTCTCTATGCATGGAAAGTTATAATTACATACCCTAGCCGATCAGGATGACAAAGATGGTAATTACGAGCTACAGCCCACTACGAGGATGGCGTCGGCGCTGGGAGTCAGTATACTAAAAGAGAATAGTATACGAAAAGAGAATCAAGTAAATTACTATCGATTAAAAAAGAAGTGATCTTAAGAACGACAACGTAATATATGTTGATTCGGTGTTCTTTATACACACACCCCCTCATGGGGGGAAATACGACATGGGTTCCACGGTGAAGCCTGCTGTTCTCTAAGAGAGAGAAAGAGCAAGGAAGGAAGAGATACAGGACCTCAACGAATTGTAAGTACCTTCGTGTTTATTATGATTGAATATCTAATTGAAGACGTACTAACTGAAATTATGTTAAAGAAAGGGAAACAAAGAAGAATGACACCCATACACAAAATGAACTTGACAAAAGAAAAGCGAATGGAAAACACACACACATGAATTGATTAATAAAAACAATAAAAAGATTATATACATATATGTAATAATATATTACCATAAAAATAAAATGATATGCCGCAACACATACACACGAAAACTCTAAGAAGACATACACTGAACATTCATTGTTTTATTGTTGTACAGACTTGGTTTCCACATGAAACTCGTTCATATATACATCCGATTGGAAAGTAATTTGCTCTGCATTGTCTATCCGAGCGTGAACTGAAGTAATTGTTCCACAAGCACTTCCAATTGTCTTTTTCATGAAATACAAATCAGCGGATTCCTTCCGGTATCAACTTGCTTATCAGTCACAATTTTAGTCAGCGGGCACGAAAGCCTAACAGCAAGACGGGCTTGGGTACTATAGCTAATAAAGATTCATCGGTTCATATTAGGGGAATAATTATACCGTGAACATTTATATATATATATATATATATATATATATATATATATATATATATATATATACAAAACATTTTGCCTATAGTAATGAAAAAATTAGAAATGTCAATATCAACAGAAATGATGTAAAGTTTTGGAAATTTGTACTTAGAAGTTAATATTTTGTTCGTATTCCATAGAAATCGGATGAGTGTATGCGTAGAGATCAGTAGAGGTTTCGAATGAGCAAGGAATAGATTATCCAGTTAGCAGGACCCAAAATGAAGGTTATAGGTCACAATTCTATTTTTAATACAGTTGGCATTGCCGAGTTCAGCTTCCTGAATGTCTAATGCAGTGTAATGAGTTAAAATAAGGAGTTTAAAGTGAGTATTTCAAAAATGTATGTTTACAGTTTGTAAATTTAGAGCAGAATGAGAATGTACTTATCTCATAAATAATTGGTTGGTTGAGAATATAAAGAAGGGCGACAAGTACAAGACTGGAAGGAGTAAAACGGAAAAAAGAAAATAGAAAGACGATTGGAAGAGATATCGAAAAAATTATGAATACATTTTATTTTTTTTAATGTAAGATGGATATGAATGGGAGGGGATATGATAAGAGAGAGAAATAGAGTTTAAGTAGGGCTGGATAGTGGACCTAGTAATAGGAAAAAAGAAAACCCCGCGCAGGGAAAAGGAAGATAAGATATAGGCGTAGAGAGAGAGATAAGACGAATTAGACGGTGTCGATTTATAGAAGTAAGCCGGAGGTGTCCCCCTAAAATGCTTATAGAGAAAAAAGCAGATGTTCCGGTTTAATTGCTGGAAGTTGACCGTATTTAAGTTGAGTAAGAGAGAAAGTAATTTAGTCTGATAGGGGTAGAGGGCGAATGAATGAAGACTTCAAAAGTGGTCGTATTATTGAATGGCACTAATAATGGGGAATAACATTGATTGGAAAGGAATTATTTTACATACTTGACTGCCTATTCAGGTTTTCAGTTTGATATAGTTATATATTCCTATTTTCAGTGAAGTAAAGTATTTAACATAGATGTATTAAAAATGAATAAATGTAAGTGACTGAAAGGCAAATATGGATATACCCACCCTTACACACACATATAAATCCATACCCGCATATATATGTATATATATATATATATATGTAAATATATATATATATAACATATATATATATAATATATATCTTTATATATAATATATATATATAATATATATAATATATATTCATATATAATATACATAATATATATACAATATATATATATATATATATATAATATATATTCATATATAATATATATTCATATATAATATATATTCATATATAATATATATATAATATATATATATATATATATATATATATATATATATATATATATATATATATATATGTACACACCGCCACACACACGTGTACATGTTGAGAGACATATAGAAGATATACATTGTGGACACTGACTTTCATACTTTTATTGTACCTCTAACTAATATTTATATATATATATATATATATATATATATATATATATAAATATATATATATGTATTACGTTTCAAAGTAAAATTTTACTGGAAATTTTCACATTACCGATTGTTATCCTCTGATGAAAGGAATTTAGAATAACGGGACCCATCTTGCTTCTTAAGTCCTGATGTCTTAAACAAGATGTAATATATATATATATATATATATATATATATATATATATATATGTATACATATTGTAAATTAACAAACACCTACAAAAACAAAATAGCTATGTATGCTCTTATTTTAGATAAATGTTAGTTAATAACACACACATAATATATTCCGAAAACAATTCAAATAAAAAATAAAGATAGTAGAAGCCATTTTTATACAATGGCAACAACGTACAACTAGTAACACCACGTATGAAACCAGTGGCAACATTTTAAAATTCTTAACATAATGCAATTTTATTATGTGATGTCACTCCAACGTCTATGTATTTAAATTGTAAACGTTTTCCCTGGAACAATGCGTAAACGTTCTTTTACGTGCACGTCTTACTTCTGTTTTTTTTAAAAATCATCTCCTTTCTCCAGTTTTGTTCTCATTTGCCTTTGACACTTGAGGATGATTCGACGAAGAATCGAACACATTCGTGATACATATGAACAAATTAAAAAAAGATTTAATTAAACATACGAATTCTGTTATTTTTTAACAATGATTGCTTATGAATATATATATATATATATATATATATATATATATATATATATATATATATATATATATATATATACATGTGTGTGTGTGTTTTTTTTTTATGGACTAATATCCCAACGTGATGGATGGAAAGCGAAATATGGAAACAACAAATTATTTTCATATTCAAGAACATTTCGTCCTCATTTGAAGACTTTTGCGGGGCGATTGTTTTGAAGTAAAAATGACCTTCTTCTTGAAATTTTTTTTTAATATTTTGACCGAATAATTTAAACATGGAAATACTATCCCAATGTGATAGACAATGAAAAAGATTTTTAAAAAAACATATCTTTTTAAAATAAATCATCTAGACGAAGTCTCAAAAAAGAGACGAAACGTTGATTAATACATACATTTGTTGTGTTTCGTTTTACATTTTTCATATATATATATATATATATATATATATATATATATATATATATATATATATATATATATATATGTATATATATATATATACACTTCCATTGCGTCACAGAGTGTAAGCCAGTAAAACACGTGCTTATATCTAGCTCCGTTTTCAACTATTTCCGTTCTTGTGTTGAATCGAAAAGTACAAGTCAGAACGCCATCTCAGAATTACCTCGCTGTTTTAAGCGAATTGGGAAAACATCCTCCACTGTATGGTGCATAGTCAACGGGTATTTTCTTTAGATATATAGAACATATAATGATAATTTATATATTCCAAAATGTCATTACAGACATAATTCTATAATTTTATATGTATATTTTAGCAATATATATTGATTAATAGCAAGGAAACACACTGGCAAAGCATAACACTTGCCGTTATTCATTCCGGAAGGATGTATATATATATATATATATATATATGGAGATGGAAATATATATATATATATATATATATATATATATATATATATATATATATATATATATATATATGTTTCCATCTCGCTTTTTCGACCACTCGGTCATATTTTTGATCTTTTGATAATGAGAGGTCCCGCTCTCGAAAATTAAAGTGTATCTTTTTCGGAACTTTTTACTTGCTTGAAAGTAAATTGTTTTCTATTTACTGTTCTGGTATTTAATCTGTTTTACGTTAAATATTAATAATTGATTTGAGATTCCATTCTTTTTTCTCTTCTCATTTATTTTTGTCCATCTGTTCCACCTTCCGATACCTATATCACCTTGCTCCTGCCTCGGATTACAAACTTACATTTATATTTACCAGCAATGCTTTAAGCAAACTACAATGGTCTTAAATATTTATATATATATATATATATATATATATATATGTATGTATATATATATATATATATATATATATATATATATATATATGTATATATATATGTATGTGTGTCTGTGTGTAAGGTAGAGTATTGATTTAATTATTCAGACTCTTCTCTCATTGGATGTTATTTGTACAACGTTTCAGGCGATGTTACCTCGGACCTTTTTTACGGTGTATTTTGTCGAACATGCAAATGTTTGTCTAACTTGTTGATGTTAAAACGGTAGTCTTCATCCAATCCAAATAAGTTCCTCGCTCTTGTTCCGTCAGCGTGTAAGACTCATTTGTAATTAGTAATTGTATTCTTAGGTATCGCCCGCACTGAATATTAAACATTCAACCTCTAAAAGAATTTTACAGAGAACTGATTATTACTTAGCACTTTTATGTGCTACGCGACATGTGCTTGCAGATAATTTCAGCAGGGATTTTAGGATGCTAAAACGTATACTTGTTTGAGACGTGTAGTCTTACTACTTATAGCTATATGTTACTATTATTGATATATATGGTGAGAATAATAGACAAAATAAAAACAGTAGTATGAATAATCAAAATAATACAACTTATCAATTATCATTTCAAACGGTACGAAACAATATATATATATATATATATATATACATATATATATATATTTATATATATATATGTATGTATATATATATAAATATATATATATATATATATATATATATATATATATATATATATATATAGAGAGAGAGAGAGAGAGAGAGAGAGATATTTAGATTAATTGAAAGTATAAAATAAGGTGCGAATCATAGTAATTGAATGTCCTTTACCCATGGGTTTTCAAAGAAAATTCTTCTAGTCAGAGAATCATTACCGCAGTGGAATTACAGCGAGTAAATAAAACTTTACTTTGAAAACATGAAAATAAAAATATAAAAATATAATAATAATACACAAAATTAATAATAACTGAAAACAACAATAAATATATGCAACACCAATGTTGTCTAATTAAAGATATTTGTTACCTCTTATATCTTTTGTTCTATTAACCTTATATATATATATATATATATATATATATATATATATATATATATATATATATATATATATATATATTTACACATCAGAATGTTTAGTAATTTTAATTTCCGAGCATTTTCTGATGCATATTTGTTTGTTTAAGTTATTTGCAGTATTCTAAAATAAATTCTGCGCGATTTTATTACTGATTTTCTATTTGCACATTCTCAGAAATATTTCTGTCAACCTGAAAACGAGATGTGCACATTTTATTTCGCATCTCAAGCTTTTATATTTTTTACTTTGTAATTCTTTCGTTAAAGGAAGTCCGCTGAAAAGTCGACTGATCTGCTAATGCATAGCGTGACTTCATTCAGATGAGGATTATAGTCGGTACGCAGGTGAATATGAGATGATAAAACTATATGATACGTTGTCAAAGATATCACCGGAAGCTGTCACAAACGAATTTTTTTTATCGTATCAGAAAACTGTCAAGTGCAATCATTAGAATGAAAAAAAAGAATACGTGAAGTACGAGACGAAGGCATCACTCGCAAATATAGCCGAGTTAGGTTGGGTACCGCGCCGGCACACACAAACTTTTTATATATATATATATATATATATATATATATATATATATATATATATATATATATATATAATGTAATTATTTTTATTGGTGATTTCAGCGTTCGTTGTTAATTTTCTTACTACTATTTCGTTTGTCTCACTTCCTAAGTAATTAAGATGCGGAAAATTGCCCTTAACTTTATATGACGTTTTTTTTTCGTTAATATACATATATTTCTATTTATGGTATAGGTACATAAAAGTAATCAATGGCTTGATGGAATTATCTATGTTATTATGACACTTTGCAGTAAAACAATCATGTTGACAGTTGCGAAACTAACACACATGCGCATATGTTGTAGATATATTTTTTTTACAGACTGAAACACGGTCACATAAACTAAACTAAAATAACGAACATCAGATGAACGAATAAGATTCATAATGTTGACTGTAGACGACACAATCATTATTGATGACACCTGTACCCCGTATATGATGATAATGGTTTCAATCAAGGGCTATACTTTCGTTATTTTGAGTTTAAGTCCTTTCGAATGATGCTAATATATTGCGAATATTTATGGATACTTTCCAGTACACCGTATATAGGCAAGCAATAAGTGTTGACTAAGCTTTCGAATGGATATAAATGAACAATTTTGAGTTCAAATATGTTAATAAAATGAAAATAAAAGTAATAATTTCATAAACAACATTACAGTATCACGTCAATAAACCAAGGTTTCGATGCTACAACATCTTTTCAAAGACTGAATGAAAAATACAAAAAAAAAAATCGTGAATCAGACATTGAAAAAATACACCAGCAGAGACCAGGTGTAGATCAAAAGAAATAGTCTAAAAGAAAGGGAAGATGAAAACGGTCACTTACGTATGGCCAAATATAGTTGACGGTCAGCTTTCCAAGTTGCACTTTTTAATTTTTAGTCAGCCTTTGAAGAGATACTGTTGCATCGACACGCTGGTTGACTAACGTAATACTGTAATATTGTTTATGTAAGTATATATATATATATATATATATATATATATATATATATATATACATATATATATATACATATATATATATATGTATACACATATATATATACATATATATATATATATATATATATATCTAATATATAAAGAAGAGACGTTTTTTCCCCTGTACCTTCTCGGAGTATAGAAAAATAACCACATGCACTACAGGCTACTATACTCACCACTATACTACACTTATTCACTCGAGCGTGTTTTAGTAAATTTGTTATTATTTATTTTCTAGCTAACAGTAAATATTACATTTGGCCCAGCATCTACGGCTCTCCGACAAACCAACTCCATATAGGTGGTAGCAAAAACTGTTCTCCCTAACAATTCTGTACTGTCACTACACTCATCGACACCGGGGAACTAATAAACACAGTTTAATTTTCACAAAAGACCGGTTCTTATTTATTATTATCCTGGTATTCATTTAACACGCATGCCAATAATCAAGCTTCGATTAATTAGCCTATTTTCACAAGTATTTTTAACGCGGAATCGTGGCGCAGTCGGTAAGAAAACATGTTTCATGATCGCTAGTTTTAGCGTTCGATCCCATTCTATTCTACCACCTTTTTCTTTTTTTTTAAATTTAAAACATTTGCCAACACGGTAGACGGGGGAGAAAAAACAATATGCCGTTTTTTATTATTATTCGACGTCATGCAATAGGTAGTACTTTCTCCCGTGCAACGCCGGGCAACGGGTTCCGCTAGTATATATATATATAGAGAGAGAGAGAGAGAGACTAATAGAGAGAAAGAGAGTAAACATACATTAATATAAAACAGCATCAGCTATATTGAAAAGTACACGACAAAATATGTAATACTAAACGTATTAATCTTCAAGGACCCCCTAGGACATTAAAGGCAACACCTTTCTGTGTGGAAACATTTTCAAGAAGTGTATTGCTTAAAACTACTACGTAGTATGTATGAATTAATCACGGTGTAAGCAAACATATGCCGATCATATATTATATCATAATAAAAGTATATATATATATATATATATATATATATATATATATATATATATATATATATATATATATATAGTCTCGGAAGTTTCTCAACCATTAAAACTATATATAAACAAAAAAATAAATAAATTAAAAAAATTTTTTTTTAAATATATATTAAAAAAAAACTTATAGTCTCAAGTCTTCCAGTGGAAAATCACTCATGTAAGTCAATTTATTTTTTACAGTTATTATATTAGTTAGTTTCTAACACTATTTTAAGGGATCATCAGTTGTTTACCATGAAAAACTGTTTCGGGAATTTAATTTATATATATATATATGATATGTATGATATATATGCACTACATATATATATATGAAATATATATGTATATGAACTACATATATATAAATATATATGAAATATATATATATATATATATATATATATATATATATATATATACATGAAATATATATAAATATATATATATATATCTATATATATATATTTCATATATATGTATGGGTATTCCTACGCGTAAAATGAGAACGAAAATAGCAATCATATAAAACTACTATATTTTCTTTATTCTTTAACTTTGAATATATATATATATATATATATATATATATATATATATATATATATATATATATATATATATATATGTATAAAGTTAAAGTACTTTTATATAATTGTTATGTTATTTCTCATTTAACGCGTAGAAAAAGAACAAGATGTTTGATCACCTCTTGTGATCTTCCATGGTGTGTTAAAAATCAGATACTGCCCTCAGGCAAAACAGAAACCCAAAATAAAGTCATCACATGTGCTGAGAACATTCCACACATGCACACATATATACGCACAGAGGGACACACGTATATCCCCTCTTTTCCTCTCTATATGTACGTATATATATATATATATATATATATATATATATATATATATATATATATATATATATATATATATATATATATATATGTACATACACAGACGCTTATTGTACATACACTTACAGATAAAAAATATATTTGCAAACATGCAGAAAGTGAAAATAAGCAATCCCCAACTCGATAAACGAATATCACCCAACTATAGTCCTAGTACACATTCATTTAAGTATGAATATCCACATGAAAATTTAAAAAATAAAATAAAATAAAATTTTAAAAATATACCATGAATAGTATTGTGATAGAATATTAAAAAGTAACAAAACAATAGCACTAATAATTGAAATAATAAATCGTGAATCTATGAAGACATATTACCGATTTGAAGTTGATTTTTTATTAGGTTTGAATTAAAAATGAGTAAAGAAATAAAGAATTAATCAGAATGATGACAAGATTAATGAGAAACGAAAAAAAGAATAGAGAACAAGAAAAAGAAAATATGGACGGTTGTAATGGTTGTACATTTCTTTATAATATTTGTATATATTTATTTTATTGACTTACGATTAATATATATATATATATATATATATATATATATATATATATATATATATATAGAATAAGGTTACCTTGTAATTTGACACAATTTAAGAAGGGGTTCTTCCGTCCCAAACGAAACAAGTAAACAAAGTGTCAATGGCAGGTCGACCCGGCTTTGGTTTCAGTATAGCTCCACCATTGGCGAATGAAATTATTAACGTCCGAGAATAAGGTAACATTGAATCCGCTAGTAAACTCGACTAAACAACATGTGAACATGTAATAACAAGCAATAACACAAATATGTTAACTTCATCTGATGATACTCTGCGGGAATTAAACAGAAAATGATCGAGTAGAAATACGACGATGGGATAATAAATTCAAATATTTAAAGCACCCGTGTAGATTATGTTTCAATGAGAAACTAAGAATTTAACATTTAAAGTAAATGTAGAAGCGAAATAGTCACTAAACATTGACATAGAATAAACGTAAGAAAAAAAATACAAAAACTATTCTGAATAAATATAAAAAGTAGAAGCCAATAACAACATGAATAGAAACGATAAATTATTTGAAGCACGCACGTACTAAAATAAGATCCCCAATTAATTTGACACATTTAAAAAGGAAGTGTGGCCAAGTCAATACAAGAGTGAAATGTTTCAAGTAAAGATCAAGCAGAACCTTTTCAAAAATAAGTTTCGTTATCGCCCAATATATGCGTTAATCCGTGCAGAACTAATTACAACGAATCTGAGTTATTTGTTTGCAGATTAAACACAACTTAAACATAAAAACAATCGCATTACATTGGCTCATTAGGTCTGATGATTTCCTGCTGGAATGATACGTTCACGCTTCTGTTTAACTTACTCGAGATATATTTTTTACATATATAGTCTCGGAAGTTTCTCAACCATTAAAACTATATAAAAAAAATTTTTTTAAAAAAACTTATAGTCTCAAGTCTTCCAGTGGAAAATCACTCATGTAAGTCAATTTATTTTTTACAGTTATTATATTAGTTAGTTTCTAACACTATTTTAAAGGATCATCAGTTGTTTACCATGAAAAACTGTTTCGGGAATTTAAAAACAAGACAGTATTTAATTTCATGGCTTCCCAGCAGAGTTGATCAGACCCCACTTCCCTTAAAAGACAAAAACATAAACGTTCCTTATACTAAATCTACGTTTTGTTCCATATAAATGTTTTGCTAACTTATATTAGTTATTTAAGACATCAAAAAAAAATAATAATAATAAATAAAATAAAAAATAAATGTTTTTTACCTGCGCTGTTCGTCTGTCTAATAAAATTTATCCGTTACTCACAAAAATGTTGTTGCATTTTAAAGTGTTTGGACGAATCCATGACACTATTATTTAAGTGATTAATGTATTATTTTTAGTTTTATATTATAAATATAAAAAAACATCAACACATCAAAAAATAATAAAAGATAAATAAATGAATATGTATATATATATATATATATATATATATATATATATATATATATATATATTACATACACACATACATATATATACCTTTAGTTCCTATTTTTCTCCCTCGTCCTACTTTGTTGTCCATCTCCCCGTTGTTGTCAGCCGCAAATAAATATTAATCTTCCTTGTTCACTATAGTTTTTCTAATCTGCGTTCACAACTGTCGGCTTTTTTCTTTTCTCATTGTTTCAAATCTGCGTCTGTAAGTTAACCGTTAATTTGTTCTCTTTTTCTTCTTCTTATTTACCAACTCCCGGTGTTTAAAAATCAGCGTTCATAGTTATGAACGGTTTTCTTCTTCTTCTTCTTCTTCTTTTTCTTCTTCTTTTTTAACATTTCTTTCTTTCTTTCTACTGTATTTTTATTGTTTTTCTTATTATAATTAGCAGATATATACATATATATATATATGTATATATATATATATATATATATATATATATATATATATATATATATTATACGACTACTAATCTCTACTCAGGTATCGATAACTATGACCATAAATATTTAAAATATACACACCATATATTATTTCACCTACTGATATTTTTGAATGCAAGGCATATTCTGTAATAAAATTATGTTTATTATTCTTTCCTTAATCCAACGCTTTTCAAAGATCGAAATATTATCATCATAGGAATTATGCAGATAGATAAGTTGGCAGTGGAAAAGCCAAAATTAAACATTTGAAAAAATATTAGGAATGGAGAGTTGAAGAAAAGTTCGTGTAAAAAGTTATGGGGTTTGTCCAGTTGGTAATTGTCTTTTGATAAGCTGTCTAATGAAATGAGAATAAAGTGGAGAGGAAAAGTATTCCGTGAAGGTAGCATGGAAAAGCGTTCAGAAATGAACGGATATGTAGAGTTCAAATCGTAGGTGGAGCGCACTTAATCGGAATTAATATTAGAAATCCGGCCATTATAAAAATACTTCCTGGTCCGGAACTGAATTGTATACAAATGACTTTGGTAGTTAAATATTTAAGCAATTCTAAGAAGAAATCCTTTAGTTAAAAACAAGGCCAAATGAAGAGGGTAGCTGGGAAAAGGGGAAGTGAAGCACAATGGCAAGAATATATATATATATATATATACATATATATATATATATATATATATATATATATATATATATATATATATAAATTGTTGTGTTGTGCTTTCCCAGCCCTTAAGTGTGGCTCAAGTTAGACAATTCCGAGATTAAACACTATGACGATATATATATATTTATTGAAACGTGTTTATATATTTATTGATACGTATATGTATATATTTATTAGTTAAATGAGTTCAAATATATTTATAATATGAACTTTAAACAAATATTTTCATAACAGCTCATTACGTACGTGAGTAAAGGTTTTATAAATTATACTTTATATATATATATATATATATATATATATATATATATATATATAATTATGAAATAATAGAATGGCATGCTATTAGACATTACCACCGTTTGTTTCTGTGCCAATATATGTTTGTGATATTGTAAAGTGATTGTTTTGAGATTGGTATACTTATATTATATTATAAATATATACACACCTCCGTTTCTTATTTATGTAAATAGACCCCGTGTAATTTTTTTTGACATACACCTAATAATATTTATTCAAATCAAACTCTTTAATAACTTCGGCTCTGATCTTATTTAAGGTCAAATTTTTAATGTCGCCTACGTTTTTCTTTCCTCATGTAAGTAAATGTTTCAACCTTGGTACTGGTGCTATGTCCACTTGATCTGAATAGACGAGACTAGAAAGTGCGTCTCATGGTGTTGACTGAAATAACTTGTTATCTCGGAATGTGACAGAGAGATGAGGTAACCCGTCTTCGGTGTGTCGATCTCTAGCGATATAAATCAACAAAGAGACATTTTTTCTGTATAAAAATAACTTTTGCCATGTTTATTCATTGTTATTCAAAGACGCGTAACGTATCCATGACAAATATCAGAATAATTTATAAAAGAATTAACACTTCTGATTGCAGCTTTGTCATCTGTAATATATTTTGAAAATAAGTGTATTTGAACATATGTACATTTTTGATGAGTGTAATATGTGCGCCATGAACGTAACTCTGTATGTGATTATATTAGGATATTACTACTAGAATTGGTATTGATTTTTATATCAATACACTATTCATTTTTGTGAGCCTCCATTTGTAACATCAAACATTTTAGGGATGTGAAACCGAATAGTAGTTCAGCATCAGACCACTGAAATTATATATACATATATTCTCACCCATCTTTTCCTAAATATTTTTTCATATTTTTTTCAAATGTTGAACTGTGGCTTTTCTATTGTCAAGTTATCTATCTGTATAATTCATCTGATGATAAGATCTCGATCTTTGAAAAACCTTGACTTAAGGAAAGAACAATAAACATATTTTGATTACTGAATACACCCTGTTTTGAACATTTGAAGTTTGAAATAAATTTGGACATTCGTGCATGTTTATCACTCTTCGTCCATTTAACTTTATATATATATATATATATATATATATATATATATATATATATATATATATATATATATATATATTATTTAAGTATATAGATATGTACTATTAGGAGGTGATATAGTACATAGGGTTTATATTAAATATTTATTTTAATCGTGCTCGGTACGGGAGTAGAGATATGAGGAAGTAGTAATATAAAAACATAATAATAATTTACGGCGTACATATAATAACAATTTCACTGTAAATCTTTATTAGAAAATATCATCTTTTTATTATTTAAAATTACCTTATGATATTCATCAGCGTTAAACGTCCAATATATGCATTCCATTTACCTTTATATATGATTAGCATTTAGCTTTTATATATGGTGACTCATTAGTCAAATAAGAGGTCTACGTAACTTAGATGATGAGAATAATTTACATACATCAAACGGTATTACAACGTAATGTAATTGAAGCCTGTAGCACTGATAACAGTTCTACTTTCGCACACTGGCAATCGGCTGTACTGTTTCCATATCAATATAGATTTAATGAGCTCAGCCCCGCACTAATGTAGAAGGAATTTTCTCATCAGTATTGCATAAAATATAATATTATGTTCCGTTAATCGTACATACTATTACCCTACTAAGAACAATAATTTATTCTCGTTCGACATACACATCGAATCGTACTAATCCGATACGGTTCTATAGACGCTATTATACACATTACAACACACTGAACATCGATTATTTTAGGATTCTAACATTTATGTCCTTATGTCTAAAACTCTTATTCAAATTTTGCTCAAAATCTATTATTTAACTTGGTTACTAGAAAAATGTTAAAGATCTAATGCTTTAACTTAAAAAGCCTTAAAAAATGAAATTCAGAGAATATTGTCTCATTGATGTCTAATAACTATGAATCGAACTTAATGCACATTTCAAATGGGAGGCTGTACCATTGTTATGTCCTCAAAACTAGTATACTAAAATTTGGGGAATATTTATTAATTGCTATTAACACATATTTATAAAATTTCACTAAAATTACTCGTTAGATACGAAAAGCTTCAACAACCTCTTTGGGTTCGTAAACTTGAATAAGGCTAAATATAGCAACAAACCTTACGGACTTTTACACCCAGCAGCTTTGTTCCAAAAGTAATAATGATCTGTTAATTAGTTTATAAGTAAATATTGTACATATTAATGTATAAACGTCTCAATACACTTTAATGTGTATAAATAGACCAAGCTGTACGTACTTTCGTTACCTGGAAAGTTTTATTCTTATTTATATTTTAATAATTCTTTCACAATTCTCTTTTAAATTATTTTTTTGTAATAAAATACGTACATTTTGTTAAAATATACACAAATTAAAGATATATAATTGTTTTACAATAACATATTTTGGATCTCTTACAATCACTTAAGTCATGTTTTTTAAACAAATATTTTTTGCTAAATATGATTATTTTCAGTGAAATTGAAATATTACCGTATATGTCGATCACTAAATCGACCTAATTGATATAAAACTATGATTAACATTAAGAATAAATTAGCTATCTTGTTCAGAAAGATCAATCGAACGTAGAACAAACTATGAGGTGAATAACGCTCGATGCTCTACGAATCAGTAATTCGAACCGGATACCGATTCGGATTCGGTTCGGAAGACAATTCCAAGTCTAACTCAGATCATATCATCAAACACGAACATTTTCCATGCAATGCACTTTAAAAGTCAAAATCCGAAACATATAAAACAAACAGATGTATACAGAAATAGGTCAGGATGAGGATATATATATATATAGAGGATGTCTTCTGAATAAGTTGCAAACACATCTGGGATACACATCAAAACTCATTTCTAGGGATGAAATAAAATGTTGACCCCCGTCTGTTTAATTGAAGAATAAAACACATTTCCTTTGATAAATACGAATCGAAATACCTTATATACTAATAACAACTCCGTAGATAACTTGTTTTTGAATTAATACATTGGCTTTTATAGACATAAGTGCAGTCACAATTTAGACTGTCATCACCAAGCCTTGTGGAAAAATAATTGTAAACATATGTGTCTGTATGTGTAAAAAAGAGGAAAACGTATATAAAATGTGATTAACAGCAAAACTATTATATTTTTAGAGCGTATTTTAAATTACAGAATTGTTTGGTGATTGTCGTACAGAAAATAATACATAAACAGTTATTTACAAAAAAACCTAAAAACTAATCAAATGATTTATCATTCCTGGAATTAAATAATTTTTGGAATATTTTTTTAATGCATAAATGTAAGGTTATATTTACGTTATTGCAGTTTTGCTTTAAAAAAATATTCGATTAACCATGATAAATTCAATGTGATGTGGTCTCGAGTACAACACACACGCATGTAGTAGTCTTATTCTTTTATTCCAATAGATGTATTATTCTTAGTACGAGAGATATGCCGATAAATACAACAGTGAAATGATATTAATGGAGCGCAGGTGCTCAAAGTTTAAGTAAAGTGCACTTGGTGGCTCATAATCTCTTTTACACATAAGAGGCAGCTTTGTAAATATTAGCATCTATCTAAATAAGTTTAGTATAGATCTATACATAATACACACACACATATATATATATATATATATATATATATATATATATATATATATATATTGCAAGATGTATCCTTATGAAATAATGTTGGTGTCTCAGATTTAGAGTTATCTTGAAATTCGATGTTCAACTTATTCATGTTCATTTTTTAAAAATGACTACATGGTGCGCGTCCCTTAATTTTTCATATAGATCAAGTACATGATACGAATTATTTTAAATACAATCGCACATTTTTGATTTAAAGATTAATTAGTAAAATAAATTCCATGAGGAAGTAATACATATTTATGATATAAAACTGCTAAAAGAACGAAAATCATTGTATAGAAAAATACGTATGTAATGCATTTTAATTAAACAATTACTATATTTATACTTTGTTTTTTTTACGCAAATATTAAAAGTAAAATAATAATAATGGAGCAATTTAAATAAACGAGTTAATGCGATTCCGAAGAAAACTAGTTGTCAAACATTAATAAAAATTTAAGTATTGTGAGGAATGGATATATATATATATATATATATATATATATATATATATATATATATATATATATAGAGAGAGAGAGAGAGAGAGAGAGAGAGAGAGTAAAGGAGAGAGAGAGAGAAAGAGAGAGAAAGAGAGAGAGAGAGAGAAAGAGAAAGAGAGAGAGAGAGATATACGGACAGATGGAAAGAGAAAGAAAGAGCGTTCCTTGAAGGTTTGAAGAAGGAAAATGTACTCGTAAAATTCCTATAGAATATCCTAATGATACCAGAGAAACGAAAAATGAAATTAGGATTTATCTTGTTTCTAACATCACCCAATAGACTCAGCACGAAATAGTAAGTTACACATTGATTTTTTAATCCTTTGTTATTTATTAGTTTATTAATTGATTTGCGCGCTTATGATTGTCTATCTACTGAATAGGCCGACATTCAAATATATATATATATATATATATATATATATATATATATATATATATATATATACATATACAAATATACATATATATATGTATATATATATATATATATATATATATATGTATATATATATATATATATATATTAAACATAGTTCACGCCAAATACGGCAGGTACCCACTGTAGACTTAAGGGGCTACTGAGAGTGAAAGTGCATGTTCTGACGGTCATCTTAAGTTGGGAGCATTATGTCTGTTTACATTAGTTTTAAATGTCTGCATGTCAGTACAGTCGAAGACACAGGAAGCATGGAGGGAGTTCTAGAGGTCAGCCGCACATAGAAAAAGCTATTGGAGTAGAATGATCTCCAGCATCTGGGACCATCCACATAAATGGATGGAGTTTAGCTAATTGTCGGGTTAGTCGAGTGTATTCACCTCGAGAGGAATTAGAAGTAGCTAGTTCATCGGAGCACACTCCATTGAAGTACTTGTAAAACAGACACAAGCATGCAACATTGCATTTCATCAGCGAGGTCGTTTATGAAAATCAGGACATCTAGATGTCCACGGATTGATCCCGAGGGTAAATCAGCATGTGACTGAATTATCAAGAGAAGCTTATCAAAGGCTTTGAACACATCATGCACTTCCGCCCAAGCTTCACCCTCCGTGCCCAGTGTATAATACACACGTTTCATGAAGACCGTTAGGATATCCGCAGTAGATAGGGCTAGTCTGATTCTATACTGATGGTCTAAAAGAAGTTAGCATAAACTTGGTGCCGGACTATCTTTAGATTGGTCAAGAATTCAGAGATTTTTGACAAGATCAGGGGTAGACTGATTGGACGGTGGTTCTGAGGATCAATTCTGTCACCAGAATTCTTGAAAACTCGTACAACAAAGAACATTTCACAGCTATAATGAAAGCAATATTCAACAAGGTATTTGGTGTAGAGATTGGAGAAGACAGTGGCCTGTTCAGCAGAACATTTCTTTATTACTATTCCTGGTATAAGATAAGGCCCACAAGCTTTGTCGGTGTCATAGTTTTTTTTATTATTCCCCTAACCTGATATCGGGGTGATGCCCAGGTTCCACAATGTGGCCTAGGGTCGCAATATGAATTTAGAAAGAGGGTAGTAAGCAGAAGTCAACGTGGAGTTTAAGGCGAAACGCTGGCCAAGTAGTTCAGCCTTATAAGTTGCTGTGCAAAGCGACATCATTGTGTTTTTAGTGAAGCGAACTGTTGTTTGTCCATTGTTCACTACACTATTGACGATTATCCAGAAATCGCGAGTACCTAGTTTCTGTGAATGTATGCGGTTTTTGGTTAACTCTGTATTCATTCTCCTAGCTCCACCTATCACTGATTTACATTTTTTTCTTTACTCCATACATTTCTCTCTATTCGCAGTTTACTTATGGCAGCCGAATTCTCGAAATGCTCGCTGCCTCTGAGAAATAGCAGTTGCCCATTCCGTAGTGAAACATTGGGAAGAGTGGCGTTTGCTGAAAGGTTTTAGCATAGGGACATATACTTAAATGTCAGCTTTGACCCATTCGGTTTAATCATTAGTACAAGTGATGACGAAGCAAATGAACAAGTTCGTCAAACGTATATGTGACTTTGTTTAGTGACTCATGAATTAAGTGACATCATTACTTAAGTTTTATCACTTGACCACTTTATAAGTACATTTTTGATTTTCTTTATGAAATAAAGTTACAAATATTCAGATTGTGATTCAGTAGTCTGCAGTAAGTGAATTTACAGGGGTCTTGCATTAATCGACTATTTCTTACGCTTACACATTGTAGTCCTGTTAACGACATTTAGAAAAAAATATATCATATATATATTTAAGTAGTAATAAGTACATATTATCCTCACTGCACATCTATACATTAATATGCAATTATTCCATCGGTTATTATTTTATCTAAATATGTAACATCGAATAGGATCCTCTGGAATTGCCATAACCGGTGGTCAGCATACAATCCAGTGTATGGTTGTCTTTTAGAGCTGTTGAGTCATAGACTTAACCGATTTTCGTGTCTAATATGTAGACATATGTTTACCTAACGACCTGGTTGACACTTCGTTGACACAAGCTGATGAATAATTATCCCCTGTGTAAATATGCAAAGCGACATCATTGTGTTTTTTAGTGAAGCGAATTGTTGTTTGTCCATTGTTCACTACACTATTGACGATTATCCAGAAATCGCGAGTACCTAGTTTCTGTGAATGTATGCGGTTTTTGGTTAACTCTGTATTCATTCTCTTAGCTCCACCTATCACTGATTTACAATTATTTCTTTACTCCATACATTTCTCTCTATTCGCAGTTTACTTATGGCAGCCGAATTGTCGAAATGCTCGCTACCTCTGAGAAATAGCAGTTGCCCATTTCGTAGTGAAACATTTAGAAGAGTGGGGTTTGCTGAAAGGTTTTAGCATAGGGACATATACTTAAATGTCAGCTTTGACCCATTCGGTTTAATGATTAGTACACTGATCAGAAGGGGTTGAAGGAAGTTTCCGTCCATCGGGCGTCGCTTATGTGATCTCTGATGGACTCAAAGAAAGCATGCTCCTAGTATCTCGTCGTTTTAGGCAACGACTCAACAGTTTTTGAACGTGTTTTTAGGGTGATATCAATAATTAACTCAATGTGATCAGCGTTCTCGAGCGGACTATGGGCATTCGCCAAACAAGCTGTGGCAGTGAGATCAAGAACAGGTGAGGCTTACTGGTAGACACGATGAGTGAGGCTAGTCATGATCGTGACAGTCTGTGAAAGGGAGTAAGCTGAGGATAAATTATACGTAGCGTTCAGAGCTGCGTCGGTAAATATGGGGGATTCAAGCCAGTCATTGGGGTGTGGATTGAAATCCACAAATACATGTATTTGGGTATTTGAGTCTAGTTAGAGTGCTATATCTATGCTTTCAGATACATAGATTAGTAAGGTACAGTCCTGGGTCGAAGGAGAACGGTATAAGAAACATAAGTGACTAACGCTGTGATGTAAGGTCAATTTAAACCATATGTAGCCTTGTTCATAAGATTCTAACCTATGTGTTCTAGTCAAGGGGAGGGTGTTCCGAACATAAACTTCTAGTCCGTGCATATGTTTGTCAGAGTCTGTACAGTAGAGTGGATGGGAGTTAGGCGCGTCTAAGTGGCGAAAGGAGATTGAGGATTAAATACTTTTTAACTTAGTAATAGGGTTTCTCGGGAGCTTGTAAGGGGAAAGGTGTCTACGTCGTTAATGTTGGTTCAAAGTACCCGGATATATTTTTATGCGGAGGCGAATATGTATTTGTTAGGTGTCTGGTAAAGGTTTTACTTTAATATGTGTAGCTTTTGTAAAAAAATCCGGAGAATCTATCCTGTGTTTATATAATAGTAATTAATTTGCAGCCATATATTTGTATAAATATTGCTTTTTATTACAAGTATACATACCCATTTTTTAAACTATACATCATCGTATATATTATGTGTACCCGGGTTTCATCGATCAAGTTATGCTAGACCTGGGGCAAAATTCGACTGTCGAAAATGATCGACTTGTCAGAACATAATCCGCTGATATCGACTCAGATGGAAAAGTGAAACAAGTACAACTCACTGACTTAAGCTAGACGGTGTGAATTCTTTTGCACTCTCTCATAAATCATATACTGTAATTGTAAACAGCTGTGTGTTGTGATTCTAATTATTTGTTTAATGGAAGAGGTTTTATCTTTAATATCTTATTTGTTCAAAAGCGTATTTATTAGTGTTTATTGTTTGTTTTGGAGTGTTGCTTTCCGGTTAGTTTTCTGAGAAAATGTGTTTATACGTGTTGCATTTCAGCTGGCTTGGCTTAGTAAAACTCTTCATATTCTGCCGTTTGAGTGGGTATGTAAACATCTGCAAGTTAGTACTTACCATATTTGATTGAAGTTCATTATCGCTGTGTATACTCAATGTTGATGTCTGCTATGTGGAGGGGGTCGCGGTGTCCTTAAGCTTGCGTGCAGCAATGATGTCTCCTTTCTTCTCGCGACGTTCGACATTTGTTAGCCAGCTCTAGCTCTTCTAATACAACCACTAACCCACTGTATTGAAAGTTTTAACGAAATTGTTATACATAGAATGTATACATTTTTAATGGGAAATGATTGCGACGACTTAGAGCAATGCATTAACTTCTGTGAAAATAAAGAATGCGGTTATGTTTAAGTTACATAAATTTAAAAACAACTTAAATATCCATTTAAGTGATAGAATTCCCATCACATTCAGCAGCAATTCCTTTAGTTCAGAGTTTAAAATATCTGACACCACTCGTCATAGTTGGAAGTGATTTGGCGAAGTCGAGGGTGGATACGCTTGTAACATCTATTCAGACTAATGAGTCATGAAATAACTTGCTGTTGACGACTATATTCGTTGCTAGATATGCCGAGACGTAAGCGAATATATCATTGACTTTTTAACGAAGAAATAGAAAGTGATTTTAATGGCTTTAATTTATCAAGCAAATTATTTTGTGAAACGTAAATCTTTCAAAAAGATTAAGTGATTATTAGTAAATAACAAATAATGCGTACCTATAAGTAAATGCTTTCGATAAACTGAAGTTTATGAACCAAATACATGCAATACAAGCAATTTTTGGATAATTGTTATTAAACTGGGCTAGTTTTCAGAGAAGTTAAACTGTTGTATTGTATGAGTTGTATAAGTAAATATTAAATAGTTTCAGAATGGCGACACTATTTTCATCGGCATAGGTCTGTCGGCGACATTGGTTACGCCGCTACTTTTGCGAATCATGCTTTTACAAGATGGATCATGGGCAAGTCGTCACTCTTTTAAGTAAATGATTATAGGGAATAACACGTATGCGTAAAGTTCTGATTCTAGCGTTACACTCTAACGTTTTTGAATAAGATAACATATGTGTTGTTCATTTATGTTTTATAGCAAATTGGATATTTAATTGATATAACACTGATGGAAGTGGTATTATATAGTGAAATACACAACATTAATCTTGATCTTTTGTTAAAAAGAAAAAATATCGATTAATATATCCCACGACTATTGACTGCTAGTTAGAGGGAAATCGATTGTGACTTCAGAATAATTAATATTGTTTATATACGCTGCATATTACAAAGTGCTTTTAATATTATTACTTCTATTTCGATACAAAAGGATTAATCTATCGATATAACACGCTATGGTACTAATGTTACTTGCAAATTATTAAATGATTTGATACGTGTATTGTAGACAAACTATTGCATAAGAATACTATGCAATCTTAATACAAAAATGCGCGAAGATAACTCAATATAATAGGTTAGTGAGTCGAGGACCAAACTCAGGTTCACTAACAACTATCACCCTGTCCAAAACCTAACTGTCACGATAGCTGCAGTAACTTAATCTAGCTATAAAATTGTGAATCACTGGACCTATAGACATATAAATGTACACCTTGATAAATAACTTACTCGGATATTATATTTGAAAGCGATTACTATTTAGTGTCTGCTATTCAAGCGTGTTTAAGGTGTCAATTAAAATTATAATTTTCTCTTGTTATAAGTATATAGGATCAGATATAATCCAAGTGTATTTCGTTTGAAGAAAAAATATTTTCAGAAATGTAATGTACATCTCGGTAGATAACCTTTTTATAGTATGAGTCGAGAACATATTGATCCACCCTCGCTGTTATTTTTGACCCACTGAGGAAAATGTTTAAATAGATGAAAATTGTTTGAAAAAAAGCTATAGAAGTATGAAAACTATTACAATAGAAACTATTTACGAGGAAGACGCACTTAAAACTGTACTTATTTAAGAATGTCTAACACAAATAAAACTCGACGTAAAATAAAAACACAAATATCAATAAATTTAAAAATAGGATTTTTGCGATAAAATGCAAACACTTACAAGAACTAAAAGTACATCTGTTTTTTTCTATTTTCAAATGTTTATAAGAAAATAAATTACGGTTGTAAAGATATTTGAAGATATCGTTACCGCAGTATATTTTGAAGCACGTTCAATATCAAGAAGTACGGTCGTGAATTCTTAGTTTTGCATGATAAACAAATATTTTTGAACATACAAAAAAATATCGCTAATTTTGCCGAGAATGTGCTCATATTTTTTTGCATTGTTGTTCCTTTAATATATATATATATATATATATATATATATATATATATATATATATATATATATATAGTAAACTACGCAAAAATATTTATGGCTATAAGCTTTACACAGAGGCTCCCGTGTTTCATCCCCGGGGTGAATTTTCAGGCTAAAATGCATGGAGTTATTTTTGCCTGGTGTTTTTATATACACGGCTAGCTAGTTAACCAATCAGATTCATTGTTGTTCTTTCAGCCAATCGTTGGGCTTCCCACGAACAAAGGTCTGGTTAGTGCTACTTCCTATATCCTGTTATATTGTTCTGTTTTCTATAGATTGGCATATATTATGTTTCTTTGTTGTGTCAATGTAATGGGTGAATTTATTTTAACACGTAGTTCCTTGTATTTCTATTTTAGGTTTTAATTTTTAAATTGTTAGGTTTTTGTTTTGTTTTGTTGTTTTACTTATTTATTTATTCATCGTTGGCGTAAGGTTAATTTATGTATAGGCAGGTGTTTGCTGTCTCACTTCTACAGTTTAATAGATTTCGGGGATCTTTCAAGTTTAGGATTTCAAATTTTTCATTCAGACATAATTTACACGGGTCGTCTTAATTTCTACATGTACTCGCCTGTCGTATTATTTTCCATTCAATTATTGATGAGAGTCCATTTTCTTTGAGCTCGCAATAGTTGTTTGCTTGTGCTGTTTTAATTCGACATTCTCTATTCTTAAATGTATTTTTATGGTCATAATATCTGGTTTTAAAATCTTGTGAGGTCATACCAACGTAGTACTTCTTGTTATTCGGTCTTTCCCTGGTAAATGTTGTGGCTTGGTATACAATACTTTTGGTTAGGCATTAATTTTGTAGTGGACAAAGTGTACGATTCATGCAGTTACATTTTTTCTCTTATTTATATTTTTGTTTTTCTTAGTGTTATTTTTGCTATATTTTTCACTTTTTGCATGTAATTTGTTATTTTTTCTTCTACTCTGCTGTTCACTTTTAGTGTTTTGTTATTGTGTGCCTTAATTGCCATTTCCAGGTCTTCGCAGCAGGTGTAAGATAGTTGTAGGTTATTTTTATTGAATATTTTATGCAGAGGATTGGTTACGGGGAAGTGTTTTTCAGTCAGATTTTGGAATGTTTTGCCCAGTTTAGGTTTTAGTATCTGATTGTCGGGCGGTGTATAGTAGATTAGGTGTCTTTTACTTTTATTTCTTATTTTGTTGTAATTATTAGTGTCCTGTTTTTTATATTTAATTTCGATGTTATGGTAACTACTATTTTTAGAGCTGTATTGTAAATTTTGCTTGATTTTTTAAAAAACACTTTCGTTGCTAGAATTATTTATAAGCCTATGTTTTATGATTGATGGGGGTGATTAGACTTTGGGTTTACGTATATTGGATTGGCGTTATCTTTAAGGTATGGTTCGTAGGAATTTTTCATTAAGTTTAACGTGGCATCAAGAAAGTGAGTTGTTTTTATGTAAGCCAGTACTTCAACTTTTAGGCCAAGTTTTTTTAATTTCCATATGTATAATTTTCTTGTAGTTTTCTCACTTGACCTTGTTGTAATCTCTTACTTTCGCTAATCCATCCATGAAGGCCGATATCTGTATTATCAAGCATATTTGTGAGTGTATATACAATAAATAACCCCACATAGCTTACTGCCTAGCTCTACTTACGTATCGAGCAGTGTTGAAGTAAATACTGAAAATTGAGACATAAAAAATTATAGCCCCTTATACAATTGCATGTGGATACATGAAATATGAATATATATATATAGCATTATACAAAATGAAATAATAAAATGAGGTGCGAATCAAATTTTATTAGAATTCAATGTTCAGGCAAAATACTTTAAGGTACTTTGCCTGAACCTTGAACATTGAATTCTAATGAAATTTGATTCGTACTTTATTTTACTAGTGTTGCTATTAGTGCTCTATCCAGTATATTGAGCTTTAGTTTTATCTGGATGTTCACTAATTAAATATATTAGTTGCCTATTATATATTTGTTGGATTAACTTTATATATATATATATATTCGGATTTAAACCTTGAATGAGATTCTTCTGTTTTGACTTGGCCCTGGAAGTACATCAAAAAATGGCCTGTTTTCCTCTTCTCAACCTCATTTAAGTACATCTGGACTTACCTACATTTTGAGCACTTTCCCCAATCTGCTCCCACGCAAAGAGTTTTTCTTCACATTCTACAATTTCACCGGACGTCTTTTCAACGAAATTTTCCACCCGGACAATTTGCATATCTTTTTCACATAAATTTTTCTTTTGATTCAATACTTTTTTTATCAAAAAATATTTTAATAATTTTTGATAATAATTTTCATATTTTTCAAATATTTGAACTTTGTTTTTTTCGAAAGCCAACTTATCCATCTGTATTTCTCCTCTGATGATAAGATTTCGATCTTTGAAAAGCCTTGGTTTAAGGAAAGAATAATAAACACTAGTTTATTACTGAGTGCACCTTGCATTGAACAATTGAAATTTGAAATAAATTTTGACAATCGTCGCATATTTATCACTCTTTCTTCTTCTATCTCTCTCTCTCTCTCTCTCTCTCTCTCTCTATATATATATATATATATATATATATATATATATATATATATATATATTTATATATATTTCCGCAGAAGATGGAACCTTGTTGACTGATAGAAGTGCTATTTTAAATCGCTAGTGAGAAAATTCTGAGACAGTATCGAACACTTGGTTTATTACAGATGACGACGTTATTGTGTCAATTCATCAGCTTCCTGAAAAAACGAAAATGTCAGAGCCACCGAGCGCTCAGAAATATCTGACGCTATCAAGCAAATAGCAATGGGTAATGCACATGGTAATGATGCTATACAATCGGATGTTATTTAATATGGTGGTCAAAAGTTAGCTAAATAATTGCATGCTCTTTTTCTGTTGATTTAGATAGCTGGAAGGGTTCCTCATGATTTCAAGGATTCCTCCATCCTTAATCTTTACAAAAACAAATGTATTCGAGGTGTTTTTGATAATCATCGCAGTATATCCCTTCTTTCAACTCCTGGTAAAATTGTCACCAGAAATATTCTCAACAGATTACTTAAGCATGTTGTTGATAAAATCTATCCCGAATCGCTGTGTGGTTATCTCGCTCTTCGAGGTACGATTGATATGATAGTTTCTTTGCGTCAGGTATCCGAGAAAGCACGTGAGAACAACCAAGACTTGTACATGGTATTCATTGACCTTACCTAGGCATTTGATACTGTGTACTGTAAAGCTCTTTGGAAGATATTGAAGAGACTTGTCATCTCAGATAACATGATAAAAGTTATAATCTCGTTTCATGAGGGTATGAAAGTATCAGTAGTGTCTAATGGGGACTATTCTGAACAGTTCAATGTAACCAATGACACCGAACAAGGATATGTTATGGCTCCTGTTATGTTTTCTCTATTCTTCTCTGTTATGTTAAAACACGCATTTTCAGATGTTGATACTGGAGTAAAATGTCAGTTCCGTACAAGTGGGGGAATATTCAATCATCAGCGCTTCAAAGCAAAAACGCCCCTTCGTAGAACAATCATCAAAGATTTGCTATTTGCAGATGATGCCGCACTGGTATCAACCTTCTTCAAGGAGGCTTAACTTCTTGTTGATCGATTCTCCGCTGCATGTAAAGCCTGTGGCGTAACCATCACCATAAAGAAACCCGGAGTCATATACCATCCACGACCTACACCAAAGCAGGTGTACGGCGTGAAACAAAATCAGCCAGTCCACAATTTTCCAATAACGCCTATTCAAGTCGATGGAAAAAATTTGAAATAGCGTTGTGCATCCAAGTGCATCGCTCTATAATGAAGTAGTGAATACAACCCCTCTTGCTTGTAGTGCGTTTGGATAATTGAGTACCCGATTATTGAAATACCGAGGAATAAGCCTGAAAACAAAGATATCAGTGTATAAGGCCGTCGTACTTACCGCGCGACTGTGTGCATCAGAGACATGGACACCTTATCGTAACCAGATTGAGAAACTTGACGTCTACCACAAGAGATGTCTTCGTACTATGTTTGGTTTTACTCTTAAAGACCGGGTATCCAATGCAGAATTGTTTACACTTTGTGATATCAGTGGAATAGAAAGTTTCCTTATCCAATCACAACTTCGCTGGGAAGGTCATGTTGTTCGCATGGACAGTAGTAGGATACCAACTCATGTACAGTCAGCTTGATGGTGGTAAGCGAAATGTTGGACGCCCTTACCTTTGCTACAGAGACAAATTAAAAGTTAACCTTGCAGCTGTTAAGATCAATAGCGGAAATGATAATGTAAAGCTACCCACTCTCTTCGACACCGTGGGTATCTTTGTCGGCCACTCACGCACAGGTGTTTGATATCCTAGTCGCGGTGCCAAGTATAACAAATACCCAACTCTATTCTGGCTTCGTGGCATCAAATGTAACAATGTGAAGTTGTCTCTACAGAAAGATCTTGCCAGACCGTGAACACTCTTTTGGCCGATGATCGTCGTAGTGGCAATAAAAAAAGGATATGTCGGTCGAAATTCCTCCAGGTCCGGATGATGATGATTATGATAGCTGACTTTGTCGAATTCGTCTCTGTGAAGGCAAGGTTATTCAAGCAGAACAAATCAACGATAATAATGCAAAAACTCGGCGATTTCTTTTTGTATGAAATAATTATTAACAAGATAAAACAATTGTTTTTAAACGTTGAATTAAGTCTACCTTTCGATAATGTCTTTTTTACTAAACTATTTCTTCGTCTCCTTCTCTCTCTCTCTATCTCTCTCTCTCTCTCTCTCTGCGTGTGTGCTAATCCATGTACAACGATTATTTTCACAAGTTGTACTAATGAAGTCATTACTCTATGTTTGGAAAACGATGGCTAAGTCTGGGGGTGGGGCTCTCACTAACACGAGCCGCGAGGATCGCGACCGCTCGGGTCCAAATCCCAGTTCGTTCTGCCTTGTGTCTTGCCTGTCTCTGAGGAAGTGATTCTAAAAACATTTCTTTTACCGAAAGGATGTATTTGATACCCTTTCCTTGTCCAACCTATTTCTCTAATCCTTCTTTCTCTCTCCTATCCCCCTCCCTGTCTTTCTTCCTCTCTCGGAGTTGGGTGGTGCGCGCGACACGGACCATTTGGATTTCTCCTTTATATATTATTATTATCATAAAACATTTATTCTCCTTCTTGTTGTGACATAGACCTCTGCCTAATTAACGATGACAGCCTAGATAACTATCTTTCATCAGCCTCGCCCGCCCAGCTAGTATAGTACTGACACGCCTGACTGTATGTTTTTCGTTGGCAGTAAAAGATTTTGACAAAACTTTGCCCACCTGTTTCAACTCGGCCTGTGTAAGATTTAAATGCAATTGACAATCTCACATGGCTTTCCTAGACAGCCCCTCGCCATAACCCAGTTTGTTTTGAATAGCTGATTCCACGCTGAATATATGAACTAGTTTTACATCACCACCTCGTTTCTACGTAGGGTTTAGCATCATCAACAAGATGCATACTAGTGTACCCCCAGGGTCTCGTTGTGTCATACTAATGATAGAGACGTTCGGAGGAGTAAGTATCACCTCCGAATCGAACATTAGTCTACCGCTTGTATTCACAAATTAAATGAAGCTAGGCTTAGAACAAAAACAAATGAAAATATACCGGCCACGCTTTCTCCCAATCCTCTATATATATATACTAAAACAATACCCTTCATAATTAATTCCCCGAACAGCAAAGTGTTGCACAACCACAATGTTCAGTTACAAATAGTAAAATGAAATTATAATTGTACTAATTCATATGCCAAAAACTTTTATTCCAATGTTGGTTAAAATAAATAGCATGATCGGGATTATAGCAATTGTGTAAATTTTTAGGACTAAACTAAAATGCTCTAAATCAGGAATTACAATTCACGAATCTTCCTTTTTTGGTGTCTATCTATACAATCCGGGAAATATCTATTAATTGATATCGAACAACTATTGTAAAAATGTCGAAAGCTATCTTAATTCACACATAGGTAATAAACCAGTTTCTTACACACTTTGCATAGAACAACATACAGCTTTATATATCTCTCAATACGAGCTTATAATCGAATGTAACTATGTTTCAAACCAACATAATAATTGGTTAATTTCTGTAGTAGTGAATTTCTAACGTGAAAAAATATAACATATACTTAATGTACTGTCATAAAACAACAAAAAACGTACCTTAACATTTAAGCGATAACATTCCTACATATTACATGCTTAACTACACACTATGTAGTCGTAGTGTGAAACTAGTCATGCTCAACCATACTGAATAGCTGTAAATACAGCAAAACACGTGTACAGAGATAATTATTGCATCTATAAATAACTTAATAAATTATTACATACCTTAATGGGGCGACGTATGCAGATAATACATGTAAAGAGTAGACGATTCAAATCACTTTGGAAGTAAATCATCATAACCTATTTCTCATAATTGTTCTATCATCGTTAAAACATCAATTAATAATAACTTATATATATATATATACATATCATATATATATATATATATATATATATATATATATATATATATATATATAGATAGATAGATAGATAGATAGATAGATAGATAGATAGATAGATAGATAGATAGATAGAGAGTAAGATATGAAATATATTCATGGCTATGAAGCTACACAGATACGCCCGGTTTCATCACGGGTGCATTCTTTAGGCTAAAATGATTCCCATCATTGATAAAACGCGGAAGCCTCTGCGTAGCTTTGTTGCCATAAATATATTTTCCTAGCTCTACTTTCGTATAGAGCACTGAAGTGAATACTGAAAATTGATACACACAAAATTATATCTCCTTATAAAGTTTCATGTGCATACATGAAACATTAATATAAATATATATATATATATATATATATATATATATATATATATATATATATATATGTGTGTGTGTGTGTGTGTGCGTGTATACAGGCATATATATATATATATATGAAGGTTTATAACTAAAAGATAACTTTTAGAGAATTAGACCTATTGTGAGATGAGGAAACCTCAATATACTGGATAGAGCAAAAATAAGGTGAGTCAATGAAAAATAGTTAGACCTGTAAATGGAAACAGATCGATATCTTCAGTTGTTCAGAACAAGGTGCATTTAGTAGATAAAAATATTTGGAGCAAGACAACAATAGGGATCCCAGATCATTAACACAAGACGCGGGACATATTTTGGAAGTCACCGGTTGACCTCGCAATACACGTGGTCTCTATTTACAAAACACTTGTAAATACATCTTTTATTTATTTGAATAAATGCAGTATATTTCGGAATTTTTTTTCTTTTAACATGTTAATATTTATTTTAAGGCAGAGAGTCCATAAATAAAACAAATAAAATATTAACATGTTTTCTTTTAAAACATGTTTTTGTGTCACTATTTACTGTCACGAGGGCAGAAATGAGGGGGGTATGAAATATTTATCACCGTACTTAAATAATCTTTCGTTTTGTAGGGAAAAAATCAAGCTTCCCAAAAAGGGGCACTCTGGATCTTACCTCAGTTTAGAAGGATTTTTCCATACTACACTTTGCTCCTAGCCCGAGGAGGCAAAACGGAAGATTACGCAAGTTATTTTAATAAATAAACGAAATATATACGCTTTTTTAAAAATCGGCTGACTTGTAATCTTTCGTTTTGCCTCCCCACGAGGGCGGAGTTAGACTTCAAAAATCAGTTTCTAAACGGAAGCAATTTAAAGTTTATGAAGTTTTTGTCCTTTTTTTTTCTAAGCAACAAATGAAATAAGATTTAACAAATACAAAGTTTTATTTATTTGTTTATAATTGTTGATAAAGAAAAAAAAGGAAAAAACTTCATAAACTGATTTTTGAAGTCTAACTCCGCCATTATGGGGAAGCAAAAGTGTAGTATCTATTTTTTTGATACTACACTTCATCATTCCTATCTGCGGTCAGTGATAGAGACATCCTTCTAAACTGAGGTAACTTTAATTTTCATTCCGAGGTAATTTTAACCTACCTTGTGTCTACCTTTGTCCTTGTACTGAGGCGAGTAAATAGCGAAGTTTTGTTTTTTAATAACAAATAAGTTATAAAAAGATTACAAGTCAGCCGATTTTTAAAAAAGCGTATATATTTCGTTTATTTATTAAAATAACTTGCGTAATCTTCCGTTTTGCCTCCTCGGGCTAGGAGCAAAGTGTAGTATGGAAAAATCCTTCTAAACTGAGGTAAGATCCAGAGTGCCCCTTTTTGGGAAGCTTGATTTTTTCCCTACAAAACGAAAGATTATTTAAGTACGGTGACAATATCTCATACCCCCCACTCATTCTTGCTCTCGTTACACAAAAACATGTTTTAAAAGAAAACATGTTAATATTTTATTTGTTTTATTTATGGACTCTCTGCCTTAAAATAAATATTAACATGTTAAAAGAAAAAAAAATTCCGAAATATACTGCATTTATTAACATAAATAAAAAATCTATTTACAAGTGTTTTGTAAATAGAGACCACGTGTATTGCGAGGTCAACCGGTGACTTTCAAAATATGTCCCGCGTCTTGTGTTAATGATCTGGGGTCCCTATTGTTGTCTTGGTCCAAATATTTATTCTTCTTCTCTTTCAATTGTATTCCTTAAGCACGGCTTTTCAAAAATCAAAATCTTATCATCAGAGGAAGTAGTGATTGATAAGTTGACAGATAAGAACAGTCAAAACTCAAAATTTGGAAAAAGTTTTTAAAAAATATATATATATATATATTCTACATGTTATAACAGACACCGCTGTGCATTTAGTGGTCTCTAAATATATATTAAATATATAAATATTCACGGATAATAGGGGATAGTCGATATAGTTAGCGACATAATTTTGTAAAAATATAATTATTAATGGCCACGTGTTTTATCGTCTGTCGACTTATCAGCGTGGCTGACACTCACGAGATCTGGAATCGAGACAGCACAGACACACTCTGACGCATTACTAGTGAACAAACCCCATCTAGTTAAAGAAGTGTATGAGTTTTATAGAAGTCATTTATTTGTATATTTTATTTACTTTATATTTAACAAATTCAACTATTTATACGGAAAAGCATTATAACTTATTGCGAGGTGGGACTATTTTTAATTCACCAATGTGATGCCCCTATTATGGAGAGTGACATATATTTTGACATTAAATAGTGTATACATGAGATTCTCTCTCGTCACGCAAATAAACTATGCAATAATCGGACCTATTTAGAAAGTGTGTGCCAAGTAAGAAATCGATAAGAAAGTCAGACAGACACCTCCGTCTGTGATGGAGTTGAAAAACAATCATAACTTTATTTCTATAATCACATGTGCCCGGTGTTAACCTTTTCTTCTTTTTATACCGATTGACACGATATTTATTACTTTTATTTTTTTAAACTTTCGAAATCTGAGACGTTTTCATATCCGTCCAAGAACGTGTATGAGTAGTAAATATTGCATTCGTTTTAACTTTTCACGGTTTTCTTATTAGGAGTATGGTACGGTTTCGGTTGCACCTGCTAAATTGTAAGTTTACAAACCAACATTGTGTCTACATTACATACTCTGTTTCCTTTAATACATATTCCATAAATAAGAATAATAAGTTAACTATAGAACATGGACTATAATGAGATGATCAAGCCTATATGTGCTATATATTTACTTTACAGCACAGCTTTAGTTACTTATGTTTTGTTTTTTTTATCCCGTCCCTATTCGACCCAGGACTGTACTCTGCTTAACTTTGATTCTCTAGCTGCACAGACGCAGCTGATAACTCAATGTGCAATTACTCAATGGTGTACTTCATTACACAGAGTGTCACACTCCCGACACATCCATTTGGTCGTGTGGGCCAGCAATCCTCACTTCTCGACCTATAACTAACCACACTGCTGGAGGCTTGTGCGACGAATCAACAGACCCGCTCGAGAACGCTGATCATCTTGTGGTAACAATTGAAATCATCCAAAATCTCGCCTTAAAGCTACTGATCCGTTGCTCAAAACGACGATATATTACAAGCAAACAAATTGGGAATCCATTAGAGATGACATCAGAGACGATCCATAGAGTGAACCTTTTCTCTCCCTACTGATCAGTTTGGAAATTAGGTAATCAGATGGAGCAACGTAAGCATAAAAGCACATGTACCCATGGGAACATTCTACACACTCACAACTCGAAACAACAGTTCCCATCTAGCTATGCAGCTGCGATTGAACAGGGGCAGATCGCATTCTGACATAGAAACTTATAGCGTCAAGAAATTAGTGTAAAACTGTTATAGATGAAGCAAAGAGAAAGTATACAGAGAAGACCAGAAAACGTATTGAGTCACAGAAACTAGGTACTCGCGATTTCTGGAAAATCTTCAATAGTCTAGAAGATAAAAAGCAATTAACAATTCCTCCCGCTATCCAACAACAGTGATGCCGTTTACACAGCAGCTGATAAAGCCGAACTACTTGCCAAGCGCTTCGCCTTAAACTCTACGTTCGACTCCGTAAACCACTCTCTTTCAAATTGCCTAGCGATATTTATCTGAGCGCCACTATTGTTATCTACTTTAATATATAATTAGACTAGACATCTTATCAGCGGGGAACGTATTAACATGTTTTCAGAAAGTGTGAAAACTGATCATAAGTGTTTGTTATGCGTTGCCATAAGTGAAGGACAATGGTTGGTGTTTGTGTTTGCTAGCTGCAGGATTCATCAGTATTCGTATTTATTACGTGGATGTAAAACTAAGGTCTTTCATATTAATTTTACATTTCATTTTGTTTACAACAAAAGCAGCAAGACATGTCAAGTCTACAAAGATGTTCAGAATCGAACGATACATGAGCAGAATTTGGTGAACTGTCATAAGAAACAGTTTATTTGCTTATTCCGTTCAATAATGTTTGTTGATAATAACATTATATAACGTTCTAATTATTGCATATGAGTACGGTGGCGGTGGTAGATGAAGACCCACACTAAAGGTCTTACGATGCTACCTTCAAATTAAATCGGCTCAATATGAACATTTTCAATTAATGATATTACAAAACTTATTGCATCTAGTTTTAAAAATAAATAGGGAAAGTCAGACCAGAGCAGAATATAAAAAATGCTGTACTATACTTATACATACAAGTTTACTATTTTTTTCATATTTAAATATATATTCAGCCTCGCATAAGAGGTATAATTCATAAATAAAGAACCTTTATTTTGCTCATACACAATTAAATACGCACACACACACACACACACACATATATATATATATATATATATATATATATATATATATATATATATATATATATATATATAGAGAGAGAGAGAGAGAGAGAGAGAGAAAAATACAGATAGAGAGACAGAGAGAGATGGAGAGAGAGAAAGAAGGATATATAATATTGTGAATACGAGTTCGATGTACCGGTGTTGACATGAATACCTTCTGTAAACGAGACAAAAAGTATAATATGAATTGATATAACTCAACACACGATTTTGACCTGACTATATCATTTATTTCGCTTCAAAGAGGGCTTTACAGAAAATAACTGGCGAACTACAGTAATCAGTGAAAGTGAAGATGCTAACACCCTGGGAATAGATGTTTTTAGATTTGAGGATGTTCTAGCGATTTCGGATTTTTGAATCCGGGTTGTATTTTATGGTTGTTGTTTCTAAGAATTCTGACTCACATCTACTCTTCTTAGTTTTTACCCATCTCCATGCTTATCCTAAAGTAGCCGGCAATGACCCCTCAATTAAGTGTACTAACGGGACGATTATATACATATGACGTGGTGATATTTATGTTTACTCTAATAATACAATTTTGAGAAAATACTATTTTTGTAATTCAGGTAATCTATTAATTTGCAATGAAAATGTATTGGGACTAGAACTATTGACAAATGAAACTAATAATAATAACAAAACATATACTAATAATAGTGATATACAAGCTAAAATAGCTTCATATGATACATGTTATTGTAAAGGTTTTTGGATATCGATAGTTTAATACTATCTAAGGATACGTGACGTTAATCTTCCTATGTCCTAAATTAGATTATGAGAGTAATACTCTCAGCAAATCTGTCCATTCGCGAAATAAATACGTTGATACCAGACGTAAAATAATAATACATATTCAAATAAGTTAAATAAAATAGTAATATCTATATACATATATATATATATATATATATATATATATATATATATATATACATATATGTGTGTGTATGTGTGTATATATATATATATATATATATGTGTATATATGTATATGTATGTATATATATATATAGATGTATATATATATATTTAGATGTATATATATATACGTAGATGTATATATATATGTATATATATATACGTAGATGTATATATATATATGTGTATATATATATATATATATATATATATATATATATATATATATATATATATATATATATATATATTATATTGCAATTCCAAGCTTTTCCAAGCTACCAGCAAAACAGTATTATTAGAATGTGCTTCAATCGCCTAAACAATTCATCTATCAGCCTATTGAAGACTACTAGTACTTTTTGCTTCCAATAAGGAATTCATCCGATTATCTGCTAAAAAACATCTCTTCACTTCAACTGAGGCCTACTCTTAAAAACGCATTTAATTTGTGAATAAATGTATTATTGATGTGACTATTTGAACTTTAAATCACACAGCAACCAAATTGATGATAACAACCCCTCGAATTTAAAACTTTTTGAATCAACATTAATTCATGCAGAGAACAAGAAAACTTGAAAAAGATAGCAGCATCCCGATACTTTTTAAAAACATCACATTTCCCCACTCAGAATGCTTTGAAAATGTTATTTTGGACCCCACGAAAAGAATACAAATTATGAAACACAGTAAACACTCCAACCGAAATATCTAGAAAACCAATAACTTTACTAACACACATTTAAAACACCCTGATATAATTGTCCCGGCCGACAGAACCGAAAATTATTAAAAATTGGGATATGCTTTTAATAAGAGCTTACTATATAAATAGATCAATAAATCATAAAACAAGATATTATGATACACTCAATAGCATATACAATGAAGGTAACTCCTTATTAACCTCTATGAATTTCCTTAAATACACATAGATTCTTACATACAACGAGATTTATTTCAAAGACCATAAAAAAGCTTCACGATAATCAGTCTATTAGATTATTTTACCTATTTTAATCTGATTTACTAATCATTAGTAAACAAACCTTGATAGAATTATCACTGAAAGAAAACAACTCTCGTTCTCTATGGCCATCGTTCGATGGTGGACTCATTGTTTTCTAAATCTTAAGTACACACCTAATTTAAATTCAAATTTCATAACTTTCGATATAGATAACTATTTCAACCCCATTTCCCCGATTATCTTTAATGAAGAACTCATTGTTACCATTAAAAAACTCTGACTTCACCTATTTGGAAATTAGATGAATAATATTAGTCAGAAGATCCCTGTTACAATTCGATCGTATTATTTGAAGAGGAAAGACACACGTGAAAACTTTGACATTACGATAGGATTGTCGGACATTGCTCAGGTTACTGATTTAGTAGGCATGTACTTATTACAGAAACTGAACATCTAACTTATGCATTTTCAGGATTGCATGTACAGTAATTACGCACATTCTTTTTTCCAGGGAGAGACATATACAATACAATAAAACCATTCGAAATTTACATATCGTTTAAAATACCTTGGGCTATCTATTAAGTTAGAACCTGAGATGAGCACAGCTAATTGCCTTATTTTAACGTTAGACGTGAATTCTGAATCATTTAGCCGTTACCATTAATCAAACCAAAAACTAGATTACGTGCATAAGCTATCTGACCACACAAAATCCTTATTGAATCCATAATTTTTACAGTATCCAACAATTAAATTATCTGCTATAACGCTTTCCAATGATAGAATTACATGTAGAAATAAATCCTTTACTCAGGAAAATAAACCGTTTAGCATAATTGCACATAACAGGGCAGTAAAAGATAGTAAACAGAAGAATACAGCAACTTTTCAGAATGATAAAGCTTATCAAAACAACATAAGAAACCCCGATAAATATGGGAAACTAATTGACCCCCAAAAAACTTCGACTACATAAACGACGCATCCTACACTATTAAAGACTAAACACCTTAGAGAATTCCTTAAAATTATATAAAAAGCTTTAAAACGTCCGCATAAATATAGAAAGCTCCTGAGAAAAGGATACCACATTTCTTATTTTACAATGCCTAACATAGCGATAGACATTATTACTTCTAACCACACAAACATAAATATGCACTCTACTAAGTACCCACAATACCCACGTCAAATAATTGTAACTGCAAGAAATTTAGAGAAGGTTAGCTAAACAATGGTTGTTTAAATAGAGACGTTATATACGCATGCACTGTGAAACAATTCCCTCGCAACGCCCAATATACAACGTAAAACATGTACGAGTATACGTTTATTACCCTAACACCTACATATTCTCTACTCTCACCGCATCACGATACCTAAAATATTACTCTAAAAAACAACTACTCTTCTTTACCAGTTAGTAACAATCTAACTCAGATCTTTCTCTCCCATATGGTTTTCCTATCAAACAATGTCAGCAATGCCAACTACATATAAAATAGATACTTACATAATAGCCAGTGCTTTCCCGATAAAACCACATATTGACCCACATCGCCACTTTTAAAAGTAATAACGACCAAACTGCAGGGACCTCGTTGCACTTGTCGATCATAATAAAGTAAGGACCTATAATACGTTCTACATACTTTTCAATTTCGAAACCGTCATGCCAATCACTACTGCAAAGAGTATAAACATTATCAATACTAAAAGGGGATTTGTTAAAGCGCGCAACCATAAAACATGTAAATTCATCATTGTTATAGCTCCTTACTGATACCCCTACCTCATCCAATAACCAAGCCTTTTTCCAAGCTCTCAACGGACCAGCATAAAAACAGTTTTTTTTCAATCGCCTAACACTATTTCTGTACCGGGTCTTTTTAAAATAGTTATATTCACCACCTATTGAAGACTACTATTACATTTTCACTCCATAAGTTTTGAACCTCCTTTAACTGTATGTATAATTCTTTTAGCGTGTAATGTGACTGCCAAGATTTAACTATAAGCATATATATTTCCTAAATGTTAATTTCCAATTCAATCTTGATAGTTTTAAATTTCCATCTTTGATTTTTTAACTTTAACGTATAACCGTCACGTATCGTTTTGTGTAATGCCATACAGCTTAGACACCCCCATTCTGGACTTTTCACATGTATTTGTTCTTTCAATATTCCACGTATATAAACCCTAATCTTACTATGTTCTTATGGCCTCTATACTCTTAATCAGTACTTCTAACATATTCTAATTGTATCTCTTTTTAGAATCTATGTACTTTCTTCTTTCTACTAACGGTTAATCCTATTTTCTTCATCCAACTATACTCCACAGATTTTACAGTATTACTATTTGTAACCGAGATCCAACGTTTTATAGCTCTATTTTTGACTGTGTCTCCCTCTATTCTAATTTATGACTTATTTAGTTTATTTTATTATATTGTATGCTAAACCTTTACTTATTACACACTCACTTCTAATTATTTCAACTCCAACCCTAACCATATTATATGAATCTTTCTAGAATCGTAAGACTAAAAAACCTTTCCTAGAAACATTTGTAATATTTCAAAAATACTATTACCTGTACTTTCCGCTTACTACTGTGTTTCCATATTGGCTTAAGGACAAACAAATACATTTCCATTATTTGAAAACACTTTGTTTTCAACAACTGAGGACGTAATAGATTTTGTAATTTACAATCTATATTCTCATCTTTATATATATATATATATATATATATATATATATATAAATACTACTACTACTACTACTACTACTACTACTACTAATAATAATAATAATACTAATACTAATACTACTACTACTACTACTACTACTACTAATAATAATAATAATAAATGCACATAATATTTTACATGTTAACTTAAAAAAGCTTCATACTTTGGTAGATGCCATTTTATTGTTAACATTTGTGGATATTAATAGTTATATACAATGTAAGTAGAAGTTGGCTTTGATTTATCAAATGCCTTTACGCTCTTAATTGGATAATGAAATAACTAAACTCATAACATGTGCCACAATCCGATCACTTTTATAGATCTTGACATGGGTTCTTTTTTAAATATTGCTATTTTTTTTAAAACTATTTTATTATTCATCTTCACATAACCCACGTTTCGCGTATTATTGTTCTTTAACTCGTTGTGTGAATGTCCCGTAAGTGTGTGTGTGTGCGTGACAATAATTGTACAGGTGCGCATTTAAAACCCTTTATGCGTAATGGGTGAGTCAGCGTGTATGGCACCCTTTGGTGTGTTTCTTTCTCTTCTTTAAAGCTACAAATGTCAGTTTAAATGTTAATATATGTTAATATAAGTGAATAATTTATTCACTTTGGCACTTACTTCGTCGCCGCTGTATTAGTTTCCTCTTCCTTTCACTATCTGTGTGTTGTCGTTGCGCTGATCGTGATCGTGATCGTGATCGTGATCGTGATCGTGATCGTGATTGTGATCGTGATCGATATCTTTATCGTTATCGTGTCTCATCGGTGTGGATCGATAATACAACTTTCATCGCGACAAAAAAAGAGTCTTTGACATTTTGGGGGAAATTTCAGGAGATTTATTCTTTCTGGAGAAATAAATTTCACGTGAAAGGGAGAGACTAGATTTCTGTAAAATAATTAGTACTTAATTGGTTAACAAGATTAATGGGGCAAATTCGGGGACACCACGAGTAGACTTTTCGGAGGAGTCATTTTCGCCTGTTAGCATTTTCAAAGACTTCTTATAAATTATCACATCGTTATATTTTAGGCCCCGTTCGGTTTCATGGACTGATTAATTTGAAGCCCTGCTTTTTTCACAGTCGGAAAACTTCATCGTTTACTCGATTTATCTGCCATTGTCTCTCACATTTATTAGCTCAAATGCCTAGTTCTTTTGGATGTTTGTGTAACCTGTTAATTTAATTATTTGGTGGAGAATGATTAATTTTACAGGACTTATGTCAGCTTAACCTGCACTAAGTTCGACCTTTTTAAAAATTCATGCTTGTTCGTTTTTTACATAGAGCCTTTCTTGATGCAACACATGCATGTGTCTATATCCAGTATCTCCATATGCAAGTTACACGTCAGTCATGGAGTTGACACAAAATCCTATTACATTTGCAAAGTAAATCGAATAAGACCGGTAGTGGAATAATCTAATACATGTTCAAATACTAAACTAATTAAAATATGACATAAAAATATGAAATTAATGACAAAAGTAAAAAGAACACTAACTCGATATGCCAAAATCGTAAACAGGAAGAAAGAAAACATGAAACCATGGAAGAACAGACAGCTGCATGACAAGGACAGACTAAATAAACACATGAATAAAGAAAACAAAAGATAGCGGCAAAAATGGAAGCTTCAGAAGATACATATAAAAATCGGAACATTACAATGAAAGCATGACCTTTTAAAACAATGTAAATCAAGAAATACCAACTACAGAACAACCATACCTTACAGAGACAAAACTGCGTGGAGGAAGTAGTACAATGGGAACTATGCAAACGATTGCATTTCAAGTACGTTGACAAATCATACAAACATAAACCAGTAATAATACTTGAAAACGAAAATAACAAAATACTTTGGGGCATTCAGGTGTAAAGAGAATTCTAATACAAGCACAGAGGCCGGATGTCATAATAGTCAACTAGAATGAAAAATCACAGGGTGAAATCAAAGAACAAGTAAAACAATCAACTATACGGAACTTACCCCCAGAATGAAAAGAGGTATACAGCATAACAAAGTCAATATAATACCAATAATCGTAGGCGGGCTAGGAGCCGTCCTACAAAACCTGGAAAAAAGACGGGTAGACATTTCAATCAAAGGGAAGACTGAGACTATACAATGGACAGCAATGATGAAAACAATTGTACTCTCAAGGAACATCTTTTAATGCGGAAATTAAACCACATAATCAACGGCGATAAATTAGTGACATGCATGTTGTAATAGAAAAAAAAACAATCACAAAAAGAACAATACCACAATATGTGTGAAATAGAAACTGAAAATAAATGATGAAACCCCCCCCCCCCACAAAAAAAAACGATATAAACAGCCTCAACTGATACCACCCAAAATAGTTGTGAATGGTAAAGGAGAATGAGAAGAGCAAGTGTTGCATAGCACTCTGCTTGTGCGCGGCAGTTATCGTTTTGTATTCTCGTCCTGGAACAGGCCGTGGCAGTTCTCGTTTAATCACTCGTCATTTTTAACACCATAATTTATATAATTGGCATACCTTTAAATTTCCCGTATTCTCTCTTATTTCCTTGTCGCGTGGAAGGGGTGTGTCGTCTAGTGGTTGAATTCTTTCTGCCGAAACATCACCGCTACAACAAAAACTTTATGACCGACTCCGAAGACAAACAATCTTTTAAATTTAATTTCTGTTTCATTTCTAACAGATACGTCTATTCCCATAGGGTCATCATCCAACACAAGGAGAAATAGCACTAACAAGATCTCCACTGTAAGAGTGCATAGAGTACTGCGACTTAGGGAGTGTTATTTTTATCGAAACTCGAGAGAAGACCAATGTTCGTTAACGGCGAGGAACAAATAGTGGCTGTTGCAATACCGCAATATAATTTGCGGTAATTATCGACAGTTTGAGAGTTTTAGAAATTTGAATAGGTTTGGTGCCACTAAGACTCCAGTGAATACCTCTGATTTTTGTGGGTGAGCAATTATTGACGATGCTATGTGTTATAACTCCTAGTTAGTGCAAATAATAATAATAATAATAATAATAATAATAATAATAATAATAATAATAATAATAATAATAGAACCGGCAGCTGAAATGCAAAATTTGACTGAAATAAGAATACATAACGGATTTTGTGATGAAATCCTGTATCACCACTACAATGTAGCATAGCTAGATACAACTAAAATTCATACTCTGGAAATGTGATGCCGAATACAAGTTTACAAACGCAAGAACCAAAAAATTGTGGGGGGGGGACTGAAGATATTAGGGATCGGGGGAAATTGTAGGGGTCGGGCTAAACTTTTTAGGGGGTCGGGTCAATTTTTTTTATTTTGAACTTAAAATATTTCTCAGGGTTGGGGGAGAGTACAAAAAAAGGGGGAGAATAAAAAAAAAGTTGGCGGGGGGTACTGGGGAGATTGAAGGGTCAGGGAAATTCTTAGGATTCGGGTCAAATGTTTCTTCTTTTTTTTAACTTAAAATATTTCTATGGGTTGGGGAGAGTAAAATAAAAGTTGGGGGGGGGGGGCTGGAGACATTGAGTGGTTGGGAAAATGTTTAGGGGTCAGGCCAATTTTTTTTCTTTTGAACTTAAAATATTTATCAGGGTTGGGGGAGAGTAAACAAAAAATCGGAGAGTGAGGCTGGAGAAATTGGTGTGTCGGGGAAAATTTTAGGCGTCGGGCCAAACTTTTAAAAGGGTCGGGCCCAATTTTTTTTTTTAAATTAAAATATTTCCTAGAGTTTGGGGAGAGTAAAATAAATTGGTGGTTAATAGTGTTGTAGAGATTGGGAAAATCTTAGTGGTCGATCCCAATTTTTTAGGGGATCGGACCAATTTTTTTTCTTAACTTTAAATATTTCTTAGGGTTAGGGTAGAGTAAAAATTTTGAGGACTGGATGAGAGTTGAGGGTAAACATTTTAGAGGGTGGGGGAGAGGGTAAACATTTTTTGTCGGGTGGGGCCGAATTTTTTAGGGGGTCATGCCAAATTATTATTATTATTTTTTTACTTAAAATATTTCCTGGGGTTGGGGGAGAGTAAAAAAAAAGAATTGGGGTGGGGTTGGAGAGATTGGGGGTCGGGGAAAAATTGGGGGGTAGGTAGGTCCAAACTTTTCAGGGGGTTAGGCCAAATTTTTTTGGGGTGGTCAAACATTTTTTTTTTGACTTTAAATATTTCTGAGGGTTGGGGAGAATAACAAATTGTTGGGGGCGGTTATGGGTCGAGGGTAAAAAAATTGGGGTGACGGGGAACATTGACGGGGAAAATTGGGGTGATGGGGCCATTTTTTTTATTTTTGAACCTAATATATTTCTTAGGGTTGGAGGAGATTAAAATCTTTTTGGGGGGTGAGGCTGAAGGGTAAACATTTTTTGGGGGCGTCGGGGAATTTTTTTTCTTGAACTTAAACAAGGCTCATTAATATGAGTTCTTTTTTATGATGGTGACACTACAGAAATGAACTTGATTTGTGTTCTTTGATACGACAGGGGCGCATTAATACGAGTTATTTTTTTAGGATAGTGACAAAACATGAGCAAACACTATTTTGTTTTTTTGACTTGACAGGGGCGCATTAATATGAGTTCTTAGGTATGCCAACTGGGCTGGAGATAGGTACATATATAGTATGTGCACCCTTGCAGAGATAGGTAATTATATAGTATGCGCCCTGGGGCGGCGATAGGTACAATATAGTATGTGCACGGGGGTGGCAGTAGGTACGTGTATAGTGGTGCATAGGGGTGGCGATAGGTACGTATATAGCATGTGCACAGGGGTGGCAAGAAGTACGTATATAGAATGCGTACCAGGGAGGTGATAGGTATATATTTTGCATGCGCTCCAGGGCGGCGATCAGCACGTATATAGCACGCGCACCGGGGCGGCGATAGGTACGTATATAGCACACGCACCCCGGCGGCGATAGGTACATATTAACATTCGCACCGGGCCGGTGATAGGTATATATTAAGCATTCGCACCGGGCGGAGATAGACACGTATTTAGTATTCGCACCGGGGCAGCGATAGGTACATATGTAGTATGCATACCAGGGTGGCAATAGGTACTTATATAGTATGCACACCGGGGCGACAATAGGTACTTATATAGTATCTGCACCGGTGCGGCAATAGGTACGTATATAGTATGCGCACCGGGGCGGCGATATGAACGTATTTAGTATGAACACCAGTGCGGAGATATGTGCCTATATAGTATTCACACCGGGCGGAGATATGTACCTATATAGAAGGCGCAGACACTGGTGGTAATTTTATAGAAATATGTCATACTTTTGCCCTGAGCAACGTAAGAGGAATGGTAGGGAAGTAACAGCTTTCGCAAAAGGCAAAATGAGTAAGTAGCGGTGAAAGGGGGCGACAGGGAAGAGAAAACTAGAAAGATGAAGAGACGGCTATAGAGAGAGGGTTAATTATTAAATCCCAGAAGTAACTGACGAAGATGCATCAGAACTTGAACACATGACACGATTTATGTACAAGGGCAAAACAAATGAAATCAATTAAAATTAAGTAACTGGAAAAGTTTATGAATTGCTCTAATATATGTTAATAAATACAATCACACACCTGAACAACTTAATTTATGCAGGGACCAAACATGTAAGCAATAACATTTAATTAAAACAACCCCTCACGAACAGAATGGGCCGACAACACCTAGGAGGAGAAATACAACTTGAAACATCAATCAATAGACGTTTAAAAAGAATCAAAATCGTAAAAATGATGAAAGATGACAGAAATAAATACATGAGAAAGATCTAGAGACTGGAACAAAGGATGGTGACGAAAGAGAGAATACTATAAACAAATGTGATGTTTGAAAAACAATGAAAGTCAGTTTTATCAAAACATCAACGGTGAAAGAAAAAGCAGAACAACAAAACCAGACAGAAAACAGTTTCAGGGCAAGACATAGAGAAAGCTACAAGTCTACAACGAAAATATTGAATGGATGGAAAACATGAATACAGTACTTTAGGAAATTTAAGAAAGAACAGTAACTGAAATTACTGAAGACACGCTCAAAACAACCTTCAAAAAAGGCAAACGTGGAAGCACTAAGTAATGATTGTATACATACATACGAGTTAAAAAAGTCACGACCCTATATAGTAGACTAACGCAAAACTTCAAAAGATGTAGGTACAGAACAGATAGACAAGACTTGCTGACAAAAGAGAGAACTGCATGAATACAAAATCACAACGGAAAAGCAAGGATCCCAATGAACTACATACCGATAACCTGTTAACCAACTATGTAGCAAATCCTAACTGCACAATTAAGAGAACATATCTGCCCCTCCTTAAATTATTGTAGGCTACTCTCTGAGGAACAGGAATTGATGGGAGAAAATGAAAGTAAGGGTGCATGACATCTATACATGAATCAAATATCCTTAACGATATAAAAAGAAGAACAAAGCTCATGGACATGGCATGGAACGACTACAATAAAGCATATAACAAAACAACACAGAAAAATACCCGATAAGATCACCGATCTTATTTAAAACCAATGAGAACATTGAAAATATAAATGACAGCTAGAGGATAACTCATTGCTAAGATAAGAATACAGACATGTTCTAAGAAGACGCTCTATCAACACTACTGTTTATTATATCCATGATGCCACTCAACAATATAGGAAATGTCATGCCTCATGCAAATTTAAAGACAAAGAACAAAATATAAACCACGTTATGTGTATGAACGACCTGTAATTATTTACAACAAAAAGAGAACTGGAAAAGCTGGTAATCACTACCAGAATCTCCAACCAGTACATTCAAACTGTATACGGTATTTAAAGGTCTAACACGCAAGGAATAAAAAACAAAACACTTGAGACAGCGGAGGGAATGGAACCGACAAACGAAGATGTGAGAGCAGTTGGTGAACCTGATGTTTATACATATTCGCGGACTTTGGAGGCAGACACGATCAAATCAACAGAAATGAAATAGAACATCAGAAAAGAATACTTGAGAAGGACCAGAACACTTTTAGAAACAAAAGTGTTTAGTAGAGATTTTATAAAAGGATTAAACACCTTGGCGGCATTACTAGTAATATATTCTCAGCCATTCATAGGCTGGATACAAGCACAATTTAGAATCTTTATCAGGAATACTAGAAAACTAATTACCATGGGCAATGCACCAGCCTCGAAAGATAATAAGATCGACTCTACGTGAAAAAGATAATAGTAATGCAGGCATTATTAAGTATAGAATACGGCGTGGACATAAAAATATGAATAATAAAAATATATAGCCTAAAACAAACATAGGATGATCACTGCAGAAAGAGACACTTTCAACAAGAAGAAGACAGGGAGCGTCGAAACGAGAACTAGGAAGACAGGAAATAAAAAGTGGGAAAAGAAACAGCTACACAGACAATTAAGAAAATGACAAAAGAAAGAACCTCTAAAACACATCAACATGGATACAACAAGGTCACTTCACAGAAAGACGGAACATCTACTAACTGCCACGTAAAACGATGAGACTAGAACTTACTATTGACAAAACTCAAGAAAAACATCAAATGTAGATTATGTTGACAAAGAGGGGAAACGGTTAATCACATAAAAATGAACATGCTCAAAAGAATACACAAACAGACACAGCTGTTTGGGAAAGGATGCATACTGTCAACTACGAAAAAAACTGAATTTGTTACCCCCGTAAAATTCGTCCAGACAAAAACCTGAGACAGTACAAGAAAACGAAAAGCACACATTCTATAGGGCATAGATGTACCAACAAAGACACTCTTAAAAGCAAGAATACTAGATGTAATTATAGTCAGGAAAAAGGTACAAATTCTGTCAAATCGTACATTTAGTCTTCTTAGCAGGATACTGGGTATGATAAAGTAGACATATACAGGAAACCAATACACGGAACTTGCTAGCGAACTAAAATCAATAAATAGAAATAATCGTAGAAGAACAAAGAACATTCCCAGAATAAACTGGAAAAACACTGAGAGAAATTAGAATATAGGGGAAGATAAAGACTATATCACAAAACAGCACACATCCTAAGGAAAATTATGGAATACGAAAAGCAACCCACATAAACCGTTAACGTTTACTTGTCACTAAGATGTTGCAACAGAAATAAAACGAAAACATAGGAAGTACACAACCACAGTACCGTAATGGATCTGAAGCTGCAGGAAATTTTATAACTTACCCCCCCCCCCTCCTCAGAAAAAGTGATGACCACAGACTCAGCTAATACGACACAAGGTATTAGTAAATTATTAATATGGATCATTATATCGAGGAGGAAACTAACACACTCTCTACTGGTAGAATGCAGAGAGTACTGAGACATTAAGGAAGCTTATCGCCACCCTAATCTTAGAGAAGACTAATAGCGGAAAATCAATTGCGAGCGGATGTTTTGATAACACCATGTTATCTCCAATGGTTATTAGAATAAGTGAGAGTACTGAAAATGTGAACAGACTTGTTGTAAGCTAACGTCTATTATTATCAGTTTTTTTTAATATCGGTTATTATCAGTGAACAATGAATAGTGACGACCTTTGTGAGGACTCCTTGTAATAATAATTCTACTACTACTATTACTACTACTACTACTACTACTAATAATAATGATAATAAAAATTGTATATAATAATTAGAATTCAAAAGATAAATATACTTTATTGGTGAGTGTCATTTACTAACTCTGATTTACGTATTTCGTCAGTTTTCTCTCTGAAGAGCCAGCTCCTGGGCCGAAATAAAGTATAAAAGAAGGCTAATATGGTGTTTGCAGTAATTTCAATTCCAACTTTTACATATTTATTAGCGGAACCCGTGGAAATTCCACAGTTGTATCCGCCATCTGTTTTATATTTTTGTCATGCTTTTCGGGCTCTATATCGAAAACTTTATTTGCCATGTTTCCATTTCATATACATCTAGACAGGCGCATGCCTTACAATACCAGTTTAGCAACTTTTGTTCAAACTGAAACATAGATATCTAAATAGTTTATAAACATGCACTTTGCTGCATGGTTTCGTGATAGGTGATAGCTGTCCGGCCAAATGGGTCTACAGAAGAAATTGAAGAAATATTTGATTGTAAGTTGAACCACACAGTAATTAAAATAAAGTAAGTGCCTCATTAAACAAGGAATAATGCTGAGACCAGCCTATTTGAGAAAAGCAATCTTCTAAGACAGGGTCCAGAAAGCTTCTTTGAGTTAACACTGTCTGGCCGTTATCTCCATTATGTATCTATCCTTATCAGCTTCCGGCTGATCGAATGGTGGTCACTGAGAGAGTGCAGAGGCCAATATTTCCGGTCTGAAGTTAAAAAGATTCCCGGAGATGGGAAAAGCAGCAGGGTATGCCTGCATTGTTGGCATGACACAGTCAGTTGATTTGTCTGTACGCTGGTGGGTTGTTAGACTGGGGTCTATCTCCCGGCAAGATGGGCCTGTTGGGCTCTTATCTAAAGATTTGTTTTTATAGGACTTATATTTTGGTTTGATCAGGGGAAAATCTCATTTTTCACGTCTGCTATTAAACCTAAGAATACGAGTACCAGTGTAACCCCCAAAAGAGAATAAACCTCTGTTAATTGTTTTGAAACAGGAGTCGCGCTTTGTTTGGAAGAATTCCTTTGCTGCATTACTAACTATTCGAACAACAAATTTGGACCGGCACAACCAGTGGGACAATCGCGGCAATTGCAAGGAGCACTCTCATGCCTGTTCTATAAATGTAGGTTACAAAGTTATATGTTTATAGAGACATATGTTTAAAAGCATGACCTAAGTTAGTTACAGTGTGTGGCGGTATTATTTTACTATTTTTAGACTAAACAGACTTGGATCCTAGCAAAACGCAAACGAAATGTATTTTAGCCCTAGTTTCCTGTTTGAAACAACAACGCACCAGAAGAAATGTTTAAAACTTACATTTTGGCATTATATCTTCTGTGCTTAGGTACATCTACATTCAAAAATTATTTTGCTAGCCGATAAGGTAAGTAATGACGTAAAATTCCCTTAGCGTATTATTATATGGCATTCACATACAATAATATTTTTTTTCATAAAAACTCATAACTGTAGCTATATATATATATATATATATATATATATATATATATATATATATATATATATAATAAGTCATGAAAATATACTTATGATAATTAAGCTACACACTCCGGTGGAAATATTCAGATTGAAGATTTCCCCGGGGATAAAACGCGCGAGCCTCTGTGTAGCTTAATTGGCATAAATATATTTTCATAAATTACTACCTAGCTCTACTTACGTATCGAGCACGGTTAAAGTAAATACTTAAAATGGATGCATAAAAAATACATCTCCTTATAAAATTTGTTGTGGATAATGAAATAGTAATATTATATCACCACTTATTTCATATATACCCTAACAGTTTCAATTCCGTTGGTTTCTTTAGATTTCATGTACCATACCTTTTTAAATTCTAGGCTTTGTTTACGCAACGTTATACTATTTCCGTTTACTAGATTAGTGGGTGTGATCTCGTTCTGTGGGTTGATTTTTAATATCTGATGATTTTATTTAATATTTCAGCTGTTCTCATGAGTGCCGTGCTATTTAAGTTGTAACTCCTCTTCTGCATTCTAAGTTGCTATTGTTGTTTTGCCTAGTGTTTTCACAACTGTGTTTATAATTATTTGTATTAAAGTAAATTTCTCCATGCCCATATTCACTTCAGCTTTCTAGCAGGTTGCTTGTTTTTGTCTAGTTTTTTCTGTATATTTGAGTTTAAACGTGTGTACTGGTGGAACAGTGACATTAAATATTTAACATGTATTTTTTATTTCACGTATTATTATCACTTTCGCTGTTCTTGCTAGGATGGGGATGATACTGCACCAGTAACAATAGTATAAATCTATCAAGAATACACAATGACGGATAAAGCACGTATCTTAATGACCTAGAGCGACGAGGACGCCGATGTTGTGGCACTAAAGTGGTTAGACATCGCTAGGTGGGTTTTCAAAACCGACGCTCATGATGATGCTTATTATAGTGATGACTTTCATGGTTGTAAATGCTATGAACGCAGCGTCCCATTATTAGTTCGTACGTTGCCGCTGGAGCTGAAAGATAGCAGCGAAATGCTGTTACGTATAGCCATCGAGAGTTAGAGAGAGAGGGGGGAGACAGAAAGAGACTTCTTAATGCCTAAACCGCCGACAAAGGCAGAAGAAAAGATGGTCGTACTATTAATGGAATGATCACGATTCGTTTTCCAGATCAATACACGAGGTGATTTCAGCGTGATTTATTCATGCATCTTTCTATTAATACTAGCTTTCTTCGTTTAATCGCTATCGCTTCTGAAAGTGCGGTGCCTAAAGTACTGGACATATTAGTTTTAATAATTAAACATTTCGATCATAACTTTGTTGTAAACACGAAACACAATTTTTTACATTCACTAATTAAATTTAAAAAGATAAATAGTATCACATTCGCAATTTCGATGTCACTGTATTTATTTTTTACATTTATTTTTGACATAGTTGACCCAAACAAGGCAGACCGCCCGCCACTATAGACGTGAGGGACTACTAAGAGAAAGGGTGTAAGTTATGGCGGTCATCCTAAGTTGGGAGTTGTGCAGCGAGATATCTGTTTACATTAGTTTTAAATTTCTGCATGTCAGTACAGTCGACGAACAAAGAGCAAGGAGGGAGTTCTAAAGGCCGGTTGCACGATAATATAAGCTATTGTAGTAGAAGGCTATTCGTTATCCGGGGACTTCCATAGTGAGTAGATAAGATTTAGACAATTATGAGGGTTTTCTGGAAAATTTACGTCGAGATGGCACCAGAGTTGGCAGTCAATCAAAACACACTCCATGCAAGTACTTGTAAACCAGGCACAGGGATTCAACTTCGCAGCGATGGGACAGGGGTTGGATCTTCGTAGATAGTGATTCAACTATTAAGTTTGCGACTCTTTTTGGGGGGACTTTGTCTAAGAGGAAGAGACTAGTGTATGATGCACAATCACAGATGTGGCAACACTATTTTATGATAGGCCGGATGGTGGCTTTGTAGAGATATAGGATTATGTCAGGCGTGAGAAGTTTACTACCACGGTAAAGGGAGTCAACATTCTTTGCAGAAACTTTAGTTATGTCTCTGATGTATTTGTTCAAAATGTATGTTACCTGTTAATGTTAGGCCGAGGAATTGTAATGTGAAACTCTCAGGTAGGATGTTATTTGCTATGGCAATTGGTGGTTAGAAAATATTTTGTTGTAGTTATATAAGGAAAGGAGCTTTGTCTTTGCGGCATTCAACAGTTACTATACATTTGTAAACCCAATCCACTACAGCCTCAATGACATTTTCTAAGGATTGAGCTATTGCCTCGAGGCAATAGCTCAATCCTTAGAAAATGTATGTGCGCGTCCGTCTTGCCCACATGCGGTGAGTAGAGCGTGGTGTCGTGGGCAAATATACTTATCTTAGGTGTTATGACATTAAAAGGTCGTTTATAAAAAATCACGAACAGTAGAAGTACGAATGGGGATCCTTAGGGTACACCAGCATTTAAGTCAGCTTGCGTAGATGAACGGCCACCGAAGACAACCTGGATTTTTCTTTTGGTATGGAAGGTTCTAATTTTATTGAATATTTGTGAAGTAATACCATATGAGTAAATTTGTAGGAGAAACTTATTATGCCATACTTTGTCAATGGCTTTTGACATATACACCGCCCTAGCTTCTTTTGCCTTGTCCAGTGTATAATATATGCGCTCAGCGATGGCCGTTAAGATATCCGCAATAGGTCGTGCTTGTCTAAATCCGTACTAGTGATCATAAAGAAGTTACACATTTACTTGGTGCCAGACAATCGCTAGATTGAGTAAGGATTCAAAAATGTAAGAGAGTAAGCTGATTGAGCGGTATTTGTGAGGATCAGAATTCTTTAAGACTAGTACCAAATAGATAATCTTCCGACTATCAGGAAAGTACGATGAAAGAAGGCATTTGTTGGAAAGTTCGGAGAGGACGGGCCCAGTTCAGCAGGACATTTCTGTATTACTATTACTAGTATAAGATCAGACCCACAAGCGTTGAGGGTGTCAAGATTGAAAAAAAATTGACCCTATTTTCATTCATTCATTAATATTATATTTCCGTTAAATTATCAATAACTAAAAACTAGATTTTCTAGTCACGATATGGTTCAGATATAATCGGAATACTTACATGTCCTGTGTTCTGACACAATTGAAATCATAATATAATCGTAAATAGTGAGATGTGGTAATATATAATCAAGCTCTTGATTCCCGTATTTCGAAAAAAAAGATTATGGTACTGTATGAGGAGAGAGTGTCAATTTGTGTTTGATTTATTGATTATTATTATTATCATTATTATTATTATTGTTATTATTATTATTATTATTATTGTTATTATTATTATTATTATTATTTTATTATTATTATTATTTACTCACTAGGAGTTATCAGACTGGCTATCGTCAGTGATCGCCCACTGCCGACAACCTGTAGTATGTCCTGGGGTCTGAGTGACAACAAGTCTCCTCAGACTTCCAGTATGTTCCACCTCTTTTCGTTCATCACCGCTGATGACCTTGCGGTAATCGAAACAGCCACCTATCAACGATTTCCCGCTGATAAGAGCCATTGGTCCCCTCTGGCGCTCCAGTGGCAACAAGCCTCCCCAAGGTCCCAGAGCTGTCCGCCCTCTTCCAGTGGAGGTCTGGTTTGCGCTTTCCCTCCTCGACCCTCTGCCCATAATTTTCGTGGCGTTAGCCTATGCTTGTGCCTCTCTCGTGCGGTTGTATTTTCCCCGGTTCTGTTGTCTTGCGCTTCCATGTGTTTGTTCTCCATTCGTTGCTTATGTGGGTTGGTTTCCGCATTCGAGGAGATTTCTCAGGATTGTAGCTGTTTTGATCATTACTGTCCTTTGTATGGTCTCAGTAATTCCTTTGATTCCTATTTCTCCTAGTCTTTTCTCCATGTTTTTGGGGACTGTTCCTAGTGCTCCTATGATTATTGGTGTTATACTGACTTTCTTCATGTTCCATATTCCTTTCAATTCTCTGGCAAGTTCAGTATATTTGCTTCTTTTTTCGGTCTCTTTGATCTTATCTCTGTGGTCTGCTGGAACGGCAAAGTCCACGATTTTGCAGGATTTTTCTTTCTTGTTGATTATTATCATATCCGGTCTCCTTGCTGTTATGGGTTTGTCCGTTTGTACATTCATATCCCATATGATTTTGTGTTTTTCGTTTTCTAGTACAGTTTCTGGTTTGTGTTTGTACCGTTTTTTTTGCATATTCGAAATTCAGTTGTTAGCACATTTCCCAGCGTACTTTTTTCCCCACGCTGTCATGTCTGTTCTTGTATTCCCTTTGTGCTAGCTTGCTGCATTCACTTATTATATGATTTATCGTTTCGTCTCTGTGTCCACACAATCGGCATTTGCTGTTTTCCTGGGTTTTATCTATCTTTGCTTTAATAAAGTTTGTCCTAATCGCATTGTTCTGTGCGGCCGTCAGCAGAGATTCCGTTTCTCTGTTCAGGTGTCCTTTTCTTAGCTGTTTTCATTGGCTTCATCGCTTGTGAGTCTTATAAAGCGTCCATGTAGTTGTTTTTCTTCCCATTTTCCTTTCTTGTCTTTTTGTTTCTGGGTTCAGTGCTTCCGGAGTTGTTTGATGGGCTGGTGTCTCTTGCTGTGGTGATCAGTCTTTCCGTGTTCTGCGTTACATATTTCTCCAGCTCTTTTTTGGTGTCTTCCACACAGTCTTCTATACTTACCAGTCCTCTACCTCCTTCATTTCTTTTCATGTAGAGTCTGTCCGTATCGTCTTTTGGGTGCAATGCATTGTGCATAGTCATTAGTTTTCTAGTCTTTTGGTCAAGGTGCCTGAGTTCTTCTTTGGTCCAACCTATGAATGGTCCAGAGTATCTTATTAGTGATACAGCCCATGTGTTTATCCCTTTTACTAGGTTTCTGCTATATAGTTTAGTTTCTAAGAGTTTCCTTGTTCTTCGTAGATATTCTTTTCCAATCTTCTCTTTCATTTCTGTATATTTGATTGTGTCTGCTTCCAGAACTCCCAGGTATTTATAACTACTTTGTGCTCCTAGCGCCCTCATCTCCTCTTGGTTGGGGAGTTCTATACCTTATGTCGTCTCCAGTTTTCCTCTTTTGATCTCTAGCAGTGCACATTTTTCTATTCCAAATTCCATTTGGATATCCTGGCTGAATATCCTGGTTGTGTTTATCAGCTTTTCCAGTTCTTTTTTGTTTTTTTTAAACAGTTTAAGGTCATCCATGTACATCAGGTGGTTTATTCTTTGTTCTGTATCCGTAAACCTGTATCCGGCATCACCCTTTCTGAGTATGTAGTTGAGTGGCATCATGGCTATTATAAACAATAGTGGTGATAGAGAGTCTCCTTGAAAAATGCCTCTCTGTATTTTTATCTCAGACAGGTATTGTCCTCCGGCTGTCAGTTTTAGTCTCCATGTTTCCATTGCTTTCTGGATGCGATTAATAATTCTGTCTGGTATCTTGTATATTTTTAAACATTCAATTATCCATGTTTGGGGGATTCTGTCGTAGGCTTTCTTGTAGTCAATCCATGTCATAGTTATGTTCTTTTGTCTGCTTTTCACCTCCTTCAGGGTCTTTTGATCAATGTATAGTAGATCATGTGCCCCTCTTTGTCCTTTCCGGCATCCTTTTTGTTCCTCGGGGAGCAGTCCACGTTTGTCCAGGGATTAGTAGATTTGTTCTCACAGTTGTGCTGTGAGCATTTTTCACATTATTGGTAGACATGTTATCGGTCTGTAGTTGCTGGGGGTCGTTCCTTTTTTGGGGTCTTTTTGTATTAATGTTGTTCTTCCTTCCGTCATCCATTCTGGTTCGTCTGTTTTGCGGATACATCCACTCAGTTTCTGCACTATTCTTTCATGCAGGGTCGTGAATTTTTAAAACCAGTATGCATGTATTCCATCGTGGCCTGGTGTCTTCCAGTTTGCCATTTTTCTTAGGGTTTTCTTGATCGTTTCTTTGTTGATTTCTGTTTCGGTTCCTTCTTCGATTTCCTGCAGTTCATCTTTCATGTTCTTCAACCATTGGACATTCTTGTTGTGCTTTTTTGGTACTTCCCATATCTTGCTCCATAATTGTTTTGTTCTGTTGGGTTCGGTTGCTCTGTTGTTGTTTTTTCTCCATTTACGTTTTTGTAAAACTGGCTTTCATTGTTTTCAAAGGTCCTGTTCTGTTTGCTCTGTCTGATTTGTACCTGTATCGTCTCAGTCTTCCTTCTATTGCTGATATCCTTTGTTTTATTTCTTCATGTTTCTCATTTAGTTTTTCCTTACGTTTCTGATTTTTGCTTCTTAATCGTTTCATGTCCTCCTTCCGTCTGTTCACGGTTGTAGCTTCTTTCCGAAGTTTGGTGATCTGGGTTTCCAGTCTGATTTCCCATCCAGGTTTTGTCGGTCCTCTCTTCTGTCCATTCTCTTCGTTTCTTAGTTTCATACTTTCCGATATTGCCCCTGCATATATCAGGTTGTTTAGGTCCGTAATAGTTTCTGTTGGGATGTGTGTGAGGAGTCTGTTTACTCTTTCTGTTTCTGCTTGTAACTTCTTCGCTACTTCATTCCTGAGAGATGGGAGTTTTGTGTTGTTTTCTAACATGTATTGTCTAATGTTCTCCACTTCACTTGCTTCTTTTTCGTTGAGTTCTATCTCAGCAGGTTCTGTGGTTCCGCAGTCTTCTATCTCCTTTGGTTCTGTGATTTTGTAGTCTTCAATCTCTTCAGTTTCAGTGTGTATGTTTTGCCCGTCCTCTTCCTGTGGATTCTCCTTTGGTGGTGTTTCTTGCTCCGTTTTTCCATTAATTGTCTGTCTGATTTCCGTCAGTTCCATCTCCGAGAACCATTCTCGCTTAAGGATCTGTCTTGCTTGATCTGCTATCCTTTGTTCCGTTGTATGGTAGTCACTAGCAATGTCCCAGAGATGTTTCATTCGTTTTCGGTAGCCTCTTTCTGTAGGGTAGCGGCTTTTATAGTAACACTCCAAAATTCAAATATTTGAAAAATATGAAAATTATTATTAAAAATTATTAAAATAATTTTTGATAAAAAAACGTATTGAATGAAAAGATAAATTTCCGTGAAAAAGATATGCAAATTGTCCGGGTGGTAAATTTCCGTTGAAAAGAAGTCCGGTGAAATTGTAGAATGTGAAGAAAAACTCTTTGCGTGGGAGCAGATTGGGGAAGGGCTCAAAATGTAGGTTTTTTCGAAAGCCAACTGATCCATCTGTATTTCTCCTCTGATGATAAGATTTCGATCTTTGAAAAGCCTTGGCTTAAAGAAAAGAATAATAAACATTAGTTTATTACTGAATGCACCTTGCATTGAACAATTGAAATTTGAAATAAATTTGGACAATCACTCTTTTTTCTTCTATCTCTACATATATATATATATATATATATATATATATATATACTTATATGTATATGTGTATATACATATATATATATTTATATGTATATGTATGTATATATATATATTCATGTATATATATATATATATCTATGTATATATATACATATATATAGTAAGCAATGACAATATATATGGCAATCAAGCTACACAGAGGCTCCCGTGTTTCATCCCCGGGGGGAATCGTCAGGCTAAATGCATGGAGTTATTTTTGTCAGGTGTTTTTATATACATGGCTTGCTAGTTAACCAATCAGATTCTTTGTTGTTCCCTCAACCAATCGTTGGGCTTCCCGCGAACAAAGGCTTCTCGCGAGCAAAGGCTTTGTTGGTGACGCTCCTATGTCTACTCTATTGTTTGTTAACAATGGCTTTTCCTATATCCTGTTTCCTTTGTTTTGTCAATACAGTAGGCGAATTTATTTTAACACGTGGTTTCTTGTATTTCTATTTTGGGTTTTAAATTTTAACTTGTTCAGTTTTTTATTTATTTATTTATTTATTTATATTTTTATTATTTTTTTATTTATTTATTATATATCATCCTAAGGTAAATTTATTTCTGTGTAAACAGCTGTTGGCTATTTCGCTTCTAGAGTTTAATAGGTTTCGGGGATCTTTAAAATTTAGGATTTCATATTTTTCATTCAGGCATAATCTACACGGGTCGTCTAAGTTTCTACGTGTACTGGCCTGTCTTACTATTTTCCATTCAATTATTAGTGAGTGTCCATTTTCTTTGAGCTCCCAATAATGGTTAGCTAGTGCTGTTTTAGTTCGACGTTCTTTGTTTTTAAATGTGCTCTGTAGTCATAGTATCTTGTCTTAAAGTCTAGGGATGTCATACCCACGTAGTATTTTTTGTTATTTGGTCTTTCATATATATATATACATATATATTTATATGTATATGTATGTATATATATATATATATATATATATATATATTTATGTATATATATATATGTATATATATATGTATATATATATATATATATATATATATATATATATATATATATATATATATATATATATATATATATATATATATATATATATATGATAAATAATATAAAAAGTGTTCAGACGTAATGGAAATTGACACCAGAAAAATATTATTTATGTATCCATTAACTTTTCATCTCTATTTCAATAATTCCTCAGGATAATTGTCTGAATGGGAGAAGGCGAGAACCAAGATCAGGGGTGGGGAAGGTTTCTTGCCCTCGTCCCCTTTCCTCGCTCCATCACCTTTTACACGGTTTCATTACACGACCCTGATATCTTAACCTTCCCGTTTTCTCATCTCAAGGTTGATTGTAAAAGATTTTTTAAAAACTATATCTCGTGTTCCCCCCTCTTTATAATTTAAATTAAGTCTAGCTGATACCAACGTTTGCCCTCACTCCTTCCACAAGTTTTATAATATCTCTTGCACTACCTTATGATCTTGTAACAGCAACAACGATTTACCACTGCCACCATTTATTTGTATCTCAAATTATTTGTTATAAGCGGACAACGATGTTTAAGCCCACTCCCGCCATCACCTATTGTTTTAAACATTTTGTAATTACGTTTTTTTTTTAAATCAACCTGAGGAAGTTGTAAAATAAAGACGAAACATTGATGAATACAGAAGTCATAATATATTTTCTTTTTTTCTTTTTTCAATTTCCATATATATATATTAAATAAAAATAAATGTATATATATATATATATATATATATGTATATATATATATATGTATATATATGTATATATACATATATATATATATATATATATTCATATATATATATATATATATATATATATATATTTATATATATACATATATAAACAATATACAGTTATATTCCAGTAACATACAGACACACTCGTGACGCCATTACACTATTAATATATATATATATTCAAACATTGGTAAAACATGTCGAAAGTGGACTTTGTGTTTACTTTAAGGTGCCTATTAACTTATTTAGTCCTTACATTCGATGAGCGATGTTTCAGACAAAGGGGGAAATCTGTTATTTTCTGGGTCGGAATCAATCTATCTAACACTAATCGTTTGCTAGTTACTTACTTAGAATCATTTATTATTATTCATGCCTAGTCTTTGGCCATTTACATTGAAATATACATTTAGTTTGTTGATACGTTTTTAATTTTTTTAAGTTATCTAATAATCTTTTTAATTATAAAATCGAATAATAAATGTTCCACATTAATCTTAGCTATTCTCGAGGTAGAGAAAAACAAGAATAAAATGTAGAAAAAAAATTCAAAAGCAAAAACAACCGTAAACGCTTCATGTGTAATCGTAAAATCAAGGATAATAAGCAAATAATCAGTATTCCTCAGTAATAACGAAATATACCGGACTCGAATTTTTTTAGAACCCATTATAGCTATACGTTCTATTGCGGTTTGCAAGGATTTCACTACTATAATAATAATAATAATAATAATAATAATAATAATAATAATAATAATAATAATAATAATAATAATAATAATAATAATAATAATAATAATAATAATAATAATAATAATAATAATAATAATAATAATAATAATAATAATAATAATAATAATAATAATAATAAAAACTTAACAAATAGCTATATTTGTTTTACTACTAATCTCCTATAACGTAAACTGACTATGCATCTATCAAATTCTAATTCAATTTAGCATTTATTAAAGAAACACAATTTCTTTCTTTGAATCAAAAACATCTCTTTATAACACCACATACATATTTCACTCCCAAACATTTGAAAAACATTTCAAAGTTAGCTATTAAAAGCCAGTGTCTTACAAGAAATTACATTGCATACAAAACTAGTAAACCATATTTAAAACTACTTTACGTGGGTAGAATGTATCCGGAGACGCTAATTCTGTCGCTCTCACAACATGAAAATGGTAAATCTCAGATGTTTAACTAACGCTAGTTTCCTCAGGATTCGACTGGTCTGATATGTCACACAATGTGTTCAGAAATGAAATATGCTACCTAAATAATCTCCCACACACACACACACACCCACCCATACCCCCCCACACACATATATATATATATATATATATATATATATATTTAATAATATAGAAAAAAAAAACAAATGTACATTTCTTACAATTTAACATTTGAATGTCTATCCATCTATATCAGAACACATCTTCAACATCGCTGTAAAATTTGCCGAGATATATACTGATATATTCAAGGGTGAAATACACATCATTAAAAGTGTAGGAGATCAATTTTAATCAATCATGATGATCAATGGATTAAAACAAATATGACAAACTCCTTGGATTTGGCCATGAGTGCTGTTGACTCTGCGTGGGCATCAGATAGTGTGAGGTTAGTTATTTTATATACACACTCATATATATTTGATTATACAGATATCGGCCTATACAGATATGATGAATTAGCGAAGATAAGAGTTCCCAACAAAGTCAAGGGAGAAAACCGAAAGAAAATTATGCATATGGAAATACAAAACTAGGCTAACATGAAAATAACTCACTTTCTAGATATCACGTTACACTTAAATAAAAATACTTACGAACCATACTTAAAAGATCACGTCAATCCAATATACGTAAACCCTAAAAATAGTGGTTACCATAATATCGAAATTAAATGTAATAAACAGTGCACCAATAATTATAATAAAATATAGAATAAAAGAAACCTAAATATAATGGTGTATACACTGCCATATATACAAATGCTAAAAACTAAACTGGGCAAGAGATTCCTAAATCTGATTGAGAAACAAATCACCGTAACCAATCGTAAACTAGAAATGATACTAAATGGTACATAATAACACAATACTAAAAGAGAACAGCAAAGAGAGAGAGAAAAATAACAACTTGCATAAAAAAGTTAACAATATAGCAAATAATACACTACAGAGGAAAAAATATAAGCACTACAAATAGAAATAGCCAAAACCCTAATAGTAATCACTCGAATAGAAATGTAAAAAGTTAGCAATGAAGAGAATAGATGTAACTGCATAAATCGTACACTTTGTCCACTATAAAATAAATGCTTAACAAAAAGCATTGTATACAATTCACAATATTTGCAAAGAAAGACTGAATAACAAGAAGTACTTCGTGAGTATGACCTTTTAGATTTTAAAACAAAATATTACGACCACAAAAGCACATTTAAATACCTATAACGTCGAATTAAAACAGAACTAGCAAACCATTATTGAGAGGTCAAAGGAAATTGACGCTTACCAATAATTGAATGGAAAATTATACAAACGGCCAGTACATGTAGAAATTTTGACGACTCGTGTAGATTATGTCTTCATTAGAAATTTGAAATCCTGAACTTTAAAGAACCCCACAAGTAAGTAAATTGCATACGGGAGATAGCGAACCGCTGCTTGCACAGTAAAAGATTATTTACAATATATAAATAAATGAATAAACAAATAAATAAATTAACAAACAAATAAGTAAACAAAACTAAACCAAACTAACACCTAAAAACTTAAAAACTAAAACCTAAAATAGAAATGAAAAGAAAGTACGTGTTAAAGTAAGGTCACGCATTATATTGACACAAAACAATTATAGGCCATTCTATAGAAAACATAACACTAGAATAGGAAATAAAAAGTAAAACTAACCGAACCTTTGTTCGTGAGAAGCCCAACAATTGTCTAAGAGAACAACAAATAATCTACAGGTAAACTTCTATATCTCGAACTTGATGGGACTGAAAATATACTTCGAGATATCCGAGGGTTCGAGAAATCGAAATTTGAAATTGACACCAATAAACGGTCAGAACCGCCAACTGACTTCGAGATTTGCGTTGTATTCGAGACATCGGTGTTCGAGATACCGAAGTTTACATGCAGTTGTTTAACTAGCTAGTCGTGTATATGAAAACACCCGGCAAAACTAACTCCAGGCATATTAGCCTGAAGATTTCCAACGGGGATGAAACTCAGTGTAGCTTAATTGGCATACATATATTTTCAAAACTTACTACCCAACTCTACTTACGTATCGAGCACTGTTGAAGTAAATACTGAAAATTGATACATACAAAAATAAATATATCTCCTTCTAACATTTTATGTAGATACATAGAATAGTTATATATATATATATATATATATATATATATACATTTTAGACTCAAATCAGCCGTTGGCAACACAACAGATACGAAATTATAATTCCAGAGTATCATGAATGATACATTAAAAATACAATCAAATGTACATATACTTTTTCTCCAGGAAATTTTTTTTTTTAAACAACTTGTAAAATAAACCTTTTTCCTAGGAAATTAAGATATTGTTACAGTAATCTAATTTTCAGTTTTTTCTCTCTTTCTTTCTCTCTTTCTCTTTCTCTCTCTCTCTCTCTCTCTCTCTCTCTCTCTTTCTCTTTCTCTCTGTATATATATATATATATATATATATATATATATATATATATATATATAGCTGCTAGATAATATATTAAAATTATCACTGTTTATTTGCTATTCCGCGTTGGCTAGGTGGTTCTACATGTCGGGATTAGAGTTGTAAAATATTCGGAATTTAGGGTTTTGAATCGCATGACCCTTAGTGAATAGTCATATCTATATGCTGATGAGTACCGATTATGAAGTACAAAATGTATACGTACATAGATAATACACAAAACAAATACATATATATATATATATATATATATATATATATATATATATATATATATATATATATATATTATGTAAGCACTTTCTTTTCGTCGATCGCTATGTCTTCGTAGCATACATATTTGATATATTATATGTTTATTTTTCAGAATTCTATGAAAGCGTGTAAACCTACATTTTGGTGCAACATTAGCTTTATCGAGGGAGACAAAAATAATAATTCTATCAGAAGGCACCGTTGAAATAACTCGTTCCTTTGGGATGTGACACGCAACTGCTGCATTCATTTTGGGCTTTGTTGGTTTCAATCAGTGTACATCAACCAACATGTCACATAGAATTCAATGAATATAGAGATATTTCTGCTACATTTTTTTGCTTTTATTCTTAGTATATCAGCATTTAAGATTTTTGTATGAATGAATCAGAATTTACAATGAGGACCAAGTCACCTATAAGCTCGATTAAGCATCAGGCTAGTTCTGTATATATATATATATATATATATATATATATATATATATATATATATATATATATATATATATATATATTTCAGTGGTGATCTGAGCAGTGAATTTCCTCCTCGGTCTTTCCATCCTCCTCTACCATTCTCGACTACAAAGCTGATGTATTAGGGGTGTGGGAGAACAGCTTAGTAGATGTCTTGCTGTTTCAGTTCCTTTGGGTCTATGTTGCTTTCCTTCCGTCTCTTTGTTTTACTTCTGATTCATGTTTTATGTGGCTGATTAGTGTTTACAGTTTATGTGAGTTACTTTCACTATTCGAGGATTTTCCTTAAAATTCAGCTATTTTAATGATTGCCGTCTATTGTATAGTCACAGTCTTCCCTTTAATTCCGATTTCTCCTAGAATTTGTTCAGTTTTTTCAAAACTGTACTTAGTGCTACAACAGTTATGTGTATTATATTGGCTTTCTTAATGTTTCATATTCATTTCCATTCTCTGGCAAGCTCTGTGTATTGGCTTCGCGTGTTTACGTCTCTTACATATTTACCTTGTAGTTTGCTCCAACGACATCATCTGCCATTTTGCAGTTTATTTCCTTTTTGTTATTGATCATAACGTCTGGTCCCATTACTTGCTTAAGTAAAAAAGTGTGTACATCCACGTGCATGCATGTCTCAGAGGATTTTGCGGTTGGCGGTTTCCAGTACTGTTTCCGGTTTGTATTTGTCTATATGTTCAACTGCTATTATTTGCAAAGTTCCCAGTATACTGCTTTTCCAACACAGTCGTGTCTGTTCTTGGAATTGTGGGGCTAGTTTGCTGCATTCAATAAATATACGCTTAACAGAAGAATAAGGCGGTGTTATTAAGAAAATACGATTTAAAAAGGATTTGCCACAATACATACACTAAATAATTTATTTAGAAATCGATATTCTCATTTTACTATATATATATATATATATATATATATATATATATATATATATATATATATATATATATATATATATATATAATTAGCATTTTCATATTACTGTATTGTATACTTTTCTGATAGTTAGTATATTTACCGTTACTTGAAAATATCCATCACTCAAGACATACGCGAGTAGGCAGCTGCTTGTAAATACATCAACAACGAACCAATCTCGTAGCTATTTTATTATTGTCTATATGCGACAGTCGCCAATTTCTTTAAATTCTATCAGACTGACTGACGGGCAAAGTAGACAGTTTAAATTTGTTATTTTACTTAATTTATTGACAAACTAACCATCATGCATTCAACACAGAAAAATACTTTTAATAACTTTCCTATCATAAAAACTAATTTACATTTTTCCTTATATATGAAAACAAAAACAACGCACACACAATCATTAAACGTATATTGATTATTCACTATTGGCTTGAACGATATACTTCATAAACCGAAGCGAAGTATGAGATCCTCCTTCGAATGAGCTTTAGTCCGCGTATTGATAGGTGTTTTTCTCTAAAAAAATATTCGAACTTAACTATTATTATATTTTATCTTCTCAGCTATTTTCTCGTTACTTAAGATTTCTAGCACAGGGGGACGGATGCCTACCATCTTCCAAGTAAAAGTCATAATCATCTAACCCAGAATTCCGTAAAAGTGATGAGGTTGAAATCTAATTAGCGTCACTTTTGTGTATTACATTATATTAATGACTAGATTTCTCAGTAATTTCTCGACCAATTAATCGACCTTCCAAAATTACGTTTTCTAGATTACAAATAATAAAACAACTTTTTATCTAATAAACGTATTAATTCATTGTTGAGCACATTTATAAAAATTGAGGCTGCTCTAGATGTTTATTCTTTGGATAAAAACAAACCTGCATGAAAATTACATATATATATATATATATATATATATATATATATATATATATATATATATATATATATATATAAAGAGAGAGAGAGAGAGAGATGGAGAGAGAGAGAGTAATATTTGTCGCTCCTCGAAAAAGTAGACCACTGTAAGTGTAGTATAAACACAGCATTACGTCACTAGCTTTAATTGCATCGTTTATTCCATCAAGAAAGTAGAACGCTCTAGACGTTAAGCCGCCGATAATGTTTTAAAATGATCACCGTTTATTCGCTATTTAAAATTGACCGTGTGGTTAAGGCGTCGGATTTGAGTTGAAAAATACTTGTAATCCGGGGTTTCGAATCGCATGATCGGTAGTGAATATTCATATCTCTATGCTGATGAGCCCCGATTATTAAAAAGGACGAAACGTATACGTACATAGATAATCATCAATAACAAATGTTTATATATATATATATATATATATATATATATATATATAGAGAGAGAGAGAGAGAGAGAGAGCGATAGAGAGACAGATGAAGACAGAGAGAGAGAGAGAGAAAAAAAAAATAGATAAATAAATAGATAGACGCATATGTATTTTTATTTATTTATCCACCTGCTAACTTCCAGATATGTCCATAATAACTCGCTATTGCCACATCGAAAATTGTCTTTTGATTTATTTATCACAAAATAAATTATAATTGCCTGTACAATGTCGTTCTTAGAATATTTGGGCAATTACCTCCAGTCTGTACTCGAATGGAAAAAACATGTATGATTACGTTTAATGCGACTAACACACATATTTTTTCCTTCAACAAATATAAGAAGCCGTTCCAAACCAACGATTATTACGACTAATAGCTACTTTCCCGAGAGTCGAACCTGTAAAGGTCTCGCTCTGACATTTTCCTGCGACTTGAAGTGAAATAAGTACATACTAAATCCTACCAAGTCTGCTGCAAACAACGGCGGTCACTTCTACCGGGTTAGAAAACGTCTCAACCTTACCGGTATGTTATATTTTCATAACCTCACAATACGCCAGTGCATTAAGTATTGTTGCAGGTACATTCACGGAATGTGCTCTGATGAACTTAATGCTCTTGTACCCTCTCAAAATTAGCAGACAAACCCCACTCCTTCACTGTAGATGTCCGGCTGACCTTTCTCCGACCATACATACCTGTAGAAATGTAAATGTAATGTGAACAAACATCTTGCTGCCAAACTCTATACACATGCTTTCTCCTTAAAAATATAGCTCGTTATGACTAGCCCGTTATGCTTCGGTTGAAATATGTCTTGTTTGGGGCAAAACACATGTATTAACATAAAATGCAAGACAGCTTCCACTTTTGTTTGTTACGCTTAAATGTGTTAGTTTATAAACTACTTACTCATACATCGATGGTTTACATATAGCGAAACACACTTGAAGAAAAATTACAGCAACACACAGTGCAGCACGGTTTCTAGTTCATGTTTGTACTATTTTTTGCGTATTCGAAATTCAATACTTCGCACAATTCCTAGTATACTGCTTACCGCAGTCTGTTCTTGTATTATTACTGTCTGTTCTTGTATTCTTTTTGAACTAGTTTGATGCATTCACTTATTAAATGATTCACTGTGTCGTCTCTTTGTCCACAGAATCTGCATTAGCTGTTCTCCTGAATTTTATCTACTTTAGCTTTATTGTAGTTTGTCATAAACGCATTGTTCTGTACCGCCATTAGTAAGGATTCCGTTTCTCTGTGCCCTGTTCTTAGCCATGCCCAGCTATTTGCGTTGGTTTCTTCTCTTGTTAGTCTTATGAAACATTCATGTAGTTGTTTTTTCTTCTCGCTTTTCTTTTTCTTGTCGTTTTGTTTCTAGTTTCGTTACTTCCCGAATTGCTCGTTGGAACGGTGTCTCTTGTAGCGGTGATTAGCCTTCCTGTATTCTGGGTTATGTTTTTTCATGTCTTCTAAACAACTTTCTAATTTGTTCAAAAGACATGAAAAAAGATATGGAGAAATACTTACCAGTCATCTTCCCCCTTCGTTTCCTTTGGGTGTAGAGCGTTGTGCATGGTCATTAACTTTCTAGTCCTATTGTCAAGTGCTTATGTTCTACCTTAGTCTAGCCTATAAATGGTCCAGATTACCCTATTAGTGATACTGCCCAGGTGCTTACTTTTTACTAAATTATTGCAATATAATTCAGTTTCTAATCGTGTTCTTGTTTTTCGTAAGTATTATTTACCAGTCTTCTCTTTCATTTCTGTACATTTAATGGTGTCTGCTTCCAGAACTTCTAGATATATGTAGCTATCCAGTTCGCCTAGCGCCCTGAACTCCTCTTGGTTGGGTTGTGTCTGTGAACTTGTATCAGGCATCACATTTTTGACTATGTAACGTAACGGCATCATGGCTATTATAAACAGTAGTAAGATAGGGAGTATCGTTGGCAAATACCTTTCTGTATTTTTATCCCGGTCAGGTGTTGCCCTATGGCTGTCAGTTCTAGTCTCCATGTTTCCAAATGCTTTCTTTATAAGATTAATAATCATGTTGGCTATTTTGTATATTTTAAACATTCTTGCTTGACGGATTCTGTCGTAAGGTGTTTGTAGTCAATCCATGACATGTATATATTATTATTATTATTATTATTATTATTATTATTATTATTATTATTATTATTATTATTATTATTATTAATGTTACATAACCACCCAAAGGGGCGCGGCACTAAAAGGGGATTTGTTACATAGTTACTACTCCTGCCTGGACCGCGGCAGTTCTCTTTAATCAGTCACTCAACTGGTTTCGGTCCCAAAAATGCATTTGCTACATAACGCTTGTTAATTAAAACTTCTCCGAACCGAAAAGAATACGAAAGTTTATGAGAAGATTATTAAGCGGTTTCAATCTTTTTTTTTAACACTTTCCGTAAGGCACTTTCAAGCGACATTTTCTTAGGACGATTTAAACTGCCAACCTATTTTCAACAATTCTCATTAAAACATCTGCTCTTTAAAGATTTACAAATTACGCATTTTAAACATTGTTCGTTAGGCAAATTCGATTTTAAGTTCTTTCCCTTTACAGATTAGGACCCAAAATGTTATGCACAAAGAAAGTTACCATACAGATTTCTGCCTCCGCTGGTCGTGGGTTTGCTGGCACACTCATCTCTGTCGCTGGCTCCTGATCGCAGTGGTGTACCTGGTGTGTGGGCAAATTCTGTTTTCATGCACGGAGACAAAAACATTCGATAACGAGACATCTTGAGAGGGATTTCTATTTATTTATTTCACACTTCCATCGGAGAGATTTCCATTCGTCGGTTTGTTCATTCAAACTCTATCTTTCTATCATACAGTTGTGGGGAAATGTGACGGATGCACTTGGCAATTTTCTTCTACATATTAGCCCATATCTGGCGATGTCACCCAGACTACGCATTGCAGAGCTCAGTTCATGGGCGTCTGTCCATGACGCGCTTCTATGGTGAACTCCTCGAAAGCTAATTTCTCACCAGGGATCTGTGACGTCAGAGCCCTTTGACCTTTCTACAATGCCATAACAGAATTCAAATCGCTTTGTGTCTAACCTTTGAACAAAGTCTCATCACCCGTCACTGCGACCGTGAAAAACAACATCGTACTAAAATTGCACGAGATGACTCCGTTACAAATCGCGCAAATCAAGCGATCTCTCTGTACGTCCATCCACACATGCGCCCCAAATTATCAATGCACCTAAATTGCACTTAATCCTATTTCTTTCACCCAGTTTATAATTCATACTAGCTACTTTACTCGTTGTCAAAAATACAGGGCCTGTCCTAACGTAACATTAACACCTTCAGATAATATTTTTTTTTTGGAAATTTCGTGAAAAACATTACAGAAAGAACAAAAGAATTAAAAAATGATTATTTTATCATTTTGACCGGGTCATCACTTTCAGATATAAATTTGATGTAAAATAATCTCCCATTTCCGGGCCATTCTAGCGTGTTATGGCAGTATATCCGTACTTGATATGCGAGATAAATTATGTGTGCGTAATGTTTTGGGATAGTCTACATTTTTACGTGTAGTTATATTAGTCTGTCAGTCGGATTTAGTTCAGTTTTAAATAATTTAGAGCTGAGGATTATATTACGTTCAATTTATATACAAAACAGACTCCCAGCAATTAATTCTAAATTACATTTTGTTTATTTCTTTTTCATTACACTAAGTTTTTCATGGTATTAACACGTAATCTCCTGAAAAAGTAGAATCTATTTATTTGTTTGAGGGAATTTATATATATATATATATATATAATTGTGTGTGTATATATATATATATATATATATATATATATATATATATATATATATATATATATATACATATATATAAATATATATATATATATATATATATATATTATGTTGAGTTACAGTAACTTACATGAATAACATGTCATAATTTTGTTTTTTCAATTTCATATACGAGGTTTATCTAAAACGTATGAGAACTTAGCCCATAAAAAATATTTCGACTACGTGACGGGGTTCGGACCCTTATCCCCTTCAAAGTAGGCCTCTTGCGCTTGCGCACATTTATCCCACTAATACATTCATAACCGGCAACACCTCTGGAAGTCTTCTTTTAGAATGGTGTTAATCTCCGCAATCGCGTTCTGCATTATCTCTTTTTTTCGCACCCTCTAAACAACAGCTGCACTCCAAGCAGTGTTGGGCATACCAGAACGCTGGGCACTCTCCGTTAAGGGCGGACATTTTTGAATCGGTTGATTCACTCTTTTCCGGTTGTGGACGGATTGGTGAACTAAGTGCGTGAAACCACAAGGTGCCTACTTTGAAGAGGTTAGGGTCCCAACCTCGTCACGTATCTGAAATATTATTTTCTGGCCTAAGGTCCGATACTTTTTTGACAGGCCTCGTATCATAGCTTTGTTTATGCCGAACACTTCAAAAATTCAGTTCAGTTCATATCTGCAGAAGCTCTGAGTATATGTCACTATTTAAATATTTTTTTTTATTTTACGTACATGTGTTTCATGCTTACGAAACATTCTGTGTAAGAGATGAAACCGACTGTCGGTCGAAGAATGTCACTTATCAATGTGCAGCCAGCTATTCAACCCCTCAGCCACCATGGGAATGAAGAGAATTACACTTTATATAATGTCCATGTTGCAGTACGGTAATCATAATGGTGTTTTCTGGCGAGCCGGAATATTGCATCACGCTAGATAGCTTATTATTAATTATCTTAGAGGTTCATTCGTTGTTCAATGAGAGCTATGACAATATTTTTATTTAAATATTTTTTATTTCAACTTACAGAAAGCACGTGTTTCATGCTTACTCAATCTTCTATGAAGAAGATGATAATTACTGTCCGTGGAATAATTCGAACCTAGTTTAAAATACCCATTTGACTCTGCAACCTAGTATTGACCCCGTCGGCCACAATATATATAGTCTCGGAAGTTTCTCAACCATTAAAACTATATTTAAAAAAAAACAACAAAAAAAACTTATAGTCCCAAGTCTTCCAGTGGAAAATCACTCATGTAAGTCAATTTATTTTTTACAGTTATTATATTAGTTTATTTCTAACACTATTTTAAGGATCATCAGTTGTTTACCATGAAAAACTGTTTCGGGAATTTATATGAGTCAATGCACCAGTATGCTCATACTTACATAAATCCGTTAATGCGCACATATACATGTAATTATAGTGCTTAATATGTAAGTGGTCTTCGATATGATACCCCAAAGAGAAGTTTAATTTAAGCCTTATTCTTAGTAGTATAACATTATACAATAATAACACAAAGAAACACATTTAAACATTAAATAAGCTTAGAAAATGTTTTCGATGCAGTTCTACATCTGGCAGCCATTTTGTTTTGTAAGATTCTCTTCACAGTCGTAGAAATTTTTGTTCTGGTTTAATTATTTTTGACAAAGGGAAGTCTCTTTTCCCAAAATATTTAATAATGATTTTTTAATCACCCGAACATCACACAAATAGCTTAATACATTCTTGCTGTTATGTAAGATTTTAGGAAAAATAAATAGTTAGTCATATTTCGTATTCCATGTATTGTTTTTGTTCCTTACACCTTGCATCTTACCCGGAATTGGCATTGCCCACATACTCTCAAAAACATACTAATATATATATATATATATATATATGTATATATATACATATGTGTGTGTGTTGGCTAATACAAGTGTAAACTTAGTAAATACTCGAATTGTATTTGTTTCCCTTCAATTTTAACGATGGCATGCTTCTATTTTTTTAAAACTGTTGGAACAGTTACTCTGTATACAGTATATCATTGTGTTTTATTTACTTAAATTGTATTAATGCTGAATATATATTATATGTATCTTTTTACAGCATTAATGCGTGTGGTAACCGTTTTGAAATATATATTGTATTGTTAGGAATGATACTTTTAAAAATAATGTATACATTTTATCTATTTAAACCATTGATCTTTCGTTTTAACATCCTGAAAACATATTTGAGATAGACTGTGAGGTAAACTGCAATGACCGAAGTTATTATTTATTATACTTTTATTTATCATGTTCTACTACATTGCTGGGGTAAAAGTTTAACAGAGAATAACATCCTAAACATACACATTGACAGTTATCTTTTTACGTTTAGAGAAAAATATACTCTTACATATTTTGGGACCAAATGATGCACTTAATTATAACAGAGCTTCTGAATATTGACCTTTTTTGTCCTTGAGGGGGTGATTTTACTTGTATATAACAGATTTCGCCCCCTTCTTCGACCACAAAATACATCTGACCATTGGCGAGATTTGGTCCGGCCTGACAGCTTTAGAGCTTAACTGTTACTATCCGATTAGTATCAAATAGAAATACAGGAGTTTGATTCACGTAAACAAATTAAAGGCCTTAAGCAAAATGTGTTGCCTTTTTTAGACTTTACTAAAAAGCAGTAGATATGTTCATATTATTCCTGTTGTTTAATGAGATAAACTGTTGGAATACTAAATCCTTTATTGTTTAAGCCTACAACCAATCTGTTGCCATTATATTTAACACCATAGTAATCTACTGAGAAACTGAATACACAATACTATATAAATTGCGACTATGATATTACTTTCCAAACTTAAGCTTGATTATATACTGTTATCTGAAATTATGTTACACAATATCTGTATCAACTATAAATACGAGTATTAGTTTATTTTATGAACAGAAATTACCATTAAGTAGGCGGACTACGTCAAACAAACACCACAATTTACACGGCAAATCATGCATAATAAAGTGAGCATCCTCATAGATCGCTTCCGATGGAAACATCAAGATCACTATTTAAATGGAAACAGATGGCTACACAAGGTCATATACAGTGAACTCAGTATTGACAAGAGATCAGGCGTTCGACAGTGTGTCACAGTGTAACTCAAACCGAGGATAAAGATCAACGGTCTTTGATTCGTAGAATGGGAATCAGAACTTAGTAACAAAGTATAGAGCATCAGCAATCAGATTGGCAGAGAGAATTTTGATAAAATAGTCGAAAAATGAGAAGATAATAAACTACGACGACAACTTTTCCCATTTAAACAGAGACCTGTATTTCGACGCAATGATTCGTCTTGTAAGCAATTAGATGCACACACACCCAGGAACCCACTCATACGTCTTAAACCAAGACAAAATGAAAGTGAAAGTATAGATAAAGTAAGAGACGGAGGACAAATAAAAGAAAACAAATTTTACTGGAAAGAAAAGTTAATTAACGATATATATATATATATATATATATATATATATATATATATACATATATATGTAAGGAGACTAAAAGTATACTTTTACAGTATTTAACCTATAGTGAAATGAGTTAAACTCAATATAGGGATATATCAATTTAAAAGATAAATGAAGGAAGAGCGATAAAGATGTGCGAATGACAAATCTATTTCATCTTCGGTTTTTCAATGCAAGGTGTACTCGATAAAAGCATGATTATTTTTCTTTACTTAAGCCATGTTTTACAAAGATGAAAATGTTATCTTCAGATGAATTATGTATAAGTTGACAAGGGAATAGCGAAAATTAAAAAAAAAAATTAAAAAACAATATAAAGTAATGGACAGTAAAAGTGTATGTATAAAACATGTTTATAAAAATATAGAGATTGCCCAGTTGGGAAAATGTCCATTTATATAGTGTCCGTTGACGAACGATTTAAAAGATAGAAAATAAGATTCTGTGGAGACTGCGTTAGAAATAATCAAAATGTAGTAAATCCAACAATGGTAGGGAAAGGTTTAGCAGACGAAACTATAGCTGATGCTAAACTTTCTGAATTATATAACTTTGTCTAAAGAAAATCCGTTTACATACGGGGATAGTCTCTCCCGTAACTGTTTCATTATTAACAAGAAAAGCCACTGTGTTAGCTTCTAGTAACACTACACCAACTCTAAACTGAAACTATACCAGGTCTGGGAAATAAATGAGCACTACTACAAGTGTATTGTTGCTTACAAGTGATGAGCTGTAACTAAACAATCCCTTATCCTACCTAATTCCTAGCATCAGCTTTAGTTTCCCTTGCAAAACCTTCTCCTCCCACATCCGTTCTCTCACACTTCTCTGACACTTTTACTGTGATCGTTTTTTACCAGAAACTTTCTCTCAAACCATAGGTTCGATCGGAGTAACTGATACCTTTCACCAGTAATTCGACCAACTAGAAATATATACACAATTTTAAACTCAATTTCTTAAAAGGTATTATCATTTGCGGTCCATGGAAGTATTTTTTTAAATAGCGATATTTCTTCAATTTAGATCTTAATAAGCGCTTTTTATCTACGGTTGAACTTTACATCATTCTGTTGGATTTACTACATTTTGATTATTTTAAACGCAGTCTCTACAAAATCGTTTTTTTTTCATCTTTTAAATCCGTTGTCACCGGACACTTTGCTAACGGACATTTTCCCAACTGAATATACTCTACATTTTGATAAACTTTTTTATGCAGACACTTTTACTGTTTATTACATTATATTGTTTCTTATTTCAAATTTTGGATACGGGCTATTCTTCTTTCCGACGTATCCATTTATGCAATTCCTCTGATGATAAGCTTTCAATCGTTTAAAAGCCTGGCTACAGGAAAGAAAAATAAACATGTTTTTATCGAGTACACCTTGCATCGAACAATCGAGGATTAAATAGATTTGTCATTCGCACGTCTTTCTCTCTATTCCTACATTTATCTATCTATCTATATATCTATCTATCAATCTACCTACTTATCTATATATCTATATATCTATATCTATATATATATATATATATATTACATATATTCAAAGAATGTTTGTGACACACAAAGAACAATCATTCTTAATTACTTGTCTACGATCATATTCATTATTTATTTCATATAACACTATATCAGTTTGATGTTCAATGGATAGTTTAAGTTTACGAAGAAATACCGCCCGCCTGATTACTGATACCAATGTAACCTATTTTTCATTTGATGTTATGATTGTTTTACTATCATAACTATACTACCTTTTCTTTATTCAATGTTATTTTCTTAAATATAGTAACTGAACACTCGGTTATATTTGATATATTACTCTTTTGGACTGCATTACCAGTGTTTTCGTAAAACCGAACATAAAGATTGACGATCAAACTAACGTACAGTCTCAATTAATTGTTATGTATATATGAAACAAACCAATCTTAAATTAATCTGTAACTTATCTTAGCACTTATTATTATTTTTATTTGTATTTTTTATTTTTATACAACTATATATCTAAAGAAAATTGCAATTTAGATGTGTACTATATATGTTTTCTCGATTCAACTCGATTTTAAATTTTAATCGAAATCGCTCAAGACAAGACAATGAGACGCTATATGTAAGGATTTAAAAAAAAACATAATATCAAACGGCAGGAGAATATCAAACAATAGGCGATGCTTATTGACATTCGTCTTTAAACGACTATGACTGTAGGTTAGAGGAAACAAATCAGCAGAAAGATACTGCAGATACTATATATATAAAGTAGGGTAACTGTATATGTTGTTTTATTTGTATACAGCGGATCCATTACTAAATAAATTAACCGATCATTGTAGATTTGTTTACACAACTGCTAGACGTAGGGATTGCAAATGTGGTCTATATTTTGTTCAATTTATGTTTTAGAAAATTTGATAAAATAGAGACATTTTCATTACAAATGACGAAATACGGAGAGAATTCTTAAAGTGTATCAAATGAAAATGAGTAAATTCTTCGTTAAAATATTCAATAGGTTGTCGTTGTTTGTCTATATACCTGCAAAATAGTTTTCTATATAGTATTCAGCCTTAGTAATTAGTAAAGTTCTGATGGTATGGGTATGTAAAAACAGCTGCTATATTTGAGATGAAAGCCAATTTTGCTTGATACGAAACCTATCTTTTTAGGAAAATACCCCAATCAATCTCTCGTTCTCTTTTTTCACTCCCCCTCTCTCTCTATCTATGTCTTTCTCTCTTGTCTCTCTCTATTTATCTCTCCGTGTCTCATATTCACTCTCTCTATATATGAGTTATATATATACATACATATGTGCGTATGTTTATATGTGAGTTTGTTTGTTCGGTTAGGGTAAAAGAAATACAAAAGAGAGACCGATTATTCTATAAGTACGTAATATTTATTCATGAATTTTACAGAAGTAAATATCCCGTTATACACATGGTTTTTTCGAGCAACCGAAATCAAGTGAAAAACATTAGACTTTTTTCTAGCTATTTCCTTGATCATCGAATCTATGTAAACTATGATTAGTTGATAAAAAAACTGTTTTTTTACTAAAAAAAGTGCACAGGTGATAAGTGTATAAACGTTTTGAAATAATAGAAAACAATCATAAACTCATAAAACATAAATCTACAAATAACTACATCACAGAAAAAATTACCTAATAAAAATCATATATATATTTATATTGTTTAATTATTATGTAACTTTCTTTCCATTGATAAAGTCATTTATATTTTTATATTCATATTATTATATATATATATATATATATATATAATTTAAAAAGAAGGACATTTTCTGGATCATGAACAAATTAATTTTTCATTGTAACAGATTGGGCTTAAGTCAAAAAATGGTGTTTTCTTAAAATGATTTCTTACTTTATGTGTAAAAAATCTACCGAATTGTAGTAAAAAGAATATCACTCTTACATGAAAACTTATACATTTACTTCCATATTTAGCGTATATAATTTATCAGCCTTTATACAAAATAAGTAAATGTAAAACTACCCATGCATGTATTTAAAAAATAAATTGTAAAGTCTACATAAATAATTATATGAGGTAATGCACCAGTATGCTCATACTTACATAAATCCGTAAATGCGCACATATACATGTAATTTTTCGTCAGGTTTAATTATTTTTGACAAAGGGAAGTCTCTTTTCCCGAAATATTTAATAATGATTTTTTAATCACCCGGACATCACACAAACAGCTTAATACATTCTTGCTGTTATGTAATATTTTAGGAAAAATAAATAGTAAGTCATATTTCGTATTTGATGTATTGTTTTTGTTCCTTACACCTTGCATCTTACCCGGAATTTGCATTGCCCACATACTCTCAAAAACATACTAATATATATATATATATATATATATATATATATATATATATATATATATATATATATATATATATATATATATATCTATATATATATATATATATATGTATATATATATATATATATATATATATATATATATATATATATATATGTGTGTGTGTGTGTGTGGGGGGGTGTATGTTGCTGCGTCAAAAAGAACAGACTTTATTTCAGGAAACTCATATAAACTGCTTAAATAAGACACGCATAAAAACGTCGTTTTATGTTTAAATTGAACAAAGCACGAGGACGAACTACTCCCTGATTAATAAAATATGCAGTTGTGTAATCTCTATTGACAATACATTTTCCAATATATTATTTGTTATTTATATTTAGCAGATAACTTACAAATAAGATACACAAGCAAATAGCAGCCTGAGTTTAAGTTGATTATAACAACGCTTGGTGAGTGTTTTAAAGACAAAAATAATCAGGGATTACGTGAAGGATTTTTAATAAGCCGAATATGAAAGATAATCCGTTGCCGATGGATTATTTGAATTATACCTTCACGGACGTTATCTCTCAGCAAAGAAAATACAGGGAGTGCATGAGAAAATACATGCTACAATATCATAGACGCAATAGCTTGTATCTGAGTAAACACTAATTATTAGACATTGCCTTTCTAATGTATATATATATATATATATATATATATATATATATATATATATTATAAGTGTGTTTTTTCATGTATATATCAATTATGGTTCTGTCTATCGTGTCTCCCGGAATTTTTCAAAACATCCGGTTTGAAATGATTGTGTGTGATTCGAAAGATGTTTATAAGATGTCAAATCAGCCCAGATAAGCTGACGTTCCTAATACAATTATTTTAAACAGAAATGTATACCGCGTTACTAGTTAGACGGGATTTAGGTTCCTGTAATCGACGTTTAGATTGAAACAAATAGAAAATAAAAATAACGAACTTACTTTTAAGAGTAATACATCTGCCCCTATCTGACTGAAATACAAATGTTACATAAGCCAAAAGGGTTCACTATTTTTCCACAAAATAAATATAGCTCTACAGCTAACTAGATATGAAGTTTGATTCACTAGAACTCATGAAGGAAATGAAAATATAACATACACTGATTCATATCCGGATGGTTAAATTGTATTATCTCGGAGTAAGATATCTCACCAACTCAGGGTTAAGTCAGGTTGAGGTAGGGAAAAGTCTATGAAACAAACTTCGAACTAAAGAGTCACCTCATTGCTAGTGTTCGCGCCAGAATGATTCATCACGGATGAATTCCGTAACACACAGACGTGTCATGCGCCCACACGGTGAAGAAGTGATGATTACATATTTCACGAGCACAATTACAATCTTAATGCTGGTCACGTATACCGATACAAAATAGTTTGCTCATGCAATGTATGAATATATCAATAAAAGAATACATATTCTGACATTGTATTTTATCTAATCTATCACGTTGATTGATACGATATACGAGCCCTGTCTTAAAAGTATTCGACCTTAGATCACAAAAAATATTTCAAATACCTGATGGATTTAGGGGGCCCAAATCCATTTCGAAGTAAGCCCCTTGTGTTAGCACACACTTAGCCAACCGAACCATTAACTGCCGAAAACTCCTCTATTAATCTTATTTTTGAATGATGTTCCGCAGTATATTTACTCTAGTTTCAAAACGGGAACCTTTCAATGCCGTCTTCAATTCTCGAAAAAACTAAAAGATGCAAGGATCCATGTCTGTAGAGTAGGGAAGTTAGCCAAAAAATGTTGGATCAATTGCGATGAATGAGGGGGAAGGCGTTGTGATGCAGTTGCCAGTTATATATGAGTCTCCATTTTCTCTACAAAGTGACAACAAAGCTGAAGATAGGTGGGAGGTTACCACCTTCTTCGCTTAAAAAACAATGGTACTGATGTTGAATTGCTTTTTTTACGAATAATATATATATATATAACATCTCGTAATAATCAAAGTGATTTTGTTGTGATCATTTTCTGAACAGAATAATAAATATTACGCTCTTAATGTTTATTTCATCAATACATTGAACACTTTCATAGGATGTTCATACTTGTGAAACAAGTTATATATATATATATATATATATATATATATGTATATATATATATATATATATATATATATGTAGCAGACTTTGTACATGTTGGAATAAAAAACATTCACTATATATATATATATATATATATATGTACATATATTTATATATATACATATATATACATATACGTAAATAAACTTTAAATATATTGATAACGTTAACTTACAACCAATATTGTTTCAAATGTGTTCAATACACATTTCTAATATATATATATATATATACATATATATATATATATATATGTGTGTGTGTGTGTGTTTGTGTGTGTATAATATGTACGATGTACGGCATACTTACGTTGACGAACAGGTTTCTGATTATTAAAGTTACGAGACGTTACTCTGACCAGTACTAAATGTGTGACCATATTTGAATATAAGGTGATGTATGTGTTCTGCAGAGGACATAAGCTCTACCAGATACTATCAGTTCATTTAAAAATTATAAAAGATAGAGTATTTGCATGACAATCTGACAACGCCCTTTTGATGTTATAGGATATGGATGGATAGACCCCGTATCTAGTATCAGAGTGCTTGATCTTAAAATATTCAAGAGCAGAATGCTATATATATATATATATATATATATATATATATATATATATACATATATATATATATATATATATATATATATATATAAATGTATATTTATTTATTATATACGTACATAAAAGTAATCCATAGAGACGTGTTTCTGGCCCACAGCCGTCATCAGCATCGCTAACTTAGACAGAGATCAAACCTTTATATATATATATATATATATATATATATATATATATACAGAGAGAGAGAGAGAGAGAGAGAGAGAGAGAGAGAGTGAAATTATTATTTTTTGAATCATGCACACTCTTAGAACGTAATCACGCTCTAATGTAACATCTCAATATTATTGTGGCTCATTTTAACTTGTAAATTACTGGCCGTTTTAATAATAATAATAATAATAATAATAATAATAATAATAATAATAATAATGATGATAATAATAATAATGATAATAATAATAATAATAATAATAATAATAATAATAATAATAATAATAATAATAATAATAATAATAATAATAATCATCTCAACATTAAATACATATTTTTTTAAGAAAACAAAACAAACACCGCCTGGAGATAATTTGACGAATCAAATCGAAAGTACTCGTAAAGAAAGAAAGACAATGGAAAGAGGAACACAGCAATTTGACCGAAACACTAAATCGACTATTCGGAAAGTTGAAAAAATAAAAGAAAAGTATTATCGAGCAAAATCACTTCGTGTTATTTAATAATGTTTGCCTAAAATAAAATATGCAATGTAAATACACACACACAGCATTGAAGTATAAGTTGTATATACAATTGTTTGCCTTTATTACTACAAAACGTGCTACTTTCATCGCCCTAACATACCTCTAAATAATGTTGGTTAACTAATGTGATGGTTTTCTAAAATTTGTTTCTTTTCATTTAAATAACCTTTACGGTCGAAATTTATATTTTAAACATTTGTCTTTGTAAAGTCTAATTTTTCACTTTGAAGAAATTACATGTATCACGGTTGCATTCGAACCCTTGAAAATGTGCACCCAGTTTCCGACTTGAAGAGAAGGTTACTCAATTTTAAAATAAACAATCTGAAACCCCTCTTAAAATTAAACATCAGTATTGTGAATAGAATGTAACGATCTCAGAATTCGATGGTTAATCGGTATAGCAGTCCGATTATTTTCTGAAAAAATAATTATATAATTCAGATTTTTTCATTATTAAACGAATAAACAGTCGTACATATACTATCTAGAATAATCAGTTGAAAGTAGATTTCCAGCGCAAGTTGAATACATTCATACATATTAGACGAATTAGAAAGATTGAAACCGCTGCTAAAATTGCCAATCGCTAATAATATGCGTGCCGTAGAACGAGTCGTTGGTATGTTTGCATATTACTCACAGTGAATTGCTTTTTTTCAAACTAAATTCCCTCATTGGTACAAACGGACAGTTTCCCTCCTTCGCACACGGCAATAGAGGCTTTTAAAATTATTAAAAAACGATATAGCCAACGCAGCAATTACGGCTATAGACACCGCTATTCCTCTGTTAGTTGAGACAGATTCATCTGATTATGAAATTGCAACCGTTTGAAGGCAATCTGGACGCCCTGTCGCTTTTTTTCTTTAATGAACTTGTCGCGTGGAGGCACTCAGAAAGTACACACACTATTTGATAGGACGACATTCAATGCTAATTACAGATCAAACATCCGTCGCATGTATGTTAAATACCATGGCAATAAGCAAAATCAAAAATGATAAAATAGCGATGGAAAATAGAACTCTCTTGTTTTTCATTTGTACTGGTAAAGAGAATGCTGCGGTTGACGCACTATTGAGGGTATATAGCTCGATACCTAACATGAATGAGCTTCGTACTTTACACAATGAACTGTGCCATCTAGAAAGAACAAGATTGACACACGTGGTACGAACCAGAAATATACCATATTCATTGGATAATTTGAAGAAGATGATATAATCATGTACAATATGTGCAGAACATAAACCACAATTCTTCAGGCCTAAAATCAAGACATTGATAAAAGCGACACAACCATTCGAGTGAATAAACATCGATTTTAAAGAGGTCTACTACTATCTAATAATGGGAATAATTACATTCTAATCGTCATCGACGAATATTCACGATTCCCATTCGCATTTCCTTGGCCGGACATATCAGCAAGGTCGGTGATTCGATGCTTGTGCTCGTTATATGCCTTTTTAGTGTTCTAGCATCTACTCAGAGCGTGGACCCTCTTTTATGTCTGAACAACTTAAACCGTTTCTTCATGAACGAGGAGTAGCCACAAGCCAGACAACGCCGTACCACTCTCAGGGAAATGCTTAATGTGAGTGCTATAAGTGTATACTATGGAAAATCCTACAACTAGCGGCCGCGAAATGGAAACATCCAATTACTCACTGGGAAGATTCCCCGCCCTGAATCTCTGTACGCTATTAGGACACTCTTATGTACAGCCACAAATGACACGCCTGACGAAATGTTTTTTCCATTTCAACGTTAAGCTCGGCGGGAACTTTACTTCCTTTATGGCTCTCGAAATCTGGAACGGTTCTTCTTAGACGTCTCTTATATAAAGAATGACTTATTAACACACCTAGTGGAACTAATATAGACGAATCCGCGTCATGAATTGATACGACATTCTGCTGGAAAATAATCCAGTTGGTCCATTATAGACCTTGCACTTGCAGAGGGTATATGTACACTCAATATAACGCCTACATCTTAAAACTCTCCACGTCGACTGGGGGTCAAGCTACACCATATCATTAATCTACGGACTCAATGCAACCATCAGATACGGAGTCCATAATATTTGTAGAATCTCAGGGTTCTAAGAACAAGCCAGAGATGAACGATCATAACTTGCTCCGAAACGAGCTCATCCTCGAACCAATTATGCACTCATGTCTTCAGAATCACAACCACATGCACACAGAAGGAGGCGGAATCTTACTCACTCAGGACGGAACGAGAAAATCGACCCCTGCCAATAATTAGACTCGGAAACCTAAAGTCCTTATTTTACTCTCGATACCAGACTACTGAGGCGTTCCAACAGAACCAGCAACAAGCCCGGTCGTTGAAACGATTTAGTCCGCTCATAATTAAAATAGAATGTAACGAACAATAACAAATAACTTTCTTCATTTTTAATTGTCTCTCCTTCTAAGATCTTACTTATTTTTACTAAACATATAAATAGCAGCACTGATAGTATACCGACATTTTATGCTAAGAAACCTTTCTCAAGTTACGTCTGTTCTCGTTTGTCATTACAAATAGATCGATAAAAGTATAAGAAAACGCTGTATTTCTTTTCGAAATATTACAAAAATAAAATCAATTCCAAAATATTTTACATGTCCCCATTTCCTGAACTTATTTCAAAGCTGACAGCCGAACTTTATACAGTCTAATTTCAGTAACAATAAACAGATCTTCAATAAATAGATCTTCAATAAATAGATCTTCATATTTTTTCTATTGAGAATTAATTGCTTTATATTCTGATTGCATACTTTATTAAAATTGTCAACTCCCTAACTTCGGCTTACTTATAGTACTTTTCCGAATCAAATATTGTTGCAATTGTTCGGTAAACATTTTTCAAGCCAAGTTTAAATGAGAAAATGTGTTCCAAATAAGTCTTTGTCTTAAAATAACACATTTTCATCATAGGGAAATACCCCAGACTAATTAGTAATGAATATAGAAAGTTAATAATTAGAAATATATTTTCTTTTGATTAATATATATGTATATATATACATATATATATATATATATATATATATATATATATATATAAATATATATATATATATATACATATATATATATATATATATATATATATATATATATGTGTGTGTGTGTTGGATAATGGCCCTATGGGAATGGACGTATCCGTTGGAAATCGTTGGTTTGACTTGCGCGAATAAGCGCTGGTGCAGTCGAGTGCAGAATAGGGCCTGTTCTCACACTCAGAGGGGACAGACGGGACAAGGTCACCGTGTGACGAGATCCAAGATCAAGGATCAGTGTGCACCTGCGAGAGGCTGTGTCGTCACTCGTTCTTTGTGAGAAGCGAGTTTCGTCAGTCTGAGTTTCTGAGGCGAACCTATCAGACATGATTTTGATGTAGTCAGCAATTTGATTTTAGGGAAATATTTCACTAAGCAAATACAAGCGAGAGATATCCTTTCCCCCTCTATAAATTGTTAAGAAAATAATTGTTAAGTAACTACGATCAAGTAGTGATTTGCTCTCTCTCTCTCTCTCTCTCTCTCTCTCTCTCTCTCTCTCTCTCTCTCTCTCTCTCGACATAGTGAATGACTCCCAGCTGATTAAATGACTAACGCTTGTAATTGAAAGTAAAAAGAGTGTGTTTGGTGAGTCGGTCAGGAAGCTTTTGTTGCAGACAACGGACGGCGTAGTTCACGGCAGGAAAGAAAGAAGAAATAATTCATCCACTAGACGACACGACCCTCTACACGTCGAGGGAGAAAACTAAAGGTATGCAAACAATATATGAACCATGTGATTTATGATGTTTTAAACATAACCAGTATTAAATGTGAACTGCCACGGCCCTTTCAGGGACGAGTACACGAAATGAGTACATCCGCGGCCCAAGAGTAAGGCTACTGATCTATTCACAGTCGCCATTCACTCTGTTCCTGAAAGTCAACGGACAAACCGTGCCTCTATAGAATTAAACTTGCTACCGGAACAGTAGCAGAAACTCGCTGAAAAGCGAGCCGATAACAGAAGATATGTTCATCTAATAAAACGAGTAGAAACGATGTAAAGTTTAAACTTGATTAACTATTCTACGACGTAAACAAATTAACGGTAACGACTTCGTAATTATGAAACATTATTTTATAAAATTATAATAGTTAATATTAATTAGGTTACCTTCACGAACTTAAACGTTATGGTTTACGAAACAACATTTAAATATTTTACCGATCGAATATAAATTAATATTTTACTCATAATATTATTCGATTAAATAAAAAAATTGATAATTATCCGAGTATGGCAATTAAAAAAAACAACACTTTCCTCCACCCAATCGCTCCAGGAGCAAATACAATTTATGTTGTTTTAGTGAATGAATGTTATTATCCGAAATACGACGATGATGCTGATGATGATGACATTTTTATTTTTTATGTAGTTTATTATTATTTTCTAACCATAGCTTTGTTGTTCAGGTTGCGGTGTTAATGCCGCTGGGTGGGAAAACGTGTCACACTACATCTACCGTGATGATGAATGGTTGGCTACAACTGATGAGGAAGAGGACGATTTGTTAAACTTTGTTCATTTTATAAATCAATTTCAGAATTATTTCCATCTCAGATTGAAGAATTATTTTACACTTCGACAATTGTGTGTGCTTGCCTCCAGACAGGAGAGTTCCCTTTTTCTGATATGGATTCTGTTAATTTAAATCTGACCTTGTGCCCAACCTTATTGGAAGACAAGTAAGCAATAGACTATTATTTGAACCGAAACGCTTACGCGGCAAAAGAAAAATCTTCAAATTAAGAGATAACAATGAAACGTATTTTAGGTTGAAACAAAATTGTTGCTCTTTAATGCATCAATAATTACACTTGAAGTGGCTTTTACGAGTCGAATAGTAAAAATAAAGTTTTTTTTTAAATGTTTAAAAATACAACAAATGCTTAATTGACCACAATAAAAGTCATCGCTTAATTTTGCAACTGTCCTGGTTAAACTCTGGTAATGGATTTTGAGCGATGTTTAATGACCGACAAAGCAATCAAATCAGATACTTTTGCATTTCTTCGGCGCCGTTACTTTTTTATAGTGAGATTTCTAAACACCAGGTGCTGCTTGAAAAGAACTAAGAACAACATATAAAACCTAATGGCAGAAAAAGATTAGGCTAAAGTCATCAAACTAAAACTCTGTCGCCATTTATTCCAAATTAATACACAGTCACAAACACCCACGAAAACACACACATACGAACACACACAGTGTGTTAATGTATTATTCACAGATATAATAATATTCAGTGTTCTCTCACTATGTGATCTACCAAGTCGTTTGCATTTCAATACGACATCGACCCATTACCTCTAATCCTTACACTTACTCTAACCCCCTCACTCTAGTTCCTTTGGTTTGGTGGGGTTAATTTGTTAGAGTTATTTAGCTATCGTTATGGTTCGTTAGTTTAGGTTATGGTAGATAATTAACGTTAATTGGGGCATCACATATTGGAGTATAAACAACTCGGTACATTACATATTGGATTAGAAACAATACAGCAATAAACACCGTTCATTATATCAAATATTAAAAGAGCACATGGTATTTGATGTGCATATAATCATATGTATGATGTAATATAACGTTACATCATACATATGATTATATGCATAGCTAAAATAGGTATAACAGTAATCTAACCACAGTAAATTAGTCGTACTTGAAGGTCTAATGGTTACCGATACATTTATTTATAAGAAGCTACTTTTTTTTAGATATTGATTTAAAAAAAATAAAATTATAATTTTCCAATTAGTAATTATGTTTTTCCGATCTGATTATTCATCTTAGGTAAAGGTGATTCACTTCTTGTGAACTCACGTTCATATTATATGCATTATGTTATTGTATTGAAGATGTTTTTCGTTGTAAGATGTATTATGCGTTCTCTTTATTTGCTTCCTATTTTAATGTCTTATTATTTGTGTATAAGTATTCGACGGTATCTATATCAAATTTGAATGAAAATGTATATAGTATGTTTAGTTCACGCGTTTGTAAGTTGTCTAAGCTACACTTTATGCAAAAGTATATGCACAACATGTATATATTCTATTGACATCAGGTCGGGACTATGCCCTCGCCAATCAGTCCGAGAGTGACTGTGCTGTTGTTGATCTTAGGTATGACCTTATTAAGTCTCAGTAGGTTCACACACTCAGAATTTCCTTTCTCTTGGAAGAAGGGTTTAGTTCATCGCTACACACCTAAGCCCCCCCCCTTATCTGGGACTGCCGACTGGGCTTGTCAGGAATTTTTACTAAACTAATCCTAGTGGGCTAGGGTTTCAACTTAAAACCTGACCTTGGGTCTAACTCCCTGGAGAGGCAAATAAAATAAAGCATATCCTTATTTAAAACTATACTATATGTGCGAAAATATTAAATTTACAAAATGTACTAAATTTACTAAATATACTCAATATGTTAAATGTTCGAAACTTATTCGATGTAAAAAAGGTGATTTAATGTACACAGATGTCTAAGATATTCTAATAATAGGGGAATCTAACCTTATTTGGGAAGCGCTAGATTTCAATTTCCAAAATATATGAAGGATAATGGATAACAAGAGGCTTTAGCACTATAAGACATTGTTAAATAGTAACCTTTACAGCTATAGTTTTTTGCATCTGATTAGCCATGAAATGAGTATTTACATTTTTAATCTATGTAAAAAAAATTCTTACCAAGGTCGAAAAACACTTTCTGACTTGATTAACTTTTCTTTAAAAAATCTATAGTATGGAATCAATCTTGTCAATCTGAACAGTGTGACACTCTTTGATGGAAAGTTCTTTTAACTTTTGGCATTTGTATTTAATATTTTATTCATTTTCCTTCTTAAGTAGAAACTGTATCTACGTATCAGTAAGAAATGTGTGCTACGACTTCAAATGGTTGCTTTCTAAGCTTACTTACGACTAGTTACTGTTAAATTTAGATACATTCAAATTAGGAAAAAAAGAAAATTAAATATTACCAGGCAATAAATATAACAAGTTGCTTCATACGGTATATATTCTAAATTAAATAAATGTGTTATTTTTATGCGGTTTGAATCTGTTAAAATTCATAAGAATTGATAAAGCGACACAACTATATTATTTATAATGAAAATAATAATCAATTTAAATGTTTAAATGCTCCGATTAATTTACCGCGTTAAGCGATTAAAAGGCTATAAGCGACACATTTATAATACTTGGATGCATCTTAAATAAAAGACGTATATTCAAAAGATCCAGGAAAACGCTATTCCAAACTTAAGCATGATTGAATAAAATGCTATTTTTAATGTAAACCTGACAGGTCGATGAAAATGATATTTCTTACTAAAGCGTGAGAAAATAATAAATCTACTATAACACTCGTAAGCGTACCTCAACAACGAACATTAACACTTGAAACTTAAGTCTGCTAGGTTTACTTAAATTATATTTTAAACTTAAGCATGACAAGAATAAGAAAAACTATTTTGGATTAATACACGATAGATCGAAATATATGCTTTTTGAAACGTTAGCTTAATAGATCGATAAAAATTATATGTGAAGCTAGGTCGACTTACATTATATTTTAAAATAAAGCGTGACAATAATTAAACATAATATTTTAAATGAAAACATGATAGATCGGAATATATGCTATTTACAACTTAAGTTAGCAGATCGATGAAAATGCTATTTGAAACTAAAGCGTGACAGAACAATTAAAATGCTTTTTGAAACGTAAATGTTCAAAATTATATTGTAAACTTCAGTATGACAGAACGACAAACACGCTTTTTGAAATTTAACACTTAAATGTTTTTCGTTTAAATATGATATATTCCAACAAAAAAACTTATTTAATATAATATTCAACAAAAACGTGAGAAACTGCCACTTGTTTCACGTCTATAACAAACATGTCAGCTAGTGTGAGTAAGTACTAGTATGACGTTGCATCAAGACACCCGCTAAATAAATACTCAGTATCATCGATTTCACTGGCGAGTGTCATCAGTATGTCATCTACCTTATTTAAATCGTCTTAACTTTTAAATACGGTCATCCTAGTAGGGAGTAAACAGTATTTAATGATTCTCGCGTGCATTATGATAATTAAGACGCAAATATTGTAGTGATACATGCAAAGTTTTATGCAATTTGTTAAACATTTGCAACATTATTAATTTTTGTTCAATAAATATTTTTGTTTCTAAATATCAGTTATACTACTTTATATTACTACTAATATAAATGTGTTTCACTTTTTTTAAACCAATATAACAAAAATCAAGCATTGTAAGTTTAAGGTAACAGATCGCTAAAAATGGTATTTGGATCTTCAGCGTTGCAGACGGAATAAAATGGCATTTGAAACTTCAGCAATGACGACAAACTAACAGACGGATAAAGCCTCTGTACAAAAATTGATTAAACACCGACATATGACGTACGCTAAAAATCTTTTTGCTGTAGAATTAATTTATGACAGTGAAATGTTTGCGTGATAAGATGGCGTTAAAACCATTAGTGTTCAATTCTTTACGGGAGAAAACATTCCCGTGGCATGACTGGAACTAGCACGCACATTGGAGACAAGTACCTTGTATGTTACAAGTGCAGAGATAAAACATATTCTTGAACAAGTGCCAGTTCTCATGAACAAGTATGGAACTTTATGAATAACTCACAGACGCTCAAATGTATTAATTTCAAAACAAGTTATTTGGTCGATGTGTATCATCACAGCGCACTGTGCACAAGTGACCTTTCAAAAATAAATATTATTTGGTGTTAAAAAAGAACATGAATCAGGCTAATGCTTTCTGTACTTATTTGAACATTTATTTGAAAGTTCGAAATAGTATAAAATCGATTACAATGAATACAGAAAACCATACTAATATATATAATATACGCTCATACATTTTTTGCGTACGTTATCACTCCCCGTTCCTTTTGAATAGAGGAAGAATCTTATCATCTACGATGAATAACTAATTTAGAAATATATGATATTACTGTTTTCGTTAATTAAGATTTTACCCGTCTGAAAATGTATTATAAAAAAACCACTGAATGCAATATCATGAATGCCATTCAATATAATTATATTTAATTCATATGAGGTATATTCAATTTATATACGTCATATTTAACAACAAATATTTTTTTATAATGATATTGGTAAAACAAATACATTATAAACATATTCTAATTGTGATAATATATAATTCAATGGAAACATTAGTTTTATTTATGTCAATAATATTCAGCTTACACATATGTTTTCAATGAAAATATACACAATAAGGAATTCAAATGACAGTACAATTTATACACTGAAAAGAAACCCACATACATGAAAAAAGTAAATATATAATTTTATTATAATTAATAACAAAAACTGCTGTCAGAGAATCCTAATGGACTTTGGCGAGTTTATATTGATGCTTTTCCCTATCAGATAAACTGGGCGATCACTCGAGTAAGAATGGAAAGTTGAATACCGAGGTTTGCAACAAGTTCATGTTTATTAACGCCACTTTCAGATAAACTTATAATATAGCTCCCTGAAGAGTATTTTGCTTATTATGCAAATGGTGATATTAGATAGATATATTGATATCTGAAACACGATAAACTAAGGATAAAATATCGATGTTTCCATCTTTTACTTCCTCTTGTAGTGATGGTCCCCAACTACCTTATTAAGAAAGGTCATACTAATTATACGGGGTCTATTTACTTTTTAAATGTCTGTATGATACTATTACTTAATATAATTTATTCTGAATAATAATTTCAATTACTGTCAATTACTTAAAAATATGTCTTAGTACGAGCAAAAAGGTCACATATATATTTTCTTCCGATGGGCAAGTTATTGTTAATTGTAATTTATTTGGTCTATCGTTGCATTAACATCTGTACTATTTAAAATATAATGGTGAAAAAAGTTATGTTTTTACCGATGTGATGCATTGCAAGCGATGACTAGAGACGAAAAGAACCAATCTAGTAATGTATCTACGCTACTTTAAAGATTCTGAGTAAACCTTACTCTAGAATTAAAAAACAAAACAACTAATATTTACAGAGGTTTTAATACTGCGTCTCGTGTATTCAATAATAATCATTCATAAAGGTTCACAGTTCCTAATGCGCTCAGTAGTAACTAGTTTCCTTTTCTGAAGTCACACCGTCAATACATTGCTCCTTAGATCTCCTGACAGAAACGGTTTAGATAGTGACTGAAAAGCCCCATAACTAATTTCAAGTAATATTCATGTTTTACTTTTCAATACAATATTTTATTTATGGTCACCCTACAATTATTTAATATATCTTATGTTTTTCAAAAATTATATTGAAGTAGGACATATAAATTTTACCATTGTGTGAACAAATATAGACGAGAAAACTGAACATTTATATTAGGTTAGATAGTTCCAATATAGAAAAAAGTTGGCTAGCTATGTCAGTTAATATAAAAAATAAATAGAAATTTATTTTTCGGCTTCTCAGGCCTACAGTATTCTAGTCGTCTCATCCCTTTTACAATTATGAATGGAATAGTATTAATTCATTTCGTGATAATCCTATCTTTTTATTATGGTCACATCTGATCATTTTATCTTTTTTCTTTTTTATTATCTTCGGTTGTTAATAAACGCACACACACACACACATATATATATATATATTTATATATATATATATATATATATATATATATATATATATATATATGGGGGAAAAAAAGAAAAACAAAAAGATGTTTTTTATGTATTCATCAAAGTTTCATCTTTATTTGTAAGACTTATTCAGGACGATCATTTTAAGAAACATGTCATGCAAGTACATAGAAATATTGAGTTGACATGATGGCTTGATGAGAAGTAGTAGCCACTTCTGGGGTCGCAGGACCAAGATCCGGGCTTAGAGAAGTCGGTGGAATATAGTGTAATGAATGTGGATGTCTGTGAGTGAAAAGGGGGAGTGTTAGTGAATGTGTCTTAGGGTGGGAGAGAGGGGAGGGGGTGCTGAGGTTTTTGTCGTGGTGAGGTGTTGCATGGATTTTTAAATGCCTGGGGAAAGAGAAGGGGAGGGAGAAAGCCCTGTGTCTTTGGTGTGTAGGTAGTATCATAGTTTTGGAAAAAGATTTGAAGAAATAAAGATAATTTGAAAATGGGCGGGATCGGTGGGTAAGAGTGTGAAAGAAGTAGTCGAAATGGTGATATGGGTGAGGGGGAGAGGGGAGATTTTGTTGTGGTTAGGTGTGAATTTTTTGGAGGGTAGGAGTATAAAGCTTCCCCCCTTCCGTCCTTGTAAATCATAAAATAAAATCACAGACACAAATGTTAGATAATAGTGTTTGCTGACAGTAGTAATTGTTCATGTTTATATTACCAATTCACAAAAAAATGTTTTCGTTGTTTAGCACTGTTATAACAAACTAGTTTAAACACAAGTCAACGGCGTGAATACATAATATATATACTCTCTAAAATGTCATATATCATATATCATGTATTTGAATAGCTGACTTTCACCTCGGGGCCGGGTAAATACTAATACAGATACCTGAACATTTGTGTAGTAATACATGCAATTTAGTATGCCTAATAAGCATTAACCCATTAAATACCCACTTTCTCTCAAAATAGTAAGACAGGGGTGTGTCTACCAATTAACAAGTGCTAACCTTCGCTTTACAAGACTTTGACAAGTGCGATAGAGATCGGGGCTCAAAATATTGCAACGAAAGTAAAACATAGGACATCGGGTAAAATTGTGTGGAAATAGGTAATGTATTAGTTTATGGTATTAGTATAAATATGTTTACATTTTTTATGAAAGTATAAATGTTTTTAAAAAGAAGACCTATGAATGTGTATGTTTCATTAAGTTAACACATGCATTGTGATTTTCAATTTTCAAAGAATGCCACTGGTGTTTAACATTCTGAATACAATTCTATACCAACCATTTAGAAATCATGTGCATGTGTTGTATTTATTTTATTTTCCTTACTTTTTAAATATATACACATTTGTTCAAAAGTTAAAGTTCTTAAAAAAATAACAGAAACAATGATTTATTTCATGGCTTCGCATTGATGTGGTTTTAATTTTACAAAAAATATCATTGTTTAGCAGCAACATCGTGATTCGCATCACGATAATCAACATCGTCGTCATGAACTAGAAATTATTCACAATATATATATATATATATATATATATATATATATATATATATATATATATATATATACATATATATATATACATATATATATATATATTTATACATATATATACACACATATATTTATATACAGTAGAATCAAATATGAACTAAAAGTAAATTTTAGTAGATAGAACATATAGTGAAATGGTTTAAGCTCAATATACGAGATAGAGCAATTATAAAGGTAGAAGAAATAAGAGTGATAAACATGTACGAATGTCCAGATTAATTTCAAACTTAGATTGTTCAGTGCAAGGTATATTCTTAAATAAAACCTATACCTTGCATTGAACAATCTATGTTTGAAATGAATCTGGACATTCGTACATGTTTATCACTCTTATTTCTTCTACCTTTATATATATGTATATATATATATATATATATATATATATATATATATATAATATTTATATATATATATACATATTGATGCATATATATTTTTCTGTAAAATGAAGGAAAGAAAGAAACACGATTGGATTTCACGGTCCGTCGTCACCAGTCGCATGTCTATCTCGCTCAGGGTAGATAACTTTGACGATGTTAGTGTTTGCAGCGTTTTTGTAGGGAGGGGTTGCAATGCTTTATAATACATTACTTGGTACTCCTTAAATCGTCATATACTTGGTACTGACCCGGATCAACGTCACTTCAAATCAGTTATGTTACTATAACCAGTGTGTTAACGTTAAAATGGCGTATATCTTACATGTGAGTTCGTCACATAAAGACTAACGGAAAATGATCACGTGTCCATATAACCATTTATCATGTCAATTTATTTGGAAATTGATTTTCTTTAAGATATTTGGCGTTCGCAGTTGTCTAATATAGCTCGAAGAAATGTTATTTAAGATAGATCGGTATGTTATGATTGACGTAATGTACTTACAATAATTTAGATTTAGACGATTTAAATAGCCATAATATTATCTAAACCTTATTCAAATGAGTGAATATGTTGCGAATCAGTTTACAGCTATGTCATCAGTATTGTATTAATAGCGTAGGGTCAATTTGGAATGGCATTGGATTAATGCAATAGATTAGGCGAGCTTAAATAACTAGAACAAGAAACACACAGATGATTATATTAAATCATATATACTCACTGTTTAAAATCGCATTATCGTATATCAATGGGTATTATGATGGCTGGTATGTTTATACAGTTATTGATAAGAGAACAACATTTTATTTGTAATTAATTCAATCTAATCACTTAGATTCGAACGATACATGTTTATATTTCTGGCGCAGCATATAGCATGTGACGACGACAACATTTATAGAATGTGTGTAACATTCTATTAATAAAGTATTATATCAAAACAGTGTGAATAAAATCGACATCAAATAAAACTATCTTATTTTTTCACATTCTTTGCTACCGTTTATCAATCAATAGTTTTACTTTCGATAACTGGTTTCAACACGTGCAATCTCCATCGCCAAAATCAAATTCTTACGATATGCCTCAAATATGAATTTTATGAGAAAGATTTTAGCTCAGCAACGGGAAAGATATCGTTAAATAACTTTTTTGTTATTTTCCCCAATTTATACACACAGAATGAAATGAAAGATGAAAGAAGCCAAAAGGTAAACGGGAGCATGAGAATGTTAAATAGAAAACATAAATTCCATGAACATATTTTTAAACATTAAGAAAAAACGTGGTAAAACAACGGATTTCTCCTGTAGCACTTAAGTAGGCGAAATCACGTGACATCTAGAAACAAAATATACTTCCTTTTTCTTAGCTGCACAGAGCAGACGCTAAAAGTCGCCACTCTTCATTTAACCCCATTGGTGGTAAGGGTGGGCGCATGGTGTAACTTAATGATTGCATTCGTTAATCCGTCTGTATATTCTATCTAGTCTTGTCTACCCCCTCTATCGATCTTTATCTCTCGCTGACACAGTAACCTTCCCGCTTCAGATTAATCCTACCCTCAAAAACCTATCTCTTAACCTTGACTATATCGCCCGCCCATACCCTCAATCCTCCTTTCACTTTAACCTTCTTCTCCTATCCAACCCTTTTTTCTTTTTTCTTTGTTTTTCTTTCTTCCCAACCCCTACAGCGGCTATTTAAACAAATCCGAATCTCACGACCCCTCGCGCTTTAACCCCCCTCCCCGTAACCCCAAATTTAACCATTTTTGTTTCATTTTGATTTAGACTTTCTTTGAACGAGATGTCATTTGCCTTTTTTGGTCCAGGAAGTATTTCAATAATGGCCAGTTTTTCTCCTTTCCATTCCTTTTAAGTGCGTTTGGATTTACTTATAATTTTGAACACTTTTCTCCACACTGCTCCTACGCAAATATTTTTCGCATTCTACAATTGATCGGACTTCCTTTCAATGGAAATTTTCCACCCGGACAAACCGCATATCTTTTTTACGAAACTTTTCTTTCTTTTCACTGCGTTTTTCAACAATATTTTTCATATTTTTAAAATATTTGAACTTTGTTTTTTTAGAAAGCCAACTTATCCATCTGTATTTCTCCTCTAATGATAAGATCTTGATCTTTGAAAAGCCTTGGCTTAAGGAAAGAATAATAAACACTAGTTTATTACTGAATACACCTTGCATTGAACAATTGAAATTTGAAATAAATTCGGACAATAGTCGCATATTTATCACTCTTTTTTCTTCTCTCTCTCTCTCTCTCTCTCTCTCTCTCTCTCAATATATATATATATATATATATATATATATATATATATATATCTGAGTTACATGTGACTGTCGATTCTGCCTACTAAATATTCCATTAAATGATGAATTGCCTTCTTGTCAGATATTTTGGACACATAACATGAATCTGCGTTCCCGACAAAATGAAATAGGACGAACACACATTAAACAAAGTTATAGTATGTATTATTTTTCCAAAACAATATTATTTCCACGTGAAAACCTTAAATTACAAATTATATTTGTAAACGTAAAATTCATAAATATATAAAAATATTAAACCTCTGCAACTACTGCTCAAACAAATACGAACAGAGACAGACTAATATCAGAAAGCATAAAATACGCACAATCAATCTGCCTCGAAACTAATGATCCGAATAATGCATCTTGAGAATATTCAGATAAAAATAAGAAAATATTTAAACCATCACCACATGTATACACACTCATATATATATATATATAAATAAAACTTAAACACCCTACTCAAAACGCATATATCCACATGTCAAGCTTATATAGCCAGTCAGCCTATACTAATTAGATGACTCATATACATTTAGACTAGGAGGTCAGCTTCAAGATATTTTATATTTTATAGCATCGTATTTCATTCTATTATCATGTAACTGCCAAATAGCACATAGAAAAGAAAGAAAAGATGTCGCCAATTCTAGATATAAATCCATAAATGCTTTATTTTCTATATTTCTTTGAAAAAAGTTAACACGTTTCAGATGGGTAATATAAGGTAGTATAAATGATTATTAGCATTACAATTGTTGAACAAAAATAAATGATGTTGCAAATGTGCAACAGTTGTTATTAAACTTTACATGTATTACAAAACACTACACGATATACATATAGATAATAATAATAATACACTAGAAAGTGTAAAGATAATATTTAATTCCAATTATAATTATTAGATTTAAAAGTGTAGGCTCTTGAAGTAGGCATATTACACTCGCCGTAGCATCTAAGATAATGCTTACCTATTTAGCGAGTGTTCTGATGCAACATAACACTTAGATTAACTCACACTTGACAACAGGCTCGTTGTAGATGTGAAATTATTGCATTTTTACACTTTTGATCGAATATTATATTAAATAGGCATTTTGTTGAAATGTGTCATATTTCAAAGAAAAAGCATTTCAGAGTTAACAACTAATATCTTCATTTTAAACATATACAAATGAAATTTGAAACCGTTGCACAAATTTATTGATGATATAGAGCATTGATAATATATATATATATGTATATATATATATATATATATATATATATATATATATATTAAATAGGTAGGTGTCAAAGTGTCATCTTATGCAAACAGGTTCCTCGTCTGAAAATTTTGAAAAGTAATTTGTCCGTTTGTTTTTAGTCTTTTGTTTGTTTTTTTTGTGATTGGCGGATTTAATCTTTGCTCATCATACATCCCTGAGGAGGAGCCGAGAAGGTTCTGAAACAATTGTCGGATACTCAAACTAGGTTTATTTTAATATAAAAGCTATAATATATATTGAGCACTTTTGAAAAGTAATGGTTTTGTTCATGTTATAAATATTTGAACAATATATATATATATATATATGTATATATATATATATATATATATATATATATATATATATATATATATATATATATATACATATATATATATACGGCAGCTGAGTGCATCAACTTTTGTTATTCATTTCTTATGAGTTTAATGACCCAAAAACGCATACAAACCAATTCGTCAGCCCAGCGATTGGATTATGCATGCATACATACCATTACATTCATCTAATTCGCAGTAAATTGCATATAACTGCAATAGTATTTAAATGTTATTTAACTGAGTAAGGAAAGTAAAAAGTGGACCTCGAATTTACTTTATTTTGTCCTTTAGTCCTCACATTCAATTAGCGATGTTTCTGACAAAGAGGAAGTATTGCTGTTCTCTGGTTCGGAATCTATCCATCTACTATATACTGTTGGCTAGCTTTTGCCATTGAAGTAGTAACTTAAGCCTATTTACATAAAGGTTCTTCAAACCTAGTCTAGAGCGATTCCATAGAAAAAAAGTTATCCATAACTTCTTTAGCCAACACATAACTTTAGTAGTCCTGGACCTGACATATAAATGGCCGCACTGATTAATAATCTAACTGATTTTTATTACGTTCTAACCTTCAAATAGCACCCACCAATATTTAAGACCAATCAGAGTATTAGTTAATAAATTACAGGTATCTAAGTTAAGCTACTGTCGCAATTTTTTCAAACAATGCTATAGTCTTTATTTCGTGTAATGATAAAGAAGCGTTTTCTGGTGGAGAATATACCGTTAAAGTAATGCAATGGTTTCATAAATGTAATTCGGCTACTGCACAGCCGGAAAAACATCTGTTAATAGCTTGTATGCTGATCTTTAACGCGGTCGTACAGACACACATTCTGATGAATGCTCAGGTCGTTTGAATTCGGTAATTATCCCAAAGGTGTTTGTAAAAAGTAAACCAACTCATTTCAGACTATCGTCAATTAAATTTGCATTAAATAGCGGAAGAGTCTAAGGTTTACGTCGCTTTCCCTAGGTATTCGTTTGGGGTCTGCATAATGATCTGAGGTAGATCTTGAGAATAGGGTGAAGATTCCCTTTTTGGCTGAGGATGCACTATTTCGCATTAAAAAAATTGTCAATGAGATAGCTGTTTAAAGTGAATTTCATGTTTGACTACAGTCGATCAAAAACAAAAACCTGTCAAGGAGTATAAGCCTCGTTTGCTATTATTTCAACCCAACAAAAAAGAATGTTTGCATCAATAATATGACGATGGATGAAACATAGATCCACCATTTTACGACGGAATTAAAATCGGTCGTCACTTTAGTGTACAGGGTCAGATAAAATCCGTTTAAAGCGATGCACATATTACCAGCTATAGCTATTGTATGAAGTGCAAAGTATTTTATACTTTGGTTGAGAAAGAAAAAACATTCAACAACGAATACTGTATCGTATTTCGGTGCATTTAAAAGAAGATATTGCACAAAAGACGGCCATGAATGAAGAAGTCAGCGTGTCACCAGTCGAATGCAACGATCACAAAACTAATGTAATTGCAATCCGAAGTTCTTCGGAATCCACACTATTCTTCAGATTGGTCTCATATCCTCCTGCAGACTTAACACAAATATCCAGAGAATTCGACGTGGCTCTAAAGAAGCAGTGATGCCCGAAAACTAAGACTAAAGACAATTTCTTCGACAAAAAATGGCCAGAACATTTAAAGAAGCGTCGGGATCAGAGTATCACTGTAGAAAAAATATTGTGTTGATGAATCAAGTCGATCTTTCTTGGAAAGGTGATTTATTTTATAGACCTGACTCTTATTCTTTAGTGTGTTATGTATTTCTCTTATCCCTCGCACTGTGTTTATTCAAACACTCTCTAATATTTTGGAATGCTTCTGAAGAAGTAGAGAAAAAGCGACACTAATTTTTAACGGGGTGATCTAATAAACACACGTGTCTCTTGAAACAGCAAAAATATGTATGTAAATCAGATGGAAAATCATACGTTTCCATTCTTCTATATTTGTTTATAATTAAGGCGAGACTCCACCTTTTACAAATATTTAAAATAGTAACTCAGTTAAAAATAGTATAATGTGTAGCGTAGAGAGTTATCTTGTCATGATACTATCCTCAACTGTTTCTTCTTCTTTGCGCGTCTTTGAAGCATGTTGTCATGCGACAGTTTCCTATTTTTATGCAGTCATTTGCATTAGTGTTGTAATCTGTAAGATATTTCAAGCTGAACTAATTAGGCAGTAGGGAAGGGCCACATTAGTGTTGCATTGTGTGGTCCTTCTTTCTACATTCAGAGATGAGTAGGTCAGTGTTGTAGCCCTATCTACGAATATACACTTTTGATCGCCCCATTTCCGTTCTCTGAATGACACCCTCCTTTGTGGGTAGTGTAGTGTATGCCAATTCGTCATAATACTATTTTCCAACGATTACTGTCTCATTTTAGGTGGTAGTGTAGTATCAGTTCTATTTCTATAATATCATCTAAGCATACTCCTATCCCTATTTTGAGGAGGATGTAATATCCATCGAAAATTACCTTCGGCAGTGTATTTAGCGTTTTTAGCTGCAGGTAAAACTAATACAACTTCTAGACGGGTTATTACCCCAGCTATTATTAAAATCAAACAAATACATAGTAGATTAAAAGCCATGAGTGTATTGTTTTACCATGTCTAGTCTCCCTCTCTCTCTCTCTTTCTCTCTCTCTCTCTCTCTCTCTCTCTCTATATATATATATATATATATATAGTGAGAGAAACAGGGAGTAAGAGAAATTGTATGAGTTATGTGTATATTTTTATTTATAGGGTTCACTCTTACACTGATTACACGAGTATTGTCATTTTACAAACGGTGTATTAACGGTCGCTAATGTAGACTAGTTTTAGTTTAATTTCGTTTCAGGGAAGAACACTTCATATATCAAAAATTGTTTGAAAAATAAGAATAGATATTGACATCAATAATGACACTTTCCCTAAATTTTACATCGTACTTCCAATTGGCAAATTGAAATATTTAAGATTCTCCTTAAATTTGATTCATAAACATTAGACGCACATTTTGCAAGATCCTGGAGTTTCGCTTTTTTTCTCTTAAGACCTCCTTAACTTAAAGCCTTACATTTTAGACATGTTCTAGAATCAAAATCATTTGATTCATCTTGATTTAAATTAGTATTTTAGATATATGTGTTAATAACATGATATCTGGATGTTACTCTTCGTAAAAACTTACTAATCTAAATGTAGTGATATTTTTTCTATTGAGGTAATTTATTTTAACCTGTACTGGAGTAAGTATTTGTTCTCTCTCTCACCATTTATCTTAATCTTTCTCTCTATCTTTCTGTCTCTCTTTCTTAATTTTAACAAATACACGTATATATATATATATATATATATATATATATATATATATATATATATATATATATATATATATATATGTTGTGTCTTTTTATGATTTTGCCTTTTCTATGGTTTCATTATTAATTTGCATACACCCTCAATTGACTCTCTATTGCCATATATTGCATCGATCGCAAGCAAATTTCCCGCCTGGATAATATTTTTCATTTTCATTTTCGACTACCAATCACCACGTCGATTTTTTTTAATCGACATCTCTGACATTTTTCTTGAAATTGTATTAAACTTCATGACTGTAAGGAAGTGCATAAGTTTAATAAAAATGTGTTAATAACATGATATCTGGATGTTACTCTTCGTAAAAACTTACTAATCTAAATGTAGTGATATTTTTTCTATTGAGGTAATTTATTTTAACCTGTACTGGAGTAAGTATTTGTTCTCTCTCTCACCATTTATCTTTATCTTTCTCTCTATCTGTCTGTCTCTCTTTCTTAATTTTAACAAATACACGTATATATATATATATATATATATATATATATATATATATATATATATATATATATATATATATATATATATATATACTGTGTCTTTTTATGATTTTGCCTTTTCTATGGTTTCATTATTAATTTGCATACATCCTCAATTGACTCTCTATTGCCATATATTGCATCGATAGCAAGCAAATTTCCCGCCTGGACAATATTTTTCATTTTACTTTTGGACTACCAATCACCACGTCGATTTTTTTTAATCGACTTCTTTGACATTTTTCTTGAAATTGTATTAAACTTCATGACTGTGAATAAGTGTATAATTTTAATAAAAAAGTGTGTTTTTGGCCGATATATTTGATGTTTTATATGTATCTTTATATTTTTTAAAATGTATTTTTATATATTTTCGAAGCTTATTTTTATTACCTGCAGTAATGTCATTGCGGTAATGGTCCACTAGTGAGAATATTTTCTTTGAGTTAAGGACGCAGTATCACTCCTAAGTTTTGAACTTTAATAACATCAGATTAATTTCTCGTTTTATTATACCATTCAATTAATATTATTGCTCTGTACACTATATTAGGCTTTGTTTTTATTCTGATAGTCTACTGGCTAAAGATAGTATTTATATCAATAAAGTATTATGCTACTCTACTATATATATATATATATATATATATATATATATATATATATATATATACACTATGACTACATATATATGTTCCCAACATTATAGATCTTCTTTAACATGTTTTGCATTTTTTCACTCTTGAAAAAGCCCACGCAACAGTTAGGCGACATGTTTTTAGTTCTTCCGTCGTTTGCTTTAAATTAATATCGTCGTATTTATTTCATCAATTTTATTCATCATACTGTAACAATAGTAGACAGTTCTTAAAAAAATAAAATGCGGAAATATACTAACAACTTAATTTCAACTTACTCCAATACAAACAGGTGCTCTTTTCTGATTAAGTGCATTGACGAGAAGGTAACCCCTAAAATACTATAAGATCCTTTCAACACTCTTATCATATCTTCCCCTAAACATATTGCGGAGTACTTTAATTCTTCACACACCAACTAATTTACGCTACATTACTAACACTCTTGCATATGATCTACACGAAAACGATTTCTCTTTCTAAAAATGCGTATCTTTAATATTACACACCAGATCAAATGCTTCAATTTTACCCACAATGATAAACTTAGCAAGCAAATAGGCAACTTAATTTTCAACATCAGATAGACATCAATTGGATGTCCGGAACTCACCCAAAGTCTCACTGACACTACACTCCCCAACACTGAGATTGAATTCCTGAGTTTCAGATTGTAATTATTTTCCGCAATTTACCCCCAGCTAACGACTTATATATATATATATATATATATATATATATATATATATATATATATATATATATGTATGCAAGCGTTTCTGTGATGATTTGGTGTTTGTCCATCTGCCTAAATGGTAGGTTTAAAATCCGAAGACAATTAACCACTAGAAATCACTGTAATATTAAATAAAAGCATAACCTGAATCATAGCGATTCGCGTTTAATTTAAATATGTAGCAATATCAGGTACAGCTCAGTTCCCTCTTCTTCATTTAGACGCCGTGGAATGGAAACATAATAAGGACGTATATGTATAAGCAGTTTCGAAGAGAAAAGAAACAGCAGCAGTTCTAATTCTGTCTACACAACGACATTTGTTTAGAATCTGCAAACAATTTGCGGCAAGTTCGACAAAAAATGTCGATATTGGTGAGAAAGATGGACGTCTGAGTAGCATCTATGAGGAGAGCGTTCAATTAGAATATTCACCACTTCTCAGGCAAAAGAAATAACTGGTCACTTGTTACAGCCAAGACCCAAATGGTCCGCCTTAAGAAAGTAGAGAAGTACAACACAACGAGAAGTACAAGTGGCTAGCATAATAGTCCCGCGCGCCAAGAAGATCAAATACCATCACACAGTGGTGGTTTTTATCTTAGAAAAATGTTACTGAGATTAAATTCACATAGCTATATTGAGTTGCTGCCACGGTTGCGAATCATTGGTTTTAGAAGCAGGCTGTGGGAACGCCATACATTTTACAGCAGGACAAACTCGGTACAACAACTTCGGAAAACCCAGAAGTGCTGTTGTGATGACTTCCATAACTTCACCAATCCAAACATCTAACTGTCCAACTTGCCTGCTTCCAATCTCACGGACTATTATGTGTGCGTCGCAGTGGAATAGGACACCATCCGTATCGCCTGCAGCACAAAACACAATCTGATTGCATTATCACGCCCAGGTTGATGTTGTGGCCCAGGTTGACGTTGCGCTTGACTGACGTATGAAGGTTCAGTTCGGTTCTATTAGGCAAAAGATAGTCTAAAAGATACACTTTTAATGTTGAGAATACATCAATTCTTGGTTAATATATTACTATTTCCATTCATAAAAGTGTCTAACTTATCTCGAATACACTTTCTCTATAAGAATCATACATAGACAACTTACATCTTTGTAGAGTAGTAACTTTCTTGCAGTTTTATTCGAATATCTTATGAAACAATGTGTTTAACCTATGTATTACTCAAATAGAAATCAACTTCGTCCCTTCTGTTTTTCTATTTCTTTTCATACTAATGTTTATTGAAACTTCATTGGCTTTTCGCATATCTGGAGAATTCATTTAATATAAAGTAACATCATATTTCATGAATCTGTTTAGAATTTCAAACATACAAAATATGCTCTCTTACTCTTTATATATATATATATATATATATATATATATATATATATATATATATACTAGCAGGGCTACCCGGCGTTGCCCGGGGCGATAGAAAACAAAGTAGTAGAAATTAAAGAGTGTGTGTGATATCTTTATATAAAAACTTCAATCACTCTTCTTTCTCTAGTCGTCTCTCTTTCCCTGATCCTCATTATTTCCTTCTCTCCTTCAACCCTCTATTTTCCTTTTTCCCATATGATTCTTCTCTTGTTTAAATGTGTTCAAAACTAATAATAATGTAATTCACGTAAATTCTCTTTACTAAATATATATTAAATGTAACTGTGGATGTTCTCAAAGAAATATGTTATGTAAACAAACAACATTTAGGATAAAACTTATAAATTATTGTTACATTGTATTTTTGATGTCGACATAAAATTATATTTTATTTTTTAAAGACTTTAAAATCGAACTTGAATGCAATGACTTAATCGCTGGCGGCCATGTTGTAATTTCCTATAATTTTCTGCAAATGAAATGGGCTTCTTCTACTGTTCTAGAAAACTTCTCACACCTGAGAGTATCCTATATCTCTACAAAGCCACCATCCGCCGATGCATGGAATATTGTTGTCACAACTTGGCTGCTGCACCAGCCACAAGTTACTCTCTATTAGGCAATGTCCAACAAAGAGTCGCTAATCTAAATAGGCTCTCACTATCCCCAAGGTACAGGCGTTGTTCCATCACCGAAATGTTGCATCCTTGTTCTTATTTTAAAAATACTTCAATGGAATGTGCTCCGATGAACTTGCTGCTCTGCTGCCCCCTCAAAGTAATTACACTCGAGCAACCCGGTAATCCCAAACATTCATTGTAAAGACCCCCATATGTCATAGAGCCTTATACTCCAATACCTTATTTCCTCGTGCGGCGAGCCTTTGAAACTTATATGTGTTTCCCCGACTTTACCGATATGCAGAAATGTTAAACTACTGTGAACAAGCATCTCGATACAAAGCTCCCAATTTAGGATGAACTCAAAAATGTTCGCTTTAATTATCAGTAGCCTCTTACGTATTGCCTTGTTTGGGGTTAACTCTGTAATATATATATATATATATATATATATATATATATATATATATATATAATACATAAATTTATATATATATATACATATATATATAAATATATTTATATAAATAAATATATATATATATATATATTTATATATGTATATATATATATATATATATATATATATATATATATATATATATATATATATAATTATTTCTGAATATTAGTTTTCATCGACATACGTATACGTTTCATATTTTACGGAAATCAACAGTGTATAAAATACTTATTAACGCCGGTTGCCAGTCTCAAACCCCGAAACTCGAGTTAGAGTTCAAACTCAAATTCCTACGTCTTAGCCCATAAGGTCGTTTTCAACAACTCGGTATATTATTAAAAGGCAGCTTTCGTAAACAGTTCGATTTTCTAAAAGAACATTACACTGCCATCACGATTATATATATATATATATATATATATATATATATATATATATATATATATATATATATATATATATATATATATATATATATATATATATATATATATATATATATATATATATATATATATATATATATATATATATATATATATATATATATATATATATATATATATATATATATATATATATATATATATATGTATATATATATATACTATTAAAAGCTACCCGCCGTCCGGGCAGCAATTATTGAGTCAGTATTTTTGTTCCCAGAAAAAATTAATAATTTATATTTCATATGTTTGTAATTTGGAGAAAACAAAACAAACTATGATTGTCATAGTTTTATTTTATATATCTCAATGTTGGAGATATTAACTTTGCATGAACATTGTCAAATTGTTTTTATTTAGAGAAAAACAACCAGAAAGGTAAATTGATATAGTCTTTAAGATATTCAAAGTATAGTGATTTGCCTTTTTTCAGCATTAAACTGAAAATTAATTTTCTATTTAAAAAACGGGTTTTATAATGAAATGAACAAATGAAAGGGTTAAAAGTCGATTGAACTATTAAAACAATTTAAAATTACTGAGTTCTTAAAACTGGTTACTTTGTACTTTTTGCCTTTATTATCAAAGACAGAAAAATACTTAATGAATAGTAAAAAAATATATTGTAATTTAAAAAAGATTAGTTACTCTCTTTTTTTCCTGACGAATATAAAAGTTATCATCATCCTCATCATCAAGTTGTTTTACCGGTATCCATACGTAATTAGCTAAAAAGTAGAATCTATGTTTCTTTGGGAAAAGCTTGGTTGAGGGTGGCAATCTGTAATAATAATCAAACTTTTAATACTTTTCATTTACGCCTAAAAATAAGTTATTTAATTAGTTAAGTTTAAAGAAGTTATTTATTTAAGTTTCGTGGAAAACTAAGAAAATCAATTGCTTGAAATTAAAATTTTAAAAAGTCATGTATATTAAAAAAATAAAGATAAAAAAGTATGAGTATATTTTATATCAACAGCCTTCGCTATATTCCTCCAAATGAAATTTTGTGTGAGGCGATTACGTGTTAAAAGTTAACACTGCATCGTATATCTAGTTTTGCATTCGAACCCATCATATATATATATATATATATATATATATATATATATATATATATATATATATATATATATATATATATATATATATATATATATATATATATAAGGGAATGTAGTTTACTTGACACATTGCGTGTAATATGCATACAGAAGAGTAATAGAAGGTTATTAAAATGCAATAAATACAAATATGTCAGTGTTGAGAAGGAGTTCAAAAAGTTATATTTTAATCATAGAAAATGTTACCAGATTATTAAAACTTCTACACAGTAATTTGAATTGGGTGACCGTGTTCTATGATATATTTCGGAGAATGCTGTCTTCATGAAAAAGTAAGTTCTTCAAATCTTTTAAAACCTGAAATACTTATACAAGAGAAATAATACACTACTAAAAATTCCAAATGAGTATCTCCCTTTACTGAAATTAAATATTTGATTTAAGGGATCGCAAACAAATAAATAAAAAGGAAAGTTAATAAATATAACCGTTACAAATTAATGAAAAAGATAACCATCTCATCATTTAAAAGAATGTGATGGTATTTTGTATAACCATAAAACAACAGTACCGGGTCACGTGGATTTCAGCAGATTGTAAAAACCTATCATTTGATTAATAGGTATTATGTCCATGATATATTATGGGACACGGTCACACACATTTGATCACTCTGCAAAAGATTTGACACAACAAGTATTCTTTATTATAATAAAAAAAATCACTTTGATTTTGTTTTCCTTCTCAAAACCCACTTTTTCCAATTTCTTGTATTGGGCAAGACTACTAATACTACTCATTCTTTCTCTCTTTCTTTTTTTTCTCCCTCTCCTTCTCTCTCTTTCTCTCTCTCTCTCTCTCTATATATATATATATATATATATATATATATTTTTTTAACGCACATTCATGTAAAATATATGAATGTAAAAATCGTTTTCAATAAACGTCTCTCTGGAAATGTTCGAATATAAAAAGTCAACACGTGCGAAAATATTCTTGCTTTCGTTTTATTTGATATTTCTGGAACTTACATACAATTTTAAAACGTGGTGCATGAGGTCGTCCGTATAAACAGCGTAAATAATGACAACAGCTCATCTCAGATATGTTGAAAGATATTAACTACAACCCTAAAGGCTTTACTCCACGAGAATCTGTTATTTTCGCCTACAGCCAATATAAATAACCGTTTATTGACAAATTATGGAGTAATGGAAAACCCTGTCAAGTCTAAAACATGATATCTATCTCCTTCTCTGAGGGATTTTTTCGTAATGTTGTAATTTCTCGTGGCCGTTTGGTTAGATCGCCTGCTTGCGAAAGCACAAATGATTCTGGTTCGAATATTGCTACCGTATGAAATCATTATCCTTACACTTATGATAGATTAAACTTTAAACGCCGATGTATGTAGCTAAGAATAATTTAATATTTATGTTAATAACTATTATTGAATATTTAATAGATATAAGTTGAACCCGGTTTGTGAATTTAAAAATATACTGTCACGTGGCTGTATTCTAACAACGTTCGTCGACCACTCTCGGTAGGCTATTCTCTGTGCCTCAGCATAAATATAACTTAAATTCTTTACGTTTCCATTTCTCGTTGCCGTTTGGTGAGAGGCCTTGTTTGAAGAGTCTAAGGTTATTCTGTGACTGGCTTCGAATCTTGCGACCATCTGAATCTATCACCCCCTACACTGATGATAGGGTAATCTTGAAACGCTAGCGTACGTAAGTACAAATAATTTAATATTTACTTTAATAAATATTATATATATATATATATATATATATATATATATATATATATATATATATATATATGGTATAGGAATATAAATTAGTGTGAGTTATATCTAAGAATGCAATTTTTAATAAATTGGTAGAAATCGATGTTAAAAAGTGTACTCTTTAATATATTTCATATATATATATATATATATATATATATATATATATATATATATATATATATATATATACTGCGTGTCAGAATTATTTGAACATCGATTGTTTTGTTCTACCTCTCCTACATCTTCATAAAAAAGTTAAACTAAGCACGTTACGTAGCCACAGTTACACATGCGCAGATCTAAAATTATTAGCTAATATGCGAAGTAGTAAACAAATGGCAGCCATTTGGTGAGATTTGCAACCTGTTTCAGTCTGCCAACTTTAGATGCTCATATCTGAAGTTTCAAATATTGCGAGTGGCAAGAAAAATTAAAACATTGATTATTTTAAGAATATGTAATTTTAAAATTAGAATAATACACAGCCAACATATTTAATATAGTTTAATAGTACAATCAATATTGTATATACTTGTTTTTAACAAGAAAAAACAGCCTTTGGTCCATTGAAGATGTCAAACTTCTAATTACATCTAATAAAGTGTCTTTGGCAGCAGTCAGAACAGAATTCCAGAGGTCATCCTTGGACATGTACTGCCTTCTTCCGGAGAAAATCTTCCTTTTTAAGATGCTCCTTAGATTTTCGATGGGATTTAAATCTTGAGAACAGGCTAACCATTGCATTATTTTCTCCATGTCTGAAAAACACTCTCCAAATATTCAGTGGTTATCTTTGCAGCATAAAACGGTGCATTATCTTGCATGCATACCATCTTTTTTCCGGAATGACACATTATTATTCTTGTTCCAGGGTAAAAGGTTTACCTTTATGAAGTCAATGTAGAGTTTGGCGGTTATTTTAACTGCATCTGCGACACTGAATAGTCCTACCAACTCATTACCAATGGTTGCAGCCCAACACATCACACCACCACCTCTTTGTTGACGCCTGATCCGGTGGGGACGTAGACATTCATTACCGTACCATCCTCTCATCAACCCATGGGGCCATCAAGGGTCGCGCGATACTAATCGGTGAACACACCAGTTTAAAAATTTACTTTCATGTTATTTCCTGCCCACTCCATCGTCTTTTTCTTTCGGATGCCTTTTAATGGCGGGCTTACATCTGGCTTCCCACATTTTGCAACTGTCCTCAGAATACGGCATCGAGTTGATTTGGGCACATCAGGAACGCCAGCGTTTTCAAATATTTATTTGCTAGTTTCAAGAGGCTTACGGCGGACTTTACTCTTGACCTATTCATGGCTTGATGTCTCACAGGTGCTTTCTTACGAAGTTTCTCTATGTCAGAACATCCGTCGCGAAGTTCAGGGTTAATAACAAATTGTTTAAGTGTACGATGATCACGGTCCAATGTGTTGGCTATTTCTAAGGTAGACATCTTATTATGATTCCTTGGAGAATTTTAGACTTCTCAGTTTGACACTAATCAGATTTACGTTCCATCTTGTATATAAGGTTGGCACTCTGAAACAGGCTTCAACTCACTAAAATGGCTGCCGTGTGTTTACTATTGCGCAGATTAGCTTCGAATTTTAGATCTGTGCATGTGGTAGAATTATCATATAACGTGCCAAGTTTCACGAATTTTTATAATAAATTATCGGAGTTAGAACCAAACAATCGATTTGCCAATAATTTTGGCTGATATATATACACACACACACACATATATATATATATATATATATATATATATATATATATATATATATATATATATATAAATGATGGCCGGTAATATGTTTACCCCAGTTTTCCTAGGTCATCACCGATCTAATATTTCCAAATATAATGCTAACTCTAATAGTACTAACTTTCTTTAGTGCTAAGTTGTACTAAGTAGACACCTGTGATCATTATAGGGACACCATTTTCCTTATGTCACGTGAAAAGTGTGTCTTCTTTTTAAATCAATGCAGAAGCAACAATAATACTGCATAGCTCACAATGAGTTTTAATATGTCGCTGGACTCCGCATCCCCACAATAAACTTTGCTTCATAGCTTGTTGACACGTGATGATTTAAACTAGTTTTATACAGGGTGATACGCCTAAACGTAAACCATAGAATTTTTAATAAAGTTCACGTATTTGCGCCCAAAAGAAAACATTCACCCTGTTTGTCCACGAAGGTTTCATCATATATGTTAAAGAGTATTTGTTTTATGCGCGTTCAATAGTATATCGAATATGTTTGTGATCATCACATCAGTAGTAACGGTCGTGTTGAATGGGTTTCACAATAAGTTTAGTTTCATTATCGGAAAGATCATATCGATCAAAACAAATCCACACACAATGCCTTGCTACAGAAAGTCATCAGAGTTAGACTTAAAACATTACCACAATATAAGTGTGTCCGATTTATTTACTATTTTGAAGGTCGTTTCTAGATAGGATTATGATTGAATGACAATAAAATAAAGATATTTGGACATTCATGACTTAACATGGTTGGAGTGTAGAAAGGTATGGTTAAATTATTTCACGAGTGGTTTTATTGGGGCTCCCACTGTAATAACAAATGCTACAGATTTATCAGATGTCTTCCATAACAAAGACGAGTAAAACCACCCGCAATATGAAAGTATTCATAGTATGATAATATAGCGGAATCAAAAAATATATTTGTTAAGTATGTTTCGGGTCCATATCAGGGGATTTGTCTATCGGTCAGGAAGTTGGTTCGAAGTCAGTCAAATAGCAATTAAATAAACAGTCTCATTTTTAAACGCTAGGATGGAATGGACATATTTTATTATATATAGGTCAAATTATATAAATATGTCCGTCAAACCTTCGTCATCTGTAAATTTGGGATAACATTCATGTCAGTGTGTAATGCTTAATATGTTATAAACATGTTTGCTGATCGGTCACGCTTATGTTTAAATGCAATTTTCGTCAGATGCCACGTTTAAATGAAAATGTTTAATGAGGCACCATTTGCCAAAGCCACTTGATGATAAGGATTAATAGGATAACCTGAAGAATGTAATGCGACGATTGAAAATAATGAATGAAAAACACTTGAATACTTATGAAGGAGTTTTGTGATAAATATATGTATATACTAGCTATGAAGATTAACATGTCGTAGTCTGCAGGGAAGCAGCCAGGTGCTAATGTTTTCAACAAATGAAAAGTTCTTGGAAAGGAACGCTTTCAACGGTAAATACGTTTGCTTTTAAACACAGGGAAGAGGAAACGACAGTTGTATCCTGTTGCAAGACGAGTTCTTGCTGTAAATGTTCTACAAGGAGGACCCAGAGAGTAGAACTTAAGTTAGAACCTCTCTCAAAAAGAATGATAGAATAGAGAAAGACGAGCAAAGCTAGTCTGTAAGTAAATAGCTCTATAGTACGGAAGGGATAAGTCCCTACTAGATTGCGAAGTCGATTCTGTATCTTGTTAATAAAAAAGAGAGCGCTCTTTTTACGATCTCGTTTGGAATAATATCTCATCTCTGACAGCGCCGATTGATATGAGGCTTCTAAACATATCCGATTTTTGTGTGTCAATTTACCACTATTATTTTCTATAGAACAAGGAAGATATTTTATACAATTCTTATTCTCTCAATCGGCGTCTCCAACAATCCGCCTGGTTTTAGATTTAATCAATTTGAACAAG
>OY744515.1:230083237-230150737 GCA_963556195.1 Sepiola atlantica | reverse complement strand
GTATTTCACTCATCTTTTTTTCAGAGTTATAAACTATTCTATATACTAAACATTTAATATATATATGTATAATAAATATTCCATATATATATATATATATGTATATATATATATATATATATATGTATGTATGCATATATACATATATATATATATATACTCTGTTGTATGTAAAATCGTTTATAACTCCGAAAACAAGCGAGTAGAAGTAATGATATATACTCTTCTATATTTCGAACATTCAATTTTTTTCTGAAATACAGTTTTATGTGTTTACCTTTGAACTTTTAAACTCTCTTTTTGTATACACATTTGTAAAGTGCGTCTGGAGATGAGTACTCTTTATCATTCATTTCATATTACACTATTTAATATAATGTGGCCTTTTAATACATGATATCTCATGATAAAATATGACTTTAGTATGCATTTTGTTGTAACTGGAAACAATAACCATTACATCTTCATTCGAGGCAGAAATTTAATATATATCTAATACTGAGTAATTGCATAACATCTCTAGATGGATACGCTAAAATTAAGGTTCATAGCTTGAAAATAAAGAAATCACAAATATAACTTATAATTAAACAAATATTAAAGGAAACCATCTCGTTAAATTTCAAAAGACCTAGAAAAGGGATCATCAAACAATCCAGAAATTATGTAAGAATCGTATTCTACCGAGAAACAATAAGTCTCAAACTGAATTACATGCTTTAACAAATAGGACTTTGTCACATATCGGCAGAAAATTATTAGAAATCCGCTAGCCAGTAATTTAATCATATTTCGGACCGGTAATGTTCGTATAGGTTAAGTAAGATGCACATCATTAAGAAAGTAAACATGTAAAGACACAAATCAAGAAACCTATAGTAACTACGAAACAAACTTAGATATAGTTCAGTGTCTAGGAAATATTATGCACATCGATTTCAGGCAGGTCCGGTTGACAAACAAGACCAGGTTCACGTGTTATGGAAGTTGGATGGGCGCAAAGTGAGCAACATTATTAATGCAATGTGTTAAACAGCAACAACATGCAAGTGGGATCATAACAGTTGCTAGTATTATTGACAATGACATTGTGGATCGTTCTAAAGTCGAGTCGGAGTGAAAGTGAATTGGAAATGGAAATGTGATTTCCTTAGGCACACTATCTTTCAATAATAAAATAACATAGATCGTAGATATTTATGTTTTGTGTGACACAAGCCCAAAGCCCGCTGATTACATTGTAGTAATGATTTATATCACCCTAAAAACTCGTCAAAGAGCTGATGAGACGTTGCTCAAATCAACGAGATACTACCGGCAGACATGTTTAGAGTCCATCAGAGATCATATCATCGACGCCTAATCGAGTGAAACTTCTCAATCCCTGCTGATCACTGTTCAAAGTGGTTAAACGAATAGTCAAAGCATGCATTGAAGCCTATGTACCCATGTGGACATTCTTCAGCACACCCCACTCTCATCAATAGTTCAACTCGAAATGTGAAGCTCCCATTGCTGACAGGCGGCAAGTATTCCGAAAGGTTGTCCGCCATAAGTCAACTGCGAATAGACAGACATTTATGGTGTCAAGAAATAAGTGTAAGACAGTAATAGGTTAAGTATAGAGAAAGTATACAGAGTTAACAAAAAAAACGCATTCAGTAACAGAAACTAGCTACACGCGATTTTTGGATTATCTACAATGGTGTGGTGAACAATGGAAAATCAACGATTCCCCCACTATCAAACCACAATGATGTCGTTTGCACGGCAACTGACAAAGCTGAACTACTTGCACAGCGTTTCGCCTCAAACTCTACTTTCGACTCAGTAAACCCCCCCTAAATTCCCATTGCGGACCGAAGCCACGCTTAAAAATCTGGGCATCACCTTATCCCAGGTACGAGACATCATAAAAAAAATCTCCAAACCGTGTGGCCCTGCACTTATGCCTGTAAAGGTAATAACAAAATCCCTGCAGAACTGGCCCCTGTCATCTCCAAACTCTACAACAATTGCCTAGCTTAATCTTGCTTCCCCGACAGCTGGAAAATTGCCTCTGTGGTACCAGTCTTCAAAAATGTTAGGGATAGAACTGAAACTAAGAACTACCGCCCAATCAGTTTACTCCAGATCTTTGCTAAACCATCTGAATCATTAATCATTCAAGCGAAAGTTCGGCACTTAATTAATGCTAAACGTCTTTCTGGCTGCCAGTATGGATTTAAACAAGCACGATCGACTGCGGATATCCTAACAGTAATCTCTGAACGCATATATCATACACTGGACAATGGCAGGTGAAGCTAGGTTAGTAGCGCTTGATATATCCAACGACTTTGACAAGGTCTATCATAAAGTAATTCTCCTAAAAATTCGCCTATATGGTATTATTGGGCAAATATTTAATATAATTTGATCATTCCTAACAAAAAAAAAATCCAGGTTGTCCTCGATGTTTTTTTTTTATCTAAGCAACATAACATGCATGCTGGTGTACCCCACAGCTCCATCCTTGGACTTTGTTTGTTCCTGATTATCATAAACGACCTCTCTGGTGGCATCGAGTCTGAAATAGCTATACTTCCTGATGACACCATCCTTTAGTCTCGTCGTTTTTGGCTAATGAAACGCGCACATATCTGAGGCAATGCCTGAATTTTAAGGTAATAACCACCAGGCTGTAGTGGATTGGGGTTATAAATGAATGGTCACTTTTAATGTCGCAAAGACAACGCTCATTTCCTTCAATTACTACGGGAAACCTCTTAAACCACCGTGTGCTATGGCAAATCACACCCTACCCTTGCGTTCACCATTCAACTCCCTCGGACTTACATTCACAGGTAACATGAATTGGAACAAATACATTGAATACATTGCCAAGGTTGCAACAAAGAAGGTGCTCTTTCTCTACCGTTCTAGTAGACTTCTCAAACCTGACATAATCCTGTATCTCTGCAAAGCCACTATCCGTCCATGCATGTAGTATTGTGCTCTCGTCTGGGCAGTTGCATCATCCACTAGTCTCTCCCTCCTAGACAATGGTCCAAAAAAAGTTGCGAACTTTATAGGACCCTGACTACCAACCAAACTCCAGCCCCTGTCCCATCGCCGCAATGTTTCATCCTTGTGTTTGTTTTACAAATACTTCAATAGATTGTTCTCTGATAAACTTGCTGCTCTAGTGCTCCCTCAACCTATATACACTAGACCAACTCGACAACCAGCTAAATCTCTTCCATTCAGTGTGGAGGTTCCCAGATGTCGGACAGTTTTCTACATCGATAGCTTAATTATTCGAACTGCCAGACTCTAGAACTCCCTCCTTGTTCCGTGTTTCCACGACTGCATTGACATGCAGATGGTTAAAACTGATGTGAACAGACATCTCGTTTCACAGCTTCCAACTTAGGATGACACCCAAACCCTACACCCTAATTCTCAGTAGCCTTTTACGTTTACAGTAGAGGCCTGCGTTGTTTGGGGTGAATTATGCTAAAATAATAGAAACAGAAAAAGACAACGCACCAGGTCACGTTTTTAAGTTCACAAAACATGATTTCTCGAAAATAGATTTGTAGGGTATTCGTACATGGATTTAATACTTGCGACTTTGAATCGAACACTCGCGAAGTATCTTTAAATGGTAGACGGTTAAAAAGATAGCATTATCCCTGATAATCAGTAAAATATACTGAAAATAAATTATTCGCGTAACGTTCCTGGCTGTACACATTATTTCAACATTATGTAAATAGATTAAATAATCTTGTAATAATGTGCCACATTTTCCATAAAACTATTGTTCGAATTGGTTAAGAGAACGATAGATACATTTAGTTTTTTATTTGAAAGCTGCAATCGCTGGTCGCAGTGTAAAATGTATATTAACATTTATAGAAAAATTTAATTAAAAAAGTTATTAAACACATATTTTATGTGTTATGAGTTGCATATAATCTCTACACGCGTCACACTCACACAATCACACACACACACACGCACACACACACACACATATATATATATATATATATATATATATATATATATATGCAAACATTGTTAAAATAACAGAATTCTTATATACTTTTTTTATTTTTACAATTTTTCTGGTGGTCTTTTTGTATTAGAATTCAACAAAAACTGTTCCATAGTTTTCACAGGTTTCACGAACGTTTTCGATTCATCCTAAGCAAGTGAACAAAACAGCTGGTGAAAGAAGATAATTTCAAAAAGACAGCGAAGAAACGCGCAGCGAACGTTTTCGCATTGCTCCAGGAAGTTGTTGACGATTTAAATTCAGCAACGCTGGATTGCATCAAAGAAAAAAATCGCATTACGTAAAGCATTGTATAATGTCACCACTGGTTTCACCGACCTTCTGGAAAATCAAGGTCATATAAGATGTGTAACGTTGCGTTAAAGTAGCGAGTCTCTACTTTTAGCAGAACCAGAAATCTTCGTCAAAATGTAACTTTCAATTGTTCTGTTAAAATAATGTTGACATTTATTTGATATAGATGTAACAACATTTAAAAAGTTCTACATAAGACAGGGTCGATTTTTATTACCATATTTAGTGGTGATTGGTCAGTCAATGTGGACGCTAGGCTACGCAAACAAACAACGCAACCAACAACATAACCTTTTCGGTGGAGGTAATAACAAATTCGTAACTAATTTTAAGGCGATGTCTTTCTCGGAAGTGGGTAATTAGTTAAGGTTGAATGTGTATACAAAACTGATCCCATGTTTTGAAATCGAAAAAAAGGTTGATCTAATTTTATAACCAAGGTTTTTAAAGTGTTGACATGTGATCCCTTTAGCAGAACTCGACGCTCATGTTTCTGTATAAGTGGAAAAGGGTAGAGTACCCAATAATGCCAATAAAACAATTACATGTAAATATTACTAAACACCCCAAAGAACATTGTGAAAAAATAACTGCAATAAAACAACGGTTTTGTTCATGGTGGCAGCTTGTAATGCTAAACACTATTTACAAAAGAAAGGCATGTTGAATATGTTTAAACAAAATGGTTAAGAACTTTACGTAATATACTTTGCTTATTTGTGGAAATGGAAATAAATGGATATGTTTTACAACAATGATGATGAGATGTACGTTGGATAAAAGCATACTATTATATAGTTTATTAAGAAACAATGTGTTGCTGTTATTTTTCATTATATACAAAAGTATGTTCGATATAAAATAGAAGAGTCCATTCAAGTAAAACCAGTATATTCGTTTTGGAATGCGATACTTAGTAGTAACAAACTATCGGCCTAAAATAAGTAAATCACTAATTAAACATGTATTGCGCGCGTTTTATGTAAGCTATATATCGTTGTACTTTTTATTTTATTTAATTTAAAAAAAAACTATAAAAATCAGACACTGAGGCGAATGTTTAGAGTAAATCGTATTTTGTTATGGCGAGTTTCGCACGAACGGCTTTGATTTCTTATAGGAGAAGTCGCTTTGGAAACTTTTTTTGTATCTTTCCCAATGTTACGCATTTTTGTTTTTTGGTTTCATTTTGAAATTAAAAATGCAGATAATAATGTGGGCAGCTTAATATATTTGTTTTTGTTTTTCGTAATCGATGCAAAATTAAAAAATAACATTGTGTTATAGATGAGACTTAACCGTAAACCAGTGATTATATAACATTGTTAAGCTATACAACGGGGTTTAATCGTTACTATAGCGTATGTACGGTTGTCTTACGGTGTGCATATAAGTGTTATGTTAGGGTACATTTAAATTTAAAACGTTTAGTTAATCAGCATAACGTAAAAATGTGGTTTGTGGCAGGGAGTTTATATTAAACGAATGTTATAATCCTTCGATTATATGGATAACAAAATTATAAGTGAAAATAGACTTGGGTATTATGTAGCAAGAGCGACACAACAGACAGCATGGATCTCGCATAAAAATATAGAAGGTTGGTGTCTGAGAGATTTCAGTTGTTGAGCGATGTATATCAGGCAAGGAACAGCCAATATGAAATACACAATTATGTCCATTACTGGGAGAAAGCTTACAAAGTATTATATTATTTGAAAGCAATTTTATAATATGCATTCCTGGATCACACACACACACACACACACACACACATATATATATATATATATATATATATATATATATATAGTCTCGGAAGTTTCTCAACCATTAAAACTATATTAAAAAAAAACAAAAAAACTTATAATCCCAAGTCTTTCAGTGGAAAATCACTCATATGAGTCAATTAATTTTTTACAGTTATTATATTAGTTTGTTTCTAACACTATTTTAAGGGATCCTCAGTTGTTTACCATGAAAAACTGTTTCGGGAATTCTCTCTCTCTCTCTCTCTCTCTCTATATATATATATATATATATATATATATATATATATATATAGAGAGAGAGAGAGAGAGAGAGAGAGAGAGAGATGTGAACAAATATATGTTTTTGTATACACTTTACATTTTTATAGAGCAATATCTTCAATGTAAAAGATCGATGATTGTTTACATATACACACAGAGAATATATAAATAGACACCATACGGCTACATTCCTATGAACAATATTTGATACATTTTATTTATCTTATTTTCAAAACAAAGCCTCTAGTACATTTTACGGGCCGTTTCCATCACTTAACAACTTCTGACATTTGTATGTTTATCCCGGAATTTTCAGCAATGGACTCCTCAGAAAACGAAACGTCTCTTTCACGAAGATTAAATAGCAAGGAAGCAAATGAAACTCACAAAAAAACAAGAAAAACTCACATATATTACATTTTCTCTCGATGAAAGACATAGCAATTGCTACCTACACAGGGCATTCATTCTATTGTGTGAAGTTAAACAATGAAATTTACGCACAAAGTTACCCGGGAAGAAATTATTAGGAGAGTTAATAGTTAATTGGTGTAAAGTTGAATAAAAACTATACAACATTTCTTAATCAATATACAAATATTAATCATTATATGTGATTAAATGTTTAATTGAAAAACATATGTTCAGAGTATAGAGCTACGGAACTACTTTGGATTTGAACAGAGGCAATAGGTTAAGGAGTCTATTAAAACCTTTAAGTTAAAAGTAAATAACACATGAATTAAAGAAAACTACAAGTTAATAATATCAGTAAGGTATCAAGACTCATACATTTCGATCAGATCACGCATGTATACAAACATACACATACATATATACATACCTACATAAACCATACAATTATATACCTATCCTCCCTCACAGATACGCGTACACCTTCCTACCCATATAGCATAACAATACATAAACTTACATAAAATCAGTATATATGCCTACAGATACCTTGCACACACATATGTGAGTTTACACAAATACTAGCATGCATGTACACCAAACATGACCACATGTACACAAGCATCCATAATTCAGTAATTAAAACCATTTATTATTGATCCAATCTATCTCAGCTCAAATTACTTACATTTAAAGAAAAATACCCTAAGAATAAGTAGGCCAATAAAATATAGCGCATGTGATTTCATTAGTTAATTCTATAAAGACATAAACACATATTCGTATACACATATATACGTGGTAACCATGCGTATGCGCTGAAAACCTTATTATAGGTTGGTGTGTAGTAGTTGTTGGATGATGTAGGTTAAAATTATAAAGGCATCAGAATTTTAAATTAAATAATGATAATAATCATGTAAATTGAAAATAAAATAAAATAAAAAGAATAAAAAGAATAAAAAGAATTAAAAATATAAAAAAATAAAAAAATAAATAAATAAAAATGATAAAAAATAATAAAAAATAATAATAACAAATAAATAAAGATTAAAGATTAAAAAATTAAAAAATTAAAAAATAAAAAAATAAAAAATAAAAATACAAAAAATAAAATAGATAAAAAAAAATAAAAAAGGTGTGGTGCTTAGGTATTTATTTGTACAGGCGGATGATTTTCTGGTATTAAAATTAATTTATATATTGAAACTGTTTTATATACTAAAGTATATTCATAGGCAAGTACGTGCTTTTAAATAAATGTTTTGCTTGAAAATGGATCTGTGTGTGTGTGCTCATGTTTGGATGTGTGTGTATATGGATGTGTGTTTATTTATGTGTACCTATGTATCTATTAAATCTGTTTATATGTGTGTATTTTACTGATAGATAAGATAAATGTGTGTGTAGGATTTGGGAATTCAAATAGGGTTGAAAGTAGCCAGAGCTAAGAGGGCAATAACAAACAGGGATGGTAAGGTCGTAAAAAGGCTAAAGAATGGTTAACAAGTAAAATAGGTAATCCGATACCAATTCATAAGACATAGAGAATTACCAATCCCAAACAAGGATTTATTCTGAAAAAAATCTGCAAAACCATCTCATTACTCTGAATCCTTGGTCTGACGAGGTTGACTGTCTGCGAAGAGTGCAACCGAAACATGTATTCACATATGTAACCAATGATGTTTGTATAAATAAAAATTAATACTTATAAACAGCTCTACTTACTATTGAGCACTTTTTATAAACACTTGAGTTTCAACGGATTTACATCTAATACAATACATGTTCAATATATATATATATATATATATATATATATATATATATTTAATACATGCATATATATGAATATCTGTGTGTGGTCATGTGTGTATGTTCATATAAATATATATATATGTAATATCTATTTTGTAATAAGCATATCCATGAAATAGTAATCTTACACACTATTACACACACATATAACATATATAATATATACATATATGTATGTATATTTATATATATATATATATATATATATATAATATTTTATAAAAAGAACACACTCTCCTTTATCGTGTAAAATTAAATCAAATATTCTCTGAATTTAAACGCTAGTACTTAGCGTGATGTTAGATACATAATCGATACACCAATGACTGTTAAAGGCTCTCGCATGGCGGGAAATTATTTCCATTTTCGCCATTAAACACAAATTGCTTTCAAATTGCCTAAAACTACAATGTCGATCCGCAAGAAAATCAATACTTAAAATGTCTCTCAGATCTAATACAGAGTAACGTCCATTATAGTCTGTATTCTATAAATATTTCTTAATTCTGATCCAAGTGATCGTATTTATGAACTGCATTCAAACTATAATATATATCGTTAGATTATTAGTATATGCAGTTAGCCCATAGAGATTTGAAATAAGATCGGTCTAATTAATACATCTATACATATAAGTAAATTTCTTTAATAATCATATGAGCATATATTCATCTGTCAAAGTCGAATGAAGTAAGCTTATTCAGCACCATAGTGTTCGATGTTATTGAGAATAGGGATGTTCTATTAAAATTGGATAAGTCACGTAAGATGAAGTATCGATTGAGACGTGGCGAATGAGCTAGTAAGATCTTTAACTTGACTTTTCGTTTGCGAGACATATAGACTAGTGTTCGGAGCACTTCTTTGTCCTACCGGGGAGTATCATAATACTACGCATAATCTTAAAAGAAAATACACTGACCGAGTAAAAAAGTTGCGCGCAATCGAGCAAGGCATATTATATTTCCACAGCTTCTCTCTCGCAAAGCCATATAATTCGTCTTTAATTAGTTTACCCTTTTTAATCGTGGAAATAACTCCAGACAAGACATTAACACCATTTGATGCAAGTAGCTAACAAGAACAAAACATCGTTATCGCAAAGAGATGAGATCCCTATTGGTCTTAGTCTCGAAAAGACGAACGCTATAGGTAGGAAGAAAATAGTCAACAATAGGAGAGTTCCGCAAGCCTTTAGTTCTTGGGAAGAAGCTACTGGAATTGGAATCTGTATTTACAATGAGGTATCAACACAGCTAATTAGTAGAGACCACTAGGCAAATTACTACATTAAGCTGCAATAAAATAAAGCAGGGATTGAATAACACAATTCTGAAGAAAAAAAAACAATTATAAAAATACATAGATAAGCAAACCCATGTCTGTTAGAGAGATGGTGCACGGAAGAAACCCACTTTGGGCCAATCAAATTAGAGATACGCTATTTTTATATGAAGTACTCGACTGAGCTTCACTATCTTGTTCTTCTTTGTATGATATTAAGTGCTAAAACTTATCTATACTACAACTGCAAGTGGGGCTCAGAAGAAAGATATGAGCGTTATGATATGTAGGTGCTCTTTTGATATCATAAGTCGGGGATCCGGTCGGCATCTTGTGAATGCTTGCCTGTCTTATTTATAGTAAGTACACACAAGAGGCCAAATACAGGTAAATAAATATGTAAAACATAAGGCCAACGCCGAATATAAAATAGGCAACAACCAAAATGGAAGAGGAGTTATAGAGTGCTATTACAAAACCACTTACTCAGTAAAATGTTCATTTATTTATCTAAAAGATAATCTTGAAGTTATGCTATCGATTTTTCAAACGCCCTTTAAATATAAGCGAACATCGTAAATCTAAAAAAACACTTATCGTTATTAAAGTAAATCTAGAGAGAAGAACATTCATGGCCTTCTAGAAGAATTGTGAAGAATTGTGAAGAATTGTCTAGAATCAAATTAATCAACATCTTAAAACATAATTAAAACGAGGATGTAATCGAAGTTGTGAACATATTTCCTAAGAAAGAACACTGACTTAAAGATCTTCAGTTATATATATACATATATATATATATATATATATACATATATATATATATATATATATATATATATATATATATATATATATATATATATATATATATATATATATATATATATATATATATTATAACGATGCCGGTGCTGTTTCTGACGCATTGACGGATTAGAAAAGGAAAGGGAAAGCGGATGGAGACCTGTTCAATATTCTACATTATGTCGAAAGACAAAATCAACATAATACGATTTAGTGAAAATTGCATGAAAAGAGCAATATTAAAACACAATGAAAATCATTTGTATTTCTTGAATACTCTATATTTTATTTTGATTAGTGTGTGATTCTTTCTTTATTCTTTTCACACTCTTCTCCTATTTATTTCATGACAACGCAAAATTGATAACCATAATACATAAAAAGGATATATATATGTATATATATATATATATATATATATATATATATATATATATATATATATATGTGTGTGTGTGTGTGTGTGTACATATATATTAGCATGCCAATACGTATATATGATAATATATAAATACATATAAAGGTATTTATAAATGCAAATGTAAAAAATATGAATATACAGAAATATGTGTTAAGAAAGTGTGTTCTATAATCCTTTACAAAATTGATAATTATGGGAAGCTGTAGCGAACGAAAATATGAATTGAATAATTTGACTGACAATATGTTATTTTGGATATTTGAATGCTCTCCTATTTATACGAAAATGACAAATATGAATAAACAAATAAGAGGAAAGATAAAGCAAGTAAAATAAATCAAACACTAAAGTAAGAATATAGATATACATAAAATAAAAATATTCACATTTCCTATTACGATATAAGTGGCATTCATCAAACACTTATTGAGAAACACGTTCATAATTGTTCAGGGAAAATAGTGTATTACTTGGATTACTACAATAAATAAATGGCTCCATGAGAAGCAATTTTTCAGTTTCAAATTAGTTTATTTTGCTCTTCTATATGTATTAAACACAATGATAGATTAAGAACTGCCTATTTCTTTTCAGGTTTAATAAAACATATTCTTAAAATAATGAATGCATAGAAAAATCGCTTAAGCTTTACTTAACCCCGCTCCCTTAAACTACATAGAGTAACATTTCCTGAAAAACATTCACCGTTAGTTTTACTATATTTACAGAGAGGATGGCTGAAATGCGAATTGTACAGAATAATTATGTATTTTAATTGTGTCATGAATTAATTTACAATACTTTTGTTGAGAAGGCGACATTTATACAGTTTACATTTACACAAAGATACTGTAAAAGAACTATGAATGAATTTCTTAAAATTGTAACCCATGTATTTGGTGGGGGTATCTGTGAAAACAGACTTTACATATTTTGTAAATTATTTTAATTAAAGGCGAACCTATGTAAATATTTCTCTAACAGTGTACACAATTAAATAATATATTATTTGAAATTACTTATTTTTATCATTGTTTTAAATCACAACATAATTTATTTCATTTCAATAATAATCTTTATCATTTGCTATAAATGTCAGCACGATTACATAAAATGGTATAAAAGTTATTGTTAATTATTTAACAGTCCCAAAAATTTATAATACACAAATATCGAATTAAGATTAGTTTGATTATTTGAACTTATATACTCATATTAGATGTTATTCTGATAAACTTTCAAATTAAGTAGATATCTGTATGCATATATCCATTTTTATAAAATACTAGACCACCCGTGACCCGTTGGGTCAGTTTGTTATATTAGCTATGGAATTCATGTATGAGCGTGACACTTGTGGCATAAAGAAAATAGTTTTTTTTTTACATAACAGAAGCATTTCTATGAAAGTATATTAAAATGAAAAAAGAATATAGATTTCTATGAGTCGTTCTGTTTATTATAATTGTTTGTTTTTTTTAAATTACAGTTACTGAATTATAAGTGGTTGGTTAGGGCGATTTGAGAAAGGAAGGGGGTACAGCCGTGGCCACCGAGAGACAGCAGGCTTTCCCGCGTACGTAACGAAAACAGACGGAGTAGGAGTGGTGAAATCTATGAGAGGGAAAGTGGGAGGTGGTTTCGTTCACCGACCGCTCGTATGGCTGATATTAATAATGAGTGTTGTTTTTTTGTTTGTTTGTTTTTGTTTTTTGAAAGGGAGGTGTTTTTTGAAACTGCGACAGACTTTACGAAGTCTTCCCGTTGAATGTTTTTAGCCGTGAAGAAAACAAAAAAACTATTTGATGAAATTAAATGAAATTGTTTATATTAAAAGACTAAAACAAACATTGCTAAAACTCTCAGTATTATAAGGTCAGGATCAAGGACAATGAAGCAGTCCTGGGAAAAGAGTGGCGCCCTCCCCTACATATTGGGTTAGTTGATAATGTAAAGAGATCCTCTACTGTAATCGGGCAATTTAGCCTTTTATAAAGTCTGAAATTAGCGACCACCTCACCTAAAATAAGCGAACGCCATTTTTGTTTGACGAATTTGACAATATAACTAAATAAATATTTGAAATAAAAAAAATTAATTTCTCAGATGTTAACCATACAATATCATTGCCCTTGTCTTATTTTTACGTCTCTATTTGGTACTTTGTTACATGGGGACCCGGGCTAACTTTGACCCTGACCCTAACTTTAACCCTAACCCCCAATGACCCTGAACTTTATAGGTAACCCTACCCCCCTCCCTAACCCTAACGACGGGGTCAAAGTTAGCGCGGGTCCCAATCTAACGAAGCACCATCTATTTGTTAGTAAGTTACGCTTGTTTTATTATGAGCACCCCCCCGGATAAGAGTGAAATATTTTGAAAAAATTAATAATTTGCCTTCCAATAACGCGTGTACGATGGACACTCTACTAAAAAGGGTTGATATACCGTAAAAACTGGTAGGCTTCCGATAGTAAACGAAATTATACTTGTTACTTTTTTTTTCGATTAGATTTTCTTTTTTATTTTGCTTTGAATCACGACTTTCCTCACTTTCGTTTTTGTTAAATATTTTTTTTTTACTTTTTGCGATTTATTTATTTGTTTTTATTGCGTTTTCACTTTTCAATTACGTTTATTCTCTCTCTCTCTCTTTCTTTATCTTCTCCCTCTATCTCTCTTTTACGAACACAAACTTTCTCTTTCTTTCGTACGCGCTCTCTGTGTTTCACTGAAAAAAAAAAGGAATTCCACAGTGTTTTCTACATCAATTTGTATAATTTACTGTTAATAAAATTATCCGGTGGCTAGAAATATGCACATATCTTACTCACCAAAATTTTGCGTGACGGGATGGAAGTATATATATTTATTATATTACTCGGTTGTCGGGGTAAAAGCTGTCTCTTCAGCAATCACTATCGGTCGCGACTCCCCTCCCCCGTTGTCAGGGGCAAAAGTAAATACTAAATCTTATTAAATGAGAGTGTCAGATCGTGACACAAAATAAGAAACTTAACTTCTCAGATGTTAACTATACAATATCATTGTCATTGTCTTATTTTTTACTATCTCTATTTGGTAGTTTGTTACATTGGGACCTGGGCTAACTTTGGCCCTGACCCTAATTTTAACCCTAACCCCCAATGACCCTGAACTTTATAGCTAACCCTAACCCCTCACTGACCCTAACCCTAACGACGGGGTCAAAGTTAGCGCGGGTCCTAATGTAACAAATCACCTTCTATTTGTTAGTAAGAGACTTTTTGCGATTTATTTATTTGTTTTTATTGCGTTTTCACTCTTTCTCTATCCCCCCCCCTCCATCTCTTACGAACACACACTCTCTCTTTCTTTCGACCACGCTCTCGGTGTATCACTGAGAAAAAAAAACAAAACAAAACAAACATTGCTTATTGTCCGTTCAAAACATTTAAAAAATAAATACTGGTTCCTTACCATCCAAAAATAATAAATAAATGTTTTAACACTTTAAAAAGTGGTGCAAATAAAAAATAAATACTTAGTTCAAACTATCATTGAAAAAAAAAACATTGCTTAACGTCCGTTCAAAAACAACAACAACAAAAAATAATAGACATGCCCTAAAAACGTCAAAATAAAAAACAAAAAATAGTTTTAAGTTTTAAGCAACACAAAAAAGTACTTTTTGACCGGGTGATTAAAAAAAATGTATTATTTCTTCCCCTTCCGCTCGAAATGTAGAAGAAAAAATATTAGCGGCTAGTTGGGATCGAACTATAAACCAGTCGGGCCAAAGACAAAAAACTACGTCGCTTACCGTTGCGCTAAAGGGAAATAATTAAAATACGATGCAGAAATTAGGCTAATTAAATGTTATTAATAATCTAGGTGCGGCACGCATGCGCAGAGCGTTTGCCGGAAGCGTGACACACGTACGTACACCTTAGCGTATTAATATATAGATTGTTGTTGTTTTGTTTGTTTGTTTTTGTTTTTTAAAAGGGTTTGAAACTGCGACAGACTTTACGAAGTGCTCCCGTTGAATGTTTTTAGTCGTCAAGTAAACAAAAAAACTATTTGATGAAATTAAATGAAATTGTTTATATTAAAAGCGATATAAAAATTTCCAGAATGAAAAATTGCATGCGTTCGTTAATCGTAAGAGATTAACGGAATCGGAATAACAGATTTAAGACGATGCTATTTACGCATGCGCAACCGGATGTTGAAAACCGGAAAGCTGAAAGCTGATTGCAAACATACAAGACAATAGAGTTTTAGTAGTATATAGATAAACTACATGTTAAACATCTATTAATACATATTCTCCAATCTTCAATGTCATGGGATTTGCATTGTACTTTATCCATACGCATCATACATCAATTAGGTACAATTCTCTGAATTTAAATTCATTCTAAATGTGCTTTATGATTCAGCTTACAATTGTAGGCATTTTCACAAATAAAAATAATGTAATGATTTTCATTAGAGAATGAAAATACGGATTTAGTACATAAGGTTTAGTTTTATTTTATTTTCATTTTAATCTTAGTAAAAAAGCTTTCGCTTCGGATGAATCACGCGGGAGGGGGGAAGCTATTACACCTGTTCACATGTCCCCGGACACTATTCACTAGAATATATATATATATATATATATATATATATATATATATATATATATATATATATATATATATATAGTCTTGTTGTTTTAAATAATGTTTGCATGATTGTTTATACATACATACACACACACACACATATATATATATATATATATATATATATATATATAAACATATATATATATGAACATATATTTGTATATATCGTCACCACCTTGATTTGTCACTGACTGTCTGTCGAACATAAATTGATAAAAAAGACGAAACCCAATGCACAATGAGGAAACACTGATAATTTTTAGCGATGTGCCTTTCGTTCCCACAACGAAAACATGTTATTACTGGCTTCTTCTTCCATTACATCTGAGGATTCTTGTTACGTCCACTCTCCCGTTTGGCGCCTTGTAATCTCTTACCTTAGGCTTGCTCTACCCGCTACTGGGAATACTCGCTTAGCTGGGCTTCGTCTGCAAACACAGCCAGTTTTTGCACGGTGCCGACTACTTTCTCTCCTATGTTATGGTTTAGCTTGCTGTACAGTCCGATTTGAAATTATTCAATAAGAAGTAGCTACTTCTCTTTTGCACAGCTATTTTCGTATTGTTCCAGCAAGCTCAATATGTGGAAGAAATGATTCTTGTTACCTGAAGAACTCTGTGTAGGTTTGAACTTCTGATTTTCCATAATTTTAAAACGTTAGTCTTATACGCATCGAGCAAGAGCTCGTATGCCTTCAAATGTCATTTTTAACTGGATCATAGTCTTCAAATTGAACGATAGTAGCCCGACCGTATGGGCTTTGTCGATTAGTACCCTCGGTTGTAATATGATCCATGTGTGTTTTGGCTACTCTATATTTATCGCCGTCTTCTAGACGTGCCTAAAATAGTCGTCCACCTCATCTTCTCGATACTCCGGTATTAACCGCACTTGCTTAGGCACGTCTTACGCTCTCGATCTTTATTTTTGACAACTTTAGTGTAGTTAAAGTTCTTACCCTCTTTATTACCTGTTCGATTCCTGTCTTGTCGAGTTCCATTCTTGTCATATTTTTTTTTCAAACTCGACTTGTATTGACGTCATTTCCTTGTTATGCACTTGTAGATGACCGAGTACGTCTTCCTCGAATATGTCGTTGGCAACTATGTTTTAAGCAAACATTCCTATGATATTGCATTTCGCATGGGTCTGCCCGTATCCAATTCGTAATGTTGCTTCACTAGAAATGCAACATCTTTTTCTTAGCTTAAGAAGCTTTACGAACGGTGTGCTTTTCATGAATTCCTCTTCAACTGTCATTGCAATGCTCATTCACCGGTATCGGTTGTAATGCACCGTATTTTACAGTCTTTTTTCCGCTGAACCAGAGAGCCCGCACTAACATCACGACCCTTATTCTTGACTAAAAATATATTATATTTTCGCCGTGTGGGTTACTCCGTCAGTCTAGCTATCGATGTTATGTTGTCGTGTGGTAGGCAAGGTTCATTTCGCGTACGCCCTTTCTGCTAGTAGTCGGGGAATGGGGCCTCATCATACTATTCAAATCCTAACAAAATGCATATATATATATATATATATATATATATATATATATATATATATATATATATATATATATGTGTGTGTTTTTTTGTGTGTGTGTGTATGTGTGTGTGTTGGCTGATCTCGTAGCTCATACTAAGGAAGAAAGGCAACTGCTTATAGACAGATTTTCGGCAGCATTTTCTGTGTTTGGTTTTACTGTTAACTAGACGAAACTCAACGTTACCAGGTGTATCGTACCATTGACCGAACAGTTATATTAATGGCACCAGATTAGGTGTTGTCGATACATGTGTCTTCCTCAAGACCATTCTGTCAAAGAATAGTTCGCTTGAGCGTTGATATACAAGCTCGCGACGTTATAGTGGCATGACAGAGGTGTTACCTTTGTTTAAAATGTAGCAGTGTGCCGAACATGATACTAACAACCCTATTGTACTCGTCAAAAGAGTTCACGATTCATCACTATCACCCAAAATTGTTTTAAAGATTCGATCGAGGCTAGATAATTCTTAACATAAAAGTGAAAATATTGACACTGAACACTGCTGTACTTCAGACAGTTCAAATACACTTAGCTAGACATATGACTGCAGACTCCCAAATAGGTTATTATATGGCGAGCTAACATCTGATAAGCGCACACAGCACAAAACAAAGAAAATGTTCAAGGATTGCGTAAAAATCAATGGAAAAGAGCTCAAATTGATTATTTAAACATGTTTTCAGAGCTGACAATAAAAATGTGGCGCAAAGATTTGTATCGGATGGTTGTAAAGTATCATAGGTAAAGAATGTGAAATAGTAATAACTGAAATCACATCTGAATAAAAGGGGTTGTGTAGAATCTAATCGCTCGTAACGTTTTTTTGGAAATGCGATACATGTTGTCGTATTCTATTGCCCAAATATGGATACGTTGGACCACCTGAAATCACAAGAAATATGTCTTCATATACCTATACATCAAAATCCTGACGACATTAATTGTGTTATCTGCAATAAAAATGCATGTTAACTTTTCGCACAAGGTAGTATATGGCTACACCCAAAGTCAATATCACACAAAACAATACGTTTAATGGGGAGGACGGCGATCATCTGTGAAGATTAATCGATCAATATATATGTGTGTGTATTCAACACTTTTTGTGCAAAGCTTTTCGTGTAAAGATAAAAAAATCACGAAATAAATTGTATAAAATCAGTAAATTAAATAGTTTGCTTCAAACGTAACTTTTTTAAATAAATAATCGTTTACGTGCATTGTTTTTACATCTTATGTTATATTTAAAATGAGCGACTGAGTAGTTTAAATAGTAAGGGTGAAAAGGGTTAAGAAATGTCTCAGCAATATAGGAAATAAACCGTAAGATTACGTTGTTCTATGAAAAAAAGACCAGCTAACAATGATGAGAATCTCGAACTAGAAAATTCGATAAAAGCAAATTAATAAATAAAAGGGAGTGTGTATTTTCTATTAAGCTGACCATTACTGACCTGTTTAAAAAAAAGTAGAACTTGTAGAATAACTTCGGATTAATATTTCAATTTCGATACGAGGAGCATATATATATATATGTATGCCATATGTATGGCAATTAAGCTACACAAAGGCTTCAGCGTTTCATCCCCGGGGGAATTCTCAGGCTAAAATGCATGGAGTTATTTTTGCCGGGTGTATTTTATATACACGGCAAGCTTGTTAAACAATCAGATTATTTGTTGTTTTCTCAGCCAATCGTTGGGCTTTCCGTGAACAAAGGTCTTGTTAGTGTTACTTCCTATATCCTGTTCTATTGTTCTGTTTTCTCTTGATTGGCCTATATCCTTTTTCCTTTGTTGTGTCAAAATAATGGGTGGGTTTATTTTAACACGTGGTTCATTGTATTTCTATTTTAGGTTTTACTTTTTAAATTGTTAAGTTTTTGTTTATTTTTTTTACTTTTGATTTGTTTTTGTAGTATTTGTTTATTTATTTATTCATCGTTAGCCTAAGGTTAATTTATTTCTGTGTAAGCAACTTTTTTCTATCTCACTTCTACAGTTGAATAGATTTCGGGGATCTTTAAAGTTTGGAATTTCAAATTGTTCATTCAGGCATAATCTCCCACGGGTCGTCTAAATTTCTACATGGCTTGGCCTGTCGTATTATTTTCCATTCAATTATTAGTAAGCGTCCATTTTCTTTGAGCTCCCAATAGTGGTTTGCAACTGCTGTTTCAATTCGACGTTCTCTGTTTTTCGATGTGCTTTTGTGGTCATTTTGTTTATATAAAAACACCCGGAAAAATAACTCCATGTATTTTAGGCTGAAGATTCCCGCGGGGATGAAGCACGGGAGCCTCTATATAGCTTAATTGTCAAAAATATTTTCTCATAGCTTACTACCTAGCTCTACTTACGTATCGAGTACTGTTGATGTAAATACTGAAAATTGATACGTACAAAATTATATCTCATGTGGATACATGAAATACTAATATATATATATATATATATATATATATATATATATATATATATATATATATATATATATATATATATATATAGAGAGAGAGAGAGAGAGAGAGAGAGATGCAAACATTAATAAAAATCACAGAATTCGTCTACTTTTTTTCTGATGGTCTTTTTCTATTAACATAAAAAAAAATGTTCCAAACGTTTCACAGGTTTAACAAAAGTTGTCGATTCTTCGTCGAACTATCTTCAAGTTTCACAAGCAAATAAAAAAAAAGCTGGAGAAAGAGAGAATTTTAAAATAACAGCAGAGAAACGCGCATGGAACGTTTTTTACATTAATTCAGGTAGTCGTTTACGATTTGTATTCAGCAACATTGGATGGGATCACAGAACAAAATCGCATGTTGCTTTTTACACCTGAAGATGTTTCGACAAAGAATCGAAACCGTTCGTATTACCTGTGAAACCTCTTGAACACTTTTTTATTTTAATACAAGAAAAAACCTGAGAAAAGTTCAAAAAATGAAAAAGGTTTAATTAAACAGACGAAACCTGTTATTTTTAACAATTTTCGCATAAATTAGAAAATACTGCCTTAATACGCACACACTATATATATATATATATATATATATATAGAGAGAGAGAGAGAGAGAGAGAGAGAGTGGGAGAGAGAGATATATACATATATATATATATATATATATATATATATATATATATATATATATATATATAAATATATATATATATATATATATATATATATATATATATATATATATAGTAAGCTATAAAAATATGTTGATCCCCGGGGGAATCTTCAGGCTAAAATGTAGAAGTCTATGTGTAGCTTAATTGCCATGAATATATTTTCATAACTTACTACCAAGCTATACTTAAGTATCGGGCACTGTTGAAGTAAATACTGAAAACTGATACATAGAAAGTATATCTCCTTATAATTTTTTTGTGGATACATGAAATAGTATATTTATATATATATATATATATATATATATATATATATATATATATACATATAAAACAATTGATTAAGAACATATTGCATATTTATCTAAAACGTATTTTGTCTACGGAGAACGCGACAATTTAGATTAAAATACCTGGCCTACCTACCGACCAGCTGGAACTTACCACCCAGTGTCGCAAACCCGTTGGCTCGCAGTTGAACCACAATTGACACGTGTAAACACAGTATTAATACCAATTATATAGGACATTACACCTTAGTATTCGACCAAGGTGAAGGAACTATAGCGTTTCTGTCAGCGCGATATAGTTGTTTTGCCCGAAAGAGAGCCTTCCATTTCTTAAAAGGGCTTACAATAATAATTAAGTAATTAAATATGATTTACTTATGTATAGAAAAGCTTGTTGAATGTTCAAAGGAGTCATTAGTATACATCAAAACAACTGATATATATATATATATATATATATATATATATATATATATACATCCCCATATACATATATATATCTATATATATATATATATATTTATATATCTGTATATGTATATGTATATGTATATGTATATATATATATATATGTATACATTTTGGTATATATATACATATATATATATATACATATATATATATATGTATATATAATAGACATACCCATATACATATATATATATGTATATGTATATATATATACATATATATATATGTGTTTGTATATATATATATATATATACATATATATATATATATTCTAATAAAGGTGATGACAGAACGACAGAATGGAATTTAAATAGTAATTGAATAATATAATTTATGAATTAATTACTTTTATCTACTTCTATTAATTAAAAACAGGCCGCTATTGGTAGTCAAATCGCTGCTTTTGCAATAAATTATTCTTTTGTGAAATGTGTAATATGTTATTAGTTCACTGATAGAATATATTACTAGAAGTATCGTTGACATAAAGAGTGGTTTAAGATCTTTAAGATGTGCTGTATGCAGACAAAAGTTATATTTATTCAATTTTGTTTAAAACAGTGTAGTTTTTTTTTATATTACTAGAAACGTCATTAATGCAAACAATCTAACAAAGATTGAAATGTAGTAATATAATTCAATAAAAAATGTTAACTTTGAATGCATGAATATGGATTATCTATAAAGAAAGTTGCTGAAAATATATATAAGTTACGATTTAGAAGCAAATTCACATAACGCATACTTTTAGACTTATCTAATATGAATGGTAATAGTGAAACGCTAAGATCCGTGATTAAGCTTGATGGGTAGAATTTAAGAACGACAAACTATTGAAAGTAATTTTCTCGGCAAACATTTCTCAGTCAGATTATATATTTTATTGTAGCATTTAGAAAAAAACAGACCTTGATGCTTACTGTTCTAAGGTCGAATTTTGAATGCTTCTTCTTGAACTGTTGTCTTACTGAATGTATTGATGAAACGTCTGTATATATGATGGCAACTAAAACATATGGGTCGTAAATGTCTACTAATTAACAACTAGTATATTTGTCAACCCGAAAAATGAAACTATAACTATTTTATGAAAGTGATTTTCCTTGAAGGATCTTAGTCGGAATCATGCTATTAAAACGTAAATTTTGAATTAATGTACAACAATGTTGCAATAGCGTAGCATAGTTAACAACGAATAAACTAGACAAATTATATACTACAAATAATTATTAACAAACGATAGAAAATCGACTTTTCTATTTACGTGCATATTTTAAAACTTTTGAAACTGTGTGTAAATCGGTTTTATCTGCCACAATATGTTACAAATAGAAACCTGCATAGTTATATAAATGTTGAAACTGTTTGCAAATATTATTTCAACATTGTTTTAGTTGCTTTTAATTTATTGGTTTTATCAATTTAAAATGGCGATCGATGTTCTTTTTCTGTTTTGAAGTTAGCGCTAATTTAAGGTTTTACAGATTTAAGCAAGGTTACCTTTATCCGACTGGAAACACCCTACAGACTTTGGGTTAATGTTACAGTAAGCTTTTTAATATATTTAAACCTGAAATGAGGGACCACATCAGAAAAGTCGACAGTCATCTTTGATTGACGCAATCGGTTACGTAGAAGTAACAATTACTTTTTTGAAATAACAAAACTTACATATAGTTTCAAAAGTTCAACACAATTCAGTTCGATAGAGAAATACATTTACTTTCGTTTACTTAATGTTATATGTTGTATATTTATTTCTTATCGCAATTATGTTGTTAACTATACTATACTTTTGCTGACAAGCTTATTTACGAATGCATTTTCTTTTATCCATCAACTGTTCCAGAGATCGCTGTAGAAGAATCCAAGCTTTCCACTTACACTAAAATAATCTAGACGAGTTAAAGGTCTAAATGTAATTTACTTAATTTTTAATATAGACGCCAAATAACTAGATATCTTACCGACATTTTTTGTAATATTAGACATACATTTTGTTTTTTTTAATACCGATTTAGTTGTAGGCTTATAAGATTAATTCATAAAGTGAGCTATTTGTAGCAGCATGTAAAAGTAAATTATAAAAACGATTTAAAAGTAGATGAAAATGTAAACTAATTAACAATATAATTGCTAATGAATGCAGTGAAAATTGCCTTTTGAAGTATGACAAAACATTTAGCAGCTTTGGTGGGGGCTGTTCTTGACTTTGACATGCAACTTGCACTCCGCATAAAAAGCAAGTAAGCGCCGAAGAACGGTACATATACATGTAAGTATAAGCACATTTATCGAAATCAATATTTTCAAGTTTAATGATGAACTCCTTTAAAAGTGACAATAACTACAGCAGCTAATAAACGTGCGGAAGGAATTACAACCATTTCAAAATGTAACCTAATAAAGTAAAGTAGTCAAAACAACATTGGTAATTGCTGGTATTAGTTCACTAGACAAATATATGCATGCTTTACATATGTAGTAGATATGTAGTCATAAAACATCACATAACTTTAATACAACAAAGTACATGTTTAATTTAGGAATGTAACTGAAGCTTTATTTTGATATTGATTGAATATAATTTGACAATTATGTTCAAAGAAAATTCGAGTCATTGGAATCTATTTGATCTGTATCATAACTCTAGGCGAACTTAAGTCGTATCAGTTTTATTTATTCAAATCTAAATAATAAAAAACAACATCCGATTCCATAAGACTGCATTGTCGGATAAAGCTATGTTTAGAATACGGAAAAGACGTCCGAAGATATCGAAAAAGGGCTAGACAATGAAATTGAGCCAAACCCAACCATCCCATCTGTTACACCGTATAGTATTACACTATATAGCAATAGTATAGGGAAAGGTAAATATTTCCTATAATAATTAAAATTACTATATAAACAACAAAACTTTATTATATAAATAACGATTATATAAACCTTCTCTATTGCATACATTATCAAGTACATTACAAATGTATACAAAATAAACTATTTAATACATATTTCCAATATTATTCATGATACATCTCGCTATTCGAGAAAATAAACATTGTCTCACTCTTGGAAACATATATTTTTAGGCGGAATAAATATAATTTCTTACGTAAAACTATGCAGTGGAAAGTTATAAACACCATATTGTCAATATAAACTATGTAACACAGCTCCTTTCCTTCAATAACTACAAAGAACCTCTCCAACCACCGATTGTCATGGCTAATAACACCCTACCTGAGAGTTCATCATTCAAACTCCTCGGCCTAACCTTCACAGGTAACATCAATTGGAACAAATACATCAAAGACATTACCAAGGCTGCCGCAAAGAAGGTTGGCTCCCTCTACCGTGCTAGTAAACTCCTCTCATCTGACATTATCCTGTATCTCTACAAAGCCACCATCCGCCCATGCATGGAGTATTGTTGTAAAATCTGAGCTGGTGCATCATCTACTAGTCTCTCCCTCCTTAACAGGGTCCAAAAAAGAATCGCCAACCTAATAGGTCCCTCACTGTCAACCAAGCCTCAGTCCCTGTCCTATCGCCGCAATGTAGCATCCTTGTGCTTTTTACAAATACTTCAATGGATTATGCTCCGATGAATTGGCTACTGTGGTGCCTCCGCGACGTAAATTCACTAGACTAACTCGACAATCAACTAAATCTCATTCATTCACTGTGGAGGCCCCCAGATGTCAGCGAGCCTTCTACTCAAATAGCTTCTTTCCTCGTGCTACTGGCCTCTGGAACTCCCTCCCTGCCCCTGTTTCCCCGACAGTACAGGCATGCAGAAGTTTAAAACTAATGTAAACAGACATCTCGCTGTGCAGATCCCAATCTAGGTTGACTGTCCCCTACCTTCCCCCCTCTTCTTCTTTCTCAGTAGCCCCTTACGTATTCAGTGGCGTCCTGCCTTGTTTGGGGTGAACTATGTTAAAAACATTTTTTTTAAAAAACATGTACTTTCAAACAAACAACGAAAATGTATCCTTACAAAATAATTTTTTCTTCAGTCTCTAGGAGTTTTTCTTAGGCAGAATAAAAATAATTTATGTTTAAAAAATAACATGTGATACGTTATTAAGACAATATTTTCAATATAAACTAATTAAAATGTATTTTGCACAAATAGAAAAACATCAATTATAAACAACAAAAACAGCGATTATAATATCAACGTTTTAGAAACTATTTTTGATATTATTTCTCAAAACTCCCGCTTTTCAAACGTTGACGATTTAAATTCAGCATAACAGAACAAACTCGCATTTCTTTAAACAGTTTAAAATGTTGCCATTTGTTTCATATGTGATTTTGTTTATTTTAGTTTTTTTATGTAGATAGCTTCCAGTATTATCATTTTTTAAAATTGAATTTGGAATATATCATTTTACTGTTATTAACTAGAATTTGTCTTAAATCAGAGGGAAGGTAGTTATGTTTTTGTATCTGTTGGTAAATTGAGCTAGAGTTTACAAGATGCATGGTGAGGAGGCGTTATAAGGAAAAACCAGTGTAGCTAATTATTTAATCATCATCATCATCATCATCATCATCATCATCCTCCTCCTCCTCCTCCTCCTCATCATCATCATCATCATCATCATCATCATCATCATCATCATCATCATCATCATCATCATCACCCCCACTACTAGTATTATCATTATTATTGTTGTTGTTATTGTTTTTGTCGTTATTATTATTACTATTATTATGATTACTATTATTATTATTATTAATATTATTATTGATTTACATTCTCCCAAATGGCCTTTACACTTATACATAACATTGGTTCTTTCTACTGTTTTTTAGAGTTGGGGAGGAGTTGTTTTTTGCTAATATATTTTCGGTTTTAAATTTCTTATAGTAAATAATGAGACTAATTTTATTGTTATTGTCTATTGGGGATATGAATATGTGTATAATATGTTGCATAGCTTTTTCTTCTTATCTGAAGTTTGGTTGCACTCGATTACAATAGAATAGGTAAATAGTGTTCAGTTGTGATGTTATTATTTGTACTGTTTTGTTTTTTTGCATGTTTCGAATAATTAATTTTGTATGTTCATCAAGGATATTATAAGGGAATTCGTTGTTAATAAGTGTCTAGTTTATATTTTTCAATTCAATATATAGTATTTGTTTTTAGTATAGGAGATTAATTTAGCACATTTTAATATAGTTAAGCTGTAGCTACTTTGTAGTGATAGTGACACTCGCCCTTGAAGTTTAAAAGACTAGCATCTGCGCTGGTTGGTTGGTTTGTTATTAGTGGAAGTGTTACACGATTTATTGGAGGCGTCAATAAAGACATATAGGAATTGGATTTTATTATTTACGTTCAGTTCTATAGTTTTTTTAGAAAAGGTCTTGAAGTGTGTGTAGTTGTTCATTGTCATACGCTAGAGCAAGACTATCGTTAACATAGCGAGCGTAAGGTTATCTAATGTTATTAAATATTTCGTTTTGTTAGTTTGGCATATACAATTCGGCAAGAATCAGACCGAGCACCGAACACATTGAAACTCCGTCAATTTTAGTGTAAATGTTTCCCTTGAATTCATAAAAGTGTACTTCGGTAGGGCAGATTTATAGTCGCTTTGTGTATTAGGACAAAAACTTGATCTCTATATGAGATACATATTTATTCGAACATTCCATTAAAGTTCTCCTGCCAAACGTTGAGTAATTGAAGAAGTTACTAACAACATTTTTTCTCTCTCTAATTTACCAGTAATCTATGTTATAATATATTTCTCTTGCAGTCACTTGGTCTTACGGTATTCCAAGATAAGAATGCATCTAGTCTAGTGGAGTATCCAGCTAAGTCATGTTACTTGATAATGGGCACCGTTGCTCGTATGAGCCCGTGTATAGTCGTGTCGATGTGATCTTATTTGGGTTTCGAATACTATGTTATTTTGAATATTTGGTCAGGGTTTACTTGTTAGCGAAAATATCCTCATGTAAGGTTATCATGACAAACTGTCGTCCAGAGAGACCGAATACACTCGATGAGTTTGTTTAGAAAGTAATTCAAAATCCCCAGTAGGTTATTCAAACTTTTCTCTACGTAATTAAAACTCTCAATATATATATATATATATATATATATATATATATATATATATATATATATATATATATATATATAGTGTCAGGTTGTATATTAAAAGAAATCAATAAAGGGCTCGATCATATAAGAGAGCTAATATAATTTATTTAGATACTGTATATTACATATTTCAGCAATGCACCGCGGTTTCATCCAAAAGATGTCTAAATCTGCCCTTTTCGATGAAACCGCAGAACATTGCTGAAATATGTAACATACAGTATCTAAATAAATTATATATATATATATATATATATATATATATATATATATATATACATGTCTGTGTAGATAAGTGAAAGTATTATATGTGAAACAATACCCCGTAGTGTACATTAAACAACATATTTCAAGGTGTCTGTTCACCAAGGGCATACATCTCAATGTACTAGATATAACAATGATTCTGCGTTGACATTTCGTTCAGGAAAATGTCTTTCGAAAATAAAAACTGTTTGATGAATAATTTAGACCATGTGCAGCCTGGGGGAAAACAGAGATAGAGCTTTCGACGGACCTTATCAGTTTATTATTATGAAAAGAACAATTATATTCTCTGGAAATCAAGCAGAAAGATTGTGAAAATTGAATATCTTGCTACAAAAGAACATATTGTGAGAAGGAGTGTGTAATTACATTTAGAAACCGCGTTATTAATTTGTCTGGACAAATTAATTATATCATGAATGAATTGATAACTAATAACACTTACAGGAGGTGTATTATCTGCAATAACTTATATACATTCAACACGTGTACTTTAAATTATAACTGTATGCATACATATTAGGTTCTATTCGTATCGAAAGTATTTATAAAACAATAATAGAGCATTACATTCAATTTATTCATCACCATTTTTCTTTCTGACTTACCGTCAATGCATAAGCCGTTTAATGATATTTCAGAACATTCGTTTTGTTTTGAAATATAAAACAAAATAAGATGTTTTTTATGTAAGTCTATATAATTTGGCAAATAAGGGTTGGCAATTTGTTTATACGATATAAACAATATTATATCTGATGCATTCTTACTCATGGATGCTTTTACTAAATGCTATGTTGTATTATTCCCACAGCTTTTCTCTCCTATGGTATTATTCGCACAACGTTTCGGCCGTTGTAACCCCCAACGTGTTTTTATGTGCATCCTTTCAAACAAGAGATGATTCATGTAGAAATCGGGAATCTATAGGTAATTTCGAACTCAATCCTATATTTTATAAAATTTCGTAGATTTTCCCATTTTTGGTTAATTGAACAATCAGTTCTAAGTTTAATACCAAGGTTTGAGATGATTACATGCACCTTCAAGTACGGAAAGTTAACAGCTTCTGTAAAACTCTGATCATTCTCATGCTTCTTCGGTCATTTTCATACTGGGGCAGGATATATATATATATATATATATATATGCAACACAACACATTTCAGTTCGTATTAAATCAGCTCGCGATTTTATCCATTTACTGGGCTTTATACGGCTCGTAGACATCCATGAACGAACAATGAATTGTTTCATGAATTATTAACTTTTGTCAGTTCAGCATAAGACAAATCTAATTGCAAACATTATATACGAAGTTTAATGAACGGGGATAATTATGGTAAAACATGATATAGATAGATATTCTAGGAAAATAATATTAAGAACTCGTTTAAGAAAATAATTATCGGAAATAGGTTTTTAAAAGGGAACTTGATGAACGATTTATTAATTTCATATGAATCATTTTTTTAATTCGAATTGAATCATGATTATTACATGATAAGATATGATTAATAATTTGATAATTAAAAAAAAAACTCAGGAATCTGACCAGTATTCCTTTTTGTATTTTTTTCTTTATATTTGCGATTTAGTCGTATGTTTTTTTTAAATAATTATTTCCATTGGACACCCTAAAGAAATGTTATTAAATTAGGTGTTATGCCTCATTCTCTCCATTTTTCTATATAAACAACAATGCACACACACACACATCCTCATTATATATATATATATATATATATATATATATATATATATATATATACATACATACATATACATATATATATATATTTCTATGTATATATATGTATATATTCATAATATTTATATATATATATATATATATTGTGTGTATTTAGGCAGCATATTTTCATTTAGGCAAACATTATTAAAGAACTGAATTATTTTGAAAAGTATCTTGTATTTTTTTTTTATTTCATCTATACTATTTACTAAAATAAGAATATAGTGATTATATTAAATATTTTATTTTCGAGGTCGGCCATGTAGAAATTACTACATGACCGACCTCGAAAATAAAATATTTAATATAATCACTATATTCTTATTTTAGTAAATAGTATAGATGAAATAAATAAAAATACACGATACTTTTCAAAATAATTCAGTTCTTTAATAATGTTTGCCTAAATATGTATATATACATATATATACATATATATATATATTGATATATATATATATGTATATACATACATATTGATATATATATACGTATATATACATGTATGTATGTATATATATATGTATATATATATATATATATATATATATATATATATATATATATATATTGAAAGTGTAGTATTAACACAGTATGACGTCGCTAGCTATAAATGCATCGTTCCTTTCATTAAGTAGAACGCGTTCTGTGACGTCAAGCCGCCGAAATAAGTGTTTATATTATCACTGTTATCTGGCTATTCAGCAGTTGCCGTGTGGTTCTAGATGTCGGTGTTTTAGTTGTAACATACTCAGAGCCCAGGGGTTCGAATCACGCGACCAGTAGTCAATAGTTATATCTCATTGTCCCGATTAAAGGACGAAACGTACTCGTACATAGATCATAAACAAAACACATAGTATATATATATATATATATATATATATATATATATATATATATAAATTTCCTTAAGTTCACACGGAAGTTCAAGAAACTGAATGAAATTAATAAAAATAATCATACGACTAAATCGCAAATTCCAAAAAAACTAAATTTAAAATATCGGAATAAATAGCAGACGTCTGATAGTACAGTGACTAATACAACAAGAGCTTATCTTGTAATATGATATACTTATTCAGAAAATGTTCTCAGATTAAATCCCCAAACACATGAGTCTACCTATTCATACAATGTATTTGTAGGCATACAACATATAAATACATGAAAAAGCTTCATTACTGTGCATTCGCTACAATTAGGCTGAAAACAAAATCAAAATCAAATCGTGTTCCTATTATTTATATATTGTTTTTTTTTATTTTTCCTCTCGGAACAAAGGGATCTTCTTACTTGAATTCTAGTCACTTGGAGTTACAAGTTCAGAACATATAATGACAATCGAACCGCTTTCACGTTTTCATTGCAGAATGTTCATAATCAATACAATCAATACACTAAAATGTGTCAAAATGTGTCTATCAACAAAGAACGACCCTAATGGTTCATATTTATCTATTTTCTCTTGTGTTTCTTTTGTTTATTCGATACTGTTATAGTTGACGCGCCAGATTTCCGTGACTTTGCGTCGGCATGGAGAGCTTAAGAAGTATTAACCGATCAGGTTGCAGCATCATTCGCCAATCGGGCTATAGCAAGCAGCAGACAATATTTGGAAGAAATCGCTGATCGCGTTCTGTTTGAACAATAATACATTTTTAACAGCTGTGTCAGGTCGTCGAATCTCCACAAGGATTAAATCAGTTCTGCTAGCAGAAATGTCATATAACGACCAAAAAGAGATGTCTTAAATGTAATCAGTTGTGTCGTTTAAGGTCCCGGAAGATCCTTGCAGACCAGTGTTCGTGGAGATGCCAAAACACTGAACACAGTTATTCCCCTCCCCAATCAAATCAAGGAATTTATAGCTACATATTTGATTGAAAACGGTTTATTATCGCCCCCCCCCCAATAAAAATATATTCATTTACAGTTCTTCAGACATGGTTTGTTCGTTTTTCTTTCTTTTTATCTATGTATTTATTCTTTGATATTTTCCGTCTTACATTATTGTCTGCCGGTCTTCCAGTCTAGTCTCAGCCTCGTTTTCGTCTCGGCAGCTCTCGGGCGTTTGCCCGATCGTTGCCGACGCGAAGTCTCGGAAATTTTGCGCGTCATCTATAACAGGAATTTTGTTTCGTTTATTCTTTCACCTTTTTTATTAGTTTACCCTTTAATCGTAGGTAACATGGTGAACAGTATGGGTTGATTAAATGTTGCTATCTCAATGCGTTTTATAGTTATTAAAAGCCACACTAAAGGCACGTACAATATTTTATAAGTTTTAAGAGTTAGTTTCTTTTTACCTACTTTAATAAATCCAATATGCCATAATATGAATTAATTTACAAAGTCTCACATCTATGAATGAGACACGACAGAAAAACTGAATGAACAAAAACTGAATGAACATTTTTTTTAATGAATGAACAATGAATGAAAAAAAAAATGAATATAAAATAAAGATAACCAGAATGAAAAAAAATGAATGGTAAGTAATGAATTAGAAATACATTTAAAATTTGAGTTAAAAAATGAATGAACAAATGAATAAAAATAATGAAAAAATAAATAAGAATGAATAGATAAAATATTAATTGAAAAGTAAATAAAGTTAAATGAATGAGTAATACATGACAAAAGTGAATAGAAAAACGAACAAAAAGTCATGAAAAACATTTAAAATGAATGAAAATATTGTATGTAGAAAATCGATAAACAAGAAATAAAAAATGAATAAACAACGAAAAAATAAGTTAATGAAATACTTCATGAAAAAGAATTGACGGGAAGCTTATTACTGAAAACCTAAATAACAAATTATGAATAAAAATGAATAAAAAGTTAGATGAAAAAATAGAAGAAAAAGTGGATTGAAATACGTGAATGAAAAAATATAAGAATAAAAGATGAATGAATAAAAATAAAGGAAATGAATGACACATCTGAATGGAAAAATGAATGAAACAATGTTTGAACAAAATGAAATAAAAATTGATTGAAAAAAAAGGAATAAAAAATGTGCAGTTAAATATATATGCTCTACAGAAAATATTAAGAACTATAATGCCCCTCTGTTGGTTACTACTTGCTTCATCCAATAATTATGGCTCTAAGGGTATACACAACTATTTAAAAAAAACAAATATGTTCTTTATCTAGGGCAACACTGCGTTTAAACGCACTTGCTTTATTTAGGATATGTCACCCTTTTAACATATAATGAACCGGGAGAGCACTATTAAAAAAGAGTTTCTTTCCACGGGCGCTATCTTTTAACTGAGTAATAAAAAAAACAATAAAACTTATGAGGCCTTCAGAGCGATACAAAAACACCCAAATAAAATCTAGGAAGCTCCCAGAGCACTATAGAAATGATATATTATAGATTAAAATATTCCCTCAAATAGTGTACGTACGCCTGCAGACTACTACTAATAACCCGCCAACTAGAATTAATGATTCCTCCACAGCACTACTAAAATAAACTTTTTCGAGTTTCTTACTCCACTCCATTCGAAGAGAAATTATGTTAAGAAAAGTTAAATGAAATAAAAAGCTATTTCGGAAAGTTACTGAGCACTTTCAAATTATTGCATAATTACTTTTAAATTCGAAGCAAAATAACCGACCCCCCAACGAAATATACCCCATAGGCCCCTTGGGGGTGGATTTAGCGACGTATTATGCTCTCTGAACTGCAACATATTCCGCAGTTACATAATCACGTTTGTCAATTAAGTTTTAATCGACATTTTAATCGTGAATATTTTTAATTTCCTTGAAACATTCAAAATATACTTTACTTAAAATAGAAGGTGTAATTATTCTTCCAGACTATTAGTAACAAAAGAAAAATGCTAAGTTGTAAATAAACTTTTTGTAAATGTCATCGCATTCTACGCATTATAATCTTCGCATTTTTTGCTTTATAATTATTTTTGTCAACTAAATTGTAATATAAATTTTAAGCGCGAATATTTTAAATGTCCTTCATGATTAAAATAGACTTCGCATAAAAAGGGAGGTTAATTGCTTAGTGTTATCACCCCCTCCTCTTCATCCCTCCTTTTTTTACGATTACCATCACAGAAAAGCGCGACTAGACAGCGCGGCCTTTAAACCTAACATTGTCTCTTACTTTCTCATTCTCTTCTTCCTTATAAGCGACCATATATCAACGGAAGTTTCTTTTTCTTCTTTTTACCTCCATTTTGCTTCCATTTTAAGACGGTGTGTAACGTTTTTTCCCCTATCACTCAGTTACGAAATGTGGCTGTGGACGCGTCTGATGAGACCATCTAGAGTTGTCGCTAAAAGACAAAATAACCTTTAAGATAGCAATTTGTATATATATATATATATATATATATATATATATATATACACACACACACATATATATATATACATATATATATATATACATACACATATATATATATATATATATATATATATATATATATATATATATATATATATATATATATATATAAGAATGTTTTGTAATTTTTCTATGAAAATAAATATACATTTTGAGAAATATAAAATATACTGCATTCAATAGTACTGAGCACTATTTTGTAAATTTTCTAATGTTCATATTTCTCTAAACAAAAATGAAAATTGTGTAGGAACATGAATACATATAGACACTATACACACCGATATACATACACACATATCCATCTAAACATACACCCATACACAGAAAGAAGACGGTAAAATGAATTACTTATTTAAAAGTTTTGCACCACGTTTACGTCCTTTTTCGAATATTAAAATGAAAGTATAATGATAAAAACCCATATTTCTAGACACCTTATTCTACGTGTATTTATACAAGACAATGTCTACATGTTAGGCCTAAGAATAACATTTCTTTAAAAGTAATTACAATGTATTTATGTTTTTGACTATAGGTTCAATTGAATGTAACTCTGATATTTTTGAATGTTCATATAAATGTGTGTAACTTATTATATCCTCTTAAACCCTTTATATTTAGCGAGTATTTATTGATTTAAACCTAATTCTTATTGTTACAATTTTACAAAATTTGGAAGGTATCTAATTCCATTTGAAGTGCTTCCAGTCTCTGTTTTCCAGCGTAGTATTAGACATATTCTAACTTAATATAGTCTACAATTGTTTTCTTACGTCTGGCAGTTGTGTGCCAAACTTAAGAGTGCATCATGTACATACTAATGTTTACACATATAAACATACTGATATGTATATATATATATACATATATATATATATATATATATATATCTATATATATATAAATAACGTGGAATAATGTAATATATATATATACGGGCACTTTTAAGTGTTTTCACTTTGTTTTAATATAAGTGTCTAAGTACGCACTGATGGCAGCTATTCTCTCAGAAGGAAAATATATCTCAAGGATCTCAAAATGTTTCATGGACTCTCAGGTACGTAATGAGCCCTGTACAAGTTATATATGACTTTGACACCGGTAGTTGTACTCAGCTGTTCTGTTTCTTTTACTTTTCATAAGTGTTCGCGTGAGATAACATAAACGGGAAACGCTTATTTGTGTTTGCACAACATATTGCATTGTATATGTATATATATATATATATATATATATATATATATATATATATAATATATATATATAATATATATATATATATATATATATATTAGATGCTTACGTTAAGGCCTCCTGTTTTTGTTTCACTGTTAGATACTTAAACCCCCTTTTTTATTTTATTTACTTACTATTATGTATTTTATTTATTTATGAATTTTCCAACGAATGTTAAGTCTGCACTATTTTGGATTTAGTTAGTTTCTGTGGGAATTTAAACTGCATTTTCCTTTTTTTTCTTTTTTTTGTTGTCTTTTTAACTCAAAGCTGCTTCAGACTATATATTGGGTATTTAGATCTGTATGGCTAGGTTTCCTTCTTGTTATCTATTTGCCTTTCTGGTACCTAAGGTACTAAAGCTTTTTTTTTTAAATACAACTTTAATTCCTATATAATTTTATTTCTAGCTACCATATCGCAGAATGGTTCTTGCGTGTAGTTTTTAGATAGCATTTTATCATCATCATCATCATCATCATCATCATCATCATCATCATCATCATCATCATCATCATCATCATCATCATCATCATCATCATCATCATCATCATCATTACTAGTATTACTATTGTTATAAAGAATTTTATTTGATATGCAAATTACCATATAGCACGGTAGTCTTAAGGGTAGTATATTATTATTATTATTTATTTATATATAAGTAACATTTTAAGCTGAATTATTTCGACACTTGATTGGGAAAATGGTAGTTTGATCTGTACCATTGGAGAGCCATGTAAATAACTGTAGTGTTTTTAAATCTCCGAAACAGTTACATGGTAAACAGCTGATAATCCCCGTGTTTATATTAGATGCTTAAGTTAAGGTCTCCTGTTTTTGTTTCACTGTTACATACTTTATCCCCCTTTTTATTTTATTTACTTACTATTATATATTTTATTTATTTATAAATTTTCCAACGAATGTTAAATCTGCACTATTTTGGATTTAGTTAGTTTCTGTGGGAATTAAAACTGCATTTTCCTTTTTTTTTGTCTTTTTAACTCAAAGCTTCATTAGACTTTATATATATATAGTGTGTAAGGTTGTATATGAAAAGAAATCAAATAAAGTGCTTGATCATATAAGAGAGCTAATATCATTTATTTAGATACTGTATATTACATATTTCAGCAATGTACCACCCTTTTGGATGAAACCGCGGTACATTGCTGAAATATATAATATACAGTATCTAAATAAATTATATATATATATATATATACCATTTTTCTAATCATTGTGTAAGTTGATATTATTATTTTTTAACTTTTACTCAAAATGTTTAATATAACTGGACAGATATATATATATATATATATATATATATATATATATATATATATATATTGAAACTTCAGTGTAGATACGCAATGTTATGTGAATCGGAACATTGAAACGATTGTCAGGTTATAAAATAAAGGTCTGATGTAAACTTATATAGATGGTTATGGATTGTTTTCGTTTCATTTTATAACAAATAAAATAAGTTTCACAAGCAACTAAGCTTTCGCAGGGGTGGTGGACGTCTTAAGAATATACAGAACAATACCTCAGCTCGACAGCAACAGACTCACTTTCGATATAATGGCAAGGACGTATCCCCGACTTTACAGAAAAAAACGTACGAAAGTCGTGCTAGTAAATCTGCCGGTTTACGCTTAAACCCCAAGTGGGTATGATCAAGTTAGAACCGAGTCTTAGTTAAGGAATAAAGTCACAGCACTTTAGTGTATTAGCATTTTTTACCGTACACACATTGTTCGCGTTTACCATCTGGCAAAGATAATTAACAGAACATATATTTAACCTTGACCGATGAGAAATAAACGCGTACAACAACTTAGATTTAATATAGGACACATATATATGTAAAAATGATTCATCTGTTATTTTCCCGTGTGTGTTGTGTGTTCCGCAATGTCATTCATACAATTTCCGGTTTTGTTTTTCAATTCAACGGGCATTGCTGCTGTCCATCAAGCAAATAGTATGTAAGGGATATATAAACAATAGGGTGATGTATGAAAGTGAAATCTATCTTGTGATGATTGAGCAGATGAGTTGCATATAAAGAAATGATATGAGAATGATGCGATGTAAATGTAATGTGAATTTTAAAGACAAACTTAGATCTGATGATCTCGAAGAACGATTACTTCTCGATAGTATATAGAGAGATTATCAGAACAGGAGCCTTTGATCGTATACCCATGTTGAAAGAATAGATGAACGTTCTTGGGTCAGTAGATATAGAATAATGGAAATCTCGGGTAAGTTCACAGGAGGATGCAAGATAATTATTTGAAGGAGTGATAAGGGTGAACTGGATTAAAAAAGATTAAACAACCTTGGCCAGCGATAAGGTAGTTCAGAAGTAATTTTTGAAAATATGTCCAACATATGCCAGTATGTTAAACGGATGTTTAACAGGATATGATGATAACGATAATGGTGATGATTCAATCAAATTCTACTGATGACTAGTAAGCTTTCTTTTTTAAAGTAGATTTTCTAAAGTTAATATTAAATACACATGGTGAATATATGGTTGTTATAGTAAGTGTTCACGTCTTACATTTAAGGCTTATTTAGTACTCGTATTAGAAATAGTACTTGTTTTATTAAAACTGTTTAAGTACAAAGTTCATATGAAGAGTTCCAATGCAAAACTATTTTTTTTAAATTGAAGTTATACATAATAAAAGTGTTGACTTTAAACAAACGATCACATTTTCAAATAATGTTTTACATAATATGATACTGACATGATGTGCTTTTGCTTTTAATTAAACTACACGTTTAGTCAAAGTCTTGATTCAATGTGTTCGTTGTTTAATTGTTTACTGTCCAAATTAAAACAACTTAGAGTCATCGCGGTTTATATTCGAACGCTTAATATGTATTTATGGCATTACTAGTATCAGTGCTTGCTTATTATCGCCATCTTTTTTTTCTGGCGGTAACATCTCGTAATACTCCGCCATCAAAAAAGATAAAGACAATACATTGACCCTAGAGATTTCTAACAAGACAACCAAGACAAAATAGAAATAAAATAATAAATATATAGATATATTAAAATGAGAAGAGCTGTTGTTTCTCACGGATATTATTTGAATCCACATGTGATTAGCGTCATCATTATCGACTCCTCAGAAATATCTAATGACGGGATAGGTCCATCTATAAAAAGAATAACGGCGCATCAATCCAATACACCTCGTTACGGCTGCAGAGACCTACGAGTTAGAGTGGCACTGTTATTTCCTCTTGCCTGTAAGAAAAACTCAATTTTATTAATAAATCAAATACGAATATACCTCTTCTATCTGTTTACTAAGAGACTCTGTAATTTTAGTGTTTACATTAACACAAACGTGATTTACTGTAATGGATGTCTGAACTTAGACATAGATTTATAGTGTGGGAAAATTGGAAAACGAAAATGTTAAAAATAAGTAAAACTAATGATGAATTGATGTCGAATCTATAGAAATTAACCTATCGGATGAGAGTAAAAGCTAAATAAAAACAAAAAGAAACAAATAAAAAGGTAGGTGAACAAAATAACATTAATATCTGTACATCAATATATCTTCTTATTTTTGGAGTTTCCATACCTCTATAAATTCTCACTAGTTGAATACCCATCTCAGGGCGGGTATTAGCAATCACTATAGGTTCAATGTTAATTTTTTTTAATTGTTTTCTTTGTTGAAGGGGAATACGGTTTTGGGCCCCACTTAATTGTATATTTAAAAAAAATAGTGTTGTAATTATAGAGTTCGCTATATAAGTTACCTACTAATAATCGTATCATATGAGTTACCTACTAATAATCGTGTCATCTCTTACATCTAAATGCAGCTAATGAATCTTAATGACGACCGTGTTTGAAACTTAAATTTAAAAAATTGAAAGACAGGCACCATGCAGATTAAACCTGGTGGTCTAAGGTTGACAGAATTTGTTAATAGTGAATACAGTTTCTATTTAGGAAATGTCACTTTAATTTATAAACAGTGATCGATATAGTTCCTCAAACAAATATATGGAAACTCATCCATGAGTATGAAACTCTGATTTAATATAATAATTCACTTACATGTACAATTTGCAAATGAACATAATGGAAGTAGTTCTGCGTCTCTACCTGCCTCTTAAACGAGGCCAATGACACTTTACGACATGTTAGACTATGGAACGTATCAATTTATATAGGCTATGTTTAGAGTGTCAACATATATGTGAATATCTATTTGTATATAATACATTAAACATCATTCCCAACAAAATGAGTCTAAATAGAGTGTAATGTCTTACTCATTCTGGTTAAAACCATACACATATACACTATTAGAGCTTGTATAGATATGTGTATATATGTTTCGGAATTTTTTATATGAAGATTGATAATCTGTTTTATTTTGGATTATTCTGACAACTATTCTTATCTTAAATGTTTGTCTAAAAACGTTTCGGGTGATGTGGCCGCTTAACTTTTTAATGTGCATATTGTCGAATCGGTGAATCTTTCTGTTTAACTTGGGACTCTGTCTGCACGAACCTGTAGCGAAACGAATGTAAGTGCTAAGTAATAATCAGTTCTAAGTGACAGTTTTCTGGAGGTTGAATATCTAATTAGTGCGGGCGATACTAGCAATTCAATTAGAGATTATTTATAAATGTTTACCATGTCATGGCTAACGGAACGATAGTAACTTACTGCTACTCCTACACTGATGAGTCGAAGAGAGCCGGAAACAACGTCGTCTGTAGGTGAAAAACACTTCCATATTAAATAATGTTTTGTATATATATATATATATATATATATATATTTACTGAGCCTTGTTACATCTACGAAGGTACCGTTTATTGGACCTTTTACCCTCTGGATTCTACCTATCTTCGCCGCACCTGAAGATGTGTTTTTTTGGAATTTAACTTTGAATACTCTCTTGTGACTTCTCGTGCCTTTTAACGACCTACCTATCTACATTTAACTTTCTCCGCTGGACTTTTTGACACCGGACTTTTTTGCAATCGGACTTTTGCTTGCACTCGGGCAGAGTTTTGCCTTGGGTTATTTTCGCTACAATTTTTATTTTACATTCTCAAATTTTGAATGCTGGCCTTTGCCAACTTATCTATCCCAGCGTCTTTCTCTGATGATAAGATTTTGATCTTTGAAAAGCCTGGCTTAAGGAAAAATTGAACTTGAATAAATTGTTTTTTTGCGGAATATACCTTGCTATGAGCAATTGAATTGAAAAAAGATTTGACTTTTGCTTTTCTAAGTCCTTTTCATCCTTCTACACATATATATATATATATATATATATATATATATATATGTATATATATACATATATATATATATATATATATATATATATATATATATATATATAGTTCGCCAGTAAGTTTTTCTTATTATGCAAGCGTCATTAAAGACCACTGAGTTTTCTCTCTTCACGAACTTTATTTTCAATTTCTCGACACAGCGAGCGATTCTCTGGTTTTCGGGTGTTCATTGGTAAAATATGGCACCTAACGTGTATATATATGCACATTGATAGATATATGACTAATGATAAACTATAAATACGGCTCTTAGAAACAATAAGACGCAGTCTCATGAAGAAGGTCGAGAGACCGAAAGCGCTAGAGGAATGGCCCACGACACGTTAAAGGCCATACTCCATTAATTAACACCCGAAAACCGAAGAATTGCTCGCCGCCTCGAGAAATTGACAAGAAAAACTGTTAAGAGAAAAAAGTCCGTGGTCTTTAATGACGCTTGCATAATAAATATATATAGTCTCGGAAGTTGTTAAACCATTAAAACTATATGGAAAAAATAATAATTTTGTTCCAAGTTGTTCGGTCGAAAAATTAGTTTTCTTGTAAGTCAATGTACTTTTTACAGTCACTATATTAGTTTGCTTCAAATAATTTACGCTAGTCTAACATTATTTAAGGGATACTCAGTTGTTTACCATGAATAACTGTTTCGGTAATTTATTTATATATATATATATATATATATATATATATATATATATATATTACAACCATTTAAGAAAACTTCAAAACTCATTTTGTTTATAATCAAATATATGCATCTACAATAAATATTGTTATTCTCATTATTATTCACTAATTTCTTTTATATACTATAATTTTCTTAAAACTCATACAATTATTATTTATATGTAAATATTTCCAATGCTTTTTCATTTCCCGATCCATATTTTTCATTAACATTTAATGATGAGTTTGTCGTTTTCCACATATCCATTTTGTTGATATGTTTTTATATGTAACTCATGCTACCATCTGTACAGCTGAGGAAGATGTTGAGGCTGACAATAGTCTATACATTCTTTCAATCTTACTTTTTAACCCACTATTTGGATTTTCTTGTTTTGCACACCAATAATCGCTATTCGCTTTGGTTATTACTTTTGGCGAGGAAGTACATTCAAGTCTTCTCCAATTGCTCATTATATCCGCTGACGAGTGCTTTCTAACAGAAGCATAACCATTTTATTTTTTCTTGTACAATAGAGTATTTCCCTTTTTCTTGGAAATATAACCTTTCAATTTATATCAGGCTTGCGTTATGATGGTTATATTTTCAATACGGAGGGTATAATTAAAACTCAAATAATTCTATAGAATTTTTAATTCATATAATTTTTAATTCATGAAATTACAAATTTATATAACTTTTACAAAATTATTGAAACAAACGTTTTTATCTTAACAAAACTGGCTCCACCTTTTCACGAGACAGGCATTTTGTCTTTGAAAAGTCTGGATTTAAAGAGTATTTATGGATTGACCGTTTGCTTAAATGCAATTTAAGAAAATATGCGAATGAATTTGTTGACACTATTTCTGTCTATGCACAATCTACTTTGACTATATATATATATATATATATATATATATATATATATATATATATATATATATTACCAGTACAACTTCATAGGCCTTGTAAAGACAAGTATACAGCCGTACATATTTTTAATATTTTGCTTTAAAAGTAATGTTATTTATATGAAATTGAAATATTCTTGAATCATAAGAATAAGATTAAAATAAATAACAAGACCAAACATAAATTCATAAATTAAACCCCCCATATTCAAATTTTCTAAGATCTGGAAGTCGTATTTATTAAGATCTGTCATTTGTGTTCACTTAATTTCTTTTGTACTTGCACACATATTTGTAAACAAGATGTTAACAATTTTACATTTAACAACAAGCATATCGTATTAAAATAGGTAAGATGCTTTTTTTATGAACCGGGTGAAAGTGAATATATTTTCAATTAAATATTTTCTCTTTTTACGAATTTACATGAAGAAATTACGAAATCTGACTAAAAAAATGTAGACTATCTATCACCTGAGTAATCCCAAAATGAAATTAGAAATATATTGGCAGGCTTAAAAGTAGTGCAGAACTTTGATAAACAGTAATATATTGTAGTCTGCATTAGGAAAAATGGCCGTCATATCTTGTAAAGTTACGTATTAAGAAAGTCAAACTGAGATAATTAGAAGCGACATTTCTGTGAAAACCAGCAAAACAGACATGTAGGAAATAAATAGTACAGACACATAAACGTGCATATGTGTATATAATATCTGCCTGGATTATGTAATATCGTATGTGAGCTGAATATACTTTTATAGAATTTATAAATTAAGAGTTAATAGCAAGTGTTTTATAGCTTTTAGCTAGATGCGAGTATTTTATATTTCTATTAATTAATACATATTTTTATCAATTTAAACAGATTTTTAAAAATGTGTATTGCATTGTTTATTCCTAGGTAACTTAAATGTGTTATTTAAGCTTTTACATGTTTTGACTCGACTTTATAAAGTTGATTTTCAGTTAAAATTTCGTAGTGATTACCGTCTCGACAAAATATAATTATGTATATATATATATATATATATATATATATATATATATATATATATATATATATATATATACATATTATATATATATTATATATATATTATATATATATATATTATATATATATAAAAGATGAATAGGGTACTATACATATATATATATATATATATATATATATATATATATATATGTATAGTACCCTATAATGCATAGTTCCGATTACGTTCGTCGAACATTCTCGACTAGTCTTCTATCTGTGCCCGCTTCTAGGTACATATAGATCTTAAGTCCCCTAAATTACGTGACAGTTTCCGTTGGCCGAGTGGATATGGCGACTGCTTGCAGATTCTAGGCTGACTCTGTGAACCGGGCTCGCTCCTCCCGACCGTCTGAAATCGTTACTCTCTTGCACTGATGAGAGCAATAAGCTTGAAACACTAACGTCTGTAGGTATTAATAATTTAATATTTATTTATAAATATTATATATATATATATATATATATATATATATATATATATATATATATATATATATATATATATATATATATATGATTTTATAGAAGTGTTTATCTTCTCATTATAGGTAGGTGTTGTGACTAAAACATGTGTAATCTGTGGTTTTGTTCTTAAATTCTGTTTGCTCTGTAAATTCACAGACACAATAATACTAGCTGACGAGTGTTACTTTATAGATTAAACATGCAAATCTGTGATTAAGAGATAAAACATTGCTGACAGGCTATAAAACTGATTACACCAAGCACAGTATTTGTAATTAAAACGTTTGTTATCGATCGATTATATGTGCGCTGTTAACTCAGTGTCTGCTGAATTAATATGCAAATCTTTTATTCTGCGAATCGGGAATGCAAAATAGTGTTGAACCAATCAATGTAAACTACCCTTAATGTAAGAAAATGTAGAGTAGATTACAGAAAATATAAATATCGAGAAGAATATAATAATATTGTAACTACAAATATGTATGTTTTATTAAAGTTTGCTGCTGAACTAGAGTCGAAGTGGTATCAGACCTGAGATTCAAAGTAACTTTTCCAAACGTCATGTACAATTCACTACATCAGGAGAAGCTGTCGATCTGGATTAAATGTAAAAACAATGAAACGGAGGGAAATATATATGTTCCGAAAACACGCATCATGATTTCGCGTAAATCAGTGCGGAACTAGATTCATATATGCGGCTTTTTTATATAAATATATTCTCGTCAATGTAAAAGGGGGAACTCAGATAACCTTTTGTATAATTTATAAGCATGATCATTAGGATTAGTGTTTTATCGTTCATTCATTGATTATTTCCATTACTTCAGACAGTGTCTTGTAATATAAATAAATGCCCATAGTCAATTTGATTAAGTTAGATCACAAGTGTAAGGGTTATCATGTTCATGACTGAAATTATAAGCGTTAGTATCATATTTGTTTTAATTATCGTAATATTTGTATTTATTCATATTTTATTGGACTTATTAAATTATAGATAGTCAGGAAGAGTAAAATTGAAGACATCCCAAAGAAGCAGCGCATATGTCAGGTGGAAATGGCCTTAGCAGAACATTACAATCCATCGGTAACTGTAAATTGTAGCTTAGAACACTACTAATTGAAATGCAAGAGTAATTAAGTAATAATTAAGCTATAAAATATGATATAAAATAGATTAATAAGTAGTAATCATGAAAATCTACACATATACAGGGTGTCCCAAAATAATGTATACACCCTTTGAATTGTTATAACTCGTTCAAATTACTGATTTTTATTTGCAAGATTGATACACAAACAGAAGAGTAAGAATATACACGTAAAAATACTGACAGTAAAATTAACAAAAACATAGAAACTTTACTTTTAACAAAGATAAAGGCTATTTAGGATAATTTCAGAATGTTCATGAAATGAACCCTCACCCTAACCCCAACTCGTTCTGCTCAATACACTTTCCATATAGTGAAGACGTTAAGAATTGTACCTACAAACGTCCTGCAACATTTACTCCTTGGGCACATTCTACTACAATTGCTACTCCCATTTGTTTGCAATTGCTTCAGGTTTCTTGCTTTAAACATTGTAGCCTTTACGTTTATTAAAAGTTATTTTTCTATGTTTTTGTTAATTTTAGTGTCAGTATTTTTGAATGTGTATTCTTACTCTTCTACTGTTCTATCAACCTTGTTTGCAAGTCAAAATCAGTAAATTGAATGAGTTTTAACGATTCAAAGAGTGTATACATTATTTTGGGACACCCTGTATATCGAGTTCGACATTAGAATTTCAAAGTTTGAAAAGACCATCGGAGAAAAGACCGAACTGTCGTAAATATTACAATCCTGGTTAGAGTAGTAATTCGAATAATCGGAATACAATTCATAAATTTTTATATTCATCGATTCATTTTGTAAGAATCAGATAATTCGATTGTTGGCATCATTTTCCCCTATATCTTTATTTATAGTTATACTTATTGATAGAAACTCATCGAATACTTACGGGAGGAGCCACGTTAATGTTATTAGCATCCTAGTCAAAGTGTTTCTGCGGAACGAATTGGATTCGAACTTTTTACACACACGTTGTAAGACCGTCACCCTCTAATCCTTTTATAAAAAAATAATGAAATTAGAAAAAAAAGGAATAAAATAAAGAGGAAACACATATATACCGTTTATATGAAGATATAGACAGAGTAAGAAATTTAAACAATGGAGATGGGATATATATGAAACAAGAAGAAATGTGAAAATACGGATAGAAAAAGATGGGATTTGGAAGAAAAGGAAACAACAGGAAAGACAAAATGTACAATGATGAAATCCTGGAACCCGACGAGCCAATAGATTCTTATCGAAAGAAACATACATGTAGTTATTACCCGTGGGAAGGGGGACATAGCCAAGTCATAAGTGAAGTTAGGTAAATAGGTCGTCATCATCATCGTCGTCGATGTCTTCGTGGTCCATCTCTTGCAGGCAGATATAGATTTAATGGCACAATCTTGGCGAAAAATCAATAGGGAAGCCTTTACTAAATCTAACTCTTCCGCCTCTTTTCGAAGTAATGTGGTTAGCGCATGCGCCTTGACGCCAATGTTGTTGCTAACGTCGTTGTGGTCGGCGGTTGAAGACAAATTGCCGTAACTTAGCTTTTGGAAATGTAATTGAATCGATCTATCTACAATGCGTTTAAGCAATCACAGCAACGTTTACATGTTTCGTCATTCGTTCGGAATTGAATAAAATAAGATAAGTCTGCTACCTCTTATATAGTGATTAATATGTGTTTGCGTACATCTATCATCGTATTATTGCTAGTATAACATATGAGCTGACATTTCTTGATTTCGGCATACACAATGCAAAATGGAAACCTTATCGAAGGTGGGTTCATTATATTTCAACACACTTGAAATCAGGAATAAACGAAAGAATGTGGACGTTAAACAGTCGACCCGATTAGAGATTTAGCTGCACATCCGCGGGACACGTTATCATGGGAGTCTTTCTTTTGTAGACTACAACATAAATGTGTTCAAACTCAATGTATACACACACTATTCATAAAGAGCCCACATAATTAATAAGATTTTCTACAGTTTCAATCGTCTAATGATTGACAATCTATCTATCTATCTATCTATCTATCTATCTATCTATCTATCTATCTATCTATCTATCTATCTATCTATAAATCTATCTAATTAACCCTTATCATGGAGTGTCTTTTCAACTTAGAGGAATAGTGACCCATAAATAATTTTAAAAATCAGAGTAGTTGTCCCATTACATAATCAAAGTAATTATTCCAATCCCTTACATTTGTTGTGTTTATATTTTCATTAAAACCAGGATAAAAATGTAAAGGCGCGTTGAATTCGCTCTCAAAGACACCTTCATATATGTTTAATAGAACAAATCAGGTAATATGTAATATAAATCACACGGACGGATACAACTATGCTAAATTGAAGCCTAAATGTATAAAGTTTCATCGTCAATATTATAATTATTCATAATGGCCTCCGCTCAGTCTTTAGAGACAATAGATACACTCTGTAAAAGTAGTTATGTTTGTAATTGTGAAGCAAAGGTTACGCAATCTTTTTTTGAGTTGGCACTCTTTTAACGTCTCACGTTAAATCATACTAGAACAATGCATTTGTTTGAGGTTAATGATCAATATAATAGAAAGTATACCTGATACTATGCATTCCTTTTTTATGTATACATTATCTCCCATGAATAAGTAGACCTTTTTGATGAAGCAGTAAAACTAAGTAATGCCAATGTTAGCATGTGACACTTTATTAAACTGTTATGTTTAAGTCTAAAAAAATGTTTTCTAGCATGCGTATCCAATAAATATATATGTGATTATAAAAAAACAATTTCGATCTGTTATTCAAACATTCGAACCTGTTTTAAAATACTGTTATTTTAAAGTAATAAAATAAGAATTGTAGTTCGTACGATAAACCTAGCCACAACAAACCGTAATTGCTGTTTCACTGTTTCAAAGAATGGTATAGACACTATTTTTTATAAAAATAGATTTAGTGTATTTGGCACGCCAGACATATATTTAATTGAATCTAAAACACCAAATAACATTGAAAAAAGTAAACAATGAAATAAAGAAAGAAGACACCCCATTGTTTTCGTAATCTTAAACTAATTAGGGGAAAATTGATTTTTCTGGGAAAACATCTACAATAATTGATGCTGCACGCCAGGTAACATTTGAAGGAATATAGACAAACTTATAACATTACATGCATTTCTGTTTGTGAGAATTGTCTTTCTCAGGTCATTTTCGGGCTTAAAACGAAATAAATGTCTCGAATGTAAACTATTTTATCGTTCAAAATGATAATGTTAAAAAACAATTTGTCAGAATCTTTTTTCATACGTAGTGGTTTAAATACAATCATTGTCATATAAATAATATTTTTTAAAAAATCGGCAACAGTTGGTTACAGTGTAATTAATCAAGTACGCACAACGACTTAACTGGTAGAATTTCGTTTTATTTGTCAGTTACACAGTATAAACCCCTTCCGACCCTTTAATGTCGCTGTACACTAATTTCCATCAACGGTACACTAAAATGATATATTTTAAAAATACAGTGAATAGTAATTAATTAATAAAGTAATAATTAATACTCCGTAGAATCTTGTTTATTTCCTTATATAAAAAGTTGGTACTTTCAGACATCCGTAAGTTGAACTTGTAATGTTGTAAATAAATTTCTCCATTTTGTGAGTTGTTTAAATTGATATCATTTCCCTGATAAAATTGAACAAAATATAGACCACGTGCAGAACAAATATTGCATTACTTGGTATATTAATGATATTCTCGGATAAATGGTTGCATAAATGATCATCGTGAATATAGACAAGAATGAAAATGTTAGCAATAAAACATAAAACTATTTCATATATATATATATATATATATATATATATACATGATGTATTTTTATCGAAATAATAGTTAGCAAAATAACAACGAACGCTACGTAAGTTGTTATTTTGCTTACTATTATTTCGATTGTCTCACTTCCTAAGTTATTAAGATGCAGAAAATGTCATTATTAGTCGCCCCAACTTCATAGAACGTATTTTTCGTTAATATATATATATTTTTTATTTATTTTTTACATACATAAAAGTAATCCATGGACCCGTGTTTCTGGCTCACATCCGTCATCAGCATGGCTAACTTAGACAGAGATCGAACCGTCGCTATTGATGTTTATAGTCCAGCGTTCTACCACTGAACCAAGACGCTCTGTCTGGAAATATGTACGATTTTTATCACCTAAATATTTAATGTATTTCTATGTGATTATTTTTATTGCTGATGGTAGTTTGCTTTTTATTATTTCGATTGTCTCACTTCCTGAGTGATTAAGATGCAGAACATTGCATTAATATGTGATAATAAATTTATATATATATGTATATATATACATACATGTATATATATATATATATATATATATGTATATATATACATATATGTATGTAAATGTATATATATATATATATATATATATATGTATGTATATACATATATATATATATATATATATATTTAATATATATTTAAATAAAATAAATTTTAATAAAATATTATTGGACCTCGAAACGAAAAGCAAATATGAAAATACTTCACAAGGAAACATTTTAAGCATTTTTCATACCAAAAATAGAGATACATAGTATTGTATTGAAATAAAAAACTCTATTCATATAGATAGTTTATGAGGATTACAATGAAGAGATGAATCAGATATACGCAGATTAGAAGTAAAATAAGGAAACAAAAATAGAAGTTAGAGTTTTCTCCCTGTTAATATGATTTGATTTTATAATTACAAATCGTACTTGCTCTGAATATGGCTTGATGTAGGATACCCATAACTTTTCTGGGAAAATTCTCCCGTTAGGATGTTGTTTTCAATTGTATTGTTAAACGGTGCAAAATATGTCCGTTGTGAACAATTCTGGAGTAAAGAAAAAAATAATGTAATTATTTTATAATGGTGAGTGACACTTAATTTTTTTTTACTTTTCTTTGTCGTGGCTATCACTATTATTTTTGGTACTTCATAATACTTCTATTCTTTGTGTGTTTATATATTTAATGTTTTATTTCCAATCAATTAAATATATTTTTGGATGCAGATAGTATACGCCAGATAATGCTAGGTCACTCTATTTTATCAAAGGTTTTAAACTTGCGTATGATATACGTTATGATCAATATTGCAGCAAATATTTTTATTTAATACTGTAATAAAAGATGGCTTCAATTGTTTAGTTTGCCTTTCATTGTTCTTTTATATCACTATTATTGTTTTTACTAATATTTATATTTCATAATTTTATTTTATTTAAGATACTTGTTTGTCTAAATTTCTAATGTCCTATTTTTTGTTAATTAAATTTAGCTATAGTTGATCAGTTGAGAGTTTTCCCCTCTCCTAAGATGTTTTTAAACGTGCAAAAGATATCGGTTGAGATCAACAGTGCTGTGAATTAATGTTTACCTATATAAGATAACAATGGGATATATATATATATATATATATATATATATATATATATATATATATATATATATATATATATATATATATATATATATATATATATATATATATATATATATATATATATATATATATATTATACATGTGTCATTGAAGACAACGGAGTTTTCTTTCTTTGCGATTTTTTTGGTTAACTTCTCGACTCGGCGAGCGATTCGTCGGGTTTCCGGTGTCAATTGGTGGATTATGGCGCCTCATGTTGTATCTTGGGCCATTTCACGAGCGCTTTCGGTCTTCGCGACCGTCTACAGGAGGCTATGCGTTGTTGTTGTTAGTAAAGAGCCGTGTTTATGGTTTTACTTTTTGTTATGTCTATTAATTTGCATATGTGTATATACATATATATATATATATATATATATATATATATATATCTTTATTCTTTTATTTACTTACTTATTAATTTATTTATTAATTTGTTTTTATTTATTTATTTATTATTTTTTTACTAACAACAACAACGCATAGCCTCCTGAAGACGGTCGCGAAGACCGAAAGCGCTCGAGAAATGGTTTCAAGATACAACATTAGGCGCCATAATCCACCAATTGACACCGGAAACCCGACGAATCGCTCGCCGAGTCGAGAAGTTAACCGGAAAAATCGCAAAGAAAGAAAACTCCGTTGTCTTCAATGACACATTTATAATAAACGACTTGCTGCCGAAATATATATATATATATATATATATATATATATATATATATATATATATATATATATATATATACATATTATATTTGCTTTTTTGCTTTACTTTGCTTTATTTTCATCGATTATTATTTTTCTATCATTTATTCATTATCTATATTTTATCAGTCGTTTAGGTAACTTTAATACTTATGTTTTTGTTTATATATTAAATAAATATAATTCGTAAATGTAATTTAAATTTATTTTGTTTGTATATTTGATATATTTTATTTTGACTGTATCATGATTTTTAAAATGTTTATTTTACTATTTTATTATTTTTTAATTATACTTTAATTCTCAACTTAAATTACTTTAATAACTGACGCTCACTTGTAGGTTTAATGTAAAGCACATGCACGCCTGATTATCTCATTCTAGACCAAGTTATCTGGTAAAGGGTAGAGTTTTACATATAGAATCCGACCCATTGCTCATGATTTTCAGAGTATTTACTGCAGAGTGGGAAGTATCTTTTTTATGTCAAAGTGATGAGAAGAAATTAACGAATGGAGATTAGTTTTACAAAGTGCTAAGATTCAATCAGGTGACAAGCAAGTGTGCCCAATATAGAGAGTAAGAAAGATAGAGGGCGGCGTTCTTTTTTCTAGTCGTGAAAGAAGACATACCACTGCGTGTATTTGAGAGCTCCCTGTGATAGTACATGCGCGCCTTGCTAATAGAGAAGAAAAAGGTGAAAATGTCAAGCGATATGCAGAGCCTACCCTCCCATTTTAGCAAGTGTAAGTTGGTAAACCATATATTTTAAGAAGGTTGTCGACCAGAACTGAGACGGGCAATCCCTTGTTGTTTTGTGCCAATACTTTACAACTCGGTACACAGGTTTTTCATATGAGTCGTCCTCATAGACGGATGAGATAACAACATTAACGAATCTACTTTACAGGAAGAGTAAGCATGCGCCTGTGTTCTATACCTATTATTTCGTCGCACACGTGTTTTAAGATATATACATTAAGTATCTACTTTGTTACATTGATCGTAAATCTTCCTTAAAAGTGAAGATAAGTTCCCCTACCAATACGTAGATTTAAAGTTATCCAAGTACAACTTTTATATAAAATACTCTTAAGATATATCAAAAATACAATTGACAACGACGCTGTGAGATAAATTTAAATAAAGGCAATGTATAGTATGAAATAGTCAACTTTCAAAATTGCCATTCCCCTTATTTAATTAGCAAACGTGCACATCAGCAATAGTATATTGACCAAAATTAATGATTTTTAGAAGTTGAGTATTAATTAGTAAATTTACACTGTGCAAAAATATGGCTTTATTAAACAGAAATATATGATAACATTACATGTTTTTCAAATGTGATATTGGGTTAATTTTAATTAACGTGTTCGGTTATTTGTTTTACTTCGCTACTATTTACACCGACATTTTCATTGCACATCACATTGACTAAAGTAGACAAGTGACCTTTACAAATATTGATCGATTGATTTAAACAAAGATGATAGATCAAATTGAATCGACCATTAATGTGTTTGTTCAACTGAAGCATCGGGTTTCATTTGAATTATTTATTATATAGAACGTAATTTATAATTATGATAGCAGTAATATTGATCTTTATAGAGTGCATGTATTAGTAATATGATAAAGTTCATGTAAACCACAATCTAAACGTAAGAGGGGGAGTATATATAAATACAATTTATTCGTTCTGAAGGTTTAAGTTATATCATGCATTTAATCTACAAGATTCCTTGATACTATTTGGAAAATACTAATGAATTCTACATTAACGTATATGATAAAGAGTTATCCAGAAATATATAATGTTACAGGGAGGAAAACAAAATATATATGAAAATAAAAAGATGAACATAAATTATGAAGCTTGATAGAATTTTTTAAGAATAAAAAAAACGGGGAGAATCATATTTTGCAAACTTGATCAAACACATAACACACTTTCACAAAATATTTATTATAAAAAGAAAAGTTTGATATGATAGTGATCTCAAGATACATCGATGGGAAACCAATTCTACCACCGATTGTCATTACTGATAGCACCCTTTTCCCGGGAATCCCACATTTAAATATATTGACCGGGCATGGCCAAGCAACCTTAAGTAGAATTAGTGCGTAAAAGATGCTTCCAAGTCTATCGTCATACGCATAAACACACTCGCATACACATTTAATTTGAATAAAGGAAAGTTTAATATGATAGTAATCTAAATATACATTTATGAGAAACCCTTTATACCACCGATTGCAATTATCGATAACACCTTTTATTCCGGGACTCTTACGTTTAAAGAGTTTGCCGGACATTCCCAAGCAACCTGATGTAGAACTACTACATAAAAGGTGCTTCCACGTCTGTGGAATAAATAAATCATATTTCTCTACAAGGCTAGAAACTTATAATACGTGATAGTTTCATAAATAAATATATATATATATATATATATATATATATATATATATATATATATATATATATATATATATATAAATATATATATATGTGTGTGTGTGTGTATGTGTGTGTGTGTGTGTAAGTCTCAATTCTATGAGAGGCCGCTGTCATTAGTGATATATTCAGCTAGCATTAGCACCATGCAACCCACTTTGTAACGAAACAAATGATTAATATGAGCACACACGTAATTTTATAATAGATTTTCAACAAAATTGTTATAATTATTATACACCTTGTTTAAAATCTTAATGACGTTACATAATATTCGTGCAAAACCGTTCTATAAGATGAATTTATATTTTCCTACCTGTAACGGGCATTCATCTAATCCCTATATATATATATATATATATATATATATATATATATATATATATATATATATATATATGCACAGTTTTGTTAAAAATGACCCATACTCAATAATTCAATAAAACTATACGTTAAAATGAAGGAGGGTTATATGTTGAGCTGCACTTCTAAAACATATTATGCTGCATTTTTTGTGTGCAGCTATTAAAAGCTCTTCTCTTGTGATATTTCGGTCGCTGCAATCACTGATTATTAAAGATTTGTTTGAAGTTCTCAAATGAGAAGCGTGGGCAATTTGCAATTAGTCATTCGATTTATGTTCATTTATCTCAATGTATTTTTGATTGATTTATTTGAATCTTTATTTAAATACCGAACGGTTCTAGATTAGCATGCACCAAATTGTGTCATTATAGATATCAGACACTTACATGACTAGAAACATAAACGTGCAAATCTATACTCATGAAAGCGTGCATAGTATACTCGCATTTATATATATATATATATATATATATATATATATGTTGTAATTCATGGGCGGTGTTTTTAGCATAACGCAGTGGTTTAGCTTAAATAATTTATTCGTATTTAATACTTCGTTTATAATCTGGAAAATCAAAAAAATACTTTCAATAAATCAGTAAAAATGTTTTGTTATTTTTATTTAAATCTCGGATTCATTCCAGATGTAAAACGCAGAGCGTTTAACATTGAAAGTAAACAAATACATATTAACATAACAAAATCGTTTATTTCTAAACACCATGATCGTTTTTAAAATGCACCTCTTTAAGCATACGTAGAATACCGAATAAATGTATCTGTATCACTCTTATATATATATATATATATATATATATATATATATACCCCTACACTCCGACTGGGTGGCGTCACTGCTTTGTCCGTTTTGAGTTCGGTTGTCACCTGCCACCGATCAAGAAAAGTTGTTGTACTGATGAAGGCCGAAGATGTCGAATGAGTACTTGATTGTCCAGTAATCACTGCCCCAAAGTTGGGATTGAAAACTAAGAGGGCAACAATTTGGCGCCGGGAAGCGATTTTTTTTACGATTGAGGAGCAAAAGGGTCGTTCCAAAACAGAACAACAACAAAAGAAATTATCAAATCCGTCGGTTAGTTTTTCGATTAAAATAAAATCATGTGAGTAGAAAAGGGGTCCACTTCTATCTTCTTCTTTTGCGCTTCGGACCGGCAAATCTTAAAAAAGTGCGGGCCGATTTTTGTTCGGAAATAGCAACCTTAAGTCGGGTTCCGTCTCTCAACGAAGTGGATTCAGGGGGCGAGCAACATTTAGTCTCAGAATCCAATCTGAGAAATAGACGACCATGAGTTCGTCACTTTTCTCATAGAATTTATTTAAATAATAAACAAAAAATATCTTCGTTTATATTTTTTACTATATTGGTAAGTTACACAATCGGGGATATGTCCTCTCAATTCTAAGTGGTCACTGGATTCTACCTCGACTTATTATTTCCTTCTTTTTCACCTGTTTCCATGTTCGACTGTAACCCTGTAAAAATGAGATTCTTCATCCCTCGCAACTTACATTCATAGAAAAATGTATTTCAATTAATTAAATTAACGATAAGGCTTTCTTCGCGAATTGTCATATAATGACAGGGAAATGCCTTTAATCAGATACTCTACCTCTCCTTCGTCAAACAGTATGACGTGTATCCTTAGTAAACCAATTACTCGCAATTTCTCATCAATGTTTTTTTCATGAATGCATGTTATCTTAATATGTCAACGTCCATTCAACGCCAATGATGTAAAAAGCGCTGTCGTGTTTTTGTAACAGTTACCATCTGGCATTTCTCATGCCTCAATTCTTCGAATCAAAGGAAATCACTTTTCCTCCTCTTACACATTTTCGTTTATCTCATATCGTGCCAAAACCCTTTTTTAATTCCTTTTAATTTTCATAACTGCAGAAAAACAAGACAATTCTCATTTAATTGTGTTCAATTCGACAATTTTGTCACAATCTCCATTCTCGGAAAATATGTCTCTGTCCCTACGACACACGAAAGCCATGTGACCCGTTATGAATAAACGATACGAATTGTTATGAAAGCAATCGCTTTAATTTAGGGATTCATTATATGTTAAAATATCGAGAAAAGAAAAGAACTATTTCTATTATCAACAGAGCGTCGACACACCATGATAATTGTTTCGTTTGAAATCTTAAAAATTGATTCAGATAATGCTGATAGAATAATACAAACGATGCAGAATATTTTTAAATATTCAATATTCTTACCACTTCTATGCTTTAATATGCTATATATATATATATATATATATATATATATATATATATATATATATATATATATATATAATTTATGTATTCATTCATCTTCCTTTATTTATTTATTTATTTATTTTATTTTGGGGGAAAATTGAAATAAATGAATTTAAAAAATAAAATAGATAACAAATAGATCAAGATAAATGAATAAGTAAATAATGATAATTAAACAAAATATTAATAAATGGTTATATAAAATAAATAAGTAGATAAATATTTTTTTAAGAAAATAATAGAAAATATAAAAAATATATAAATACATATATAAATAAATAAAATAAAAAAATATTAAAGTCTATAAACTAATAATAGTAATAACTTAACCTAACAAAAACATTACCTATAATCATATATAAAAATAATATTACAACAAGACATCGAATGAATAAATAGTTAAATAAATAAATAAAATAAATAAAAAATAAATAAAGAGATTTTTAAAACAATACAATGAATTAATAAAATATGTCGAGACTGCCTACGCGGGAACATTCAATTTACAACATTAATAGTTAATCGACATTACATGCCGAAAAGTAAATAAATAAATACAATTTAAAATAAATAAATAATTATAATAACAGTAAAAAATGAATAAATAATAATAATTATGAAAATAAAATAATTAATAATTAATAACAGCATAAAAAATAAATGTATAAGAATAGTAACAGTAATAAAAAATAAAATAAAATAAATAATAATAATAATAATAATAATAATAATAATAATGATAATAATAATAATAATAATAATAATAATAACAGAGATAATAATAATAATGATGCTTTTTTTCATTTGTTATTTCTCTTTTCTTTTTCTTATTTATGTATCTTTATCTTTTACCTATTTAATATTTATTTTTATTAAATTATTTTCGATTTTCGATTTTCTCTCACTTTGGTATCTAACTATATCTTAGCGATTAAACTATAAATAACTCCTTGCTCTTAATAGGCTGCAAATCTTGGATGCCCCCCCCCCGTTTTTGTTAAAAGCTCCCTCGACCGCTCCTTAATACCCGATAATAATAATAATAATAATAATAATAATAATAATAATAATAATAATAATAATAATAATAATAATAATAATAATAATAATATTATTAATAATAATAATAATAATAAATATATTTGTTGCCCAAACTTTGGGATAAAAACCGGCCCCTAATTAACATAATTAAGTTTTAATTAATGAAGAATTCGTAGAAGCGGAAATCGACCCCCTCCCCTAGCACTACAATCAAGAATATATCGGTAATACACAAGCAGAAAAGTGGAGGGGAACCTATCGTCTCCCTGCATCTGCTATCATGGAGAAGACAAGAAAACTTATACTATCTCCTTATATATATATATATATATATATATATATATATATATATATATATATGAATATACATATATATATATATATATATTTTCTTTTTTCGGTTTTCTTTTTTTTTCTTCTTTTTTTGGTGTGATAGTGCACAATATCACTCATTAAAATAAATGAGACAATCACTATCCCTGTGACAGGACCACAGGCAGAATAAGCCTGGACCCTGTGCGGCCACACACACCAACAATATGTATAATGCACAATAATATCAATACAAGCCGTGAGACTCAGGAGAAAGACCTGAGTGTCATGATTGGCAGGTGTTCCCTCGTTAGCCAACATGGGGGACCCGGTCCGCATCCTGCGAATGTTGGCCCTTCTCATTTCAGAAACATGAGGACGGACAAGAACCAGGTAAGTAACATCTCTGATTCCTGGTATGACAAGGACACGGACCAAAGGCAGGAAAACCAGAGCGAAACAGCACACTAAAAAGATATAGAAAGAAATGGACCACGAAAAAGAACAGACTGGTGATGGAGTGCTATTATAAAAGCCGCTACCCTACAGAAAGAGGCTACCGAAAACGAATGAAACATCTCTGGGACATTGCTAGTGACTACCATACAACGGAACAAAGAATAGCAGATCAAGCAAGACAGATCCTCAAGCGAGAATGGTTCTCGGAGATGGAACTGACGGAAATCAGACAGAAGGTTAATGGCGAAAACACCTTCGAAGGAGAAACCACAGGAAGAGGACGGGCAAAACATACACACTAAAACTGAAGAGATTGAAGACTACGGAATCACAGAACCAGATGAGATAGAAGAAATCAGACTGGAAACCCAGATAACCAAACTTCGGAATGAAGCTAAAACCGTGAACAGAAGGAAGAAGAACATGAAACGATTAAGAAGCAAAAATCAGAAACGAAAGGAAAAACTAAATGAGAAACATGAAGAAATAAAACAAAAGATAGCAGCAATAGAAGGAAGACTGAGACGACACAGTTACAAATCAGAACAGATCAAACAGAACAGGACCTTTGAAAACAATGAAAGCCAGTTTTATAAAAACGTAAATGGAGAAAAAACAACAACAGAGCAACCGAACCCAACAGAAACAAGACAATTCTGGAGCAAGATATGGGAAGAACCAAAAAAGCACAACAAGAATGCCCAATGGTTGAGAAACATGAATGATGAACTGCAGGAAATCGAAGAAGAAACCGAAACAGAAATTAACAAAGAAACGATCAAGAAAACTCTAAGAAAAATGGCAAACTGGAGAGCACCAGGCCACGATGGAATACATGCATACTGGTTTAAAAAATTCACGACCCTGCGTGAAAGACTAGCGCAGAAACTGAGTGGATGTATCCGCAAAACAGACGTACCAGAATGGATGATGGAAGGAAGAGCAACACAATTACAAAAAGACCCCAAAAAAGGAACGACCCCCATCAACTACAGACCGATAACATATCTACCAATAATGTGGAAAATTCTCACAGCACAACTGAGAGAACAAATCTACCAATCCCTGGACAAACGTGGACTGCTCCCCGATGAACAAAAAGGATGCCGGAAAAGGACAAAGAGGGGCACATGATCTACTATACATTGATCAAAAGATCTTGAAGGAGGTGAAGAGCAGACAAAAGAACATAACCATGGCATCGATTGACTACAAGAAAGCCTACGACAGAATCCCCCAAGGATGGATAATTGAATGCTTAAAAATATACAAAATACCAGACAGGATTATTAATCTCATCCAGAAAGCAATGGAAACATGGAGACTAAAACTGACAGCCAGAGGACAACACCTGTCTGAGATAAAAATACAGAGAGGCATTTTTCAAGGAGACTCTCTATCACCACTATTGTTTATAATAGCCATGATGCCACTCAACTGCATACTCAGAAAGTGTGATGCCGAATACAGGTTTACGGATACAGAACAAAGAATAAACCACCTGATGTACATGGATTACCTTAAACTGTTTGACAAAAACAAAAAAGAACTGGAAAAGCTGGTAAATACAACCAGGATATTCAGCCAGGATATCCAAATGGGGTTTGGAATAGAAACATATGCACTGCTAGAGATCAAAAGAGGAAAACTGGAGACGACAGAAGGTATAGAACTCCCCAACCAAAAGGAGATGAGGGCGTTAGGAGAACAAGACAGTTATAAATACCTGGGAGTTCTGGAAGCAGACACAATCAAATATACAGAAATGAAAGAGAAGATTGGAAAGAATATCTACGAAGAACAAGGACACTCTTAGAAACTAAACTATATAGCAGAAACCTAGTAAAAGGGATAAACACATGGGCTGTATCACTAATAAGATACTCTGGACCATTCATAGGCTGGACCAAAGAAGAAGTCAGGCACCTTGACCAGAGGACTAGAAAACTAATGACTATGCACAATGCATTGCACCCAAAAGACGATACGGACAGACTCTACATGAAAAGAAATGAAGGAGGTTGAGGACTGGTAAGTATAGAAGATTGTGTGGAAGACAACAAAAAAGAGCTGGAGAAATATGTAACCCAGAACACGGAAACACTGATCACCACAGCAAGAGACACCAGCCCAACAAACAATTCCGGAAGCACTGACACCAGAAACAAAAAGACAAGAAAGGAAAAGTGGGAAGAAAACCAACTACATGGACGCTTTATAAGACTCACAAGCGATGAAGCCAATGAAAACAGCTGGGCATGGCTAAGAAAAGGACACTTAAACAGAGAAACGGAATCTCTGCTGACGGCCGCACAGAACAATGCGATTAGGGCAAACTTTATTAAAGCAAAGATCGATAAAACCCAGGAAAACAGTAAATGCCGATTGTGTGGACAAAGAGACGAAACGATAAATCATATAATAAGTGAATGCAGCAAGCTAGCCCAAAAGGAATACAAGAACAGACATGACAGCGTGGGGAAAGAAGTACACCGGGAAATGTGCAAACAACTGAATTTCGAATATGCAAAAAAAACGGTACAAACACAAACCAGAAACTGTACTAGAAAACGGAAAATACAAAATCCTATGGGATATGAATGTACAAACAGACAAACCCATAACAGCAAGGAGACCGGATATGATAATAATCAACAAGAAAGAAAAATCCTGCAAAATCGTAGACTTTGCCGTTCAAGCGGACCACAGAGTGAAGATCAAAGAGACGGAAAAAAGAAGCAAATATACTGAACTTGCCAGAGAACTTAAAGGAATATAGAACATGAATGAAAGTCAGTATAACACCAATAATCATAGGAGCACTAGGAACAGTCCCCAAAACCATGGAGAAAAGACTAGGAGAAATAGGAATCAAAGGGATAACTGAGACCATACAAAAGACAGTAATGATCAAAACAGCTACAATCCTGAGAAATGTTCTCGAATGCGGAAACCAACCCACATAAGCAACGAATGGAGAACAAACACATGGAAGCACAAGAAAACAGAACCGGGGAGAATACAACCATACGAGAGAGGCGCAAGCATAGGCTGACACCACGAAAATTAATGACAGAGGGTCGAGGAAACAAAGCGCAAACCAGACCTCCACTGGAAGACCGCGGACAGCTCTAAGACCTTGGGGAGGTTTGTTGCCACTCGGGCCCCAGAAGGGACCAATGGCCCTTATCAGCGCAAAATCGGTGGTAGATGGCTGTTGCGATACCGCAAGGTCATCAGCGGTGATGAACGAAAAGAGGTGGAGCATACTGGAAGTCTGAGGAGACTTGTTGTCACTCAGACTCCAGGGAATACCACAGGTTGTTGGCAGTGGGCGATCACTGACGATGACCAGTGTGATAACTCCATGTGAGTAAATAACAATAATAACAATAATAACAATAATAACAATAATAACTATAGCAACAACAACAACAATAACAATAATAATAATAATAATAATAATAATAATAACAATAATAATAACAATAATAATAATAATTATTATAATAATAATGGATGAAATACCGGAACAACCCCATATAACATTAATAATAATAATAAATAAAGAAGAAAAACATTTTTTTTTTAAAATGAAAAATAAGGAAAGAAACACATTCGTTATAACAACATTTGAGCCTAACAATTAGACATAACTAATACATAAGCGACGTAAACAACATTAGACAACTCAAATGAACTGAATTACCCTCATTTCATTGTCGTCCTTAGCGTTAAACGAATGAGACGATTAATGAACAGATAATATTGAATTAATTAATAAAATATACATATTTAAAAAAAATAGAATAACATGAATAAATAAACTAAATATTAATATACACAATAATTTTAAACGAACAGATAATGCAATGTTTAATGACAGTATTAACCGACATATTTAAACGAATAGACATGGTTTTAAAAAAAATAGATGAGAATTTAAAATTTAACGACAAAAAAAGGAAAGATTCTAAAAAGTAAAAACAAACAAAAAAGTTTAATAAAGTAAATAGATGAATAAATAAATTAGATAAAAAATAGATAAATAAAATATTAATACAAAAATCAATAAATAAATAATAATGATAAAGAAGTTTATTTTATTTTATAATCTGGTTTGGAATTTAAAATTTAACCGGTATTTTTTGCAAGACTGCATCCTACGGCTTCCTTCATATGCACGTTTGAACTTGAGTTCGGAAGAAGAAAAGAGTTACCGAAATGTTAAAAAAATATTATATCATACGGAATTTCCATCAGAAAATCTTGATATAGGTATTGCATAACATTATAACTTTGTGTAGATAGACGGATATATATGTGTTTGTGAAAATATATATATATATATATGTGTGTGTGTGTGTGTGTGTGTGTGTGTGTGTATACATTGTATTAAGGGTGAAACTGTTTCATTTGTTCCACCATTATATGTCTTATTTGCTCCAACTTGTGTCTATCCGTCACGCCTCTGCATTGTATTGCCTTCTAAGTATCACACATATATATATATATATATATATATATATATATATATATATATATATATATATATATATATCTTGTGTGTGTATTAAGTCAACCTTTTCTCATTCATGCAAACATTGTTAAAAAATAACAGAATTCGTCTGTTTAATTATACCTTTTAATAATTATTTTAATATTCTGATGGTCTTTTTTGTATTAAAATAAACAAAATAAAATAAAAAAATTATTTCCATAGGTTTCACAGGTTTCACGAACGTTTCTGATTCTTCGTCAAATTATCCTCAGCTGTCAAAATCAAATAAACAAAAACGCTGGAGAAAGATGAGAATTTTAAAAGACAGCGGAGATACGAACATAGAACGTTTTTCACATTCTTCCAAGAAGTCGTTGACGATTTAAATGCGGCAACACTGGATGCCACTACAAAACAACATAGCATTAAGTTAAGCATTTTAAAATGTTAGTACTGGTTTCATATGTGATGGTGTTTATTTAAAAAACACAACAACCTACAATTAACAACATCACATAGTCAACCAGTTGTAACATTTTAAAATTCTCAACGTAATGCGATTTTGTTCTGTTATGCCATCTAACGCTACTGAAATAAAATTATCAACGACTTCATGGAGCAATACGAAAAACGGTCTATGCGCGTTTCTCCGCTGTCTAAAAAAACCACTACCTTCTTTCTCCAGCGTTGTTGTTCATTTGGTTTTAACAGCTGAGGATGATTCGACGAAAAATCGAAAATGTTCAGGAAACCTGTGAAACCTATGAGGTATTTATTACTTTTTTGGCAGAGGGGGGCAAATTGAAAACTGAAGCTACACTTAAACAAGACAGAAAGATTTATTTTTAAATGCCAAATTGAAAATTCTCTTATTAATGAAGAAACAGTGGCTATATTACAGATATCAATTATTGGGTATGTCAAAGATGTAAACGTTCGATTCTTTGGTACACCAGAAGGGCGTCCGGAAACTTTGCGGAAACTTTCGATTTTTATCTAAACCCAAGGCGCGTCCAGAACTTTTTATGCTTTTGTAAACCTAAAGGCGCGTCCGGAAATTTTTCATGAAACTTTCGATTCTTTTGTACAACAGAGGTGCGTCTCTGAACTTTCGATTATTTTGTGCACCAGACCTGCGTCCTTAAACATTCGATTATTTTTGTACACCAGACACGCGCCTGTAAACCTTCGATTCTTTTAGTGCACCAGAGGCGCTTCGTAACATTTCAATAATTTTCTACACCGGAAGCGCGCCTGTAAATCTTTGATTTTTATTGTACACTAGAGACGCGTCATGAATATTTCGAATAAACTTTCGATTCTTTTCTTACTACAAGAGACGCGCCTGTAAACTTTGGATTTTGTTGTCCACTTGAGGCACGTCCAGAAACTTTCGATTAACCTTTCGATGTTCTTTTACAACAGAGACGCGCCTGTGAACTTTCGATTTTTTTTGGCCCACTTGAGGCGCGTTCAGAAACTTTCGATTCTTTTGTACAACAGAGGCGCGTCTGCGAACTTTTGATTCTTTAGTAAAAAATATGCGTGTCCGGAAACTTTTGATTTTTTGTACATCAGAAGCGCGTGCCGAAACTTTCGATTAAACTTTCGATTATCTTGTACAACAGAAGCGGGTCTGTGAACATTCGATTCTTTAATACACCAGATGCGCGTCCAAAAACGTTCGATTCTTTTTACACCAGAGGCGCGCTCGGAAACACTCGATTAAACGTTAGATTATTTTGTACAACATAGGCGCGCATCTCTGAGCTTTCAAATGTTTGTACACCAGAGGCGCGTCTGTAAACTTCGATTTTTTTGTACACTTTTGAAAAAAAAAAATCAATTATTTAAAATTTTACTATGTGGCGTTCCAGTTTTGAATTTAGATTTCCATTTTCTTTTTCTTTTCTTTCAATTCTCTTGCAACATGAACAACTTAATGAAAGATCAGACCTTCTCCCATCATGATATCTAAGTTTCTAATAACTAATGATCGATAACATCGACTTTCTCGTGTAGCAGCGGTTGTTTGTGCATGTCTGTATGAATACAATTAATTATACAAATAGTTCGATTTTCTTGTAGGCCCTATTATATACGCACGTTTTTTTTAAATTGTTATCAGGTTAGTGTTTACGTTATCTACATTACTATATATATATATATATATATATATATATATATATATATATATATATATATACTAACATAAGTATCAATTGTATCGCTTCATTACATCTCTTAACTGGTGTTCGAGAAGAATTTGAAGCTGTGATTGAAAACAATCGTTTCAGGCAATAGGTTGATGCTGTAACCGTTACGCAATCAGCGCAATCTTACTACATTGAGAACCAGATATTTATTGTATGATCTGTTTTCAGAGCCGAATTCTGCTCAGTTTGTTACGATTGATATTCTATAAACTATTAATGCTTGTCTTTTCAAGTAAATATTTTGGTTAACTTTTTTTATGGTTGGGATCGCTAACTATTTCACAATTTCACGTCTTATTGAATATTATTTCCTGTCCACTATGTATGTGTCTTCAACATATTCATGTACACATTACGACATGAATTTTGCGCGTTTTGTTTCAATCCATCAAAAAACTTATCCGATATTCTTGGAATCGAGCCTAACATGAACGATATGGGAAAAGTCAACAAGACAAAGTCAGCAGTAGATACTGACGCCATTACCCAACATTAACACACTTTAGGAAGTCGTAAACGCTGAGAGTTTAACGCAACATTATACACAACAAAAATACGTGTATGTGCCCTGCGGATGAAAAATTATGTAACCCTTGTCAGTAGCGATGTGACCGTATCGGTGATTGAAGTGATGTTGCGAGATATGAGACCAACATGTATATGCTGAATTTGAATTAAAACTCGGTACTTTATAGATCAACACTTATATCTTTCATATATGTACAATTAAAGAAAGATCACTGTTCAGCAGTAGCGATTAAAGATGCTGGTTGATTAGAATGATGAAAGGGATATAACTCTTCTTTAAATAGCTTTTTGGGCAAATAGTTATTTCTCCTTTAATTGCTAAACGTGTTTTCGTATTTATTCTCTGTTCAAGCTGATACAAATATGAAACATTTATGAATGTATACATGTACACATATTTCGTTCGTACTATTTTATTTAAGCGATGCATCATTAGTACTACAGACAAGTCTGCGGCTTGTGTTTACAAAACTATCACAAAGTAATAATACTGGCCAATCATGTAGAAAAATGTATACGCCAGCATTACCTGTGGTATATATTCGCTCGCCGTGAGACCATCCCCCTTGGCATTGCATCTTCGGTTGAGTGCAGTGGAATATATAATCTCCTTCATTATTATACCACCTTCCCAGGTGGTCAGTGTAGTATGTTTGTTTGTTATTATACAATCCTTACAGGCACTACTCCCTCCGTTGTTGGTAGTGAATTATATGTTCGTTTGTCCTTATACCATCCTTTAAGACATTAGTTCATCTTTTACGGGGTTAGTGTTATATATTATGTCGGCATCCTCTATTGGATTACATTTTCATCGGAAGAACAGCATGAAAAAAACATTTTGTCTTGATTTGTCAGGTAATTTAATCATTAGACTTTTTTTCTATTTCTTTACTTTTTTATGACAAATTCGCCATGACAGACAGGGATAATGTAAATTGATGTACGTACATTTAAAAAATCTATTAGTGGGTACAGGGCAATCAATGCTTTATATCTCTGTTTGTATTGATTTTTTAAAAGATATGTGCATACGTCGGCCGGCCATTAAAATGTGTTGTCACCCGTAAGTGAGAAATCTCATTTTATTCGATGAAAAGGAGGATTAAACTGTCTAATTTTAAGAATATTCGATCTTGAGTTATGTGTGATGAATCTATTTTTACTTAATATTCACACGTTATCAAATCTAACATATAATAAATGATAATCTTTAGTTAGCTTGGTGGGATTGACAGTGGAATGATGACGAAATCATGAGAGGATTTGAGATAAACCAAGTTCTACTATATATGAGGAAGGTTTATGGCCTTATTTGTTGTCATGTAATTGGAAGACGATTATTTTTTATTTCCAGGACAAGCAATCACATCGTTATTCGGTACACAAATGGGAAATACTTTGACATAAACTAATCTCATGGAACGCCCATTTAATATTGGGTACACGGAAGAAGGAAAAGAAGGTCCTGTGTAGTTGTCGTAGAAGACGAAGTATCTGAGTCTTACAAAGAACAACCTAAATTGAAATTTAGTCTATTGACATAAAAAGGCCGACACGTTATCTGAATGCGCAATTTTATCAGACTGCTTCTACAAAGATACGCCTTCATCAGCAAATTAGAGATTAATTAAGATTGCTGGGAATTGTTTCCCACGTTTTTTTAGTAAATCACAGAAGAATGGCAAGAAATATGTTGTTACTTTACTTCATAAGATATAAAACATTTTCGATCTGTACTTTATTCCAACACTTTTCGTATTTTACGAGTAGTCATTCTGTTATACTTGCATATAATTGCATATACTTTGTTTATTATTCTATGGATTGACTAAGAAATTCCAATTTTTCACACTTCGCGGTTCAACTGGATATTCGCTAGATAATTGGTGTAGTAATCCGCTAGATTCAATTGATCCCAGTCAAAGACCTGCAGAAGCGAATAAAGGATTAATGCAGTACAAAGAAGACATCAGCTAATTTCTATAGAGTGCCCGCCTCTTGCTAATTAGAGACATTATAGTGGCACCGAATTTGTAATCAAAGATCAGAATATTTACAATGTAACCCACATAGAAGTAAAGATCAATAACATCGATCTTTTGTGGTTATACAACAAATACAGGATTTCTGTAAACGATAGCTGCCACCAGGAACAGAATGGCAAGTTCGAGCAAGAAAAAAGAGGGTGATTGTGGGGAGAGTGTGTTCTGATATGAACATCATTAATTGAACAGATGAATCGAGTCACGTGCCAAGGAATTAGCAGAAAGCTTTGCAGAGAAAACATTGTTAAAAATGAAAAAATAAATCGATGTGTGTGTATTTTGAAATCCTCATGCAAGTAAAAGTTATATCGATTAGCGAACAACACAATAGGCTCCTATTGATGTTAATTTTTATTTATATAATTTTCCTATAACATTTGTCATCGTGTTTTTATGTTATGTAATTCGTGTATTTTGTAAATCTTAAAAGATTATTTTGCTACTGGACTTCTT
>OY744515.1:230053237-230078237 GCA_963556195.1 Sepiola atlantica | reverse complement strand
ATCTGTACATTTTCTATATTAAATTCAACAGTAAAAAGGCGGATGAATACATATCCAAATATATGTATATAGTATTATAAATAATTATATATTATATCTACATTTTTTAAAAAATTAATTCCACAGTTATCATTACAAAAGTTCATCTTTCGTGTAGCCATCGTAAACTGTACCTATTAATTATACTGAACTCTTAATAGTCCTGACGGCTCTTCTAGTATATGAATTGTAATGCTTCGGGTCACGGTTGTTCTAGTTACGCCACAGAAAATACAATCTCCATCTCTTTAGTTAGGTGAATGGTGTCATCATATTCTAACCTAATCTATTTGCATTCATCAATTCCTCATTTTTTTTACTGGATGACATCCCCTTTTATTGACGTAATTCACTGTGGTGGATTATACTTATATTTGTTATGAAATATGACGCGTCAAATGTAGAAGGTCGTGAATATGTGGACATATGTTTGTAAGTATATATTTACGTGCGTGCGTATGTTGCCTTTAAATGTGCACCTTGTTGCACTGTTATTGTGTCGGTAAATCTATGTGTGTTGATATTATAGACCAGCATTTTACAGAGTGTCTGAAAAATCACTTACAAAAATAAGTCTCCATCACGAATAGATATACGTTGGTGTATGGGTGCTGATATAAATGTGTGAACATGTGTATATACACATGTGTGTTTATGTATATGTGGGAATATATGAAGACATGCATGTGCATGTATAGCTACGGGTCTGTATTTTTTGAGGATCTATGCGATTGCTACATTCTATACTCTCTTCCCCCACCCCACTTCCACCAAACTGCGTGCGGGATGTAACCCGCTCATTTGGTTAGTAAATGTATCATGGCGCGATGATACTGGACTTTGACTAAAATCACACTTAAAACATGTATGCCTATAAACAGCTAATATATATATATATATATATATATATATATATATATATATATATATATATATATATATATATATTAATATTTTACCTACGTACAACGTCGTTTCAAGCTTACGGCTCTCATCAGATTCCCAAAGGGCGCGAACACGGAAAACAGAGACACTTTGTACTATAAGCCACAGGAAATTGTCACATGAAAACGGAGAAAGTAAGTTACATTTTTACATTTAAAGCGGCAAGTATAAATATACAGCCATTCGATTAGATTCGACGACAGTGGAACAACCTTGCACTTGGGCTTCAGGGGAATGTATATATATATATATATATATATATATATATATATATAAATATATATATATATATATATATAAATTTATATATATATATAAATGTATATATATGAATGTATATATATATATAAATGTATATATATATATATATATATATATAAATGTATATATATATATATATATAAATGTATATATGTATAAATGTATATATATGTATATATACGAATGTATATAGATATATATATAAATGTATATATATATACATATAAATGTGTATATATGTATATATATATAAATGTATATATATATATATAAATGTATATATATAAATGTGTATATATATATAGATGTATATATATAAATGTATATATATATATATGAATATATATATATATATATATATTCATGTAACATATTAGCTCAAATACCAATTGGTAAATCTTCAAATCAGCTTAGACTAACAGCATAATATTGGAAACGGCAAAGTATGCTTAGAGTAACATAACATATCATGAATACAAAATCAAAATTTCTCGATCAGACAAATAATCGCAATATACACACGTATATATGCTTGTGTTTTATTTAATCTCCGATTAATGAAAATTACTTTAAGTGTACAAATAAATAACAATTAAAAATAACAAAAGTATACAACGCAGAAAATATAAATAATAATTACAAATAATGTTCTATTATAAATAAAACAGAAAGATCATGATACGTCAATAAATATATGAATTAAAATGTAAATAAAAAATATATATCACTAAAAAATAGACATGGGTAGGCCATTCTCATGTTCTTCGACTTTTACTACTGTACAAAAATACATAACCTACTTCACTTCTGATTATCAGAGAATACCATATATATATATATATATATATATATATATATATATATATATATATATATATATATATATATAGATATAGATAAAGTGAAAGAATAAAATAAGGTGCGAACCAAATTTTATTACAATTCAATTTTGGATCACCATTTACCAATTGGATTATTTTTAATCAACCTCTTTGATATCTTGCTTGGAGCTATTTTAGACTAATTTACTATGATGAACTGTATAGTTTTACTTAAAAGTATGTTTTGGACCGGTATATTTGATGTTTTATATACCTTTATGTATTTTTATATATTTTTGTCAATATATTTTTTCAAAGTTTAATTTTTATTACCTGCAGTAATGTCATTGCGGCAATGGTCATCTGAGGAGAAGATTTTCTTTGAAAACTGATGAGTTAAAGACTGTAAAGAACTTTGCCTGAACATTGGATTGTAATAACATTTGATTTGCACCTTATTGTATTCTTTCACGTCATCTATGCTATTAATACTCTATCCAGTATATTGAGCTTTATTTTCATCCAGATGGTCACTAATTTAATATATTAGTTGCCTCTTATATCTTTTGTTCTATAAACCTTAAATATATATATATATATATTTATATATATATATATATATATATATATATATCTTTCATGATTACTAAGGGGGTATTTGGCTGAGTAGCAGAACGTCGTCTGTAACGTCTTAAGGTTTTGCTTTTGAATCTCGCATGGCCTACCACAGTAAATACTTATATTTAATAAATATTTATGCCCTCCCGTTGAAGTATTACATTAGAAAAGAGGAACAGTAATCACCAACTAGCATTGAGGTGAAATTATTTTCCGTATACATAGGTTAATATGTTCGCTCATAAGTATCGGCAATAAAAAAATGACAACATCAATAAAGTGGGATACATAAGTTTGACTACTAATAGTGGGGTTCGTGTTATATGTGATATATATATATATATATATATATATATATATATATATATATATATATGTATATATATATATATATATATATATATATATATATATATTTATATATATATATATATATGGGTGTGTGCGTGGGGGTGTATGTGTGTGTTTTGAGGTGAGTTCGTTATTCTCCTTAGAATAACATTTGTTCCACCTAATACTCAGGAAACAGTGTTCAGGTAATCTTCCGGGGAGATTACTTTAATGTCGTTCCATCATTCCCAAGGGAAAACAGCAGATAGAGAGATAGGATGTGCAGAGAATTGAGCCAGAGAGAATTTTTCTGGGAAAACAGAATAGTTAAGATTCAAGAGGGGAAGACAATATTTAAAATATAAGTTTGTTTTGTTCGCAATGTAATAAAATAAAACAAAGTAAATACAAAAATGTCTGAAAAAGGAAATGAGAAACAGGTGGAATCGATAAGCGAAGATTGTAACATACGATCGAAAATAGAACATGGGGAATAGGTGGACACCGGGGAAAAATAAAACATAAAAGGGAGCCGGGGGGAGCTTCGAATAACCTGTGTCGGATAAAATGTAAATCTCTCTAAAAATAGGGTCGGACAATGACAAGAAAGCGAGATAAGGGAGATAAGATGAGACAGCAAAGAAAATAAAGATAGCAGACAAAAAAAAAAGGGAAAATTAGAAAAAAACAAAACAACGAAAGAAAAGAGCTAGACTGATAAAATGTAGAATAGATATAATTAAAAATACTTTTACTCAGAGGACTAATCAAATCGTCTAGTCAAAGTATACATTTTTTACTACTAATTGTACGTAAAACGGAAGCACTGTTGAATCAATTTAAGTGATATGACAGCTAGATTTTTTTTTAAATTTAGAATTCCAATTTATTGAAACTTAATGTATGCAGCAAAAGATTAACGAGTACCCATACAATAACACAGCCACACACACTCACCCCACACACACACACACGCAGCACATAGACACACATATATATATATATATATATATATATATATATATATATATACGTATATCGAGGTAGCATTTCTCTTTTAAACATATTTTGTTAAATACGACAGATACGCTATGATGCATAGACATTGAAAAGGTTATATGCGCGTCAAGTTTTTTCTTCTATAACTTCCCCCGAAGATGGATCAAAATGGATCCGAATATACTAGTATTTTAAGTGAATATGGGAGATACATCTGCCAGTTCCAACTTGATACTAGAAAATATATTTGGATTATAGAGTGGATCAATACAAAAATATGCAGACATAAATTGTCCGTCATATGGAACGATATATATATATATATATATATATATATATATATATATATATATACATATATATATATATAAATATATAAATATATATATATATATATATATATATATATATATATATATATATATGATCATTTCTGTATGTGTATAGATTTAAACATTTATACATCATTAGCCCATTATGAATGAAGGAGCACAACTGCTAATTGTAAAGTGTTGAGTGTGGACTATATTTTGTTTTATTTCGTTTCATGTAAAGGGAGTGAAATATTATGTCATGGAAATAAAGATACCTCTGATTTGTGTAAAACTTTAAGAATTACTAATATACATTTAATAATATGATATTATATTCCCCACATGTCAGTTTTTTGTATTTTAAAGAGAGTTAGACATACTATGGGCACCCTCTCTCATTTTAAAATTGAAATATTTCAGATTTACATTAAATTCGGTGTATAGTCATTAGACACTAATTAAGCAAGATTCTATGAACTTCAATTTCGTTTTAAAACCACTTAATCTTAAGCCTTAAGTTTTAGACATTTCATATAATCAAAATCATAGGATAAACTTTGATTAATATTAGAATAAAGATTCTAAATGATTAATTATCATAATATATTTAATTTAATCTTCGTAAGAAGGCATAACAATCGTGCTAACTATTCTGTTTTAGAAATTACATTTACCTGCCCAGGGATAGGAAATATTTTCGTGATCGCATATTTTCTGGACACACGCATGTTACATGACCTAATGACTGACTGTAAAGATTACCATATGAGCCCGTGGTCCTAAACATATAATAGCGAATGGGATAGGGGACAGTCGACTTTACTGTACTATGTAGATAGATGAGTGTGTGTTGTATGTGTGTGTGTAACCTTGTGAATATTTTCGAGAATATAATATTTTATGTACTTATCATCCGATTATTAATAATAACGATAACTTCATTGAATAGCAATTCCTTTTTACTAATTATCACTTGATTAGTACACATAGCCAACCAAAATGTTGAACTAATTGTCAACATTACGTATTCATCACAAAATCAGGTAGATTTCAAATCTTGATTACATTTGTTTTTGATTAGTGTGAATGTAATTGAAGTTAGTATTCCTTAGGCCAAACATTGTTTTAAAAAAAAACAACAGATGACCATCTAAGTGATACAGAAGAATAACAAAATTGAATGAGAGAAATAGAAAACTAAAATGGGATTTCAAGAAGTAAGAAAAACAAACATATAAATGAAGATATTAATCACAAACTTAAATGTGTTAAAGGGTGTTTAGACTTGAGTAAGAAAATATATAGTAGGGCGTGTTTAAACAGTAGTAAATAAAAATAGCGACAATAAAAACAAAAAAAATGATAGGGTATTATACTAAACACGGAGAAATAAAGAAAAGAACAAATATACGTAAAGTATTGAATGCAACAACGATTAATTTTTTGTTGATTGATTACGATTAAAAGTAATCTACTACAGACTTACATTCAAATACCTGTCTGTTTGTTTCTCTGTTCAGAAACTGCTTCAAAGTTTTCAAAGATGTATTTTGATACCAATATATCTTCTAAAACTGTATTGCCCAGGGTACTTCATTTGATTAAAAAGGAAACACCATTTTAATGCAGTCTTTGTTTGTTTGTTTTTCACATCCATTAAAATCACATTTTACTTTAGTCTATGTATGACTTAAATTACATCGTAGTTGATAGAGGCTTCCGTGTTTGGAATAAGAGTACACATAGGTCTTAGTAGATTTCTTAATACTAAGGATCAGGGGCGGGCAACCTCCGACCCGCGGGCCACATCCGGCCCGCGAAGGCTTAGCGTCCGTCCCGCCACCCTGCTTGCTTTATTATTGCCATCCGGCCCGCGGACCTCCCAGTACAACTCATATTATGTTGTGACATAGACGTAACAGTAGGTTTAAATTAAGATTTACAGTGGGATAAAAATGTATAAATATCAGCGTGCGATGATGCATGTATATTTCATTTTTCTTTAACAATTAATTTCAAATCCTTCGCCTAGACAGAAAATAGAAAAAGAGAACGAGAGAGGCAAAGAGGAAATGAGAGACGAGGAAAGTGCATAAAACTGAGAACTTATATGAGGTGTGTCAAAACGAATGCTGGATCAACTTGCTACTTCCCCCATAATTATTTGTTATGATTCCAAAATGGCTCTTCGTCGACGCCTTTATAACATCACATACATAAGTCTCTGGAGAAAAAAAATCAGATTTGTAGAGTGTTCAATGCAATTTTCGTATAATTTATTAATGTAAACAAAATATAGTAATTCTAAGATTTTCTTTTTCACTACGGCCCGCGATCTCCTTCCAAAAGTCTCATCTGGCCCTCAGTCTGAAAAGGTTGCCCGCCTATAGATTAATCGAAATTTATTTCATTTAATACCACTGCATTTATATCTTATTACACTATCCACCGTGTGTACATCAATCAATCATACCACACGATCTTGATATTATACAATGTAAAGTAATTCATAATCACGTTGACACACCGGTTCCCGTTAGATCACCTAAGTTGAGCGACGTTGAGCCTGGTCAGTATTAGAGAAGTGACCATTAGAGAATACCAGGGACTGTATAGCACATGGCGATAAGTAAATAGCGTCGCTAACCAAGGGAAGAGTTCCTCCATCAGGAGTTATAAAAAAATGCTGATTGTGATTGTGATGGTGAAAGAAATTAGAAAAAAAATGCAAATTAATGTTATGTGCATGGTTTCTGATTTAATAACGTGGAAGGTCTGGTCTGTGATACACCAAATCATCCGAAGTCGTTCCAATTAATCCAAGCTATAGTTGCGCCTTTAAGCGGCATATGATTACTCAAGTTAGGAAGCCAGTGAATCTTTGTGTCAAGTCAAGAATAACAATTCTGAGTGTGTTATGGCTAAGAATAGTACCGAACAGAACAAACTATATAAAAAAAGAAAGATGCCTGGTCCACAGAACACCGTGTTTTTAATTGGTGTAATTATCATTAATATAACAAAAAGCGACAGGAAACAGCAGGAATAGAAATGGTGATCACAACACTCCTAATTATTGATGAGTTAAAGTAGGATGCGGATTCTAAAAATGAGAAATTTAAAATTAATCATGAATAATGAAAATATGCCCTAAAATATTATTCTGAGAATAAAAATATAATTGATATAATCGATATAATCGAAGTAAAAAAAGCAATGGCATATTAAAAGATTAGTGTAGTTTTGTGCTTTGCGGAACATCAATACTTTTATCTTATTCAATTTTTAGATACAATATGAACCTGAAAATATCAATATTACCAGAATAATCGAAAAATAACAGAATTACAATGTATTTTTACTTAGAGTTTTCGATGAAACATATTGCTAAAGAGCTATGGAAATATACCCATTAAATTATGAGAGGGAATACACTTTTCTTGTCTCTTGTAGAAAAATGAAATGAATTGAAATTATTTAGGTAGATGTTGTATTTTGGTTTCGAAAAATGGCGGGATTAGGTACGATTGTGTTTAAACAGTTGTGAATAGGATACACAGCAAAAATAAGAAACGTAAAGAGTGATATTGATGGTTAATCCACAAAACATTTTATTTAAACAAATAAAGCATATGTTTAGTTCGGTAACGTGTTAGGAAAGAGAAGGCATATGGAGTGTACTTGATTAGGTGTTAAGAGTTTACATCCGGACCTTCGACTGCTATCATGGAAGCCTGCTAATCCACGTAGCGGACGGTGGTTTCAACAGTCTTCTTGTAGACTCTATTATGTAGTCCCGCAAATTAAATTATTGACGAAAGCAACATTATCGGTACTTTCTTTTAATGCTAACACTATTAATATCTAGGCCACACGTTATGATTTCACTGTGTATAATATCGCTATATCATCGCCTGTCAAAAGCAACACATACACTATTTAATTCTTCATAGCACGCAACACTGAATCTTAACTAAATACTATTGATCAAACTTGTTAAGGCATCTCACAGAATCTGTACAGGTAATATAAAACATTTGTGTATTTAGAATTTCTATCTGCCCTATTATACAAAAAGAACAAAAACAATGACAGATAACATTAAATAAATTTACCTAAACAAAAAATATAAGGTGTTTGCCCATTTACTTGGCAAATGCTAGTCACGGCACGAAATAAGAAATGTTGCAAAGCTCATCGATTGAAATCAACGTCATTGGTCGCCTTTGTTTAATACATATTGTACGGTGGACGTTGAATTCTAATTCGGAATGTGTGACATCAAAACAACAACAATATACACGTTCTTTAATATTTCAGCGAATTACTTCTTTTCCTTAAATATTCCATGATGTATTCTCCCGACTAACCTATTATATTATCTTCTACCTCAGTCTTAAGTCCTGGAGTTAAATCCTACCGATAAAACATGACTAATTTCTAGATTACTAGCCTAATATTTTGCTAAATGAATATGCTGGCACCGATATATATATATATATATATATATATATATATATATATATATATATATATATATATATATATATATATAAGCAGTCTACAATATGAAGCGTTTTCATTTACGATGACCATTTTTTTTTTTATTGACTGTGCTATATGGACTAACTTTCGATCCTCATATATATTTGGTCCCCCGATTTTAAAAAAATGGGAGACCTATGTTTTGGGGCATTTCCGTCCGTGTGTATGTCCGTGTTTGTGTCCGTCCGGATTTTTCTCCGGAACCATCCATTGAATTTCTCTTTTGTCAGGTTAGAAAGTGACATTCTCCGATTTTTGAAAAAAAATCTGGTTATCCCCCAGGGGGTCAAAAGGCCTCGAAATGGCAAAAATGACATTTTCTGCCCGATAACTTTTAATCCATCCATTCAATTTTTCTGACATTTCTCTTAAATGTTGCATCAAATTGTAACTTTGGTCAGGTTAGAAAGTGACATTCTCCGATTTTTTGAAAGAAAAATCTGGTTAGCCCCCCCAGGGGGTCAAAAGGCCCCGAAATGGCCGTTAATGACATTTTTTGCCCCATAACCTTCCATCCATCCATTCGATTTCTTTGAAACTTGGCCAAAATATGGAGACAATTGTTCCTAATAGAAACTAAGTATCGCTTACCTTGGAAAAAATCTGGTTCGCGCCCTCAGGGGGTCAAAAGCCTCCATAAATTGCAAAACTGACCCTTTTCTCTCATAACGTTTGATCCATCCATTGAATTTGTCTTAGACTTGGCCAAAATGTAGAGGCAATTGTTCTGGATATAAAATGAGGATCCTTGACATCAGAAAAATTCTGGTTCGCGCCCCCAGGGGGTCCAAGTGGGGGTCATAAATGCCCCAAATTGTCCAAGTTTATTGCATTTTACACTCGTCACATACACCTGGGGACAACGCATGCGCGGCTTGTTTAATTTAAGTTTTTGCGAACGTTTGTTTAATTTTGCCAAGTAAATTAATCGTTTCGTAAGTAAGGTTTCATTTTCACACTATGCAAGACAAATTTCAATTTATAAACTCGTCAAAATATACAGCGATTGTATATCACACACACACACATACACACACACATATAGATATATACATATATACATATATATATATATATATATATATATATATATATATATATATATTGCACACATGCATATACATACAATTAAATCTGGAAAATAGTAATAGCGACGCACATACTCACAAACATAGACAATATATATATATATATATATATATATATATATATATATAAGGATATAATACATAAATATATATATATACATATATATAAATATATATATATATATATATATATATATATATATATATATATATATATATATATATATATATATATATAATGCAGCGAAGTTGTAAGATAATTGAAAACTTTAACGACAAGTAGTAATTGGGAAACAAGTTTTCCTGTAATTTATATAAGGTTTCGATAATGATGCCCATATCATTTTTAGTATATATTAAAATCTTATGAACACACATTACAAACACACAAAAACACAGACATATATATATATATATATATATATATATGTAAAACTAAACATTCGCTTTTTTGTTTTGTTTTACTTCAGTGAAAGTTCTCAGAAGTAAAAGGGGCTAACTCTTGATCTCCATATGAAATACATAAATATTCGAGTATTGCTTTGAAGTTCTCCTCAACCTATTAAACGTCGAGCGACTAAAAGATGCAATAAATATAACTTTTACTTCACCCAAATCACTAGTTCACTATATCATAGTGCATTTTTATTGTAGTCATCTGGTCTTACCGGATTCCAGGGCAAAAATGCATCTAGTCTGCTGGAGTATCCAGCTTAGTTATGTGTCTAGAGGCAACATCACTTCAAAAAAGTGCACGGTGTTTCAGATGAGCTAGTAAATAGTATACATAGAGAGGGGATCATATTCGGGCTTCAAATATTATGTTACTTTTAATATTAGGTGCGAGTTTTTGGTTAGTGTGAAGTATCTTCATGCCAGGTTGCCCTGACATACTTGTGTACAAAGAGACCTTAAACACTCAAGGACAGTGTATAGTATGTATCTAATCTTTCTTCTATGTAAACACATGTATAATCATATACGTTTGTGTCATTCAACTTCAGTCAAAATTCTGAGAAATCAAGGGGTCATTCCTGGGTCTTACACTTGACCTCTATATGAGATACATAGATATTCGAATATTCAATTAATGTTCTCTTTTACCTGTCAAGATATGTGATATAGCTAGATATGAGCATATATGTTGTATCGATACTTGTAGAAATGTGCTCATCGGCGCTTAGTAATCGATAGTGTTTCGCTTTCCGTACTTCAGTCAATGTGATTATTTTCAACATGAACTATAATCTAGAATGTGCGCAGAGTGTATCTACTAGTTACCACGCGAGTTTCTCCATGTGCTCTTAAAATGTGAAAACATGAGCTTGATTTTAGATGCTGTGTACCCCCTCTATAAATGTAGACATTGGCATGAAACTATGTAATAATAGTGAAATAAAAAACGATGGCGTGCAAGACGATGGATAGATATTGTCGCCTATACATAGACAAATAAGTATGCATTATTATTTGCAGAAGAAACACAAACAAATATCAAGTTTTCCAAAGCTGTATAGGGAATGATGTAGATATTGCCAGTATAAAAATAAAAATCCCATTCGTTCGTAATGTCTCTAATAAAGTAATTGGGAAATTATAATTCATAATCAACAATTAGTAAATACTTTAGTAAATGCTCTGCTGAACTGGCCTCTGTCCTCTCTACAATAACTGCTTAGCTGAATCTTGCTTCCCCGATCGCTGGAAAATCGCCTCTGTGGTACCAGTCTTCAAGAGTTCTGGGAATAGAACCGATCCTCACAATCAGTCTACTGCCGATCTTTGCTAAAATTTTCGAATCCTTAATCGATCTAGCGAGAGTAAGGCACTTAGATAATGCTAAACTTCTATCTGACCGCCAGTATGGATTTAGACAAGCATGATCTACTGCGGACATCATAACGGTCATCTCTGAACGCATGTATCATACACTTGACAAGGCAGGAGAAGCTAGGGCAGTAGCGCTTGATATATCCAAGGCCTTTGACAAGGTATGGCATAAAGGGCTTCTCCTGAAAATACGTTCATACGGTATTACTGGGCAATAACTTAATATAATCAGATCCTTCCTACGCAAAACAAAAATCCAGGTTGTCCTCGATGGCCGTTCATCTAAGTAACATGACATACATGTTGGTATATCCCAGGGATCTATCCTTGGACCTCTGTTGTTCCTGATCTATATAAATGATATCCCTGATGACATAGTGCCTTAGATTGGTTAATTTGCTGACGACACCACGCTTTACTCTCACCATGTTGGCAAAACAGACGCGATCATATCCGAGGCATTGGCTGAATCTTTAAAAAATGACCTCCAGGCTGTAGTGGAGTGGGATCACTAATGGTTGGTAACTTTTAATGCCGCTAAGACAAAGCTACTTTCCTTCAATAACTACAAAGAACCTCTCCAACCACCGATTGTCATGGCTAATAACACCCTACCTGAGAGTTCATCATTCAAACTCCTCGGCCTAACCTTCACAGGTAACATGAATTGGAACAAATACATCGAAGACATTGCCAAGGCTGCCGCAAAGAATATGTGCTTCCTCTACCGTGCTAATAAACTCCTCTCACCTGACATTATCCTGTACATCTACAAAGCCACCATCCGCCCATGCATGGAGTATTATTATCACATCTGGGCTGGTGCATCATCTACTAGTCTCTCCCTACTTGACAAGGTCCAAAAAAGAATCGCCAACCTAATAGGTCCCTCACTGTCAACCAGGCCCCAGTCCCTGTCCGATCGCCGCAGTGTGGCATCCTTGTGCTTGTTTTACAAATACTTCAACGGATTATGCTCCGATGAACTGGATACTCTGGTGCCCCTTCGACGTAAATTCACTGGACCAACTCGATAATCAACTAAATCTCATTCATTAACTGTGGAAGCCCCCAGATGTCGGAGGGCCTTCTACTCAAATAGCTTCTTTCATCGTGTTGCTGGCCTCTGGAACTTCATGCCTGCTCCCTGTTTCCCCGACAGTACAGACATACAGAAGTTTAAAACTAATGTGAACAGACATCTTGCTGCGAAGATCCTAATCTAGGTTTACTGCCCCCTACCTTCTTCCCCCTTTCTTTTTTCTCAGTAGCCGCTTACATCTACAATGGCGTCCTGCCTTGTTTGGGGTGAACTATGTTAAAAAAAAAAAGTGGAATTAATAAGGCATAACACTACATTAATAGCAAGACACCTTAATTCAAATAGCTCTATTTATACACATTTACGATTAATAGCACATCATTACATAATTAATAACGATTATATGTACATATAAATCCCCTCAAATATTACTAAGATTAACATTCTACGTTGGTGCACCAAAATATTTCATAACATACCAATTCATTGCTTTACAAATGTATCAATTATGAATAACAAGTTATGTATTTTTTATTAATACACTCGTAATTTTGCACACTAATCAAAAGTAAAAATGATCAAACTATATCGCCAGTTATAGAAGGTATGCATGACAATTGATTTCTTTTTTTACATGTGAATAATCTACATTATATATTCAAAACAAAAGTGAACTGTTAAAATTTTTTAAAATAGTTAACGATAACAAAAACACACTTAAAAATAATGCAATTCATCATTATATTTATTTCAAACAATGTATTCCAACGTACTGAATATTGACAAGAATTGTACGTTTTTTAAAGAATGATGTTGGGCAATGTTTGATAAAACTAAGAGTTTAACACGTCAGCTACTTTTTGCGTCTAGCTGTTGAGTTGAATTGAATTGTATGTGATTTGTATATTGTATTGGAATACTGTGTAAATCTATTCTTTTTAAAAAGAAGGAATTGCATTGGAAATATATTAAGATGGTTATCATTGGCTGAAAGTTATTTAATCATCGTTGCTTTAGACATATGCTTGATATAATGTTATAGGCGAGTGTAATTAGTGAATTCAAAAATAATGATTAATAGTATCCAATACATTATGAAACTTTACTTTAATGTAATTTTCCTAAGATAAATGATATTCAGAAACGTACGTACATAAACAAGAATTCGTCGAATATTTATTCTAATATTTCAAAATATTCTGAATTTTTTTTTCATTTACAACATCCAAATAAAACGATTAATTAATAAACTAATGAAAGTACTGTTTGATATATCAATTATTGGCGTTTTATAGTAGCTACACTATTGAAGCATATCCTGGGCATGTAATGATATATGATTTTACTGAAGATATATATCTATTTATCTCACCTATGAGGATATCATGGATTGTTATCAGTTGTAGATTATGTATATATATATATATATATATATATATATATATTACCTTGTCTGTATTGCTTGTATTTATATATCTATATCTCTATACGTCTATCTCTCTCTCTCTCTCTCTCTATATATATATATATATATATATACATATATATATATATAAATATATGTACGTGTGTGTGTGTGTGTGTGTGTGCGTGTGTGTGTGTGTGTGTGGGTGTGGATGTGCCATGTTATCTCCTAATGTTAGACGTCGTTAAAAGATAATCCCGGTTAGAAAGCTATTTTTTTATTAAAAGGGTAATATTGATATGGGTCTATTGAAAATAAACAAGTCAACAATTGAGCAATAGGTAATAATTGATTTATTCTAGCCAACAACATCTTTAACTAGACTGAATATTTAATGTCCTTCCTGAAAGCAATGGCAAACATTCAATGAAGGGTATTATTAATTTAAATATCAAAATTAAATGTAAGTAATACCTGTATGCTCATTGTGATCGTTGGCAATGGTGGTGGATATAAAGAAAATATATCTACGCAGTATAACACGTATGTTGTCATGAAGTAGATAAACTATATCAAATAACATGATAACAACTTTAATAACTGTGTGAGTATATATATATATATATATATATATATATATATATATATATACCATTTAATAAACAGTTAAATATACGTGATGTATGTTTAAATAAATAATGATTGTGATCATAGAAATCTCAATATATTTAATAGAGCTATACATTCAGAAAATGAATGATGAAAATAAAAGTTGTACAATGACAATATTTATTAAATAATCAGAAGTTCAAAAACAAGGCTTAATTTTTTATCTTTAATCGATGGATTTTTAAATTAAAACCGATTTCATCAGAATTAGGTTCTAGCTTTTGGACTGCTGACACAACATTTTTAAAATCTGTATTTTCAATTCTTTATTTGTAACCTATTGAACTTAACTACTCTGCTCGAAAGCTGCAATTTGCAATGACTAGTGCACTACAAATCTAGTGTGGGCATATTAATTTCACTTTGAATCTTCCAGACTGGATATTTCGTTTTTCATCTCTTCGCATTTGCCGCGGATCTTTAGGCATACAGACTAGACGAACTTCGCTGATGGCTATGGAATACTCAGCTTTTTATAGAGAACCTCTGGACTTTTGTATACTTTGTGTATTCCCATTTTATATTTTTTACCGTAACTTTATTGTTATTGAGTGTTATTGCCCTAATTTAAGATCCTTTTATGGGCAATACCTGTATATATATATATATATATATATATATATATATATATATATATATATATATATATATATATATTTATTTATTTATAAAGTTAAATGTTACATATTTGTGTCCTATAATGAAAATAATTTCGGCAGATAAACGCGCAGAGAAAGTTTTTTGCGTGTTTCCAGGAAGTCGTTGACGATTAGAATTCAGAAAAGATGGAGGCATCACAGAACAAAATCGCATTACGTAAATGCGAAAAACGATTACTGCGCGTTTCTCTGCAGTCTTTACAAAAATATTTCATTTCTCCATCTATTTTGTTCGTTTGCCTTTGACTCCTGAGGATGATTTGAAAAAGAATCGTAAACGTACGTGAAACTTTAATATCAGTAATATTATACTAAAATGTCTATAGTTCTGAATGTTCTAAATAGTTCGAAACACATGGTATGTACGTAGTTAACCTCATTCCCTTGACGATGGACTCTTACATTACTTGGGAGACAAATCCAAACTATGGCAAATTCATCAGCCAATTCCCATCCGAAACTAAGATCCTGATACAGATGATTGAAAGGATCTACTAAAGGATATCTAGACATGAGTTGTCTCTTATATTCCACAATACTTGCCTGCAAGAGAAGATTCTGCCTATATGCTGCCTATATATATATATATATATATATATATATATATATATATATATATATATATATATATATATATGTGTGTGTGTGTATATATAGTGGTAGAATGCACGCCGCATGACAGGAAAAATCAGTCAATATTCCATTAATTTAAAATTGTGATATTCTTTCTTTAAGAGGTATGGTACGGTTTCGGTCGATCCCCCATTGAATTGTAAATTTATAAAGAAAATAATGTAGTAACGTTACGCACCATGTTCCCTATAACACATATTCCATAACTCATAAACGATATGTGCGTGTTAAAATACTAGACGATTTGTTTAGTATTTTTGTTGTTTAACAATGTTTTCATAATGTAGCCTAAATACACGCACACATATATATATATACATATATATATATATATATACATATATATATATGTGCATATACAAATTAATTAAATAAAAACGCAGTAATTTTTTTAATATGTAATAATAACATTATTAATTGTATTTGCATAATTGTTGTACAATGCTTGGTGGGAATATGCAATTTAACTGATAATGTTAGAAAACACCAATATATATTAAAGAATTTTAGGCAACAGCAAACAACTACATCTGAGATTAATTATAGGTCATGAGTTATGTTTATTTAGACAAATTATATATTCTATTGTGTATTTAATTTATTAACAATTTTTATCAATATTTATATGATTAAAAATCTAAAACAACTTGTACTGCGAGGCTGGATATGTTAACCCTATTTTTGTATTATGATAATTTTTGTGTTTTTTCGGTTAGTCTTTTACGCATACAATTGTTCTTACTGTCAGAGTTTTGAGTCTTAATAAACAGTTTTTGATTGGTTTGAGTACTCGTATCAGATAACCTCTATGTAAGTATGTTCTGGTTGCTAAGACCCAATTTCGCTTAATGTAAAGCCATTCCCTAGTGACAATGAGTGTCAATTCTATGCTGATTCAAGTTGGTAATAGGTGTCCCGATGTGATCGATGTAATTTACTAAGGGTACGATTGCTGCATGTCTCAGCTCTTGTATGTATTATTCTGAGGCCTTGCTACTGACCCTGTTTACACCCTGTTTCTGATCCTTATCCACTACTCACACTCACTTCATCCCCAAGCGTATTCTATATGGCAGAAAAATAGAATCCGGTGTTAATGTCTCTATATGACAATTCTCGCGAAGTATGTAGTTACCCATTACATCCAATGAGTAGTAGTATCAGTAAGAGTTTAATATAATTGTAATCCTAAGCTACGTGATTACAAAGTATACACCTACACAAATGCTATAATGCATTCGTCTGTAAAATGGAATGTTTAAAATACTTTAAAATATTAAGAACTTTAAAGATAATAGAAAATGGCTGGATTCAACATTAAACAACCCGACAAATGATGGTATGCTGTAAATCTGCTAAGACACACTAAATGTTCAGTATATAAAACATGATATCTTTATAACAAAATTCCCAGATTTGAAAACAAATTTAACTACGTATAAGACAATGTAAATTGATTTATGATGCTTATCATTTGAAATACTATAATTTGAACAAAGGTGTGTAAAACTAAGAAGATATAACATGAAATGAAAATACAAAATTCATCGGAAAAAACACAAAATACATAGCGACAATAAAAATATATGAATTAAAATAAAGTACAAAAATAGTGGGTGAGAAATCAAAGCTGTTACAAGTTTTGAAATGACTCTCTTTACAACTCTTTAAAAATAATAACTATTACATTTTTATATCAGTCATAATCTGCATGCTTTATTCGTGAATTGGCGTAGACAATAGAAAATGTAGTAAAAGAAATGATACAGATAGTTAAAAGATTTTCATGGACTTTTAAAAGACAAAGAGAACATATTATGTAGTTTAATAATACGTAAACAATTAGTGTAAAAGATCATCGAATTGATAAGACAAAGAAACAGATATAGAACAGTACAAACAACAATGATGACGCTGAGCTTGATAATTACGATATTAAATATATTAACAAAACCCTCGGAAATGAGTTAATGAACAATCTCCGGATGGGAAACGACACTGAAACTCCCTTCAAATATACTAAATAGAAAAGCAAATTTCTATTAATGAGTCAAACAATTTGAGAATACGATCGAATCGGAAGGAAAAAACGATTACAAAGAAAAAAGACAATCGGAGAAATATTAAAAATAGAACAAACTAGTCTGCAAATTGAGGGAAGGCTCGGGTCTAGATGTATAAATCTCAACAGTACAAAAACACAATTTTTGCAAATAATAAAAAAAGTTTTACCCAAATGTAAACCAAGCAACCGCACTTAGCTGCAACTAGAGATTCATGTCGTAATATATGAGCATAGTTATAACACGACTTTAGATGAAAAAACGTAAAACTCAGATCAGCGGCATGCAACAAAAAAAAGCTGATCGAGAAGTGATCAAAATATATTAGCAGACATTGCACATATAAAAACAGGACATTTTATATCATCCTGAATTTATTTTTACAAGGCAAAATATGTGGATAAAGAAGTGGATATGATTGGTTTAATATATATATATATATATATATATATATATATATATATATATATATATATATATATATATATATATGTGTGTGTGTGTGTGTGTGTGTGTGTGTGTCTGTGTGTGTGTGTGTGTGAAAGGAAGGATGAGAGTAATCCGACGTAATGGCAAATGAAAAATAGAAAAACCAAGTGATAGTTTATATATATATATATATATATATATATATATATATATATATATATAAACGTTTCCTCTTAATTGTAAGACTTCCTCAAGATGATAATTTGAAGAAAAATGTCATGCAAGTACATCGAAGTTTGGTGTTGATATGGTGGAGAGACGAGTTAATGTAGTAGCCGTGGTACTATGAGTCCAGACAGGAGAAGTTAATGGTCGCTTATCAGTAATGGTAGTAGCGGTAGTATTATCATCACTATTGTTGTTATTAGCATTATTATTATTAACATTATTATTACTTTTGTTATTATTACCACTTATTGTGTTAACTAAATGCATTTATGAAATAAATTAATTAATGACAATAAGATGAAGCTAACATACTGAACTAGAGTAAAACAACTAAGAATGAAAACTTACAAAATTAGAGCCCATTGTATTTACTTTTCTACCACCCCCATCATTGCACGCATTAACTGAACACCAGACTGTGAGTTGTGTTTCACAACACATAAACATGTTAAGCAGAAATTCCAACATTCAGAATCTGTGTGTGTGGTTTACCCCTTTCCTCCCTTTCCCCTTACTGTATTTTCTCCTATTATCTTGCCCTTTCTACCATTTACTTTCTTTTCTACTCTCGTCTTTATCCTCAATGAATTTATTTCTTATTATATCTCATATTATTTTATTTCTACCTATTTAATTATTTATCTTCTTCTTTTTCTGTTTTTTTTTAAATTTCATTTTCTTTTATTCCATTTTATCCATTGCATATTTGATATTTCTCAACGGTCTCAATTCTAACCACGTGAGTCTCCATATTTTAATTTATTTTCCTTTTCTTTTTCCCCCATTTCATTTGATTGAAATATTATCTCAGTTTAAGATCGGATTTTAACTCTACCTGATGAGATCTCAGTTTATACCAGCTGTTGATAGATAACATCGACATGCCAGTGTCGCATATTTTTATATGTCCATGTAAATAAACATAATCACAGACACACACACATATATATATATATATATATATTTATATATATATATATATATATATATATATATATATATATTTAATATCATACTTAAAACACAATAAAGCTTCGATTTCACTAGGTAAGCGTTTCGACACCTTCATGCAGTTTACATAACCTGCCGGAATATGCCGACACATCGTCGGTTTAAACGCGGTCCGTAAACTGCATGAGTACCAACCAATTTAACACGTCTTCTGAAAATACCACGTGATAGTGCCATTGAGCAATCACTGAGAATGCATCTTGTGAACACTCCTATTGAGTAAATAATAATAATAATAATAATAATAATAATAATAATAATGATAATAATAATAATAATAATAATAATAATAATAATAATAATAATAATAATAATAATAATAATGCAGTTGTTCCTCTGGCATATATAATATGTATATATATAGAGCTAATTTTATTTCTTATCAGGAAACCAATACTATTCATACTATTAACTGAGCAATTTTAACATTTAATGGGGGAATAATTATGAATGAATAATGGATAAGTAAATTTGTGTGAGAAATCAACTTCCCTTTTTTTGTCAATTTATTCGCTTTTCATTGGATATTGGATTTGAATGCATCTGAAAATTGCGTTAACATTTTGACATTTTCTGTCGTGATTTTTGACAACTTTCTGCCCTTTAACATTTCGTGCATTAGCAGGTTTCTTGCCAAGAGCAACTCACATGTCTATCAATGGAAATTTCTTAAGGGGAAGAAAGGCACAGCAAACAAGTTCAACGTGAAGATAGCCAGAAAGAAACGAGAGGTGAAAAGAAGTGTCGAACTCTTTCTTCGTTTTCTTTTGTCGCATTGACAGCGAATCCATCCGGGTGCCCTTTGGATGTTGTTAGCCTTAGACATGTTTTATATTTGATTATTTGCTGTGTATTTCATCCTGAATCTGAAGTAAGTATCCGATTCATGATGAAAAAAGAGATGAGTATTCTTAAGATGAGTCTATTCAATCTGCGCGTTTTGCGAGGGTAATACTATTTCAATCTTAAGCGTGACATAGCGACTAACGTAGGTACACTTCATAGAGATGTGCATACGTATCTAAGCGTGTATTTTATATCATCACACCTGACAGAGAGACGGAAAAACCTACGTTCGTTTACTTTTAGATGCATGTGTCGCGTCTCAAATGCTTTTTAAAACTGAAGCTCGTGAATGGACACGTTTAGGTACATATCGGCTGGTGGACCAAACACTAGCCTCTTCCTCTTGGGCAGATTTCAAAAAAGAATTTCTAATGGAATAGGTCTCACAGTGGCTGCCAGTGTACCTCGACTTATTGCGTCTCTGTGGAATTTTTTCTTTGTTCTTTTTTTACAGGTAATTCCACAGAATTGTCTTTTTAATACTTTGTTCCCCCCAAACGACGCATATATCCACTGAAAAGTTAAAGGGTCAGATTTATAGGAACCATTCCTAAGTGTGAAGTTGTGTAACAATGTGTTTATTCACATAATATTTAAATGTCTGCGTGTTGATTATGTCGGGAAAACAGAGAATAGGAAGGGAATTCCAAAGGCAACTTGTACGAGGAAATTATCTATTAGAGTAGAAAAATTACCCAGCATCTGGGGCCTTCAACAATGAATGGGTGGGAGTTTGCTGCGATGAACTCACTACACTTATACTCTTTTAAAGGTGAATACCCTCGCCACACGCGACTAACAACAACATCAAACCTCTTCTCTGTAGACGTTTCTAGATGCCAGAATATTTACTACTTTGATAGCTTTTGTCATTAGACCGCTTGTCTTTGGAACTTTCGCCATGCTCCGACTTTGCGCGACTACACCAACATGCAGAAATTGATTAGTAATGTGAACAAACGTCTTGTTGCCAAACAAACAAATAAGTTTGCCCCCCCCCCATACCATGGCTCTTACTACACTACCACTTTACGCCCCAATGGTAATATGTCTTGTTCGGGTGAACTAATGTAAAAAGAAAAGTGGCAGACGGACGAAAGGACTATTTCATCTGACAGCCCAGTCGACGAACATAGTTCTTATATATATGCGAATCTAGAAAAAAAAATTGACTAATTCAATCTGCAAATTAACTTTGGAAATAGAAATTAAAACTTTTACACTTATAAACTAAGGAAAATGTTATTTTGAATGTTCAGCATGACATATCTACGGAGCTTTTTAAAAAAAATGTTTTTTGACTAAACCCTGACAGATCAACATGTTGACAGACTTTCTGATGCAGACACTATGACGTATTTAAAATAATATGTGTTTATTATAACTGTGTATTCAGTGATGGAAATGCTATTTCAAACTGAAACCTAACAAACCACACGAACGACCGACATACGAATCACCACAAATTAACCCTTGGTCATATCTAATCAGGTTAGAGTTCAAATAATATCAAACTGTGTCCTTCATGTTGTTAGTAATGTTATTGAGTAGCGGTTCTGTGTACTGTGGGATAATCTCTAATTCATTATTTTCAAAAATAATAAATATATTTATTTCGTTTCACTGAGTTGTTACCGTCACTAGGGATCTAGCTAATGTGAACGCGTGGGTTTGTGTAGCAGGTTGGTAGCCTGACACATGTACTCGGATACGTCACCGTCATGGAATCCGATCGAGCTTTGTGATCACAACGACGGGTGTGTCCTGCCAAAAATCAATACATGCTCCTGATTTCAATACGATTCGTCGAATGCGTCTAGCTTTCTGGAATACAAGGACTCTTAACCAAGTTATGGAGAAGCATTGTATTATTAGTAGTTAACTACGTTTATTATTTGCTATTTACCATTCTTGGTAAATCCATATAGTATATATACTAGTTTAAAATGTGACAAGACTGACAAAGTAATCTTATGGCAACGGTTGTTAACCTCTAACTTAAAACTTAACTTACTTGTTCATATCAGAAGACAACATATACTGCCATGGTGACCACCGAGATACATTTGCTCCCGAAGGTCTCCCGCCTTATGCGGACCTTATCATCTTTGTAATGTTTATATTAATAAAATTAGAGCTGGCATCAAAGGAAATGCGTCATAACCTTATTTTGGATATAAATATAAGTAATTAAATACCCGTCCTAGACCAGGTATAAATAATATATATAGCACCGGTTAAAATATATCATTTTTTTTTTCTTTCTTTGGGTAGTATAGTACAGTTTTAGTGACACACTATTAAATGGTATAGCTTTTTAAAATTATATGTCGACGTTATATACCCTGTTGCATAGAATATATATCATAATAATAAGTTCACTAGTTAAGGATTTTACTAAACACATGAATATTATTGACACTCACAAACCGATCTTTTTTACATTTATTAGTTGATATAATTTTGGAATTTAATGCAGAGTAATATTTCTATTTATTCATTTGTTCGTGACTTATCTTTAAAGTTTTTTGATTGGAGTGCGAGTTTACTGTGGGCGACCCCGTTACATTGTAAAAGTTCCAAAATAAATGTTACTCACCGGGTTGCCGAGAATATATATTAAAAAAATCATAGTTATCGGTTCATAAAAATAAAAAAAATAAAAACTACATATATAAAATCATACCAAATTCGTTTGTTGATAATATATGTTGCAAGACAATTACGGCTAATTTACGAAGCGGGCAAATAATAAGAATATATCTGCAAGAAATCGAATTGGGTTTTATAGTAGTCATCAGTAATAATTCTGCGATTTATGTGCCCATATATTCATATAATTATGTGTGTGTGTGTGTATGTAAGGCATACTAAGATGTATTTATCTAGAAACATCTAATATCACAGTGTACCTTACACCGACTTACCTTTCAGAAATAGTCTGAAATTTTATTTCTAACAGTGAGTGCCTTGGTTATTCCAGTAATAATCCAATACAATATAATATGCACTACACAAAAAAATGCATTAGTATGCCAACACTGTGCTGATTATACATCATTTAGAAAGAATAGTTTCTAAGATTAATAAATTCAAGAGGTTTATATGACGTAAAACGGACGAACAGTACAATTATATCACGCGAAGACTCATGAGAAAATAAGTATATATAACTTTTTTAAATAGAAACAGAAATTACGTATCTAATAAATATTGAACTCATAAGTTTCCAAACAGTTAAAACTTTAGTTTCGTAATGAATATCAACTTTACTTCCGTAATAATATTTGTACGTACGGTTTGTAATACATATTTAACATAGGAATAAATCATTTCGTTTCGTACATTTAAAATAACATTTTAGATTTTAATTTATATAACGAAAAACTGGATAAATAAGTCAACATTATGTTTCTTACACAAAAATACGGGGAATCATTATGTTAAAAATATTTGTTTAACTTTTAGTTTCAAATACTTGAATTAAAAAAAAAGGAATTACCATTCACTGTAAAATTGTTCTATAGTTTATGTGTCGTATTTTATTAGAGTATTTTTATTAATTAATTTTAGTAGAGTATTTTTAAATTTAATTTTATTAGAGTATTTTTTAATTTAATTTTATTAGAGTATTTTTTAATTTAATTTTATTAGAGTATTTTTTAAATTTTAATAAAATATGACTGAAAATATATTGGAATAGAAAAATGAGGTTTGCAATGAATTCGTATTTATTGAACCCACACTTATATCTTTCGGGGTAAATACTGACACAAATATATTGAGAGCAACACAAGTTAATTATGTGGATCAACATTTCTCTAGATTAGGTTATTTTTGAAAACCGCCACAGACATAAAAAGAGCATTCATCTACTAAAACGCTCGAGTTGTTTTTGAAAGAGTATTCCTTAGAAAATTCGACTCCATGGCTATTTTCGAACCCCACGTCTATTTATAATAGTAGATGTGAATAAATCATTCGTAGATAATGGGTCTTTGTTTGATCTAAACATTTCTGCCGAAGAGACAGTCAACAAAACTCATGCTGTTGTATCACTGTCTGTTTATAGAAATTGATTCAAATTTGGAGTGTATGTCCTACGCAAATAGCAAAGATGTTGTGATATTGTATATATGACTGATTATACAATTGCCATATTAAAGGTTGTTGTCATAATATAGTAAATGCTAGAGTGCGGTACAATAATATTTTCTTTGTGATT